>OY978223.1:32377197-32996197 GCA_963854785.1 Vaccinium vitis-idaea | reverse complement strand
CAATGTATTGGAGGATCTCTGCATGTCATGGAGTAATTCCGTAAGCCCTAGCCGATCAAAAGATAAAAAATTCCTTGTATGTTCTTCCTTGTGAAAATTTATTCCTGTGAATGTCTAAAATCCGTTTTGTTAAAGTGATCTTAATCAATGTCTAAAATCCATTGTGTTAGATCCACCAGATCTGTTCTTGGCTATCCAGATCTGGGGATATGCAAGCTTGCCAAGCTGTCTCCGACGTTTCCGTTCTCCGGCCTTCTCCGGTTCCCGCTAGCCATGCATGTTCTCCTCCGAGTTGCTCGGCCTCCCTCTCCCCGCCGAGCGGCTTCTCCCCCTTTTTCCTCCTTTCCCAACCGATTGGCTCCCTCCTCTGTTTTCCCCTCTCCCAGTCCAATCGGTTGTTCCTCCCCTTTCTTTTCTTCCCTCCTCCGATCGGACCCGGTTTCCCTCTTCGTTTTTCCCCTTCCCCGTCCGATCTGATCGGTTAATACGTGCATGTCTGTTGCTTGTTTTGGGATCTAGTTTTAGGCCTTGTTTTGGTTTTTGATGTTGCTGGGTTGTATGGCTTAATTTGGCCTCCCATTTGCTTGCAAGTTTGATGTTGCTGGTTCGCTGCCCCTTGCCATCTGTTTCGCTGGCTTAGGTTGATGCTGGTGGTGAATTTTGCTTTGGAAGCGGATCTGTAATATAGATGCAACAAGGATTTAAATATTGGTCATTACGCGATGTATCGGTCGATAAGTATCAGTTTTTCATGGGACCGATACCGATATTTGACCGATATACAGGCCGATATCGGCCGATATTTGACTGTATCACCGATACCGCTACGTATCCCGATAATGATATTTAAAACCTTCATGTAGATTAATTTTAGTACTCCCTCCGTCCGGATTTGTTGGTCCACAAACATACTTTTTCAAGTCCGAAAATGTTTGTCCATTTTCAAAAGTTAAAGGCTAAAATATGAAAAAGTTACACAAAAAGTAGTGGACAAAAAGTAAGGGAAAAAAAGTTGGAATCCCCAAAACGGACCAACAAATCCGGACGGAGGGAGTATGTTTTATGTTTTTGTATTTTTTTCTGTTAGTTCCGTATCTTTGGCCTTTTATTGGCCATAGCACGTCGGCGGCGCCCTTAGGCTTTTGTTTCAGCCTTTATGTTTGGTGATAGCTTAGTTTTGTGTTTTTTGCGGCTGTATCACTGAGTTCCGTTCTGTAAGGACTAAAGTTAAGGCATGACAGATTAGCTTCCCTCAGTTCTTCGCTGTCACCGGCGTCTTTCCTCCATGTAATAGCGATAACACGGTTAGTTTAATAAAAAATTCTCTCTATTGACCAAAAATTTTTTTGATTTGGTTTGATGATTATATTTATATTTCTTTTTTTTTTGGGTGAAGAGATAGAAATATATTAATAAAAAACCACTGGCCCAAAAACCGGCAAACGATACAACCAAACAAAAACCACCGTCCCTCAAAACCGCCGGCCAAAACCCCCTACAAAACTAACAACAAAAAAATACAAAAGAAAAAAAAAAAGAAAAAAAAAACG
Source organism: Vaccinium vitis-idaea (assembly GCA_963854785.1). Taxonomy (NCBI): domain Eukaryota; kingdom Viridiplantae; phylum Streptophyta; class Magnoliopsida; order Ericales; family Ericaceae; genus Vaccinium; species Vaccinium vitis-idaea. The sequence continues at coordinate 32,994,647 of OY978223.1, read as the reverse complement.
ACGGAGCTGTCACCCACCGCCGCCGTCGTTGTCAGGAGTCCGGATTTAAAAATCCCAAATCCGGCTCCCCCCTAGTCCAAAAATTGGGCGTGGTCGCCTATATCGTAACAGAGAGGATCGTCTGCCACAAGGAGTCTCCAATGCTAAGGAAGCACAACCATAGAGAAGATCGGAAGTCGGAGAGAAAATCGGGGAGGTAGGTGGAAGGGTGCAAAGGGGGAGGGGGGTGGGTTGACCGCCAGGCTAAATCCTGGGAAGGAGCTGTCGCCCGCTATCTCTCTTTCTCTTTTTCTCTCTCTATAACTCTCCTCTCGCCTCTGAATAAATTTCTTAAAATTATACTTAGGTGTCTCTTAAAAGGTATGCTAAAAAATTTATGAAAATTAAGCAGATTTGACTTTATGAGTTTCTGCTTAATTTATGAGTTACACGTTACCATCCTTTCAGCACCACCACGACCATTATTCAAGATCCGTTGCCACAACCACGACAGCGATTAGCATCACCACCATCACAACCACCGCTCCACGACCTCCACTGTGGACACCACGCGCCACCACTCTACTATTACTACTCCATTAATTACCACCACTACCATCACCATCCTCAGCTGTCACTACCACTACAGCAACTACAACTACAACACCACTCCACCACAGCTACCAGCCTACCACCACCACTCCACCTCTTCAGGAGTGCTACCAACACCATCTCTCACCTCCACCGCCCCAACCATCTTCATCTCTCCACCACCTTCTACAGTTACAATTAAACCAACTCTCCACCACGACCACAATCACCCCTATCTCTTCACCCTGCCTCCCCACCACCACCTCAACAAACACCTACCAATCGTTTGTAAAATCATTTCAAATAATATATGGTCAAGTTTTGTTTCTTTGTCCCTGTAATGTATCAAACAATTTGTTTTCATTCAGCTCTTATATTTTTATTAAACAGTTTTTGATCGACTTATAAAATTTAGCATTCAGATTTCAGTACTTAGGTAGGTGGGTTGGGCCTAATTTTTTTGACTTTCCTGCCCTGTCTATTTGGTTATTTTCTCTTATTCTTTAACCAAATTCGTGTCAAATTTTTACACCATATTTTTCATCTTGATGAGAAGAATAGAAAAAGTATGAAAATATGAACCAAAGTTGAAAAAAAGTTTATATAGGATGAAGGAAAATAACTGACTTTTTGGGTCTTTTACATCATTTAATATGAATTTTTTTTAACTTCGGTCTATATTTTATACATTTTTTATTCTCATGTCGAGCCGAATAATGTGATGTAAAAAATTATACTCAAATCTAGTAAAAATTAAAAACTAAAACCAAAAAACCTCTAAAAAGTCACCAAACTCGCCTTTGATTTTTCATCTTTCAACCCTAGTTTCCAGTTTTATCACGTTGCATCTTTAAAAAAACTCAACTTGGTAGTACAAACGTAGAAGTATGTAGTAAATTGAATGCATGTTTGTATTGGGATAGGCTAGGGAGGAGTTAAAATATGTTCTATAGACGTTATTTATTCAAAGGCATATCCCCCAAAATCATGTTATGGGTTAGTCAATGTGATTTTACTAATGTATAGATGATTCTCTACGTGTAATGAAAGTAATACTTCCTCCCAGAAGAAAGGTAAAAATCCCACAAAAATGCTCATAAGTAATTATCAAAGCTATTTTTTTATTATAATTAGATATCCAGGCCAACTTGCGCGAATTATAACTTGTGCAAATTATCATAACTCTTGATATAGTTAGATTAATAAGGCCTACTTTCCCAAAAATCAACCCAAAAATCTATATATATATATATATAGGTGGATTTTCTAGTCCACACCTCCCGGAAATAAGAAAAATATGGCTTTTTTTGTGTTGCAAATTATTTTTGGAAAATCCGAGCCGTCCAATGTGTTCAGAAGGTGTTTTCAAGGGTCCACGCGGTAAATCTTCAAAACAAAATACCGGGAAGGGCTTTATCCAAGCAGTTTTTCGCAAAAACTGTATTTATATATTTTTGCGAAAACTGCTTGGATCAAGCCCTTCCCGGTATTTTTTTTGAAGATTTTCTGCTAGAGACCCTTGATCCAAAAACTTATGTACAGAAAATGTACAAATCGCTCTCGGGGACCCACTTTTGGGTCCCACACGAGTGATCCGAACCGTTCAAATTCAAATGGTGTGATTTTGGTTCAAGCACTTCTAACCGTCCGATTGAGCTGAAATTTTGTGGAGCCCCTCGGAAAAATGTTCTAAGAATAATGAACGGTTCGGATCACTCGTGTGGGACCCAAAAGTGGGTCCCCGAGAGCGATTTGTACATTTTCTGTACATAAGTTTCTGTACCAGTAGGATTACCGTTTAATAAAATCAAGGGTTGATTTGATCAAATCTTGATTTTATCTTGATAAAATCGTTTGGGAAACTTACCCTAAATATTATAGACATGGATGTAAATATTCGAGAAATTTATGTCACCCACGTATCAAATATGTCCATCTCTAATTGCTCGTCCATTACAAAAAGTCTTGCAATTTTTTAACAGAAAAAAAGAAAGTACGTACTTCTGTGCATTATTTTTCAAAATTTTTAACACCAAATTAAATAATCAATTCTAAGATTAATTGAAATAATTGTTTGATTGGATAGCCTCTAGAAGTATTTTAAAATGTTTGAGAATAAAAAATCAATTAGTGAACTCTTATTTCTAATTAAACCAATCACTGTGACCACATAGCACTGAATAGCTATTCTTAGTAAAAGAATGATGTAATCTAAGATTATGATCTATCCTGAAACATTATTCGATCAATGTGGAAATCTGATGATTGTTCGCACGGTAAATACGACCCCTTTTTGTTTTTTTGGTGCAGCGGAAATTTACACGACACTTTCAACGATGGTGACGAGAGAATATTCTGGCCGACTGAATCTGTTGATTGAAAAAACCTGTTTGGTCAATACGATCCTGAATGATTATTTTCGTCCTTACTCCTTATTCTATTTTTTTCTACTTTTGTTAGTTTTGCGTCAAATTTTTTATGAATTATTAGTTTGCCTCGACGAGAGAAATTTAAAAACTAAAAATTATGAAACAAACTATTTTTCTATAAAGAAACAAATAATCCAAGAAGTATGTTTGTTTTGGATTTTTTTTTTTATCAATTTTAAATATTTTGATTATAAATTTTTACTACGGTTTAGATTCTTTTCGTTAAGACGAACCAAAAATCCAAAACAATGATGCAAAATTAACAAATGCGAATTTTTTTTGAAAAAAAGCAAAACAATACTGACGATTATGAAGCCAAAATGTAATGAGCATTCCCTTTAAAATTGGAGAACTAATACAAACATTACATAAAAACAAATGCATATCATGTCTTCTTCTTCTTCTTCTTTTTTTTTTTGAAATTCAATGTCAATAAATAGTAGATCCAAAGATCAAATTACAGAGATAAGGACATCAAGAACAAGGGAATAAACTCTTGAAAATAAACACTGAAATCTCCAACAATAACCCTGGACTACCTTAAACAGAATATGCACACGACAATGGCGTATGCAACTAGCCTACATAACGACAACTTCCATGAGCTAATAAGAAGACGTTGCCAAGTCTGGACATTACCATCCCTATTCAACACGGACATGAGAGAGATCATTGCAAAAGCAAACTGCTCGAAGCAAACTACAATTCAGAAAGCAAAACCAACACAAGAAAACCAAAAACGAAGACTAAAACTAACTACAGTCTAAGGGAGTGTTTGGGAAGCTCATTTTTAGCATTTCATTTTCAACTTTTTGGTTTTCCTGCTTTTTAGATTATGGTCAGAATGTATTTTGAATCTAACAGAGTGTTTGAGAGAAATGTGCACAATGCATTTTGCAAGATGAGTTGTGTTTAAGAGATATGTGCATAATACATTCTGTAGGTCGTTTTATTAACCATTGAGAAAAGTGAAAAATGAAAAATGAAAAGTCAAAAATCTCCTCTCTCCCTACTTAATTTTGGCATTTGTTCTCTAAACTGCCAAACACCTAGAAGTAGAAAATGAGAAATCTAAAATGGAATAAGTACGTATCCAAACAGTCAGATAACTGAGCAACAGAGGCAAAACAACCACATATCTAATCTAATATATTATTGCAGAATAACTTTTCGTGTGGAGAAACGTGAACGCGACAAGTGGCAAGAAATAAGTGGATTGTCATTGGAGTTTTTAGTGGGCACATGTGACATAATGTTTTTAGCACTCCTAAAATGAATCCAAACACAGGATATATAATTAAAAAATTTACCTTATTTTTTTTTCCTTTCATACATGTAATAGGAGATTGGGATTATTACCTCTAGGTCTAGAAAAGAGATGTCTAATTACCACTAAGGTAAGTCATTTTTTTTAATTACCACAAGGTAAGTCACTCTTTTTTGGAGTTTAGGTTTAGGGTGCACTTTCCTATTCAGGGGCGCCGGCACATACAAAGGAGGGGGGTCAGCCGACCCCGCGGAAAAAAAAAAATTTACTATTACTATACTAAAAAAATTTTAAATTTGATATTTGAACCGCCCTATTTTTGGGGTTGAACCCACTAGATATTTGAACCCCCCCTATTTTTAGTTGATCATCACAGCTAAACATGTAAGCCTTGCCACCGTGAAAGACATACCGAATCCTCATTGGATTGGACATCGTCTCGTCGTTAAACGGTCGACCCATTGCTTCCTAGCTCTGGCCTGATTCGCATGCCTCTCCCCCCTCCTCCTACGTCCCTTCTCCTCCTATTACGCATATTATCTTGTTTTATAAACTGCCATGAAACACAAGGCAGCCACCACATAATAGACCAATGCCACACGTCTACCTATCATTAAGCATGTAAATGCCACATATGCCCATGCCCATATAAACTTGACAGCTAAAACTCTCATGCAATTCTAATATTTTTGTGTACTACTAGCCCCTTCAATTTTCCTTCTCTTGAATATACCACCTCAAAATCATTTAATCCTTACCAATTTGTAACTATGCACAATTCTCCGAGCACGTAACGTGCACACACTCTCACTTGATAGACAACTAGGCATTGCATGTTTCCATATACATCCACAACTCAATTCTTAATAATATTCAACTAACTGAAAATCCGACTTCATAAAAGAAATAACCTTTTATTTAAATACTGGGTATTACATACATGTTCTCTTCTCCCAGTCCACTTCGGCACTTCCCAGAAGGCAGAGAAGCCACTTCCCAGTCCATTTTGGTGGTCAATTGAAAGCCCTAAACTATGAAGGGGAGAGAGAGAGAGAGCCAGAGAGGTACATGTTCTCTTCTCCAAAGAGAGGTTGATTTGTCTAGCTAAGTTATATCTGTTTGATTTTTCTCCTCTACAACTCATGATGCTTGATGATCAACTTGAGAACTATATTGATGTGCGCTCGTGTGATGATTTTAAGGAAGTAATCGGGGTTGGTGACCTTTTCTGAAAGAAGTATTTGACAGTATTGACCTAGAAACCATTATGCAACGATTCCAAAATATGAGACCGCGTCGTGGGCAATTGTAAAAGCTTGTGTAACTTTTTTTTTTTTTTTGTGAAAACTGAAAACAGTGAGTATTAATATATTTCTTTTGATGATATATATCTTTTTGTTTATTAGGTTGACCTTTAAATTTGATTTTTGTTGGAGCAAGATTTTTAGTTGTTATTACTATGACCCCACCCTTCCGAATTCCTGGAGTCGCCACTGTTCCTATTATAGGGTTTTAGTGGTTTAGACACTTTCATAGAGTACCCTAGGATTTTAGGCACTTTCATAGCGTACCCTAGTCGTAGGGGTACCATAGAGTTTAGGTTTAGGGTGCACTTTCCTATTATAGGATTTTAGTGGTTTAGACACTTTCATAGAGTACCCTAGTCGTAGGGTACCCTAGTCGTAGGGGTACCATAGAGTTTAGGTTTAGGGTGCACTTTCCTATTATAGGATTTTAGTGGTTTAGACACTTTCATAGAGTACCCTAGGATTTTAGGCACTTTCATAGGGTACCCTAGAGTTTAGGTTTAGGGTGCACTTTCTTTTTATAGGGTTTTAGTGGTTTAGTCATAGGGTACCTAGGGGTACCCTAGAGTTTAGGTTTAGGGTGCACTTCCTATTATAGGGTTTTAGTGGTTTAGACACTTTCATATGGTATCGCTTTGACCTGATGGGAATTTTTTAGAGTTGGGCTTGACCTGATGGTAATTATGGGATCCAAGGGTGACCTGATGGTCAATGTCCCGAAAATTAAAGTGTCGGCTACTACAAGATTTTGTAGGCAATGTCAATATAAAAGTGATCCCATGACTTGAGGGAATTCTAAATTTGTTAAATAAAAAATAAAATCAACCACATTACAATTTCAAACCAAACCTTAAGATAACCAACTAGGGCTAACTAATTAGTCAGGACTCTTGCATCTCCTACCATTTGACCAACAAAAAAAAAAACCCCTTAAGAGTTGCTCAATTACTATATTACTATATTACTATAAGTATGGCATTTCTTCAAAAGGAAACCTTTAAGACTTGCTCAATTACCATTTTTAAATGATAAATTTCCTATCCTATGATTTCTTGAATTTTTTGCTAATCCTATTAATTAACCGATTGCATGATTTCCTTATCTTGTGGGACTGTTTTGTTTTCAAATGAAAATCATTTAAGAAATTAATTTGGTAATCAATCAATTCCATTTAGATAATTATGTGAAGGAGATAATTAGTGAAAATTAAAATTTTGATTGGCTAACACACACCATGATTTCCCATGATTTTCGGGATATATTTTCCTAAGGAAACAAATGAATTTTAATTGCTCTCCTAATATCGGGGAAGTATAAAAGGATGGCATTTCTTAAAGAAATCACTTTGATCAAGTCTCAACTATTAGATTATTCTTTGTGAAAGATATTCTAGAAAGCATATTGCTTTTTTACAGTTTGTGTTCCTTTTAATCTGCGTTCGAATTTTTTTTAATGAATTTGTTTTGTTACTCTATTGCAGAAAAGGATTAGAATTTGTGTGGTAACATGGTTGGCAAAGTGATTGGTAAGTAAACAATTTCTCTAATATTTTAATGTAAATTTTTAACTTTTTACGATACAGTTGTTGCGTTTTATTTGTGTTTTGTGTCTTCTTTTTTTTATCTTATGATTTTTGTGTTTCAATGTAATTCTTAACTTTCAACCATCGCAGTTGCTTAATGTACTAGATTCAATTAGTTTGATCCTTATGTGCTTTCAAGATTTTAATTTAAGGCTTCACTCGGATCCCAGAAAGAATTTGATTGGCATTATGATGTATGTATGCAGTAAATTTTGTAGATACAAGAGATCATGGATACTTTTAGGAGTTCATCAGTTCATTTTAGAATTTAAGCTGATGTTTACGGATTGAAATTTGCATATGTCTTGGATTAAGTGGGTCCATAAAGAAATCTAATTACAATTATAATTTTCTTTTTGTGCATAGCACAGATAACTTAACCGCGTGTACTTGGATTTGTATTGAATCATATGCACAAATATTTGTCCCGTGCATAGCACGGGTTTTTCGCTAGTCTTATATATTATTGCAGAATGATTTTCCGTGAAAAGAGCCGTAAGTGCGACAAGGATCGTGAATTAGTTGGTTTGTCATATACAATTTCGATTGAAGAATTTATTGAAATCCACTAATCTTGCCCCTTTTTGAATTTTAAATTTTCCAATCTTATTCAATCATATATTTCAAATATTTATACTTTCTAATTTCCATACTTGATTAATTGAATATCCAAAATTATGTCTATATATATCCAATATGATTTTAGGCTACTCATCCAAAACTATGTCTATACTTACACCTCACGGGGTGGGAGAAAGAGATTGAATAGCTAAAATTTTTCTTCTAAAGCTAACATTTTTATTATTGATGTTCTTCCACTTTTCTTTTGTTTCCTACATGAATTATTTGTATTTCTTTTTCATGGTAGGTTAATGTGTCACTGTAGGATGAGTTTCGAAGATTAGTCTCGGTAAATAATTATGGGCATACTTCGACCTTTTTTTTTAATTGATCGGTATACTAATTAGTTTTTTGTATTTTTTTTCAGGCTATTACACATACAAGATTAAATGGGTTATTACCTTTTTTTCAGGCTATTACCTTTTTTAATTTTTCTTTTATGGCATAGAAACTATATTCCGTATATCAGTTTGGCATTGATCTTTTCTTTTGGTTGTTTCTTCCCTCGATTTAACAATGATTTTGTGTGAAGTGAAGTGACTTTTTCGAGATTCTCTTCATAGTATGCGACTGCCATATCGCCAGAAGCCAGTTCTAACCCATGATACATGATTTCACATTTTTTTCCTTTTATCTTTTTTCCTTTCGCTTTTCTATTTGGTTAATTTGCCACCATAGGATGAAAAATTGATCGATCTATTTTATTTTATGCATGAATGGTTTTTCATTTTCCTTCAACTTATACATGTACACATAAAAAAAATTGATCTTTGGTTAACTTGCCACAGTTTTTTTTTTTGCCATTCGATATACATCAGTGGGGGGTTTGCAAGGGAGTTAGAGAGTTAGTCCAGAGGAGGTCTAGAAGCTATCCATAGCCCTAAAGCCCAAACGCCTCTGCCGATGCTCGAACTCTGGTCTCCCTTGTGGAAGAACCAAGAGATAACCGCTAGGCTAGAAGCCCTTGGTTTAACTTGCCACTGGTAGATGCATGAAAAATTGATATGTTGCTCTTATTTGTGCATAGCACGGGTTCATCACTAAATTATTAGTATAATAGAATCAATCACCATTGAAAATTAGAGTCAAGATGACCAAATAGGAAAGTAGAATTGTTATACTCTTTTGATCTAATCTAAGTGATCCAATATTTTAATGCATGAACTTTGAGGTTTAAAGTACAATTTTTTAGCTAATAGATCCACTGATAGATTACTTTCATAATTTTTTTTTTGAAAATTATGAATTTTAATAAATTTATTCTTTTGGGCTTATTTCAGGTCCACATAGACGATCAAATCATTCATTTAGTAGAGCTTGCTGAGTATTTGAACCATGAAAAACACAATGTTTATCGTCGATCAGTGTCTGGATGGACATGGGGACAGATTGGGGTTGGAGAGTACTATCTCCACCCTCAATCCCCAAACCCCTTACCCAATCCCCAACGAGGCTTTATTTTCATCCTCCATCCCCACTCCAAATGGGAAACGGGGACCCCACGGGGATCCAATCCTTTTTAAAAAAAAATCAGATTACTAGAAATTTAAAATCCCAGTTACGAGTTAAATGCTAAAATCTCAGTTACAAATTACTAGAATCCCAGTTATAGATTACTAAAAAAATAGCAACAAAAGCAATCCTTGCATGTTCTCAAGAGTTTTACAACAAGAAGTAGCTATGAGGAAAAGGAAGACAATAACGAAGCACTGGCCACCGAGTATATCGGCAGCCAATGACAAGTATCCAAAGACATCTATATTTCGGGGACGGGGCGGATCGGGTATGGATTCGGTGTGGATTCAGGGCGGGGACATGCCTATCTCCAGCCCCTACTCGATCCCCAAACATTTTTTAAAAAAAAATTCTCATATCCTATCCAATCTCCAAACAGATCTCCATATTGCCAATCCTTTCAGATCGGGGATCGGATTGAATTCAAACGGGTCAGAGGAAATGGCTAACCCTAGATCAGTGCCTATAAAAAAGGGTTTGATCCAATGTGCAAGGTGCATTTTTCTAGAGAGAAAATCTGTTTGTTTTGATCAATATAGGATTAACAATAAATTTTACCAAAGTCGAAGCACTCAACGAGCTCTGCAAAACGAATTGTTCTGATCATCCAGGTGAGCTCGAGATAGGCCTGAAAAAAATGAAAAGTGGAGCTGCCCCGTATTTTTCAAAGCTGAAGAGAATCCAGTTCCAGCCCTTGTACCTCCCATGTACTGATATAACCAATTCTGCGAATCGAAATCCTCCCATACGATGATCTCTCGTGCGATGATTCGAACCAATCATATGATGTGCATTGCTTTGATCAATATAGGATTAACAATAAATTTTACCAAAGTCGAAGCACTCAACGAGCTCTGCAAAACGAATTGTTCTGATCATCCAGGTGAGCTCAAGATAGGCCCCAAAAAAATGAAAAGTGGAGCTGTCCCGTATTTTTCAAAGCTGAAGAGAATCCAGTTCCAGCCCTAGTACCTCCCATGTACTGATATAACCAATTCTGCGAATCGAAATCCTCCCATACGATGATCTCTCGTGCGATGATTCGAACCAATCATATGATGTGCATTGTCCATTTAAGAAATCAAGATGATCACTCACACGGGTATCCATTTAAACAAAGAATAACTGTCGTTCTTAAGAAAAGTGACGGTCAGGTCGTATCATTAATCTCCTAAGACAAACATGATTAGAACAAGCCTTTAACCGATATCTCTGATCAAATCAATTTATTGCATGAATGATTTATACATTGATGTCTGGAAAATGAAAGGAACAAATTGTTAAATAAAACCATATTGCATCATGAAATATTTATCACATTAAAAAAAATCCTTTTTTCTAGGTAGAGTGGTGTCATAAGATACAAATTGAGATTACGTTGATGCCAATGGCTAATCTCTTATTATTCCAATGAGTAACTATCTGAAATTTCCATGTATTTTACCGACTTACTTTCAACCTTGCACAACAGTATTATATTGCAGGTTAATATTTTAGGTATAGAATTTTGTCAAACAAATCAAGCAATATCCACGCATATATAATCTTCTCAAGAAATTTCCTTAGGGAATTTGTCTCATTGGACTAATTTGAGTAACTCTCTTGAGTCCAAGATGCCTGGGATATGGGATCTACTTTATCTTCTTTGTCTCTCCCGAACCATTGACTCCATACCTGCAGCAATAATATATGGACATGCCTATATATATACTCCCTAACCCAAGCTCGGAAGAGTAAGAATTTCATTGATAATAAGGGTTACAACCCACCGCGCCCTTTTTTGGAGAGACACTTTTGAAACCATGGAAATGTTGCAGCTTGAGGAACATCAGCCCTCGTGGTCATTCCACAAGGGTTACAACCCGCCGTGTGTTTCTCACCCTTTTTTGGAGAAGCACCCTTTTGAAACCACGGAAATGATGCAGCTTGAGCAACATCAACCCTTATGGTCATTCCATAAGGGTTACAATCCGCCGTGTGTTTCTCACCCTTTTTTGGAGAAACACAGTTTTGAAACCATGGAAATGATGCAGCTTGAGCTCCATCAGTCCTCATGGTCAGTCCACAACACTTTAGATTCCTCCTTCCATCATGAACTTTGTTTTCCTGGTCCCGAGATGTGGACGGGCACCGAAAATTTTGAATTTTCTTCTTTCCACTCTATATCCGAGGATTCCTCGGAGTTTTATACGTCAACCCTGTTCATCTCGTCCATGTATCATGGCAAGTCCTCATTAGAACCATGTTTGGCAGATCTGGAGGATTCTGGAATAGATGAAGTTGACGGATTTTTCGATTGGCCGGAAAGTGATGATGTTTCTCCTTCACAAGGAAGGACTACAGAAGAATCGGTTGATGTCTCATCAATCCAATTCCCCCTGGTTTTTCCCGTGGAGGATACGGAAATCGATGAATCCCCCCTGGTTTTTCATGGCGAGTCCTCGTTAGAACCATGTTTGGTGGATCTGGAGGATTCTGGAATAGATGAAGTTGACAGATTTTTCAATTGGCCGGAAAGCGACGATGTTTCACCTTCACAAGGAAGAACTACAGAAGAATCGGTTGATGTCTCATCAATCCAATCCCCCCTGGTTTTTCCGGTGGAGGATATGGAAATCGATGATGAAGTGAGCATAACCCCTTTGCTCAAGGCTTGTGGAGAGGCCATGGAGAATCAAAACAAAGAGCTCGTAGAAGTAATATTGAAGCGATTAGAAAATAAGGCTTGTCCACAAGGTGGAGCCGCCCAACGACTGGTGTATTACATGATCAAATCACTGGACCAACATTTCGACTATTTGACACAAGAAGCAAGCAAGAATTATGAGGCGGCGTTCAGGGCCTTCTATCAAATCTTCCCTTACGGAAGATTTGCTCATTTCATTGCTACTTCATCGATCCTAGAGGCTTTACCAGAGGATGCAGAGCAAATTTGTATCGTGGACTTCGACATGGGGGAAGGAGTTCAATGGCCTCCCTTGATTGAGGCCCTTGCAAAGCAACGCCAACGAGTTACCCGAATCATATCACTAAAGAGCGATGACTCCAAATCTGTACATCCCCTTCAGAGATTTGAGAAGACAAAAGAGCGGCTACGTGAGCACGCTTTTTCTTGCGGATTGGAACTAAGAATTGAGGAGATTGATTTGGAGGGATTGGTATCTGAGATGAAGAAGAAAATGACGAAGTTTGGAGGAAGGGAGTTTTTAGCCTTCAATTGCATGGTTGGTCTCCCACACATGGGGAGACAGAAAAGCTCTAGGCATGTTTCCAAGTTTCTAAAGATAGCTCAAGAATCAATCTATACCGGTGATGGAACTAGAAACCGGGGAGTCATAACTTATGGGGATGGAACCACAGTGGAGAAGAGGAGAAGCAATGGCTATGGATTTGGATCTTTCTTTGAAGGGCAGTTGGGCCGTGTCAAAGCATTGCTTGAGTCGATGGAGTGGCAAATGCCTTCGCAGCATAAAGAGGCAAGAATAGCTATGGAGTGTCTGTTTGCGGCACCCTATGTTTCTTCTCTTTCTTGCTTTGAGAAGTGGGAAGAGAGAGATTGTAGAGGTGAGCATCTAGCAAAGATCGGATTGGATGCTCGGAGGGTGAGCAAAGATATTGTTTCAGAAGCTAAAGAACTAGTGAGAGATGGGGACAGTTGGTATCGGGTGGGAACTGAAGGGGAGAAAGAAAATCAAGCGGTGTTGTGTTTTAAGGGGACTCCATTAGTAAGAATTTCTATTTGGAGTTAGATGAAAAATAAAGGGTTATTTACCGGGAGACTCCCTCAACCATTCCTCTGTGTCACCAAGACCCCCTAAACTAAGTTTGCCAAACAACTAGACCCCTTCATCGACGTAAACCTATCTTGTAAACCCCTTCAGTCAACAATCTGTTTGCAACCCTTACATGTGTCACAACTTGTTCAATGTTCCAAAATTACCCCCTACTCCTTTCCTGGTCATAAGATGCTATCTCGAAAACATTTTCCCCACTCTCTCCATTTCCCCCACCACCCCTTGTTTCCCTTTGCCAAAACCTTTATTCGCAACCCAATGTCTTCTTCCAGTACAAACAATGCACGAACCACAACGCCCCAATGTAGGGATTTCAAATAAACCAACTCATTTAACCCTTAAATTCTGGTGCAGAACAAATCCTAAGCTACTTCGGCGTCTTTGCAAATCGTTCTCAAAATAGTCTTCAAATCCTCTTCTTTAGAAACCCTAAGTTTGCGGATCGATGAGTTGTAGAAGACCATTATAGGTCCAAGTTTGTTTAGGGTTTTCGAACAACGTATTTAGGGTTTGTGGGATTATCGATGGAAGGTGAGATGAGAGTAGAGAGATAAGTTAGAGACCTATTAGGGTTTGTAAATGGACAAGAGTGAATGTCTGGGTACATATAAGCAAGGGCAAACGGTATTTCACTTCATTCTGTCCACGAATTAGAGTTGGGAAAGGTTTACGTAGATGAGGGGGTCTAGTCGTAAGCGAATTTAGTTGAGGGGTTCTAGTGTCAAAGATAAGGAGTTGAGGGGTCTCCCGGTCAATGACCCAAAAATAAACACATGGAAATGAACACTGCTCCAAGACTATCTTTGGCTCGTACAGACTTTTTTACTGCCTTTTTGTTGTAACATAGCTTAAGTGTGGCGATACCAAGAATTGTAAACTATGTAGACATGTTGTACATCTTTAGTTTGATCGTAAATAAAATGTGTTGTTTCTAAAGCCAAAAACTCAGACATAGGGGGTCTTTGGGAGCCTATTTTTCTTTGCATTTTGCAGTTTGGATTGAGAATTATAAAACTTTGAATTATTGTCAGAATAGATTATGAATGTGTTGAGTGTTTGGTAGATATATGCAACATAGATTTTGCAATAGAGTAGTACTTGAGAAACTATTACTTTGTAGTGGAGATTGAAAAAAAAAAAAAAAATCAGAGGTGGCGGAGGTCAAATTCTTACATAATCCCAAACAAGTACAAACCGTATTACAGCTTACAAAAAGTCGACAAATACTACATTAGAATGTAGATTGCAAATTTCACAAAAGGTTAGGGGTAATTTGGCTTTCATTTGTAGGATAAAATGAATGCAAAAGCTCCTCTAAAGCTAATTTTCAAAAAGTCTCTATTGTATGGATTTGAGAATGCATTTTTACCCTAGGGTCCTATCAGCCACAATTTGATATTGCAAAATGTAAATTGGAAAATGGGGCTTTCAAACGGGCTCATATACAGATAGTGATGGATATACAGATTCCATGTTGTACTCAACGATGTTATGCATATGCAACATAGCTGATATGTTACTAAAGCAGCAAAAAAACATTACATGGCATCACTTAGTTGTTTCCCAAGAACCTAAGCATGGATCATAAACAGAAAAGAGATACAGATGCAGAAGTACTCCAACTACTGCAAAAGGGCAATTTGACCATTATCAATAGAAAACAATGTTCCTGTAAATTCATGCCATTCCACGATGATTGTTCTATTAAATCAGTTGGTCAATATGTTTCCCTCATAAATACTAATCCTCCATGTGTTTAACCCTTCACAAATGCAAGGACTAATGCATCCATATATTTTATCAGCAGCAGCAAGAATATATTCAAACATAGTGATGACTACACAAAGGACAACATTAAGTAACACAAACTGTACCAAAAAATCGACGAATATGCTTATGTAGGCATAAATGGGACTTCAGAATCCATTCGGCTGACTTTCTTATCTTATTAGACGGCTTTTTAGTATAATACAGGGTCTATTCCCAGTTAACTAAGTCAGCTTAAAGAGTCTTCTTAATTCAAGAAGTTACGTCATTGTATGACTGCAGGAATTTCGTGTAGTGGGATCACTAAAATTTGAATAAGATCAAACCAATCTCTACTAAACATTATTATGCATAAAGGTGTTCAGTTTTAAATCAATTTCAATAGAAAAAAAACTCAACCCAGTTTTTGTTTTTGTAAGTTTGTTGAATGTTCTCTAAATGATACGGAGTAACTCCTCTTTTGTGTGTGACATGACAAGAAACACCTTCAAGGCAGGGCCACTTTGGACCCATCCGTGTGGAGTAAACCCCAAATACATGTAGCTACCCACAAACCACATGCAGTGTAAGCCAACATGTTGCGAACGATGGTTGAACACAAGGCCTCTGAATTTACCGTTTATCCCAGGTTAACCTGAGGGATTATATAAAGATTAATATGATCCCAAATGATAAGGAAATCGACTCCATGTAATAAACTACATATATTTTTAATTACTCAGTGAGGACATGAGAGGTATCTTATTATTATAAATATAAATTTAAAAGAAATACCTAGTTAGTTCTTAGAATTTAACGGGGTCACATGACCGCATAGGCATATATTGGATTTGCCGCTACCTCCATCCAGTTAGGTCTTTCTATTTGGGCATTTAAATAATCCACACAGGCATTTAAATAATCCTCATAATGTGCTATATCAAGACGCTTAATCCTAGGTGCAAAGACCCCTAACCCTAGGTGGAAAACCCCTAACCCTAGGTGCAATAGATCCCCAGAATCCTCCATATCCTGATAAAACCAATACTGTGATCTTGCCAACATTAGTTTCCATATCAAATGGCATCGAAAGATATAGTGGAGATATGTTGATGTAAATGGATGAGGTGATATTACTATTTTAATGAGTATTAAACAAGAAGACTATTAATAAGTTAAATCAACTGACAACCATGGAATCCAATTTTATATTTGGTGAATTGCAGACTATTGAATTGTCAAAACAAATAAGCAATATCCACCATATAATAATCTTGGAAAATTTCCAATGGCATTGGTCCTATTGGAGAGTTTTAAGAAACTCAATGAGACAAAGATGCCTGGGATCTAGATATTTTCTCTCTCCTCCCACCCTTTTGCTACCTTATCTACAGCAAAAGTACTTGGTCAGTTGGTCACCTCAATATATACTGGTCACCTCAATATATACTGCCCTACCACAATTCCTTGTTCTGGGAACTTGAAGAGGAACACCCCTTAATAACAGGGAAATGATACAGCCTGATCTCTATCAGTCTTCAGTCCTTATATGGTCATACCACAATACCATTCAATGAACTTTGTTTCATTGTCTTGACATGGATATTGACATTGGAAATTATGGCTATCTTATTCTTTCGTCTCTAACAGCGAGGATTTGTCCGACGTTTCAGAGTCAGTCCTATTTATCTTGTGGGAGCGAGACAATGTCCCTATGCAAACAGCGTTTACAAAATAAGGAGGATTATGGATTCTTGAATTGGACGGAAAGTGAGAACTGTTCACCTTCACCAGAATTCTTTACGACAGAAGAATCCGTTGATGTCTCATCAACCAAACAACCTTTTCCTCAACAATGAAGTGAGCACAACCCATCTGCTCAAGGCTTGTGGAGAGGCGATGGATAATCAAGATAAAGAGTTTTTGGAAGTGATATTGAAGCAATTAGAAAAGAAGGCTTGTATGAATGGCAGAGCCGCCCAACATCTTGTTATAGGACATCTTGTTACTTGATTCAATCACTGAACGAACACTTCAACTACCTGACACATGAAGCAAGCAAGAACTATGAAGCAGTGTTCAGGCCTTCGGTCAAATCTTCACTTATAGTTATAGGACATTTACTCTCTACATTGCCAATTCATCCAAGAAGCCTTAACTGAGGATGCGGAGGAAGTTTGCATAGTGGACTTATGACTGTTTGACAAAGGCGAAGGGTTCAATGGCATCCCTCAATTGAGGCACTGGGAAAGCAACACCAGCGAGTTTCTCGGATCCAGTGACAACTCCAGAAGTTTTGGTTAGTGGTGTCATTAAAAAAATTTGCAGCAAAATCACACTTATCATATCCTCGTATACTTCTAATATAATTGAGAAATAAATCTGCACTTGCCAATTAGAAAGAAAAGGTATTTTCATAATATATTGATACTAATGTTCCAAAAACGTACAATAAAAGAAACAAACTTTTTCATATTTGACAAGGTTGTTTTGTACTATTTGATGAAGAAATTGAGGCTAATCTTGTCCATTACCATATGAATTATAATTGTTGTGTCATAACTGTCCACTGAGGACTTAGTAATGATTGAAAGGAAAAAGTACTACTTGGAGTCAGATTTTGAACAGAACATATTGGGGAGATTTCAGAATTTCCTTTGCCTATAAGTGTCTATTTGACCTTCATAGAAGAAAAAATACTACTCAGTACTTCTTAACAAATTTCTATCCACTGGGTTCAGTTGACACCAGTGGTTTTATACTGCCGTCACTCCTGCTCGGATCATGACAATAAAAAATGATGCCGGTAGTTCTGTTCATCCCCTTCACAGATTTAGACGATGAAATAGTGGCTCTGTGAACATGCCTATTCATCTTGTCTGAAACTGCAAGTCAAAGAGATGGACATCGAAAGATTGATGTCCGAGATGAAGAAAATGATGGAGTTTGGAGGAAGCCAGTTTTTAGCCTTCAATCCACATAGGTCGAGACAGCGAAGTTCTAGCATGTTACAGAGTTTCTAAAGGTAGCTGAAGAATCCATCAACACCAGTGTTTGAATTGGAAAGAGGGAAATTAAAACATTTGGAGATGGAAATGCGGTGGGGGGTAGAATAAGTGATCGCCGCGGATTTGGTTCTTTCTTTGAAGGGCAGTTGGGCTGTCTCACTGCATTGCTTGAGTCAATGGAGTGGCAAATGCCTTCACAGCTTAAAGTAGCAAGAATAGCCATAGAGCGTTTATTTGTGGTACCTTTTGGTTCTTCTGTTTCTTGCTTTGAGAACTGGGAGGAGAGAGATTGGAGACGTGGTCTTGTGCTAAAGATAAGATTGGATGCCTGGAAGGTGAATAAGGGCACCATTGCAGAAGCTAAAGAACTCGTGACAGAAGGCAATAGTCCGTATTGGATAAAGAGGGAAGTGAAGAAAGATGAGCTGGTTTTATGTTTTGTGGGAGCGTTAATAAGAGTTTCAGTTGGAGTTGAGAACAGTTAAACACACATCTTTTGTTGGTAGGAGAGGTAGAGTGTTTGTGAGAAAACAAATACATATTTCATCTGGTATTGAGTGATTTTGAACATGCGTAGTGTCATATGGATCCAAATACGATAGATAGCTGATTTTTTAGTTGAAAACAATATAGAATCCCACTACTTGAATCAATTGTGTCAAGCAATTTGCTTTGAACAAAGTAAGTAGAGATTCGAACAGAAAGGACATACCAATATGCAGCTCGAAGACAACAGCAGAGCCATCCTTACGCAAAACTGAAAGAGAAATGATAATCTCCAACTGCTGCTATCAGTTAAGAAGAATTCAATCTATACATGAACTTGTACGAGTACAAAAGAAATTGCATCAACATTTCCCTTCCGGCGAGGCAAAATGCACAAAATCATGCCATTGTCCAAAACAATCTCCTCCGTCCACGGTCTCAAACCCCCTCTCTACCACACAATCAGAGTCAGCTTTTTTAATAGAGTGGCTTAAAAATTTGCTCTGGTTCTTTAGAGGTCTCGTGGGCTGCTTCCACAAACTGTTTAATCATCGTCATAGCTCCATATCAGCATATAAATATGGCTCCCCGTTTGACTCAAACTCTCATACAGCCAGGGTTGGAGATAAATACATTGATTTTTCAATCAAAAGCATTATGTACAGTCTTCAATTTTCCAGTTGATTAGTGTTCCACCTGAATTCCTTCAAGACTGGAACAGGGTATGATTCCATTAATGCAAACATAGTGACTCACATATGCGAGTTGAGAACTCCACCTTGTATTCGATAATAGAGATCAAAGGTGTCTTTGTGATCGGGATCCAAGCAGAGAGCGGCCTCACAGTCTCTGAGAGCAGAAACATAGTCACCCATAGACTCGTGGAATGCAGCTCTCAGATGGAGCATTTGCAAGTCAGGCTTGAAAGCTAGGGCTCTTGTTAGCTCTTGTACTGCTTCATTTTCTCTTTGGTCATCCATAAGCACTGTTAAAATGTGTTTTTATGTATTAGCACGAACGAAACAGTATAAAACATGAACATAAAATGAGCTAATGAAATCTATTCTTTCATGATCCTCCAATGTTGACAGACTTCACCGACTTAAGCATAGAATCTGTGAAACTTCAAACTGAGATCTTCTTCGCAGACGCAAGAGCATAAATTTCATAGAAATGTAAATTCCCCTTTTAACAGTTATATGGAGATGGTTGAAAATATCTCAGAACCATAGAATAAAATTTAAGGTCACAAGAAAATACCTGCAGCCCTAAATCTGTAGGGATAAGTTCTCAAAGGATCCAATTGTGTTGCCATACTGAGATCACCATTCGCCATTTCGCGGTCACAGTACTCTGATCGCTTCTCATAAGCTGATGCTTTGTTTTGTGCCTTCTCAATCAGCTTAGTCATTTCATCATAAGCAGCTTTTCTATGATTTTTTAGGTGATATACACGTGCCAACCCTTGATGAGCTCTCGTATGCTTGATTTCAAGGGCATTCGAATAGCATTCTGCAGCAAGATCCAGTTTACCAGAATCCACATAAATACTCCCTAGGTTGTTTAGTGCCTGCATTTTTAGTACACAATCAATGAACACAATTGGGAAATATGACAAAAACTTTCATTCTCCTTGTACTTTGTAGACATACTTGTCCTTTCCGAAGACAGTCTGAGGGACATCTGAGAGCTTCCTCCAAAAGTTGAATAACATGCAATGAAGATTCAGTATTCAGAGCAGTATCTGCCAGTGTGTACGCCTTGAGGAAGAAGGCTTCAAACGACCTCTGGATTGAAATGGACAATTCAGCTTTAGCTAGTGCTTCTTCTCGATACCCAGTGTCGTATAGAATCCATCCTTCGTATATAAGCCTTTCATGCTCTGAGCTAGCATGAATCTGAGCCAACCCCAGGCATCGCATAGCAGCCTTTTGACAGTTTAGCCTACAACATTTACAGATATGAATTGATTCTATTACTTCAGCCATCACAACGTTGGCAGATGAGCCAACTTACACACGAATAAAATTCATAGGGAACAGTGTTCTAAAAGGCGGTTGAGGCGGCTGATTAATCGGCGCCTAGGCACTAGGCGGTGACCCACCGCCACACCTAGGGGTCGAGGCGTTTGAAAAGGCGGCCAGCCGATTAATCGGCCATAAGGCTAAGCAAGGTGCCGATTAATCGGCTAGGCAGGCTATGCACAAATATTGCCAGGCGGGCTATGCATGAATAATTGGCTAGGCGGAGAAAGGCGGCGATTAATCAGACCATTTGTCGGGTAAAATGATTTTAGAAATTTAAGGGCTTTAGTGTCGTAATAGAATTTTTAAGGGGGTTTGGTGTAGTTATCTATATATTTACTGTATACAAACAACAAAACATACCTAGCGGCTGTGTTTCGATGACCGGAATTTTGAGTAGCAATAGAAATATGATTACTAGGAATCAAATTCCTGGGAATTTGCTTGGGTGGGAATAGGAATATGATTACTGTGAATCTAATTCCTAGGAATTTGATACCTGGAGTAATCTCATTTCGGTGTTTGGAGTAATTCAGTAATCTTACACGGGAAATAATTATTTTGGAAAGTTATTAAAGTCAACGTTTCCTTTTCTTAATTAATGACCCTGGAATATGAGATTCCCATGGGTAAGAGAGGAATCAGATTCCCACTCAGTTTGGGAATGTGATTCCTAGTTTGAATGTGTCATTAGGAATCACATTCCTATTCCTATCTCTTCCAAACGTCGGAATTAGAAAAGCATGGAATCACATTCTTGTTCCTGTCTGTTCCAAACATTTGAATCATGAAAAGAAGGCATCACATTCCCATTCCCCCTCGAGATTGCTGACATCCAAACTGAGCAGTTTACACAATCGAAACTTTTACCAACCCTACTAAGTTCCATTATATTTTGAAGTTTGAACTTAGAAATCGACTAATTATTTGGTAGTTGGTAGTACTTAGTTTCATTTTGTTTGAACTTTGAACTTCGAATTATTACTTAGTTTCCATGTTATTTAATGTTTTTTTTACAACTTTTATTGATGTATTTGCTCTCAAAACTTGGGAGGGTATAGGAGAATACAAAAAAAAAAATTAAAAAAATGGGAAATCCGCCTTATTGTCAAGGCGCCAATTAATCGGCTAAGGCACTTGGCGGTGTCTGGCCGCCCGACTAGCACCTAGCGACTTTTAGAACACTCATAGGGACGTGTCGTGTGGAGGCATTCAGTGTTTGGGTGCCATTAAAGTGAATGCAGTGCTAGGCATAGTATGTACAACGTTTAACTGGAATAATTGATGGGCCTGTGTTATTTCCTGCAGGCATTATTTCACACTTGGCAGTTAAATAATAAGATGCCAGTTCTACCACGTAAAATGTGACAGTTTCTCAAGTGTGCTAATCTGGACACTACACGACTCGTGATAATGACAGCATAAATTTATTAAGAATACGAAGTGAGAGTAAATGGATTAAATTCCATTGCTACCTTACCTTAACAGAAGCAGAGATTGCCGGAAAAGCAAAAGGCTCTTTCGAGGCTCATTTACCAGCATTTGATGTGTAACAGCTAAAGAACCAATATCATCAACTGAAGACCACCGATCATAGAGCTGCATCCAACAATCACCGGGACCCCATTGTTGAACACGCTGACAAAGGAGATTAACCAAATGATCCCCTCTCATCTTCCCACAAAACATCGTATAATCAGGCTCCAAAGTTAGCAATGCCCTAATATCTCTCAGAGCAGCCTCATAATCCCTAAGCAAGATAAAAAACCAAGCCCTCAGTTCAAGACAGTCTGGAGAGACCTTAAACCCAATAATTTTATTCATCTCCAAAATGGCCTGCCCAATCTGATTTTCTTCCACCATTGCAACTGCTCTATACTTATAAGGAAATGATAGAGTGGGATCCAATTCAGATGCGGTCTTCATATCCAACATCTTCTTTGTCCCCACATTATAAAATGACAATTCTTGGTACATCCACCCAAATGGTTTGTACTCGGAGATCAGAGAATTAATCAATTTGTATGCTGAAAACCTCTTTCCTTGCTTATATTGAGTTCTTGCAACACCAACAATGGAATAAACATGACCCATTTCGGCTGCTGCCTCGAAATAATTTTGCGCTTCCTTGTATTCCCTCCTTTCCAATAAAACACAACCCAATTGGTGCAATGCAAGTTCCTTCTGCCACTTCTCAGTAGCACATTCTTTCAGCCTCTCCAACAACATTAGGATTATTTCCGAAGTCAATTTCTCTTGCATAGCAACTTGGGTTAGGAAATCGTACAAGAAGAAAGAACAATTCCCTGCCATGGCCAATCTCTCTCTCCCCTCCGAGGTACAAAATATTTTCCTCACCTTTGGATTATAGAAAGAACCCGGTAGCTCCCTCAGTAAAACTTGCAAACAAGAAGCCACAAGAAGATTTGCGCTCTCCTCCAATCCATAATCAATCAGAATCAAAACATTTTCTACATTCGACGCTATAGATGCTAAATTCGCATCACAATGAGACTTCATTTCCTCACAGCAAAACCTGTTTGCGAAAGAAAGTAGCTCAAGAACTATATCAGGGGCAAATGAGTCCAATTTCCTGGACCTACTAAACACTTCAACTGCTCTCATTCCTTCCACAGAGATCCCCATTTCTGAAAAATCAATCCTTTCCCTCTTTGACTCAAGAAAACCCCCATACAACATTGCTTCCAAAGGGCGCGAAAGAGCAGCAATTTTCTCTCTCACACAATGAATTTCCTCATCACCAATACAGAAACAAACATCACTATCCCCAATTAACATACCCACATCAGGTGCCTCCATTTTTCTATTGCGACTATTATAACAATCAAAAACTGAATTGGAGTCATACCCAGAAGCCGAAGCGACGGTAGATGAAATACCCACAAGTTCATTCTCTCTCCTCTCGTAACGCAACCACGCCGATAGCACAACCTTCGAGTGCATGTCCGCCGCGTGTTCACGTGCCGCCTGGAGACACCGCCGGAGCAGCTTCTGGTCGTTAAGGCCACGCAAGATTGAGTACTGCTCGAGTAAAACCAACGATTTGTTCTTCCCAGAACAGTTTTCAAGGCGGCGGTAGACATCGGATAAGGTTGCAATAAAATCAACCGGTTTGAGGTAAGGGTCTATGGGCGGCTCGAGGAGGTCGGTTGTAGGCAGTCCATAAGGGAGTAGAAGAGTATCAGATGTGGACGGTGAAACGGTGTCGTTGGAGCTTGACAAGATTGAGCTGATTGTGGGTTTGGAAGTGGAGGTGTCAGAGGGGCTTAGGGCGTGTACTTGGGTTGTTTTGTGGCGGTCTATGAGGTTAAGACTGCCGCGTACGGTGGTTGTTAACGGCTGTGTGTACTGACGGATGAGAGTAGCAAATTTTGAGATGGGAACAGTTGGGTTTAAAGATTGGTTGCCATTTTCAGTTGAGATTGACATTGAAACAAGGGAGGTTTTTGGATTGAATGGAAACAGGGGAGAGAAAAATGGGTGATTGAGGAGAGAGATTCTTCAGTCTCTGGTGCGGAGTTTACTCGGGAAAATGGGAATTTTTAGATCTAGTTAATTATTTTAATGATAATTGGAAACTGGTTGCTTGTTTTATGAGGCTGTGACGCTGTGTATGTGCATGTACGAACTTCTAATATACTCATGTGTTGACTATTTTTGGAGAAAATTTATGGTCCATATAACTAAAAGGGTAAAATTCAATATATTATTTATTTATTTATTTTTTGAAATAGAAATCAAGAAAAATGTGATTCATATTCAATTGATTGTCAGAGCATCACATCGAATAAAATTTGGACCAACTAATCTAACTTCACAACTAATCTATAATGCCTCGATCGAAAGGGTCAGGCACCCAGATAACTTAGTCGTCCGAATAAAAACTTGATTGGATAGATTTGGCTTAGTTTGGGTGCACAAAATTCACCCGGATAAGCTTTTCTCCTAGATAAATAAACCGCTCGTATAGGGGTGTTTTATCCCCCTTCTCCTCCATTTCAAGTATAAAATAACCTTATCCTCACATTTTATCCCTTATCCAAATCAAGTAGTACTATTTTATTCTCCTTTTTTTAATACATCATCCAAACCAACTACATTTTTATCCACCTTTCATAAAAGTCAATCAATGTAGACCTACCCTTTATCTTATCACCCTCCATATTAATTCACCCAAAGCTTATGTCGCATCCAATCGGGCCCTAAGGGTATTTTGTACAGTACCCAGCTTGATAAAAGTATTTAATGGACGAGTTTATGATTGTGACCGAGTTCCAACTAAAAATTCTTTCGGTATTTTTTATTTTTAAGTACTCTCGCACTTATATTTTACTTCCTTTGTCCTAAATTGCTGGTTCCTTTTCACTATTTGAAACCTCTTAAAAGATTGTTTATATCTACTAATTTATGGAGTAATATAAAAATATGAATCTGTTTGATAGATCTCAATTAATTTTATTAAACAAAATTCTTGAAATCATTAAAAAAAATTATAGATTGTGAAATATAGACAATTGTTTGAGTGACACGATTGCCCAAAAGAGCCGAGCAATTTTGGGACGGAGGGAGCAATTGGTAAAAATATTATAGTGGAATTTCATCCTAAGTTTATGAACTTCGCATGGTTGTACAAAAATAAATTAGGGGTGGTTTCACATTTTTAGCCAAGGTGGCTACTTTTAGTCCAGGTGTATCCTAAAAAAAGCATTTTTGTCTTTATTCAAAAAAGTTTTTGCATTTTTTAGTTTTGTGTCAAACTTTTGTGGATTAGTAATTTGCGTGGACGAGGGAAATTGGAAAAATATAAAATTACGACCAAAACCCAATTTTTTTTTTTGAAATTATCCAAGAAAAAACCCAAAAGTCTGGACTAAATAGACTAATTCTTGGATAATTCCAAAAAAAAATAAATTGAGTTTTGGACATAATTTATACTTTTTTTATTCTTCTATCGAGACTAATCAATAATCTACAAATGTTTACTAATAAATGCAATCTTTATTTTGCATTTTATTAATAAAGGTTGATGTGTGTACACCTTTTTTTAAAAAAAAAAAGGGTTGATGAGTGTGTACACCTTTATTAGTTAATGATATGTGTGTACACCTTTCAAAAAAAAAAAAGCCAAGTTGAGACTTTTTTTTAATAAAATGCAAAATGCAACCTTTATTAGTAAACCTTTATTACAAAATGCGACATTTATTATTAATATTATTAAACTTCCATCGAAAACAAAAAGGCAAGTTGAGACTTTTTTAAGAAAACAACTTAGCTAAAAGTCACCCCAGCTAAAAATGAGAAACCACCCCTTATTATCGGTAGTCCATAAACTTCACGGGACATGTCCCAAAGCCACTCACTCGTTACCATGTCCCAAATCCTCTCGCAGTTTGGCTACCTTTGGCTTTATTGCTAGGGACTCTAGTGGATCCGCCCTTGTTTGGCATTGTAGAAGGGTTGTTGAATCGTCAGCTATTTTCATTGAAGCTTGGACACTAAGGATTGCTTGTGAGGTAGCTAGAGAGATGAATCTGCCCTAGGTTGTTTTCGAATCAAATTGTTTGGAACTCATCAGGTGCTTCAAAAACACCAAGTTCTCATGGCCCACAGGAGATCAGAGCTCTGGTGGAGGATATTTAAGTGTGGGCATGATCATCTACGAGTCGGAATTTTGTTTGGTGTTGTTGAGAAAAAAATAATCTTGGTTAGCTTCAAATTGTTTGCACAGATCAATTTTGGCCAATGCTCGTTGTATTCCGTCCGGTTTAGATGTAAAGATTTGGAGTAGTTTTAATGCAGATGATCATTTTTAAAAAGAAGTACGAAGGGAAGGAAAGTCGGGGGGAAGTTCAACAAATTTTCCACGTTTTCTCATGCGATTTACTGCTTCAATCTAAATCGATATACTACTACCATAAAGAAAATGCGTAGGTGCCGTTTCACTTAATTGGGTTTTTGGGTTCTTTTGTATTTTTGGTTTTCTGCACTAATTTTAACAAGTTTTAATACAAGTCAATTTTTTTACATATATTAATTTAAAAGCCCAAAAAACCCAAATTGAAGGAACGATGTGACTTTTGTCTATAGTTGAAGGACAAAAAAATTAAAAGAAACGGCACCTGATTAATATTATCGAAGAATGCGACAGTCAATTATTCCTCCCAATACAAATAAAGTTATAAAAAAATTATGGCCATTGGCCAATGTAGACTTCACCGTCACTGTTTGCAATTCACAAGGAATATCTTTTTTTGGAATATCTTTGCTGATTAAATGTGGGGTGGTGTTCAACTTTCCTCTCCTTCACTTGATTTTTTTGGTGAGACTTTGACTGTGTCTAGGTCTAGCCCTCCTTCCTTTGCCTCTACAAAACAAGGAACCAAGTGGCCAACTGGTTGAGGTCAACCAGTAGGCACTCCAACAACTTAGTCAGTCCCTAAGTGAAAAGGAAAAGGCAGGGCTTTGAGGAGGAAGAAAATGGCCTGCCTGCTAAGGTTTATCACTGTAGTATTTATAAGAGTGCCTTTGCAGTTAGGGGTAGGATCTCGCGTGCTATCCTCGTGACGAGGTGACATTGCCACCATCCTCCACCAGACAACTAGCACCTGACCACCACCTCCTAATGAACGCAGCGCACGATGATCCGCAGTCATTGTGCGCTAGTTGGGCTGATCACGGGGACGCATGTATACAGAGTTGAGGTGCCATGTTGCCGAACTGTACTATGGTTGATCCCCATCTGGAGGTATGATCGACGCATGGCCGAGCCAGCGTCATGAGGAGACTTATGCCACGTACCTGACCATTGAAAACACTTTTGTACGCCTGACAGTTACACCACGTGTACCTATTCAGCACTGAAAATTTTCTTCCAAGAAGGAGAAAAACAATACAAAGACACAGTAGACTTGGTGCAATGACAATGACAAATGCTCTCTCTCTCTCTCTCTCTCTCTCTCTCTCTCTCTCTCTCTCTCTCTCTCTCTCTCTCTCTCTCTCTCTCTCTCTCTCTCTCTAGCATTGTATGTATAAAAATATAGATACAACCTTACTATAGGTGGGAGATTTGTGTGGTTGGT
The DNA here is from genome assembly GCA_963854785.1 of Vaccinium vitis-idaea. NCBI lineage: Eukaryota > Viridiplantae > Streptophyta > Magnoliopsida > Ericales > Ericaceae > Vaccinium > Vaccinium vitis-idaea. The sequence goes on along the minus strand of OY978223.1, from coordinate 32,967,198 downwards.
TACGATCTTTTTCTGAAAGAGAGTGTTTCTCATAGGGTGATCATCACTGATCACTTGAATTGCTTGTTAAACACTCTAGTACATTTTTTTCTAGTCATCAATTAGTTAAAAGGTCTCATCTTCAACAACCAATCTTGCAACTCAAATATTGACAGGTAATGCCCCATTGTGCTTTGCAATTCCTCTCTATGTTAAATTTTTTATAATCACGCCTATCAAATATTTTTATAGCCAGATTTCCCCTCTTCCATTATTTTTTCTCACCAAAAATCTTTCAATCCTCATCAATCGTGGACTTCAAAGAGAGAGAATTAAAAAAAAAAACTACATTAGTCATACTATTGGGTTGTGAGTCATATAAGCACTCCACTATTATGGGAGAGTATATTTATAAAATTAGAAGATATTCCATTGGTCATGCTATTGGGTTCTGAGTGAGTACGTATCCACTTCTATTAGGAGAGATTTAAATTTATTACCAAGTTACTGAATTTGGGAAAAAAAAAGATGACAAGAAATAAGAGCATCGATCTCTAATGGCATGTTTAATTTTTGTGTTGTTATAGATGTATTACAGTATGAAGCTCCAAATTTCGTGCTCTATTGGTGAAGTAAACACATGCTATATATGCTTATAGTTATATGTTGTGCGAAATAATAACACAAGCTATGACTTTTATTTTTCCACAATGGCAATTGAAATTGACATTTTGTGAAAAAATAAAAGAAATAGCATTTGCATTATTGGAGCAACATTGCTGTAGCATAGCAATTTGTTACTATTCGATTGCTATATTATAGTAACAACTTATTGTTATATTATAATAATAGCTATCTAAAAATAGCAACTCCACTGTTGGAGATGCTCAAATCAAAACCAAAATACTATAAAAAAATGGCCTTGTATTATGCTCGCTCATTCATAGTCCAGTATTCGTGTGGACTCAGGATTAAAGGCCAGACTGAATTGAGGATAGAATAGTAAAATTGAACAAAAAATACCTACACAAGATCGTACTTCCTTAGCAATGTTCAAAAAGGCTAGGGGTCTAGGCATTTAAAAATGCAGCCAGCCGATTAATCGGCCATAAGGCGGAGGAAGACGGCGATTAATCGGCTAGGCGGGCTAGGCGCGAATAAATCGGGCGGAGAAAGGCGGCGATTAATCAGACTATTAATCGGGTAAAATATGCAATTTTAAAAATTTAAGAGCTTTAGTGTCGTTGTAAGGGGGTTTGGTGTAGTTATCTATATAGATACTGTATACAAACAACAAAACATACCTAGTACTTTACATTTTACACGATCGGAACTTTTACAAGCCCTAGTACTAATTAGTTCCATTCTAGTTTGAAGTTTGAACTTAGTAATTGACTATATTTGGTAGTTGGTACTATTTAGTTTCATTTTGTTTGAACTTTGAACGTTGAACTTCGCATTATTACTTAGTGTCCATGTTATTTAATGTTTTTTTCTACTTTTATTGATGTATTTGCTCTCAAAATTTGGTACAGTATAGGAGAATATATATATATATATACACCACACTTCCAGTCCAAACTCCCGGATTTTAAAAAAATCCACACCTCATTGATCCCGATCGAATTTCAATGATCCGAACCGTCCAATGTGTTTAAAAGGTGTTTTTTAGGGCCCCCGCGAGAAATCAGCAAAAAAAAAAAATACCGGGAAGGGCTTGATCCGAGCAATTTTTCACAAAACTGTAAAAAACACCCTTTAAACACATTGGACGGTTCGGATCATCGAAATTCAATCGGGATCAATGAGGTTCGGATTTTTTTAAAATCCGGGATCCCTGACCGGAAGTGGATATATATATATTTTTTAAAATGGGAAAATCCGCCTTACAATCAAGGCGCCGATTAATCGGCTAAGGAACTATGCGGTGTCCGACCGCCTGACTAGCGCCTAGCGGCGTTTCGAACATTGTTCCTCAGCGGATCCACAGGCTTAAGAACTTCTTGGGCTCTGCCCTCCGTCCCAATCTGCGCCTGCATGTCCACACCCCAAGTTGATTGGCGGAGCAGGATTTAGAGCTACTTTGGCTTAAAAGCCAAAAATTAGATTATTGGATTATTCGTTTTGTCTTTATTCAAAAAAAATTTGCATTTGTTAGTTTTGCGTCAAGATTTTGTGGTTTCTGGATTCCTCTCGACGAGACGAATCTAACAAGTATAAAATTATGGTCAAAACTCAATTTTTTTTAATAAAGCCAAAATTAAACCAATAAACTAGTTTATTTTGGTTTATTTTCGACTTTATTCAAAAAACTATTACTTTTGACCACAATTTTATACTCTTTGGATTCGTCTCGACGAGAGGAATCCAGAAACCACAAAATCTTAACGCAAAACTAACAAATGCAATTTTTTTTTGAATAAAGACAAAACAAATAATCCAATAATCCAATTTTTGGCTTTTAAGCCAAAGTAGCTCTTAGTCGCTCCAAAATCAATTGAGGGGCATCACCACCCCATTCGCTTCGCTCGTGACAATTTCAAGCACTCTCATGAGGGCAAAGTTGATTGGAAACTTATGTACTCCACCAAAGACCTAATTGGATTTGTGCAATGGAGAGGTCCGGAAGCAAATCAATGATCTAGATGAAGCCACGTACAATTCAAATATGCCAATAGCCCTCTCATAATTTAAATCTTATTCCTATTAAATTAGCAGAGAATGGAAGATCTAACAATGATGAAAAGATCAAGATAATGCACTAATCAACACATAGTAATAAACTGAACAAATGGAGAAGTACCAAGGGTTTGGTGGGTTTGTTCCCCACACAATTAACTACGATTCGATTCTTAGGGTCATACCACAAGAGATTCATTTCTTGTGAATCCCTCAATCCCACCGTGGATAGCCTACCTTCGACGGAACCCGAGAGGAGATTAGTCAAGGTGCACCGTGTGCGTAAATTGACTCGGACACTCTTAACCGTCAAAGCAAAACAAATTTAAAAAACTGAACAAATGGAGAGGGCACAACCAACAAATTATTGGATGTTGATGGTTTGGATTTTGGGTAAAACATTAGAAATTTCGGTACAAGTCTTCAAAAAATTGGATTTTTTTTTTCTTTTCTGGTGACTATTAGTATTACTCCACAATGACAGCTTGACGTATTTGTTTAATAGTTAGGTGGGCATATACATCATCCCCATAAAACCTCCACAACTTGCAAACCCAAGTTTGGAAATAATAAAATCATGTGGAATTTGTCAGGTTCCTGGGAACAAATTCAAAGGAAACTTCATCACCAAATGAGGAAGAGAATCTGGTCATGTGCCTAGGATTCCATGTGTTTGCTATTAAGCAGTCTATGCCTCGTCAGGTCTGTTCATATTTGGACGTCTCCAGTAGTAACTGGGATATTCACATGCTCACAGAGACACACACAGAGAGAGAGAGAGAGAGAGACACCAACCTGTTTCTCAGCTCATACCATAAAAGATTTCTGGCCTTCAATAAATATTTGCTGGGTGGCAAATGCTTGGCCACAAATGATGGTAGAAAGTCCTGAACAAAAAGACCCAGACTTCCATTCCCAAGGAGCAAAAATGATATGACAACAAATGATGGGCTTCTCATTGTCTGCAACATCACCTTGGTGTACATGTGGGGTGCAAGTTAGGTGTAGCAAAATTTGGAAGAATTATCACCTTGGTGTGCATGTGGGGTGCAAATTAGGTGTACCCATAACATTGTTGCCCAAGGAGTGCCATAACATTGTTGCCCAAGGAGTGCCATAACATCTCGGACCGGGTGGGAACATAAAAAACTCTTTTATTGGTACACTTCCCTTAATGGTTTTTAGGCATATAGTATATTACTCCCTTCGTCCCTTCTTTAGTGTCGAAATTTCCATTTTGGTCTGGCCCCAATAAGTTTGTGATTTGAAAAGTAAATGGGTAAAAAGTTGTACAATTATCATTTTGCCCTTTTGAAAAGTTAGTGGATAAAAGTAGACGATAATTTTGAAAAGTGGAGGTCATAGTTGATGTGAAAAGTGTACTGATGATGTTTCTTTAATAAGTTAAATTTACGACCAACACACTTAAAAAGAGACAGAGAAAGCATCTGCTTTCTGATTTAGGAGTTTGTTTTATGTTGGAATTGGATCCTCCCCGTCCTTAATTTGGATTGGATGGGGCAGTCCAAAACTGAATAGGCCATTGCTACAATTAATGTTTCGGCTTTGGACAGTCTCGTCCAGTCCAAAACTTAGGGGGGTTCCACTAACCGACTAGTATTTTTGAATAAACTGGTTTTTCACGGTTTTTTATGTGATGTGTTGTGAGAGAATGACCTGTTTCGGTGTTTAGAAAAAAAACAGTTTTTTGTTAGTGGAACACCCCCTTGGACTTGAGAGAATCCAAACCCTGTTATGTTAGTTTCAAAATTCAACTCCCTAGGATCCATTTCACATGTGCACAGACCTCACTTCTCAATACTTATGATCCAATGAAAACACCATTAATCGCCATGGTAATAGAATAACCGTGACAAAAGACAGAAAGAAGATGGGTTTTTAACGAAAGAAGTCATACTACTTGGACAACTGGATTATTCCAAAGGTGATTCATATGTTGCTCCACAATCCATGCTAACATGCCCAAGCCAGCAAATACCCCATGGGATTTTATGGCTATGTTTGGATGCTATAAATAACAAAGGGACTAATATAAAAAATTACTCCTTCCAAGAAAGCCCATACTCATTAATCTAACATATAAAAACCTCATTCAAGTGTTTACCAATTCAGAAAACGTATTCAAATGTTTGGTTTGACCTTTTAAAGCATAGGAATAGAATACGAGCGATTCGCATTTGCAAAAAAAAAAAGGCATCCTTGGAGCAGACAATATGAGGATTTTCTCAGTTATATGGATGTAAAACAAGTTGTGGTCCTTGTGGAAGAATTTCAAGAGAAGTTGGAACGTCGCAAATCACAAAAAAAAATAGTCAATTAATTGTTTATTAATCAGGAGGGAATACTAAATAAGCATCTTCCAAAGTCCTAAGGTTGGTTGATACGTTGTATTAAGCGTCTAAAGCATAGTTCTTTGTATCCTTTAAGATTTTTCTATTAAACACCAGAGTCTAGGACTCCCAAGGGTCGGTTCATTGTATTTCACATAAAAGTTTTAAGGGATAGATCTAGTAGTAATTGTTAAGCTTACCTTTAACTATTTAGCAAAAATAGGGTTATTATCCTTACCCTCCATCCCAAATTATTCCTCCTCCTTTACTTTTTCGGATGGATCATCTTAAATAGTTAACAAAGAAAAGTTGGTACTTCTTTCTTTTTTTAGTACAATTATGTACTGTTCATAAAAAGTCAGATTCTCAAAACAGAAACAACAATTTGGGATGGACGGAGTAACTTTTATCAAACTTTTCAAATCAAATTGCATAGTGTCCTCCATTTTTTTTTTGTGTATTCAAGGTGTTCATCTTCTTATGGTTTTGAATAAAAAAACCCATCTACTAAAACGAATCTAACCAACGCATCTACTAAAAGTCTAAAACAATATCTTAGTCATTCCTTTTGCCACAACACTGCGTCAACAACACACTCGATATAGGTCTATAGCAGGAAATTTGTAAATAGCATATACACGCATCCAAAAAAATGGAAAAGAAACAATAAGAGTATTTTACGTACCTGTCGCACGAATATACAGCCTTTCTATTACACGGGGGAAAGTGTTCTTGATTATGATTCAACGCCCACCATATATACAACTCTATTACAACATGAGAGCAAAATACTCAAAATGCGAATGTGAACTTCCCAGTTAATCCACCTTAAGGAGCTGCTCCGCCCAACATTATTGTACTGGTCTGAGTCCCACCCAAACTATACATATATGTAAGCTTCTCATCTGAGCCATTCAAAGCATTTTTATTACCCAAAGCTTATGTTTCCTCATGTGGAGATAAATGACACAAGGCCCAGTCAGTTCTTCATCAGAGAGGCGCTTGCACAACTTCAGATAAGTTTCCACGTCTCCCGTTTGCCGAATCCTTTTTCTTACTCCCTGAAGCACAGCTACCCTGTCCAAAAACTCTGGATGCAAACCACAATCCAGCATTTTAATCAGTATCTCTGCTGCATCGTCGAAATGACCTCCTTTCATGTACCCTTTCAACAACCACGATAAGGTTTTCTTCTTACGCATAGAACCCATGATCTCTGTTCTAGACACCAATCGTGCAATGGGACCCTCTTCGTTTTGCGAAGCACAGATGGCTAAAACAATGTCGTAAAGTTCACTATCAGCTTCCTTACCCACAAATTTCATATTCCACAACTGTCTTTCAGCTTCTAGTCCACGACCAGCAATAATATACATGGCAAGGAGCCTCTCGTGAACCAGCCCATGAAGAGAGGGTCCTTCCTCTTGAATCACCCAATTGGACAAGCGAACTCCATCAGCGACAAGATCTGACTGATATTTCTCAATAAGCCCAACATCGTCTGGATCCAGTTCAGCAACTAAACCACTCTTGCTGAAACCTTTTAACTTGCGTAACGCTTTTGTGAATTCATTCAGCTCTTTCACCACAGCTGTCATCGCGATTAGGTAGCTGTAGGCCTCCGGCTTAAACCCGGACTCTTTCAGATCAATCACTAAGTTGACTGCATCCCGATATTTACCGTCCGCCTGACAGGAAACATATCATTGAAATTGAAACAATTAAAAAATGAAAACTATCTAAAGAATAATCCACACACTAGATAATAGCAACAATAGCTAAGAATTCAAAATGTAAGACTGACTGCACATATGCCGAAAGCTAATGCTATCAGGCTATATTAATAGTTAAACAAAGAAGTAAGTTGCCTCAGATTGTAACATGTCAAGCCATAAACACAAGATGTCAGCTAAAGCAGCCCCAACAAAACTGTTGGCATCTTGAGCTTAAGTTGAGCACAAACAGGATCCCTTTGGGATGTTCTGCTTCGATTTCTAATTGAAAACCATTGTTCTAAGTAACTCTATCTGCACGATACTAGTGAAATTCGATGTCTACCAATTTGTGAAACAAGCTGAAGAAGGCAAAGGAAAATCTTTCCAGCTTCAGCCAACCCCAAGAAGACATACACTTTATATCATTTACGTCACTATGTTTCCTAAAGTATCCCCTGGTTTTTTGTTTTTTTTTTTAGAAGAAAAGTATCCCTTAGTTAATTCTGAGAAATCGTGGCAGTCTGACAGTCTATGTTAGTTGAGTAAAGCTGCAATGTATAGCATTTGCATCTGAAGGACTAAAAAATGTTCTAAATCCCCAAATTTTAGGTCCGAGTTAAATTTACTAATGGATGTGCTTTTGTTAGGTTTTAATATCGTAAATTATTCATTTGCAGCATCCATGCTGAATTGAAATGAGTGAGATTTGAGAAATAATGCCACGACATTTACGATAAAACAAGGAAGTCAGCAACTTTTATACTGGTGTTGTTCCTTACATCTTCTTCCACATTGGTGCCCAGACTCAAACACTTGTGCAACATTTTGTACACGTTTCCAAAATTTCAGTAAAAGCACAACACTTAAGATAATAGTTTAGAGATAGCAGAACAGTAAGTTCAAAAAAACCTAAATTAGCTATGATTGCACATAAGGAACATACAAATCTGAAGGTGTGGGTGCACAATTGAAATTAAAAACATGTGTTGGAATTATCATTTTAAGAGAAAGAAGATATAGAGTAGAAAATGCAGCATAACAGTGTGTACCGTGTAGGTAAACTAACCCTTAACGGAATAATTAAACAAATACATATCCATATCGTTGCGCATCTATACACAATTAAAACATTTTATAGAGTAAACCATTAAAACATCCACAACAATATAGTTTGGTATCCCCTCACGAGATAAAATCTTTCAAAAATTTCAACCCAACATTAAAGAGAGCTTCCTGCAATTCAATTTTAGCAAGAAAACTGAAAAGGTGACAGAGAGTATAAAAGAACAGACAATCCAAATCCCATAATGAAACCAAATACCAAGACGATAAACTTTAGAATTATGGTTAACAGAGCCTCACCATCATCTTCCAAGCAAGATAACCAGCAGGGCCTCCCTTATGCCCTTCCCAACGATCCCCCTGGTAATAACCGATCCCCCTCTTCAAAACCGCTTTCACAAACGAAACTGCTCTCTCCTTCTCCCCCATCTCCCAATAAAACGACACCGCCTTCTCAATCATACTAAACCCAGGCTTCAAACCAACACAATCCATGTCCACAAGAATGTCAACAACATAACCCACATCCTGTTTCCCTTCAATCAACTTCTTGAGCCACGCGCACATTAGCGAAACCATAAGCTCCATCGTCTCCTCATCGACTCGGTTCTCCTTTCGGAGCCACTCAAACACCCCCAACGCACACCAAGAGTCTCTCCCGTCTTGCGAAAAATACACCAGCACGAGCTGTAGTTCACGAGCCGATAACCGTTCATTCATTTCCTCTAACACATCCGAAGGCTCCCTATTCATTCGCTCTAGTTCCTCAATTGCCTCGAAAAACCCATCACTCATTTCACCCTCATCGTCGCTGGTTAGAAAACTGTCTAACTCAACCGAATTGAACAGCCTCAAGTCTCGAGTTTTACTCCGTTTAGCTACAGCAAAACTAGGGTTTTGGCTGTTGCAGATTATAGTTGAAACCCTAGAACAAGATTGAAGATTGATCTTTTGATAAATTTGAGGGATAAGTAGATGATACCTTTGGGTGGAACAGGTATGTGTGATTCCCGAGTTGGTCAGAGAAGTAAATCCATGGGCAGAAGCCATTTGCCGGCAAAATTGGATAGGTTTTCAGTAGTTTTTTTTTCTTGTGCGCCAGCGAAAGGAAAGAAAAATTTATGGGTTTAAGGTGGACAATATTTCTTAACATTCCCTCACGTGCAACCGCATTTGAGGTCTGTCACGTGTGGCCACTTTTTGGGTTCTATCATTGTGCAGCCTTTTTGCTGGTCTGTATTTGTGGGTGTGGGATTGCGATTTTTTTTTTTTTTTAAATTGGAGTGGAATGGGCCCCGCTCTGATACCATGTGGAAACTTTATATCCATCTCAAAACTAATTGGCAATGAGTGGAGAGGTCCCAACATATATTAAGTGATTACCCATTCCACTTCTAGGCAATGTGGGACAATATTTCTTAACAAGAAACCCTAAATCGGTGGTGGATATTGCAAAGGCCGTAATTTGTGGCAACACTGAGAAAGAGTGAAGTCGAAGACGACGAAAAACAGTTGGAAACGTTGGAGTGACGTGTTCGAACGGTGGCGACTCGAGGAACACTGTGGATAAAAAATTACCAGAATGCCACGCTCTTTCGTTTTTATACCAAAACCAGAATTATCCTGCTTGCAACTTTTTTTCGTTGGTAAAAATAAAAAATAGAGGTACAGGTATAGTCTATTGAGGAATATTATTCTGTCACGTGGACGGACCCCACCGCACTTACTTCGAGATTGAAACTAAAGTTCCACCAAGTGTGGTGTAAACGAGCCGAGTTTTGTAGAGCTCGAGCTCGGCTCATTAGTATCGAGCTCGAGTTTGGTTCGTTTGCAAACGAGCCAAACCCTTAATGAGTAGGGTCAAGATAATTTACTTAACGAGTCTCTTCAAATGAGTTGAACCAATATAAATGAGCTGATCTTTTGCGAGCCGAACTGAGCTCGTTTATTAAACGAGCCTAACATTTGAGTTCGAGCTCAGCTCGATTAAACGAGCCGAGTCACAAGCTATTCACGAGTAGCTCCGTTCTTTTGCAACCGTATGCGCTGATTTGTCCTAGGAGGCTAAGGACTTGAATTCGGACTTTGTCCAATTAAGTCCAAATTTCCGACCAGTGAAACCAACCTCTAGTGCTTGAAGCCAACTTGTTGCTTATGGTTATGGAGAGATGCAAATGGACTGAGCTCTGTTCCTACCTGCTACCGCACTTCTGGATGTTTCTTTGTCTGGGCCGTACTTTAAGGGGTGTAAATTTTGTGGGCTGGGCCTTTCCAGGGGGGCATTTCAGGCAGATGCCCAAGTTGTAGTCGGACCAATCCAGGCCTGGACCCAATACTTGAGAGTGCTTTGTGGGTCGACGAGGCCATAATTGGAGTCGGGCAAATGCAGGCCTGGACCCAAGACTCTTTCATTTAGGATTGGAAAGGTTTTCCCCCTCATTATTCTAATTTCAAACTTTTGAGAGATTGGGCTCCACACCAGTTTCCGCTTCTGTTTTCAGGACTTCGGGCTTAATCCGGATCATGATTAGGGCGGTTCATCTCATAGATCTCACAAAAAAGAATTTTCATGTAAAAAATTAACTTGGTCGGACATTAATAGCTATATGAACAAATGAGATGGTTTGTAGGCCCAAGATGGATCCATTGACAATTTTATTGAACTAGAGAACTGAAAATTGAATAGAGTTGGACACCCTGATGATTACCTAAGTGAGCGAACATAAAGGTCGCGGGCCAAATTTACAATGCTTGTGAACAAATGTTTATTGTTACCCATGCCAAAAATAATACTCCCTCTGTCCCTATTTATTTGTCCCTTTTGAGAGTTCGTGCCATATTTCAAATGATTATATCTCGTAATATACATTGTTTTACATAATTTCGAAAACATTGTTTTTATAGAATTATATGAGATCTATCAAACAAGATCCATATTGAATATAAAATTCATTACCGATTAAAAGTTATCGCTAGTTTTTTATCCGGTTAGAATAGGATGAGAGACCAAAATTTAGGAACGGAGGGAGTAGTATATTAGTAATAGATTGGTCCGATGGCGCTAAATCTGTCTTTCCACTAAACTTGCTAATAGTAAAAGTAAATGGGGAAATTCTATTCACACCCCTCTTCTTTTTCTTTTTCTTTTCTTTTTTAAGTAGGGCCAAGTACACCTTTTCAGGTATAGTTTTTCAAAAGATTTTAGTAAATGAGTTCAGCAGATGCTAAAATCATGATTTTGAAATCAAAAAATGAAGTGGTTTCGTGTATCGTTTTTCGATTTTTTTTTCGCACCAAATTAAAGTACTCCTCGTGTAATTTAATTCGGTGTAAAAAAATCAAAAAATAATACACAGAAACACTTAATTTTTTGATTTGAAATACCATGATTTTAGCACCTGCTGAACTCATTGGCTAAAATCACCATGATTTTAGCAACTGAGTTGCTAAAATCTTTTGGAAAACTATGCCTGAAATATACCTTGGAATAAAATAACTAAAATAAGTTTCTCTACACACCCAATACAGTTACCCGAAAATACCCTTCTCTTATTCATCCCATCCACCAGATTCACCACCCACCTACTTCCAAATAAAGGATTCCAATTTCCACCGCATTCATATTCTTTTCCAAATTAAACCCTCATTAGTCTTCTCCCACCCTCCAACGTTGATAACCACCCCACCGATGTAACTCCCACCACTGTAATCACCTTATCCGATCCACCTCCAGCCATCCGATGTATTTTAACTAAAGAGAAACATATTTTAGGTTCGATTTGGCTTTCGAAACTGTTCTCCATGCATATTTTATTTTACGTCTTGTGTCGTTCGGATTTACAGAGCCAAACGATGAACATTTGTATGAAACTATAAATTCAAACAATTCGAGTCTGTTTATAGTTATTTTACGAACAATTGGATCTTGTTCCAGTAAAAATTCAAACAATTTTGATTTGTACACATATTTTTATTTCCGAACAAAGTTATTATGTTTTTGATATGTTGACCTTACATTTTCCATATGCTTATATTACTCGTGGTATTCTTCTTCTTCTTCTTCTCTCTCTTTTTTTTTTTTTTTTTCTATATATATTGACCACTTATTTCACATGAAAGGGTAATTCCTTGGTCCTTTTTTACCACACGTGAGACCGATTGTTTGATTACAATAACAAAACCATTTGTTTTTCCAACATCACGGGTCTAAGTCATCAATGCTTCATGGCTATCAAATATCTACAAATTTTTTTTTTATTATCTTCCTAATCTATTACATGGGGAGGGGGAATGAGACTCGATCCCGGGATGCAGTGTAGAGCATACAAGAGCTCTACTACATGAACTAGCCACCACTTACAAATATCTACAAGTTATAATGCAATGATTTTAGTAAATGAAATTATTAGCCATATGATTCACATAAATGCATTAAAGCACCTTGTTTGTGGTAAAATTCTTCGTAAAAACTTCTTCAAGTCTTTGGGATGGATGAAAAGATACTTCACTGTTGGTTGGGTATGGATATCTACGTAGAATTAACGTAATGAAATTGATATCAATTGGGAAAAAATCACAATAAAAATGCGTATTAACTGCATATCTGCATCGTTCGAATTTCAAAAAATGGACAAAGCAAATTTGTTTGGAATTATAAATGTGAACAAATCTCGTTTGTTCATTTCGTAAAATACATACAGAAAATGTTTTTTCGCGATTTATATTTACGAACAATCTTACTTTGTTCAACACTGAATATCCGAACATAAATAATCGACGATTGTTAAACCTTTTTAATGTCAAAAAATCTAATGGCCGAAAATGTCTAAATCTTAGATTCCCATTCTGACATTACTTTCTCTCAATCAATTCTTGGTCCCCCATTGAAGCTTGAGACTTTTTAATCTAGCAAGTTGCTAGCCCAAGAGGACCGTAGAATTGTAGGTTATGTGTAGACTTAGGGGGTGTTTGGGAGTCTACTTTTCAGCTTTTCAGTTTTGATTTTTTGGCTTTTTAGCTTTTTGGATTATGGCCATAATGAGTTTTGAATTTAGTAGGAGTGTTTGGGAGAAATGTGCAAAATGCATTTTGTAGAAGTTGTAGTGTTTGGGAGAAAAATGATAAAATGAGTTATGGATTATTTTTTGCCCATTTGCCCTTGTTTATAAAGTAACAGTAACATATGCCAACTTTTTGGAAAATATGCATCGGATTGTAATTACTCCCTTTGGTTCCAAATTTGTCCATATTTTGACACGAATGTCAATATGAAGAATTTTTTTTTCTAAATTCTAATTGAGAAATATTTTGTGAAAGGTACCCGTCCATTTTTTTAAAAACTTTTTTTTTTGGATAGTATTATTTGATCTTCCTATTTTTTTTTAAACAAATTGAAATTCTCCCGTACTTTAATAAGAATTATGGAAAGTAGAAGAAATTGGGGAAAAAAAAAAAAAGGTGGTCCAAAAAAATACAATTATAAACATTACACAATTTAAAAACACACACATAACCATATTATACATATTTATTAAAAACATTACACATTACCGAAAACAACCAACAAAGCATCGAAACTGAAACATAAACAACAAAGCATCCAAATAAAAAAATTAAGGCAAACACTTGCTCCGTAGGCATCTAACGTATACGATGGGCGACAATATAATCCCGAATTTGAGCCCTCACATTGTCCATTTCACCATCATCATGATGGCACGTATTTCCATGAAACCCGTTAGGTGCCGTAGTTTCCACTCCGCATTCATAAGGCATGAATTCTGGTCGTGTATCATAGAAGCCAAAAGGAATATCAGGCATGTTGTTCCTTCTTATGAAATTATGGATGGCCATTGTTGCAGTTACAAGAGTTTTCTGTGTTTCCATTGAGAACCCAACGGGCATGTCACATATCATGGGAAAACACGCTTTCCATACTCCGAAAGTCCTTTCTATGGTGCACCTAATGGATGAGTGTATTTTGTTGAATTTTTCATACTCATTCCTTGGTATGACTCCGTTACGCCAATCTGGAACATGATACGTAAAACCTTTGTATGGTGCTAGAAAACCTTGAATGTTTGGGTACCCAACATCTACCAAATAATACTCACCTGTAGTCATGTACATTTTTATTTGTAAACCAATTAATCCGTACATATGTACGAAATTGACTGTTATGCTGGAGAAAGAGAAATGTTGGACTAACCTTGCTATGGGTGTGCAAAATTATTGGTCAGGTCCCTTACACAATCATAGAAAATTTTGGTGTCGTGTGCACTTCCCTCCCATCCTAATAAAGCAAAAGTAAAGCACATATTAAAGTCACATGCCGCCATAATATTTTGTGTCGGATACCCCTTCCGACCAATCCATTTGGCAATCTCACAGGGTTTCGGGTGGGCCTTGATGTGAGTGCCATCAATTGCACCCTACAAATAATAGAATTTACTAACATGAGAAGTAAGAAATAACTTTAAACGTTGTATGAATAAAGGAAAAAAAAATCCGATTTACAAATACCTTAAAATGTGGAAAGCATCTTTTACTATCTTTTATTTTCTTGTGCACTTCTTGGCGAGGCCATGACCATGGCCTAACCCAGTCGACAGCCATGGCGTTAAGGGAATCAAGTACATCATGGAAACGCCTTGAAATTGTCTCCCCTGAACGTTGGAAACGCTCTTGTGAAATAGTGGTCAACACTTTGACAGTTCTAAGCTTATCCCATAGGTAGACTCATGGAAGTAAAACCACCACAACACTGCCCGATTACAACAGAAATAATCACTGATCGCTAAAAAACCAAGTCTTTAGAGGCAAGGCTACTACAATGTCAATGATATCTATTTGTAGGTTTCACATGTCAAAAATTTTGCAATGCTATAACATGTGCACTATATTATCATTTTCGTTAAGCAAACTTTACCATAACGAATTTAAAATTTTGCAATGCTATAACATGTGTGTTAGTCATCAAACTTACAAAAGCTAGGACATCTAAAGATGCTTTGCTAATGCATCTCTCCTCATAACAGTGATGTTAGGGAAGGGGAGGGAGCTCCACCTTGTTTAAGGAGAAGAAACTGACACGACCACGCTCGACATGGCAGAATTTCAAAGGAGCCTAAGTCGTACTTAGCCTACGTTAAGGGGCCTAAGTTCTACTTCAACACACACAAGAAGAATCCCTAAGAAATTCTAGCATAAAAACCCTTGTTTTATGAAGTTCTTGCATCCGGAGCCTAGTTCCTCTATTTTCTCTTTCCAAAACCCCAATTACCCGATGAAAAGGGGCCTCAGTTCTCAACACACATAACAAGAATTCCGAAGAAATTCTAGCATAAGAAGTAAAAACCCTGTTCTAGCCTGTTCTTGCATCGCGAGCTAGTTCTTTCCAAAACCAAATTACCTGATAAAAAGGGACCTAAGTTATACTTCAACATCCACAACAAGATTGGACTCTCAATTTCTAATTACAAAAGCAAAAGAAACAACACAGGTTATTGAGAATCCAGAAATTGCTTTGGGGTGATTTTCCAGCAAGAAATTGACATGGGTTGATTTTCCAAATACCCAGAAATTGCGTCTTTCATCTACCCAGAAAAGTGAATGACCAATGGATTTATACACTATATTTCTCACGAAATTTCTTAGAGTTTTTATGCATGTTTGTCATAGGTAAATATTAGGGTTTTCAAGGCAAGAAGATGACAGATTTTCGTCATAAATTGAACAAAACTGACGATTTTGGGGGTTGGGGGAGAAGATTACCTCAAAAATGGACGAACGTGAGTAGATCTGTATGATTTCAGCTGAGATGGAGCAGCGACGAGAAGAAAATTGCAGACGGCTCTCCTCCTCTGGTTCGTGTGTTGTGTGGAAGAGGAAGGGAGAGAATAACGTAAACAAGGGGTAGATAAGGGAGAGAGAAATAAGGAGAAAATCTGAAAATTGAAAATGGAGAATGAGAATGAGAAAAGGAAGGTGGGAGTTGATTCTCGATTTCTGCCTCTAAACGTTAGAATGAAGAATGAATTCTGGAAAATGGGTTTTGTGAATCCAGCGGCCAAACACCCAGAATGCCAAAATGAGAAGCTGAAAATGCAAAACCACGTCGGCCAAACACCCCATTAGTTTCATCAAGGTTTCATCAGGTTTACCCGGTAATAATGGACGCTGCTGGGGTACAGAACGAGGTGTACAGAATATGTACACAGCGCGTTTAGGGACCCACTTTTGGGTCTCACACAAGTGATCCGAACTGTTCATTGTTCTTTTCCGAGGGGGCCCACAAAAAATCAGCTCAATCGGACGGTTAGAAGTGCTTGAACCAAAGTCCCACCGTTTGACTTTGGTTCGAGCACTTTTAACTGTCCGATTGAGCTGATTTTTTGTGGGCCCCCTCGGAAAAATGTTTTAAGACAATGAACGGTTCGGATCACTCGTGTGAGACCCAAAAGTGGGTCCCCGAACGCGCTGTGTACATTTTCTGTACACCTCGTTCTGTTCCGCCAGGTTTATCCGGTAATAATAGTGTGCGTTTTGGGAGGGTAAACGTTCGATAAAGGATGAAGATGTACATTTTGGAGAGGTTTTGGGAGGGTTTACGTTAATGGATCCAGGGATCCTGTAGTGCCCCAAAGCACTACAAGTAGGGCCGGCCCAGACCCAAGGCCTAGGGCACTAAAAAAATCCCCAAAAATTGGGGTACTCCAATGATTTTTAATAGCATGCACGGGTAAGGGTCTTTTTTAGCCGAAATGAAAAATAAAAAGGCCCAATAGTAAAATAAAAAGGCTTAAAACAATTGTAATGAACATTGGGCCTTTATCCCAAACTAAAACAAATTAAAAGTTATTGTCAGTGAACTGCAGACCTCTAGAGATCGAAGTCAGTAGAATAAGTTATATTTTATGCAAACTACAACATTTTACTCTTTCAGCTTTGATAATCTGACTAGGATTTGTTGAATTTTTTTGAGCAATTTTTCAGTTTTTATACCTCAAACGATAAAAGATTTTAATGGTTAGTTTGGGTCCTTATTGATAATTTGCATAACAAGACCCAACAATGATTAATAGAACTTTTATATTATTTTGGTTTTCTCATATTGTGGTTGTTGCTGGAAAAATTATTTAAGTGTTGTACTCTTAGGACACAATTTTTAAACTAGGTCTAGGGCACTTCAAAGGCTTAGGCCGGCCCTGACTACAGGGTAGAAGTCCCCCGATCACAGCTGCTACGTTAATGGCGCAGAGGAGGGGTGTAAGCAGTGTACCATCTTTACAAAATGTCCTTTTAGGCAACTTCAGTACTTGAGGGTACTGATGAGAAAAAAAAGGGGGTGTTAATAGAATTTCCCAAGTAAATTAATTATCAGGTGCTTGTAAGCAAGGACTAATTTGTTGTCAAGCTAATTAATGGGATTCGGCGTTCTGAATAAACAATGTTAATTAACAAAGACCACGCTAACTAAAACAACTAAATTAGACCCAAAAGCTGGCCCAATTTTGGGCTCAAATGATGCTTGGGTAAGAAGTATATGCGATTTACTATTACGATGTCAACACTCAATAAGAAAATTCAGAACCAGATTTCTTAACTTGTATGCGGTGGGACTGGATACACACAACTGTACCCAATTAAAGTTCATGTATCTCTCTTCTCGTGCATTTTCAGCCACTGGATTGCACACAATCGAGAAGAGTCTTTTGTCCAATCATGCAGTTGAAAATACACCAGAAGAGAGGTACCTGCATTTTTTCGGTAATCCCCCGCCCTTGCCAATTTGTAATTACTTATCCTATCCTTGTACTGTCGTACACTTCCGCACTTGCCAAAATATGACTCATATATAGAGTAGGGTCAATCACTTTTACGTTGATATTTTATCGTACAATATATGAAGCATTGGCAATTTGTAACTTGTGGTGAATAAAAATTGGCACCCCCCATGAGAATCAGAAAGCAAAATAGTTTAGAATATCAATTACATTTACTTCAAATTTCCGAATAATCTTTAAATTTCTTCATTTTAGGCCTTTTTTGTTCCTATATATCCTTGCGATAGTATTGTTCTCAAATGGCCTGTTCATGGGCCGAGCCCAGTTCTTCAAACCTCGATTACTGCAGGATTCTCCAGATGATGATGGTGATGATTTTGTTCATGCAAGATGGTCATACATGAACCCATGGGCTTGGCGAAGTGGTCTTGGTTGGAACTTAATTAGGAGTTTCTTTCCCTCCAAAAGTCTCAAGTTTGATGCTTATCGCCAACAACTCTCGGGGCTACCTCACCCCGCACATATGTATGTAAAAGGATTGTGGGATTCCTATAAAGATTAGTTTGAGGCGCATGCAAACTGAACGGGACACCCTGCAATAAAAAAAAGAAAACAAAAGAACAGACTATCGTACATGGCATGTGGTGGTTGGGAGGAGTGACAAATTTGAAGGCAAAAAGACAAACATGCTCATTCTGGAATAATGGTATTGATCCGCATTATTAGGGAGGGTTACGTGTTCTCATGCAATTTTTATTTGGTTTCTGTGGACTGTAATGACATTTTAAAAAATACAGGGGATTGTTTGGAGTTGACCTTTTACGATGCCAATGTTTTCCCAAGCCTACTCAAATCTCAAGATCAACGAATCAAACAAAATCATTGAAAAATTAAAATATCTCACATGCTACAACAAGGCTACCTTTTCAAGAACCAAAAGAAATAGAGGGTGTCATATGAATTACTAAACAGAGTTTCCAAAATTACAATAATATTGCAGTAAAAGTGAGACAGATATACTGCTTTTGCAAGATGTATCATTGAGTGTGTTAGTACATGTGCTCCGGTGCTTGCATGTAGATTGGTAGTTTCGGCTCATTTTTTTGGATCGTGTGATGAAATCTTTGTAAGTTTGGAATGAAATTATCTCTTGTTAAAAAAAATTACCAAGACATAAATAGCTTACAAGTTTATATGGTTTACATTTTGGAGATCATTAAGCGGGGGAGGTGCTGCGCAACACCGTGTTGTGTAGTGTGTTGTGCTGCTCTTTCCGGCACCGCGCCGGCATCGTTCTGACGATCGGAGACGTACACTGTGTAGAGCTCGTCGAGTACTATAGGTGTATCAAAAATCAACTCGATCGGATATCGTTAAGTGCCTCATTGGAACACAAATAACTAGAAAAAAATTGGAACACATAAAACTTAAAACACTAGATGAAAACTATTGAACTCATTTTTTTCAAGTTATTTGTGTTTCGAATTCAATGAGGCATTTAACGATATCTGATCGAGTTGAGTTTTGGTACACCTGTAGTACTCGACGAGTTCTACGCGATGAACGTCTCCGATCGTCTGAACGTTGCCGGCGCGGCGCTGAAAGGAGCAGCACAGTACGCTGCGCAGCACTCCCTCGGTTCCGTTATAACTAGTGCTACCGAATTGCACTAGCTATAACACAAATTTAATTTCCTAATTAACAAAAATTACACCTTAGAATCATGTTCTTATTCTCATTTTTCATTCCAATTTCCAAAAAATAAAAAACAGTACAGAAGAAATTAATGACATACAAGAGTACCCGTTGTAAAAAAGATCTATTGGGTTCCCTAGAAGAGGATGGGAGGAATCCTCAAATCTAGTCTTGGGAAAGACCCAAGACAGGAGCGCCATATTATTAGGACTATATCTCATGTATTGAAAATAGTGGAATCTCAGAGAAATGTACAAAAATGCAACTTCGTTTTTATAGGTGGAGTTCATGGTACGAAGCAAAAAACAAATCCGTGAATTATTCGGACACAAAGCATCACTAGGTACCACCACAGACTTACCATTAGTTCATTGTAGTTTCCTAAGTAAAAGAAAGAAACAAAGATTTACGTGGTCGAGTTTAAAAATATTATAGACACAACAATATCACGTATATTGGTCCGGACACCTTAACATGTTATATGTATACCCCCAAAAAAAGGTAGAGAATAGGATTCAAAAATTAAAATATGTAGAGTGCATGGTTCATTATGAGTATACCACTATTAGTTTTCCGTTTAACCGGCCGGGAAAAAAAGTTTGCATCACTCTATTGTTCTTCTTGAAAATACTGCATGAAGTATCATATATGGATGCAAGAACAGACTTAGGATTTAAGTTCGAGGTGAGCGAATGCAAATCCAATGTACAATTTGTAACATGCTAAAAAGTAAAAACGATGGCTGATTTATATACTTTCAAAATTTTCCGAACAAATCTCAACAATAATAGATTTTTTTGGTACTTGAAGTGCACAATTGCCCCGGCCTATTCATCACTCGGTCCATTTATTTGAGGGTTATGTTCATTTAAAATGCAAAGTGCTAATATAAACTCTCCCGTTTGGATAAGTACGATATGCACCTCGTTAAATGCACTTCAACTTCATAAAAAATCACGCAGAACTTCGTAGTAATTGTATAAAATTCATAATACTAAGATAAAACTTTTTGATATATAAAAAAATGTGTATAGTAGTATTTTTCGTTTTCGCGTATATTAATAAAAAAAACAAATAAAGGCAATGTGTTACTATCTCATGGAAGTTTTTCCTCTTGATGACCTATATTCTAATCCAGAACTTTGACCACCTCACATAACAGTACTGTCTATTCCTTCCGTCCCAAAATTTTAGTCCACTTACATTTTTTTCGATTCTCTTTTCAATTGTCTATATCTTTCAATTTATAATATTTTTTCAGATTTCAAAAAATTTGTTTAATAAGTTGGGCCCGGAGTACTCTCGTAGATTTGGTTAATGGTTACACAATACCACTCTCTGCGACCACTCTGAAAACAGACTTGTGTGTGCGATGTCAAATTCCATAAAAGATTTAATTGAAAACCCTTCTTAACACCAATTGGTTTTAGGAGAGATGGTGGAAAAACGGTCCGACATAATACAACTAGTTGAGATCTATCAAATAAGATCCATATTGCATATATAAAGTTGTATACATTACAAGATATAAATGAATTTTCAACATAAATAAATGTCGACAAAGAAGCAATGGGAAGCCGTGTAGACAGGTCTATCTCAATGTTAACTTAGGACTTTTCGAGAGTCGTAGTAGTTAGGTTTGCCATTTTTCATCACTCCATAGACCTTTTGCTCCTTATACTCCAAATTTTTCCTTCCACACATTAAAACAATCCAAGAAAAACTTCATCATGTGATCATCAAAACTAGCTTCCACCTTTGAAAAATACCAAAAAAAGAAACATGGAGGAAATTGTGGACGATATTGATCCATCGGAGATGAAAGAAGAGGATCGCGAGGAGGAGGAGGAGGAGGAGGGTTGTGATGAAAATAAGCCGAAAACAAGCGAAAGCTCAAGCACCACCATATCTGAGGAGGGCGATAATGATCCGAAGAAGGTTATAAGCTCCGGTGGGGTGAGGCCGTATATGCGATCTAAGGTTCCGCGACTAAGGTGGACTCCGGATCTCCATATGTGTTTTCTTCAAGCTGTAGAACGACTCGGGGGTCAAGAAAGTAAGGCCTCAGAAACTTTCAGTCTAGCGTATTGATCATCTATATATTCCCATATATCTAAATACAAATTCAGAATTCTTGAATTATGATCTACTTATTTGTGTGATATGTATAGGAGCAACACCCAAATTAGTTCTGCAACTGATGAATGTCAAGGGCCTTAATATTGCCCATGTCAAGAGCCACTTGCAGGTATGTAACAGATTTATGGTGAGTTTCCACCACGATATTTTTGAACTATAAGTTGTCAAATCAACTGATGTATGTGAAGAGAATGACTTGTTGATTTGACAACCTGCAATCCAAGAATACCGAAAATAACTTAATGGAAACTCAGCCAACAAAAAAAAAATTAAAGATAGAGAAATATGGTTGTCCGATTTAGCTTATGATTTTATTCATGAGTATCCTCGATGTTATATTCGTGGGTTTTGGTGTCACAGATGTACCGGAGCAAAAAGATTGATAATCAGGGCCAAGGTAATTAGCATGGACTGATAGAAATGACTTATATTTTTCATTTTTGATTTTTTCTTGGTATTTGTTTTCCATCTTCACCAATTTTTATTCTGAGATTATTATTTTTCCTTGTTTGACAGTTATAAATGGTAGAGGAGGGTATCTTGCTAGAAAAGCAGATATTGGCCTTTGGCAACCCCTGGTGCTTGATCCAAAATTTAGGTCTGATTTCAGGTATGATAAAAAAGACTAATCCCCTGATCAATAGTATTTTGTATCAACATGAACGAAATAATGCCGCATACTAAGAAAAGTACTTCAAAAAATATCGACTACAAACATTGCAGACGAAATTCATTACTGATATAACCGACACCGTATATATCAAAGTGAAATTTACAAAACATATACTCCCTCTGTCCCAATTTAAATGTTCTCTACGGTTATGCGTGTTTTTTTAAAACTCTTATAGTTTTCATTATATAATGCATTTTATATACAATATGGATCTTATTTAATAGATCTCAATTAGTTCTATTAGACAAAAATTTTAAAATCTTTGGAAACCTTACCAATAAAAAGATATAGACATTTGAAAATGGCACGGATATACGTAGGGAGCATTTAAAATGGGACGGAGGGAGTAAATGACTTCTAGATATTTCTCGGTTTTTCGTAACATTGAAATCGATCGATTATCTTTACAGATACAGGGATGTTTCTTGGAGTGGCCATGGAAACTGGATGTCAAGGTCTTGCATAACAAATGAGAGGCTCCATGGGGGTATTGGTGCAAATAGAAGGAACATCGGGGCCTTCTACGTCGATAACGATTCTACAATCACAATGCAAAATAATAGCAATAAAACCCATGAGTTCTCCAAAGATTTCAGGCAGTGGCATGGAAATGGAGGAGAGATCAGTACTATGGATTTTGTAAAGAACTCCATTACCTTAGACACCAGTTGGAGCACCAATGGAGACCAAAAGCCCAACAGATTGAAGAGAAAAGCCCAAGACATTGATCACGAGCTCGATCTTAACTTGTCACTAAGTATGAAATCAAGGCAAAAGGAGGTGAAAGAAATGATTTGGGATGAGGAAGTGGATAGTAACTTATCTCTCTCTTTGTTCTCTAGTTCGAAGAACGAAAATCGTTGCATAAATTTAAATTCTACGTCGTAAAGCTAGAAGGGTGGTAAGGCGCGTGTTTAACATTCTTCGAGTTCAAGTCATGAAAACTAGGTCTTCGACAACGTATGCAGCGTACCTAGCTACATCTTGCAAATTTTCAGTTTCTGCTTTAGTACGAGTCTTGTGTGTGGTCATCATCGGTAACTCAAAGTATCGATCGAACGAGTACTCCAGATCTGACTACGTGAATTTTATGAGTTCTAGAGTGAGATCTTGTTGGTACTTGTTTCAGAAGATATACGTACTATTAGAGATCATTCGTAGCTAAGCGAACGCGAAAACCTTTCGACATCATTTTTTTCTCTGTAAGTTTTATGTGTTTAACTTTGTGCGTGGTTTTGTTCAATATGCTTTTTTCTTCGTTTTAGATTAATAGACGATTGATATATATGATCACTAGAATATTTGAGGACGGGAAATGCATGCCAAGGTATTCGTTTCCTGTTGTGCGACTCGCAGGGACGGAGTCAGGATTTTTGCGAAGGGGGGATGGACTATATATATGGGGGGGGGGGGGGGGGGGGGGTTATATAATTTTATGGTATATATTTTTTTAATGCAATAATAAGGTATTTTCAAATTGTAGCAGGGGTGACTGTCCCTACTAGCCACCCCTGGCTCCATCAGTGCGAGGATGTCACACCTCCCTTGTAAAGAAATCTCGTATTCCCATTGACTTTCACCGTAAGATGGCATAGCATTAAACCATAACAAGGTAACAAAAAATCAAAAGAATACATGGCTGCTCATGTTGTATATCTGATCTCTTTTCTTTCTGCTCAATACCAAAAAAAAAAAAAGAAAGAAAATTATATCCGATGGGTCGTATTGACGTTTGGGTATGACTTTGCGAGGACATATACACAAACCAGGTGAAAATATTAAGGATAAGATAATATTAACTTGAAGTAACACTACTGTTTTTGTAAATTATAAAACAAATCAATTAACTTGGCATTCAGTACTGCCAAATCACAAAAGTTAATTCTCCTGACTTTTTGTCTAAATTGTTCTTCTTCTTTTTTTTTACTTTTCGTAATTTTTTGTTTAGCTTTTCATTGTAATTCTTGAGATTAATCATTCGTATCGCCAAAAGAAATCAGGAAAGTATAAGAATGTGAACCGAAGTTGAAAAAAATTCATATAAAACGACACTTTAGACAAAATAAAAAATAAAAAATACAACTGTTTGGTATTCTTTATTCGTCCTTAGTGAACCCTCTTTTTTTTTTGCTTTTGTTCACATTGTTATACTTTTAGACTCATCTCGTCGAAACCGATGACTAAACCAAAAAATATATAACGAATCTAACAAAAATTCATACAAAAAAACGAACAAAATTCGAAAATCCAAAAAATCGTTAAGAAAATGGAGTTTTGATTCCCAACTAATAGCATGTCCTTTTAGCTTTAGTAATAGTAGTACCATTTATGCATGTCCAGGCATTGACAAATTAAGGCTATGTCGAGGTGCATGTCTCCACTCCCCAATAAGATTCTTATGTGTTTAAACAATGCAGGATCGATCTTTAGAACTGTCTGTGTGTGTGTGTGTGTGTGTGTGAGAGAGAGAGAGAGAGAGCAGTCAAACACAGATGCCCAGGTGAACTGGAAATGGTAATTACAAAATGATCATCAAAAAATTTACTTAACCTCTTGTCTTATATCCACACTAGTTGTGGTCCTTGATCTATAAGTCATTTCTAAAGTCAAATTTGCAGGAGTTGAGTTTCTGAATAGCGACGAACGAAACCCGACATTTCTTCTCCACCCACATGATCATTGAAAACGACCTTTTTCCTACTACATACCCAATGGACCCACGCTTTAAAATCTATAATCTGTTTGCTACTCTACTTTACTAGGGAATATGTTGAACAAGTCGAACGTCGATTGCTAATGAGATTTCTCACCTGTTTCTCATTTTTATTCTCAAGCTAGCTTACCTCTATAGTCCGTATCCAGGTTGTTCTATACAATAACTAGGAGTATATATTTCTTTTTGCCAACTCAGGTGTCCGGGTCAACTTACGTGTGTCTTGACTAATCATGAGGCTCAATCTCGCCGGCTGCTTGTGAGGAGCCCAATAAAAACTGGAGCAATAAGAGCCCGTATGCATTGAAAATTTAGTTTGGGAGAAGTTCTGAACACCTTATTGACCAACAAAAAAAAAATGAAGAAGAAGAAGAAAAGAGTTTCTGGCAACCAAAAAGATTTGTAAACTGGAATTTTGCTTGAGGAGAGTAAAAGAGAGGGGGAAAGAAATCGTCATGATTAAAAAAAAAGGAAGATATCTGAAATTTAAGAGTTTGCTCTCTTCTATAAAGTTTAGGTGTTATCAACTCTTTTAGGGTAAGTACATATGGAGCTTCGCTCTCATTTTAATTGGGCTCCCCCTCTAGTTAGAGTTGGACCAATGGGGGTGCAAGGGGGTGTTTGGCCCTTGCACTCCCCCTAATTTTTTTCCTATTTGTTATAGTACACTTTTAGATTTTTTTGTAACATTAATGAAGAGTGGTCTGTAAACCAGACCAATATGATAATCCTACATCCGCCACTTCCTCAAGTGGATAATGGGCTTAAACCCCAGGATTAGTCGAAGTGCAAATAAGCTGGCATGCACACCTGATCAGTTAATTTATAGGGAAAAAAATGAGAAGTCCATGAAATGTTGAGAGATGTTGGGTAGAAATCATGATGATTATAATAACCCGTAGAATGTATATATACGGAGGACGCAACCAGATTGGATCGGTCTCTAATGACCCGTTCAACGGGAAATGGTCCTACATTCCCATGTTTACCCACTTGAACAAGTAATTGTTTATTTTTTTTAATTATTTTTACTTGTTTATTTATTTATTAATTATTTTAGTATTTTGCCAATTTCCTTGAACAATTGTGTAGTGTCATGAATAATGTGAACGTTACATCATTAATTTACTCAACAATTCCTTGGAGTCAGGTAGCCATTTGTTTTTTTTTTTTTTTTTTTGTCATTCGTCAATCCTAATCTATTACATGGAAGGAGGAGGGAGTGAGACTCGATCCCGGGATGCAGTGTGGGGCATTCAAGAGCTCAACCGCATGAGCTAGCCACCACTTGCAGGTAGCCTTTTGTGACTCAGCAATTTCTGTCACTTGGATGAAGAATTTGGGTGCCGAGTGGGAATGGTACACATGATGTCGAGTGCGCATCTCGACCGTCCAAATTGTATTTCTCTAAACCCTTTTCCCTCTCTCTCCCTTGTATATCACCCCTCTCTCTCTCTCTCTCTCTCTCTCTCTCTCTCTCTCTCTTTAAAATTTGAGCTGTCCAAAACACTTTTGGACAGCCAAGATTCGCACTGGGTATCGCCACGTAGTACCCAGTCAGCACCCAAGTTTTTCTCCACTTGGATGCCAAAGGTTTTTATCAAATGCTACAATTAAGGCAGATGTTGGACCCAGGGCCGGCTCTGGATTATTTATTTTTTGATAACCGAGAAACAGCCCTACAACAGGCCACTAATTGGATCCACTGTAAGACCCAATCCTCGAGGGGAGCTGGCGCAACCCACACCAATCACGGCCTCCCATTTAGCACAGGTACTCACCCTGCGGGAAATCGAACACCTGACCAAAGGGACTACCCCTAAAGTCAGGCACTCGCCCTAACCGCTGGGGCAACCCCTGGCTCTGAATTTTCTAAGGATTAAAATGAACTTTTTTAAATGGACGCTCAATCTACTTTGCATGGTTAAAAATACTTGAGGGAAAAAAAAACTTTCATATGGAAGTTATTACAATCATTTGAGAGCATAGGTACCCAGAATCAATAACCATTATTCCTTCTGTCCCCTTTTAAGTGGCCTGTATAAGAATACGTGTATTTTCAAAGCCCAAAAAGTATATTTGCCTATATAATTAACACTTAATTTGGTGCCAAAAAATATTTAAAAAATCTATAGAAATACTTGGGGGCACTTAAAATTAGTCAAAATTTGAAAGCTTAAAGCAGTGGTTTTACGAGCTTTAACCCAAAACCGGCTCCGGTTGGACCTCACCATACAACTATGTATTAAGAAACCCATTGTCCTCAGGCCCAACATTAAGTGGCTGGATTTTGTTGGGCCAGTTGTGGGCTTGTATAAAGACAACATTTGCAATGACCCTCGAGACGAAGTATTTCTTGCAACCCTCGAGACGAATTTCTTTTTTTTTTTTTTTTTGGTCCGTCGGAATGCAAATTACAGGAAAATAACTCAAGAGCCGAGTGGCAGCAACGCAATCGATCAACCCAAGCCCACAAGGACGGGTTCCAGAGAAGAAGGATATGGATCTGACTTCCACCGACACCGTGGTCTTACCAACTGCCACTAGTGCCGTCGCCACGTTGTTGCCATTCAAACTAATGAGGATCTACACAAAGAAGTACATAAAAAACGGAACCTAGCCCATGGGCCAGGCCCACCAAGTTTAAACCCTAGCCTACATCATTATGCAAACCATCTCCACCGCCGCCCATCCTGCAGCTGGCAGCCGGACTACCATCACCACCGTCAGTTCGCCACCACCTCCAAAACCCAAACCACCACTGGTTCACCCAAGGATAGGCGAACCTGAACGGACAGAACCACCCCAAGGCTACCTCGGAAGCTCCCATAGCCGTTAAGCAAGAACCATGGGTACCCAACAGCATCCATAGCGGGAGACCACGACGATTACCACCCCCACCGTAGCATCCCCTTGCCGTTAGGCCAAAACCGGAGAACCCAACGGAACACCAGCCGGGAATACACTTGACAGATGGAAATCGAGCCGCAAGGCTAGAAACGGAAGCGAAGACCCATAAATCATAGGCCAGGGGTCACGGAGAGAGAGAGACAAACCAGGAAACTTCACGCCGGCGAAAGCCCCTTGCACCGCAGCCGCCCTCCATCTCGACGTGACGAAAGGAGAAAAGACGAAGCAGATCAGAAAAAGGAGGGGTAGGGGTAAAGGGGTGGAGGGATAGAAAGGGGGGGAGGAGAGGAGAGAGGGAGGGGGAGGAGGAGGCGCGGCGGGGCAGGCGCCTCCCCCGCCCTGGAAA
Source organism: Vaccinium vitis-idaea (assembly GCA_963854785.1). Classification (NCBI taxonomy): domain Eukaryota; kingdom Viridiplantae; phylum Streptophyta; class Magnoliopsida; order Ericales; family Ericaceae; genus Vaccinium; species Vaccinium vitis-idaea. The sequence continues at coordinate 32,939,151 of OY978223.1, read as the reverse complement.
AAACAGTGGCGGCGGCTGGAGGGGTAAGGACTCCCTCACGGATCTCCTCCGTGAGGACCACCTTTTTTCTGATTTTTCGGACCAAGTTTCAACGATCCGAACCGCTCAATGTGTTTAAAACATGTTTTCCATGGCCAACGTGCGGAATCACAAAAAAAAAATACCCGAAAGAGCTTCATCCGAGCATTTTTTCATAATAACCGTACATATATAGTTTATCGAAAAAAGCTCGAATGAAGCCTTTCCGGATATTTGTTTTGGACAAATCCTCGCGGTGACCCTTAAAAACACGTTTTAAACACATTGAGCGGTTCGGATCGTCGAGATTCGACTCCGATCCATGAGGTCCGCAAATTGGGAGTTTGAGGGAGTCCTTAGTAGAATGAGATTGTATGTATATATATATATATCTTTCTTTTCCTACATTGTCCAATTGATTAACCCTATCCAAAGAAAAATATTCCTATCCTATCGTTAGAAATGGTCTAAAGCATTCAGCAAAATTTGAAAAACTCGAATTTAACCACAAAATAACGGAAAAGCGCACTTTGTCTCTGTATAAATACCAACATTCTTACATGATAATCCAATCACAAAGAGAGTCGAATGCAAAACAACACAAATCCACAACCTTAAAAGGAAACAGCAGAAATAGATCAATACGGCGGCATCAAACTATTTGGCGGATCAATGGTGAGGGTCTCAAAGTCCAGAGCAGGGTCTGACTCCATAGGCTGCATTTTCTGCTGTCTAGAGTGTGCCAACTTTCTTAGTTCAGCAGCATAGAGCTCTTTGTACCTCTTTGCTTCTGCTTGATACTCTGCAATTTGAGCTGCACAAAATTCTCACTCAATCATTCATAATTGCATGCATGAGAGAGAGAGAGAGAGAGAGAGAGAGAGAGAGGTGTTACAGAGTGAGAGTTCGGCTTCGAGTTCTTGATCCCTTATCTTTTCTAGCAAAATCTTGTTCTCCATTCGCAGCTGTATATTTGTATCTGCCTCACTTTGTAGAAGATGATTAAGCACTCCAACTTCACCCTGAACAAAAGTAGTACAGAAAATAAATAAAGGGAATGGTTTCCTAGCAAGGGAGAGTCAATTACGCCGAAACAAAACAAATTCTACAGAGAGTATCTTTGTTACCTCTAGATCTTTCAACTTCTTTTCGAGATCACCGACATGTTCCTCCTTCCTCACTCTGGCTCTCTTGGCAGAAATTCGATTTGATAGAAGCCTATGAGAAAATTCCATGAATGTAGGTTTACCATTATCCAAACTCTCCCCTAGTTTGTTTTTTCAGGATACATGGGAATGTATTCGTTTTCTTTCTTTTTTTGCTCATCTTCATTTTACGTCGTTACAAACATGATGCTTCTACGTAATCAATGATTTTGAGCATGTGAATTCGAACATATATAAAAAGACATCTTTTTGTATCCAACTAATGAAGACAGAAAAAACACAATGTCTAGTTGGAGAAAATGGAAGTGTTAAAATCAGCGCCCAGATGGTGTTAGTAATTAAGACAATCGGACCAACTAAACACCTGATTTCACAAAGTTCACAGAATTTGTAGTAATTAAGACAATCCAACCAACTAAATACGGGATCTGAAATCCCAAAGAGAGAAATTTCTGACATGGTGGACCCATATTTCATATTTTTGTTAGTGAAACCTCGCGCCATAATCCCGCGAAATGATATGACAAAAAAAAAATCCCGCGAAAACAAACTAGCCATAATGGACAAGCTCGGAGGGGAAATAAAAGGATGTATATTCGAGGGAAAAAAATCATGGAAGCAACAAGATAGATAACCTTCTGAGCTTTCTAGTGTCCATGTTGAGATCTAGCTTACGCCCTCTCAGCTCATAGTCAATCCCTTGCTCAGTCTTGACAGTAATACCACCAACATTAGTAGAAGATGGTTCAATAGCAATGATTGGATTCCTGGAAATTACTAAAGGTGGGTTTTTATTTGTAACTTCCACTGATGGCTCTTGATGAGGCTGGGTCATGAAGTAGGGATTTTGCCACCCTTCAGATGAACTAGAGGCCATGGGAAGGGTGGTGGATGAAGGAGTCAGAGTGAAAGGTTTAGGGCTAATGGGTGGCCTGTTTGAGGAGGAAGGTAGCCGAGAAACAAACTGGTTGCTCCTCTCCATTTTTGAGAGTAGAAAAAAGAAAAAAAGGGAGAAAGAGGAAACCCTAATATAGAAATGATGTGCCTAAGGAGGGTGACATAACACTGAATGGTTTGTCTGAGGGAGATTGAGGACTACCTGACCATATTTATACAACAAAAGATATACAGAACACCTCATTTTGAACTTACAAGGTAAATTTAAGAGCATGCATTGTATAGATGGTTAATCCAACACAGAATCCAAACAGAATAGGAAGGTTAATGATGATAGTAAAGGCCAATTAATAAAGCAAAACAATTTCGTGTAATTTCAAAAAGTTTTGCCAACTAATGCACTCATAGCAATTACCAAAAGCATCCAGGTCGAATTACCATTATTGGACTTGAATTGATGTTTTCTATTGGCAAGACCTGGTTGATTTAACGGAAAATTTTGTCGTATTCTACCGATTAAAGATGATCCAATGGTTAACTGACTTGTTATTTTGATGTCGATAGATTTGGCGCCGTCACAGAGGTTCCACTTTATCACTGGTCTAAAACACTGATTTAAATTTAGTTTCTTTATGAAGCTGAATTATCAAAATGTTTTTGCAGCAGACAGAAGCACTGCATATAATGGGGTTTTAGGGTCTTTGTAACCATGCATATGAAATTAGTTGGCACATTTACAGTTATCCCAGAGGCGGATAAACTAATAACATTGTGACAGCCAAATTACCATGTAATTCCTAATTATAAAGTACAATGACATCAAAGTATCAAACAGTCTTATCTAATTATCTTCTGATTTCTGTACTTGTTGCCAAGCGAACTGGTAACTTCATTATCTGAGGGTGAACAGGGAGAAAAATCCTATCTAGCACAGTGCCACGTGAAACAAAATTTATGGTATATGCTATCTACCGATTGTGCATGTAATTTTTTAGTATGTATTGTTGCTATTTCTTTTGTTCTACAAAGTGCAACATTGGTCGTAGGAATTTTGTTTACAAGGATAATTATTGTGGTACCGGTAAAAAGAACGTATAATTATATGATTGCCGGCTGTTGATCTTAGTGAAAGATTAATTGTTAAAGGATTGTTTCACTGCAAAACAAGTGTTTAATCGAGAATTAAGCAACTACCGGCTTATCCGTGACTTCTTAAATACCTTTGTGTCTAAATGTTTACAAGTTTAATGTCTTTGACGAATCTTAGATACTTGCAGGCAATCGCTTTGATTTATAACCGTCGAAGAGACTAATAACTACTCAAGTGGTAGCCATTATCATCTTTGTTTTTTCGGGTGGAGCCACGTCAAAACACACGCTTAACAAAGTAACTAACACTATCACTGCCTCTGCTGCATGTAGGGTTTCTAAAAAATGGTATATATTTCATCAAAGTAATAGGCTAATTTTCCTTATTAATACACTTCGGCCATAATCTGATACTTCATATTAGCAGTTTCATTTATCAATCATGCACTGGTTTTACCATTTTTTTTCTTTAGGGTGATGGAATCACCTGGCCCATTTGGTAGAACCAATCGAGAGCTGGCTTTTGCCAGTCGATGAGCCTCTCGTTTCCAGAGTCCCCTTGGCCAACTTAACCAAAAGGTCATTTGTGAAAGGTTACTATTCATCTGTCAAGGTACAGATCTACACATTAAAAAAGGATTTACGACGCGTACTCATCAGAAAGAAAGAGGTCCGATAGATATGTTCACTGACCAAAAGATGGATAAAACTGTTTTACTGAAAAACTCAGGAAGAAGTGCCTATATGGGTATCTTGGTCTCCTAGAGATCATAAAAAATGTACCAAGGATTCAATCTCAAGTCATATATTTCTATAAATTCCAAATGTATGTCGAATACATCAATTGTGAATTTGTAAATGGACCAAAACTTTTCAAAAACCTTGAACTTAAAGAAAAGTTATCGCGTCGCAGCTATGTCAACCTTGATGAAGGCAATGATCGACCATTGCTGCTCATTAACATGGCTTACACAAGCTTCGTTATGCAAACAAATACAATTCGTGACATCAAGGATTCTAAAGGATAAACATTCCATAAAGACCTCTTGTTATAAAACAATATCTAGCAATGAAGCATTTACTGTGGGTAAGAGAAAGAGACACTGACCGCAAAGAGTTCTGCACCTTTCAGGTGAACGATCTCTATTTCCAATTGCATTTTAATTCTTCCATTGTTTACAACACAACTGCACAAAATAAAGAAAGCCAGTTCAGCGATTAAAAATAAACTCTGTGAAGTACAGAGCTGAATACAGCACTACATTGTTATTATTAGGATTTAGGAATTTAATTAAAGAGGGTTACAGAAAATAAGCGAGCAAGCCAATCCAAGGAAATAACCGTAGAGTTCTACATAACCATTCTATCATGTCATGGATCTCTCCCTGAACTCTCACTTACCACTGAGTCCACCTCCACCGATTGCAACTCATACGCCATGATCAGCTTAAGTTTGCATCAAGTTTGAAATCACATATAAACTCCTCATTACATCCTCATTTGTGTTGCTTTCTTTTGGCAATAAATGAGTTTCCAAAAGCTTGGGAAGTTCCAGTTAAAGACGCGTCTAAGTATTCATCTCTCCTGCCACGAGTAAGTTACACAACCATTGCAGTTCTTTTTAGCACAACCATTGCAGTTGAAGATGCAAGAATTTAAAATTGTTTGAGTACGTATAAACTGTAAGGCAAATCACAAAACTGACATGCAGACACACATTCAATTAAAAATCACTGCAATAACTCAACTACAATGTAGAAGTATCTAAATTTCTCATACCATGATGATTGTTGATATTAACCCCAAAGAGTTGGCAAAGTGATCTTGCTTTGGGACTTAGGGTTTGCTCTCACCTAAGGTCTCATGTTCGATTCCCTTGCCAGCAAACTCTTGGGACCACTGGAGGTTATGTCCGGTTGTTACCTCCGGGGCCCGGAATTAGTCGAGTTGCGCGCAAGCTGGCCCGGACATCCGGTTATGAAAAAAAATGATGATAAATGATATTCCTATCACCGAGCCGCATCTTACCGTGTATCGAACATCAATTCTCAATTTTGTACAGCTAGCTGTCATCAAAATAAATACCCAATTATCAGTTCTAAGCAAATTATCGTCTTCTGCAAAATTGGACATCAAACATCTAAAAATCTAAACCGTCACCTGATCAATCAATATGTCTACCCATCTACAAAGCGCAAATCGCCACAAACATTTACAAATAAATTGATACCCACGTGCATATACAATGAAAGAGCAGGAGATTGGGTCAGAATTACAAACAGGTAGCATAACTTCACTGTTGCAGATTCATTTACGCACATGCATCCATTTAAATCAGTCAAAACTACCTGAGTAAGTCCAATCGTACCGGTATGCTGCCCACAAGAATAGCGATTTCCCCCTAAAACACTTGGTAAACTTCTGTTTGATCGGAGATGATCGACATTGCTGGCGCGGACTCCGGCCACCGATCTTGAGAAAGAAATTGGACTAACTTGGCTTTCCTCCTTTGTTGAACTACTTAAGTGACATACAATATATTTTTAAAACCTGCGTTATATGGACAACGCAAGTCCCGTAGCTCAGTTGGTTAGAGCGTTGGTCTTATGAGCCGAAGGTCGCGGGTTCGAGCCCCGCCGGGACTATTTTTGCCTTTTTTGGCCCTCCTTATTACTAAGGCCTAAAAGTCCATGTAAGAAGTTGTCTGTTGATTGTTGACCCAGCCCAAATCGACAAGCATGTAAAACTTATGCCAGCAAGGTCCAATCCAGAAATTTTTTCTCCTTTTTTTTATATTTAATTTAGAATTGTTCCCTCATCGCAATTCGCAAACATTTGTTTCACTTTTCCTCAAAAAGTTCACATTTTAGAACAAGTCAAGTTAAAAAAGTGGGTTTTCTTTTTTGTCCCTTTACTTTCATGAAAGTTGATTTAAGGGTTGTAGGTGTGTTTTGGCCTAAAAAGTCACCTTTCTTATTTTTTCGTCTTTATTTAAATTTTTTTTTCGTTTTTTTTTAGTTTTGTATCAATTTTTTGTGGATTATTAGTTCGTCTTGGCGAGAGGACTCAAAAAAGTAAAAAATTATGATCGACGCTTAATTTTTTTTGAAAAAAGACAAAAAAAATAAGTCAAAAGACAGATTTTTATATTTTTTTCGATCTTACTAAAAAAATTGAGAGTTCTAATCATAATCTTTTATCTTTTTCGATTCCTTTCGTCGAGACGAACCAATAATACACAAAAAAATCGATGCAAAATTAATAAACGCAAAAAAGAAATAATCAAATAAAGACAAAAAAAATAAGTCAACCTGGTTTTTTAAGCCAAAACACACCTTAACGTCGCTTGGAAAATAAACTCTTAAGATTGCGATAATTCTGATCAATGATCCACCAACAAGCAAGTTAGACGGAGTATGACTCGTCATTTTTCATTAATGGTCTTCTCTATAAACAAAAGTTGGAACATAGGAGTACTTCTTTTCTTTTCTTTTTTATTTATCTTTCTAGTCAAGATAAACAAAAATAAGTATGTGTCTTGGCTAAATGCTATTTTGGCTAGGAAAATACACAAAATTTGGTCTACAATAACCTCAATAGAAACCTTTGTAAAATAATGTGTGCTATAATTCCTCGCCACTTTCGATGAGTTATTATTACTCTGAATTCCACATTTGATTAGTTTTTCTTTGATACGTTTTCTTTTTGCAACAAGGTCTTGGGTAATGCTTTAATGGCTTTTGGGTTTAAAAAACGAGCTGAGGCAACATTAACAATCTTTGAGCTTTTGAATTGGATGATCTCTCGGCTTAACAATCTCTGCGTTGCACGATCGATTGCGATCTGTGTTTTTGAGATGAATTTCTAGAAATGATCGGTGAGGATCTCGCCTTGTATGGTGTCCAATTGTCCATGACACCTCCTCCGCGAGGCCGGCAAAACGGGCTTATGCTACTTTGGACTGCATCTAGATGTATATGCATATTAATATATTACCACCATGTAATATTTTGTGAGAAAAAAAAAATAGAGAGAATTGCTGTGGAGTGTGGGAGTATAATATTACTAGGGAAAATAAAAATTACACCTTTGTTGCTAGTTATTTTGCCTAGTGCTGCTGTACATGTACTAATACCAATTTTGGCAAGGAAATACCCATCTTCTCATACACTCAACTGCATTTACAAAAATAAAAAATTTCAACTTGCGTGCACTTCGACTAATTTCGGAATTCTGAAGTTAACGACCAGGTAAACCGTGACTAATCACGGGATTCTAAAGTTAACAGTCATTCGGGACTCTGAAGTTAACGACCGAGTAAAACCTTGACTAATTCCGGGGATTCTGAAGTTAACGACCGGAAAAAAAGTGACCCAAGATTAATCAACAGTACAATGAGGAAGTCCATAGCAACAGTAGGATTTAGGATCACGATAATTGGACCTATTAATATCTTAAATTTCAATTCCCTACTTCTGCATCAAAACATATGAATCCTTGAATTCATCAACATGATTCTCCTTAACTTAACTCTCTCTCAATCCTCTGGTTCTTGGAAATCTGACGACGATGGATGGATTTTCCGGTCACATATATTCCTGCTCACCATTCTCTTAAACGATCCACCCATTGCCGCCACTTGGGACGACAACGAAGACGACGACGACGACAAAACCGCCGAAGACGAGTCACTCCTCCCTTCTACTCCACTCCCATTCTCGAAAGAATCCACAGCCTCAACCACAATACCCAATTCAAATTCCTCACTCACCACACCATTCGACGTCGTCGTCGAATCGATCTCGACAACCTTACTACCCACTCCCCCAAACCCAACCCCGGCTCGACGACAAATCGGACAATTCGAGTGAGAACTCAACCACATATCAATGCACTCAACGTGAAACTCATGCCCACAGTTCGGTAATTTCCTTCCCACTTCTTGATCTTCAAACAAACTGAGACAAATCACGCATTCCAGTCCGTTTTTCTGATCGACGACAGAGTCGTAGACGAACAGAGGAATCGAAGCAATGGCAGAAGCATCTAGGCCTTTGGCGGGAGAAGTAAACAGAGTGGCGTCGAGCGTTAATGAATTGATGTGGCGGAGAGGGGTCGGACCAAGGACGTTGGATACGGTGGCGGATCTTGTAATTCTCCGGTGACGGGCGTGGGCAAGAAACCATTTGGCGTAAATGTGGAGTAGGAGGACGAAGAGGATTACGAGGAGGAGGAATACGATGCCGGCGAGAAAAACGTCGCCGTCGTAGGAGAAAATGGTCTCAACGAGTTTGGTCATTTGGGTTTGGTCGGAGCGAATTGTTATGTTGTGTGGAGTGGCTGAAGGAAGGAAGGAAGGAACAGAGAGAGAGAGAGAGGGTCGTGGGGGAATTTGCGTAGTAGAAAGGGTGGAAGCCCATAAAATATAGAGAGTCGTTGCTAACGGAGTAAAAAGTACGGAAATTGTGCCCTGGTTTCTTCAGCATTGCGTGTGTTTGTTACCCAAGCAAAACTCTCTCTCTCTCTCTCTCTCTCTCTCTCTCTCTCTCTTCTTTTGAGGTCAACACGGAAAGGAAGATCCTTTATCCAAGCATATACTACATCCGCGTTTAATGCGTTGATGGGGGGGCACTTAAGGGTCCCATTACATCTTTTTGAAGTGTTTGTTTTCTTCGGGGGGGTCCCATTACATAGGGACTGATATGGTCTATTGACTCTACGTCGACCAGGACTTGTGGACCTGCCACCATTGACCACAACCACCGCCACTGGGTCCACCACATGTAATAGTAATTCCATACAAATCTATGGGTGGTGGTGGGTTGAATTCCAATTTTTCCCAGTTTTTGTGCATGATATATTGGGCAGCTAGAGGGCTCAACATTCAGGTGGTAGAAGAAAGCTAGACTTTGTTCGGTTTGAGTTTTGACGGAAGATTTTTGGAGTAATGAGTAGAGAGAAATAAAATAAAAAAAATATTAGAAATCGTGCAAAGTAAGTCTTGAGACCCAAGTTAAACAAGGTGTTTATGATCTCTGTTGAATCTGACCTAGTTCAAAGGGCAAGGACATGCCCACTAAATAGGAGAAGAAGAACTCACAGGTGGGAGACTGAAAACACTTTTAAGGTTGTCACTCCGATAATTATATCAAAGACTACGTTCATTGACTGCCGTACAGAAATGATGATTTCGGATATGTGATCCCGTTTGGTAAGGTCCAAAAATTCCACTATATTATAGGATTCAAAACAATGCTATGGGTACACCGTATGTGTACCCTAAATGCACACCATCCTGAGGTGGCAGGTGAGGAGAGGCCCATTTTTTGGGTGAGCCCCACATTGGGCCTCTCCTCATCTGCCACCTCAGGGTGGTGTGCATTTAGGGTGCACATGTGACGTACTCATATCATTTTCCCCAAAAGCATCACAATTATCACTTTCAAAAAAATGCAAACATATTCTACAACCTAATGGTCTTACCTGTACAGCAGAGGAGATGATTGATGTGAGTTTGAGAGAGTATATTTTGTATTTACTTTTAACAAAGAAAAGTTGTAGAAAGGATAGTTCAAAAATGGTCTAACTCGTACAGAGGAGAAGATTGATAAAATTTTGCGAGAGGGGATATTTTTTGGATCTGCGAGAGAAGAGAGTTTTTATTTAGTTTTAACAGAGATAAGTTGTAAAAATGACAGTTAAAAAAAAGTGGTAAAAAAAAAGGAAAAAGATGCACCAAATAATTTGATGGCCCAATTACATGAGATAATTAATCGAAGCCTCGAGGGATTCGTTCGTGATCTGCATTTTCTATTTCCTTTTTGTTCTCTGGTGCAATAAGTCAGATTGGGCCTACGGGCCCGTGGTCATTAAGTGTAAATAGGAGGTTTGGGTTTTAAAATGGTTCTCCATAGAAAGAAAAAAAAAAAAAAAAAACCATTGGGCTTATATATTGGGTACTAAAAATATACCAAGGGGCCCTAGTTTTCACACTATTTTGAGGGCGTAAGACGCCGGCCTAGGCCGGCCCCGGTTTTTTCATAATAATTGGAGTATCCAACTTGGCAATTGCTTCATTTGCCACATCGTACAAGCTATTTAATTTGCAGTGAGAAATGAATTTGGTTTAATTAAATGGTCTGGACTTGAGATTGTGCCAGAATGTCGGCAAATTGGTACAATGACATTTCTGTTTTTGAACTTCGACACCATCGCAAGCCAAAATATGATTTTCACGATGTCATTCTTCTGTCGACTTTGCTCTAACTGTTCTTTATTCTGCATGGTATTTTACAGACCTCTGATCAAGTAAAAATTTTCTGGAACATACAACCATAGACTTTCGACTATCTAAAACAGAAGCATTTGGTGGTTGTGTTTTGGTTGGTCACGGAATCCGGTGGCATTGCTCACTTACGCTAAAATCACTGCTACAATGGCCTCATCCCGCAGGATCAGAACCATAGAGCTTTCAACGAGCAAAAACAGGGCCGCAGGATGGTGCAGCGCAACCTAATGCGTTGTACCATGCAGCAAATACCTGGACCATCCAAACGTGTTTTCAACGGCCCAAATACTCTTTGAGTTTGTTTTAAATTCAAACCGTTAAATCCGAGCCGCTGAAAACACTTTTGAACAGTTGGGATGCTGTGTTGCACGGTGCGGTCTCCGGATCCCAAAAACAGATCATGAATGCATCGGAGTTGAATATGTAAAGCTCATTCTCAATCACAACGGCAAACAGTAACTTCAAAAACTAGACCAATTTCCAAAGCAATCAGATTAGATACTTAAAACTCATTCATAACCACCAGAAACCGGAGTCGCCAATTCCATAGAAAACTAAACCATAACTACCTCACACTCTCATAAACTCCAGGAAAAATAATAAGGCTATTCAATTACTACTAGGCTTTGTTTCGAATCTGGATCAAGATAGAAGTTTTACTGCGGATTTGGATGGCGGCTATTAGCGGAAGAGACTCTGGATCCCCACTCGAGCAGCTCTTTGCTTGTGTCATCCTTGTGAACAATCACTTCGATGAAACACAGACAATCCTTCTTCTCTCCAGTTGCAATTGCAATTGCCTCAATAAGCTCTGCTTCACAGCGCACCTATCGAGAAACACATAAGAAACTGTCAAAAAAACTGAGTTCTCCAGTTTGAAATTTCGAGTTAAACTGTATTAAGATCCTCTAACCTTCATTGTCCAGCAATTGCCTTCACCATTGTGGATAGCATCAACTAGCCCGGTATAGTTCCAGTTCTTAATAACATTGTATGGTCCGTCGTGGATTTCAACCTCTATGGTGTATCCCCCATTGTTTATCAAGAAAATGATGGTCTTTTGCCCGCAACGAATCATAGTCGACACATCTTGTGCAGTCACCTGTCAAGCAATATCATTCTCAAATTCAAGATTTCAAATGCATGTTGAAATGAGCAGAACAAAGCGAAATTTTTTGTATGCCGAGTGGGCACCACGTGGGGTCCATGCATGCACATATGGTGTTTTGGACGGCACAGCTTTCTCCCACTCTCTTTCCTCTTTCCCTAAATCTGGGTCATCCAAAAGTGTTTTGGACGGCCGAGATGTGCGTTTGGGCACCATGTAAGATGGTGCCCGCTCGGCACTGAAAAACTCCTCAGAACAAAGGGTTTGCAATGGTTTCTGTGACAAATTTTGTGCAAAACTTTAGTTTGAAAATGGGGGTTTTTCTTACCTGGAAGCTCCCATCACCAATACAAGCAATCACACGTTTATCGGGCACCGCTTGGGCATAGCCCAAAGTAGCACCAACAGACCACCCAATTGAGCCATACTGCATTTGGAATTCATACCTGCAACACCAACTTTTGTCCTCTGAGGTTCGTTAATAAACTCGATACTAAAGAATTTTAAGGATTTTATCACTCACCCACATCCTTCTGGTAATTTCAGCTTCTGGCAATTAAACCAAGAGTCTCCAGTTTCAGCAATTACAGCCGTATCATGCGAAAGCATCTTCTGCACATGCTGGAAAAGAACATTAACCCTCAAAGGCTCACTCGGTTCACACTTGAGAGGAAGCCCTTCAGAAACAAAGATCCTGTTGTAGTTTTCGTAAGCAGTATTGTTGCGTGTAATCCTTTCTGCAAGTGCAATGAGAAAGTCCTTCATCAAAACGCATCCAAAAGCGGGCCCATTAGCAATCACCACCCGATCAGGCTGCACGATGATGGCCTTCTCCTTCTTGAGGAGGAGGGAGTACCCAACCGAGCTGTAATCGTTGAAAATTGGCCCTGCAAACAAGTAAGCATCGGCTGACTCCACTATCTCTGCGCAGAATGCTGTGCTGACGGCGCCCCAGTAGGTGCCGATGAAGTGAGGGTGGTGCTCTGGAAACATTCCTTTCGCCGATGGCATCACTGCCACGGCGTAACCAGAAGCATCTGCCAGTTCAACAAAGGCATCACAGGCTTTTGCAACCCTGAGTTTTGGACCTCCCACCATTACTGGCTTCACTGCCTTGTCCAGAAATGCTGCTGCTGCTTCCACAGCAGCTTCAAGCCCCTTCTTATTACTTAAGCTGTGTTAACATATCACAACTTATCGTATCGATTGGGTTCAACAAATATCAATAAGCAACTTAAAAGATTATCAAGAAGCAGATGAATTACCGAGGGGAGAGCGCAAATGGAATTGGTTCTCTGCTAAAAGTAGGGTGAGGGATGGCAGCTAAATTGCAGCTGATGCTTATATACACAGGCTTGCTCTCTTTCATAGCAGTAGAGATGGCCCTATCAATTTGTTCATGTGCATCTTCCAGATTATTAATAATGGCCTACAAATGAGTAGTACGAAATAAAAACCATCAATTTCACTTGCTATAAATTGTCCCACTATAAAAACTTACACGAACAATCAAGTTAAATGGTGACTTTTCAAGAAGGCAAAAATGTGAAAAAGAACTATTGCACTCCCCCCATTCCCAACTGTTGGTCGTTTCTTAGTAATGACGTCTACATTCGGAGTGAAAAATAGCGTATTCTCATGAATAATTTCCCAAAATCTAGTACACCATTCAAAGGTTCTAATTGAGATTTTTGACTGGTTAAAAGAATTAAAAGAATAATTCATGAATACACGTTAGTTTGTTATCCGAATGTTGGTATGACTATGACTATCCAAAAAAGACCAACAATTGGAGGCGGGTGTACGTCGAATTATTTGCAAAGATCCCACCAAACAGAACAGTTCCAAAACTCGTTAGTCATTACATAATATCTTTTTTTTAAAACAAATTCAAGAATGCAAAAACAAAAGATCACACAAACACGTTCTCGATATATTTACAAACAGTATCAAAATGGACTTATCAGTTGATAAGAAAAGGGAAATGATTTTAGCACTCTCCTTTTATCCCTCGGTACAAACTCTTTTTTGTTTTTATTCACATTAAATTATTAAAGATGAGAGTCCTTTTTTCCGTATGAAAGACAATTTGATAATTTCAAGTGAATAAAGACAGAAAAAGGGATTGTCACCGGATAAAAGCATATGCCAAAATCATCTCTCTTAAGAAAATACTCCAACATTGAACAACACAAATCAGCTCATTAATTAAGCCATGAAATTGAACAAATCACATAACAAGTGCTAATTTTTTTTTAATAATCATGTGTCTAGATTAGTTTACGTATACCTTAACTAATCTTAGGCGACCAATCCCATCATCAGCGATAGCTAATTTTAAGAACGATCCAAAAGAAACGTGAACATTGCCATACCCATTACTCCTAATTTCCAGCCAATGGGCCAGTTGATGATTTGCCAAATGCTAGGAGTATAACTTACCAAAAACCCATCAAATATTTAGATCACTACAGAGATTCAATCAACTTCCGCTACATATCCTCAGAAACCCACATCTAAATTAAATCAAGTGGACATTTCTTTGCATGGCTTGATGATTAAATCTCCAGATGTTATTAAAATATACCATTACCAATCAATTAAAAACACATTCTAAATCTCACCTGATAGCAGGTAACAGTCTGAAAGCACCTCAGCTCCTGACTAAAATCCGGTAACCCAATCGTATGATGCAAAACCCGGTTCGTCCCATAATCATTCGTATTCGGCCCACCCACCGCACAAATAACCGGTAAGTTCTCGCTGTACGCACCCGCAATGGCATTCAGCACACTCAACCCACCGACCGTAAACGTGACAACACATGCCCCCACGCCTCGAGACCGAGCGTAGCCGTCGGCCGCGTAGCCGGCGTTGAGTTCGTTGCAGCAGCCGATATTGTTGAGCCCTGGCTCGGCAATGAGGTGGTCGAGGAGGGTGAGGTTGAAGTCGCCCGGGACGGAGAAGATGTCGCTGACGCCGATTTGGACGAGGCGGTGGGCCAGGTGGCGGCCGAGTGTGGCGGTGGATGGGAAGGAGATTGGGGCGGAGGAGTCTTGGACGGTGCCATTTTGGGGAGTGCTGGAGGGTAGTGTTCCGATCATGGTGAGAAAATGGATCTGGGTTTGTTAGAGAGAGAGAGAGAGAGAGAGAGAGAGAGAGTAAGGGAGTGTGTGTGTTTGTGTATGGAGGGGGTGTATGTATATATAGGTTTGGCTGGAAAAGAGGCGGTTTTGATAAGGGTAATTTCGTGGAGAGGAGGGTTTTGTTGTTTGTCTTTTTGGTAATTAATTGGGAGAGGGGTTTGAATTATTCAAAACGGTTTTTGTAATTTAGGATTTCCTGAATAAGATCTCATCTCAGAGAAAAACTAGGTACGTGAAGGATATCACGTGGTATCCGTAGTGCCCCATCACATCTGTCTAAAAGTGTTTTAGATTGTTCAGATTTCAAATATATTCTTACCGGTAAGAGTTAATTCCGGATTTTGAACACATTACTCTTACCGGTAAAAGAGTATTTAAAATTTGGACCGTTTAAAAGTATTTTGAGCGGCCGAGATACAAGTTGAATACCGTTACGTGGTACCCCGATGGCACCTAAGTTTTTCTCATGATTTTCATACGGTGATTGGGATGATATTCGGAGAGATTATGAAACAGTTGTGGGGATTTTGATCCTCTGAATTATGGAATACAAAACCTGTATTTACCTTGTGGGACCTATTTACATCGAGTGGTTCAAGACAACATTAGTGTTCACACATACTAGCGTTGTGTTCGTTCAATGCACGTGATCAAAAAAATCACATTGATATTTTTTCCGACCCTCATGTGTCAAACAAGCGCAACTCTATTTGATAAAAAAAAAGATACTGTAGTTGATTAAAAAATACATTATTGTTTCTTCGGCCTCGTACTTTTAACGGGCATAACTCTAGTTGATAATTAAAAAATAAATAAATTGGTTTGTTTTTTCGACCCGTGTAACAAACGGGCACAAATTAATATCCTATTTAAAGGCTGAAAACATTTGAAAAAAACATACATACATTCAAATATCTTCGTACAATGATTGGTTGTAATTTTCAAGTACTACTAATAGATAAATAAAAAACAATTAGAATCAATAAGAGAAGTTAAAAAAAAAATAAAAAATACTCATCCAGTGGCGGCTCCAGGAACTTGTCTTAGGGTGTTCAAAAATTACTTCTGCCAACAAGACCTTAAAAATTCTATTTTATAGGAAAAATGTTTTTTTTTTTTGGGAAGTTACTAGATATTAATGTTGTATTTTTTAATTTTTCATGGAAAGAGTTTAAATTATTTTAACCAACTTTTGTTTTGCATGTACAATGAAAAGTACTCCATTGTACATAAGGAGAGTAAGATTTTAACAATTTTTTTTAAAACACTCAAGTTTTTGGGCCAGTTTATGCGCACTTCATGAGTTACCCATCCCATCGCCTACTTGCGAGGGCCCCAATTAAAGTCAGAGAGAAACAAAAACTAACATTAATTTGGAGTAGTATTACTACATTTTGATGAAAATAAGGGTGTTCAAGTGCACATCTATTCTTGGCTGTGTAGCTGCCACTGCGTAATTGGGTTGTGGACTATGTGTCAATTATTTTTTGAGTAGATGTTCAACCATAATTGAGTTGGGTGTTCAAGTCTAACAACAATAGGTGCTCGAAAAATGATTAAACCAAATTTATTAAATGTATTATAAAATAAAAATTCTTCAAAGGGTGGTCAGTTGACCATTGATATGTCAATGTAAAGCCGCCCCTGCCCCTCCCACGTCCCCTCCTTAAAGCGAAATACTAGAAAATTAGGATTTGGAGTTTTGATGAGGTTGCCGGTGTGTTGCTCATGTTTTGTGTGAGGTCCTGAATCTGGGTATTGTTTAGGCCTCCTTAAGGCTTCGTTTCTCCTCTTGGGAGGGGCGGTGGCCCGTTAAGATGTAAGATCTCTTCTATCGTATGACAAAAAAAAAAACCAAGCTCAAACAACCTCTCCTACTCGGCTCATTGAGCTTATGACGTATAAAAAATTCAAGCCACCTGTGATCAGCTCTTTCAATTAAAACTCACTCGGTAGTCGGTATGGCTCTCAAAACGAGTTAAACTCAAACATATTTTTGAAGCTCGTTAAGTTTTCAAACAATTGCATGCTTGGCCCGTTTATCGGCCCTAGTTGTATCCCATTTAATCTGGAAATCATTATGAGAACAACATAGTGACAAAACCATGGTGATGCAAGAATGAAGAAATCCCATGTTCTCCAAAGCACCAGGGAAACAACAATACTTCCACTAGATCAGCAACAGTTATGTACAAAGAGAACCATATAAATTGGATGATTTTTGCTTTCTTCTTGCTTTGTTCAGTATCTTATTTCTGATAGCATTCAGACCTGAAACTGACATATCTTTTCACTGGTTAAGGCCTTCCCTACTCTTATATCTCTATTCATCTAACAATATTTTCGCAAACGCGCAAATTAGTATCCACGTTTCTATAGAAGTTATACATAGTAAATCATACCAACTTGCAGCAAAGATGTATGAGGCACACTCATAGCAACTTCAGGTTCCCTACAGTTTTTGCTCAGGAAAGCATAGACAACATCAATAGCAAGCTTCTTGAAAATCGAAGAGGATTTCTTCGCCTTTGCACGAGAGTTCCCAAGGATATAAGCAATGCCGAACTCCCTAGCCTTCAATATCTCCAAAGACTCTTCCTTTAGACAAGAACCTTCCATTTTTTTGTTCCCAGCAATCACCACATCGAAATCTTTTAAAGAGCGAACAAGTTTTTCCTCGTGATTTGGATGTGTCAACGTGAGGCCGGGAGAGGATTCTATCACCGGTGGCATCTCGCCTCCTCCTTCTACCTCTACAAACTGTATGATTGCGTATACCAGTTTATTCTCAAAATCATAGTTCTCTTGTTGCAGATCCTTATAACCATATCTAACAATGCACCTGAACATGGCGTACTCTTTGGGACCCACCCGGCTTATGAGAAACCGTTCCTTCTCGTCAACACGCGGAACGTGAACAGATTTGATGCATATGAATATTACCACCTGATGGAAAGCAGGTAAGTTTGTTACAAAGTGTCCGAAAACAGCTGGGACACCTGTCACCAGATTTGTGTAAACAAGTCCAATTCCTGGGACCCGCACCATGCCGAGGCTAGGCCCTAAAGCTAGTATACTGTTCATGGAAACCTTGTTTTCTACGTCGAATTGGTATTTCTTTAACGTTCCATAGTTCCATAAAAACATTATGGCCATAAATATAAAGGAGAGCACAAGCGGGATCCAGCCACCTTCAGGGACTTTATATAAAGCAGCTGAGAGGTAAAGAAGCTCCACTGACCCAAAAAACACTAGAAAGGCAAAGGTTGTGACAATGGTTTTCTTCCACACAATTATCATCACCATTGCCATTAAGCAAGTTGTCACAAACATAACAGTAGTAACAGCCAGTCCTACAAACTCAGCAAAACAGATCCACTCCAGTTAGAAAATGAACACAAAAGGAAGGCCTAAAGTTTTTAAATATAATGTATAAATACATACCGTATGCATGCCCAATCATGTTTGAGTCCCTTAATCCGATAGTCACAGCTAAACAGAGGCACATTAACATCCAATTCACCTCTGGAATGTAAATTTGTCCATATATTTTACTTGAAGTATGAACTATTTTCACGTGGGGAAAACAACTCAATGCACAGCACTGGCTTATAATGGAGAAAGTTGCAGATATCACAGCTTGGCTCCCTATCACAGCTGCGCAAGTGGCCACTATGAACACTGGCCAGAATATTGGTTCTGCACGAGAGATATTATGAGCGATAAGATTGATATATTCATGATTATGTACTGGTGTGTGGGTATCCCAATATATTCTTGCCTGGTATCGCCTTATAGAAACTTCTCTGGATATCTTCATGGTGTCTAGAAAGGAATGCAGCCTCGCCCAAATATGCAAGAACCAAACACGGATATACAATAAAACTGAAGGCTACCTGCAATATGAATGCAAAATACTAAAAACACAAACATTACATGTAAAATAAACTTACACTGCAGGATCTCTTTTAAATTTGAAGTGTAGACCATTAAATTTTTGTAGTGCAAAATACCTTAATTGACAAGGTGGAGAAATGGCCCAAATTAGCGAACATTGCCTCCACACCTGAGATCGAAATATTTGAAAAATGAGGATATTTATTCATTAGCGATTACGCATTAAGAATGTAGCAGAAGAATGGAATGAGGTACCTGTAATTGAGAGAACCACTCCCCCCAAGGATACCCACCCTTCAATGCCTGTGCTTCTGAGGAACTTAAACATGTAAACGGGGGAAAGTGCATAAAATATGTGCGGATTCCACTTGATAACGTTATATATCCCAATGCCGCCAATGCAAAGAAGCCATATGGTGACAATTGGAGCAAATATGAAAGCAACTTTATGTGTTCCATGATGCTGAAGAGAGAAAAGCCCCACCAAAATGACACATGAGATCGTAACAACATAGTCTGGAAAAATCAAGTAATTCCTTTATTAGATATTGGAAAACACTCAACTGTTGAACATCTTAAACTGTAGCAAAGGAGAATGTAACTCACTTTCATGAAGTCCCGTGAATTTAAGTTTTACACCTGAAACTGCAGAAAGAACTGGAAAAGAACATGTCAATCTCTTATAGAGTGCCCAAATCTATAATGATCTCATATCCATTACCAATATCTAATAAAGAATTAAAGATAGCCAGTTTAATAGGAGAAACAAAAGGTTTTAGCTGAAATTTACAACTTCATCAGGACATCGAAAATGGCTAAGATTCTAATCCTATCCTCACACCCTATACCCCACTGTGTTGATTTAAGAATGGTGGGAATCAAGGACCAACAAACGTATAAGATTCCAAAGTATAACGCTACCTGATATTGCAGGAGTGAGTACACCGTCACCAATTGTCATACATGTTCCCAGCAAAACAAAAACCAATAGAACCTTACAACACTTCGGGTGCTTCTCAAAGAACGACTTCAGAACAGAACTCTGACGTGTTTCTGCTGATCCTTCCACGGCATATTCGGACAGCTTCTCATCGATTTCTTGTTGATTGGGTAGAATGCTAAGTCTTGCATGTCGACACAGTAGAGAGTACAAAGCAAAGGTGCCACCTGCAATAGAAAGGCAAAGTTGACATGGACAAACATACTCCTTCCTTTCTCCAAATTGCATAAGGTTGGCTCTGAATAAATGAGCACACGGAACGTCTTACAATTCAATTCACTTACGGGAGTCTTCAGCTTACAAGTCGGGAAAAAAAACAATTGTAGTAAAGGAACTGTAAGCAGCATGCTAGTTCTTTTCTTTTTTTAGATATTTTTACATACCTAAAACTAAATACTAATTTAAATAGAACCAAATACTATACCATCTATCTGTGTGAAAGATATTACTCGATAGCAGAATAAACAAAAATCAACAAGAAAGGAGAAAGGAGAGTAGCTCTAAAAATAATCCAAAATGAAAAGAGAAGAAAAAGATGCCATACAATCCAATTGTATGTACGCTCAGCTAAGCTCCAAATCTGCCCGGAATAGTTTACTGACGGATAATACTGTCTCACATATGTTAATTAGCATGTTTCTCAACAATTTGCACTTGCATTGCAGAATTACCAACAATTTGCTCGCTATTACTCGTTTGTCCTCAGTTAAGCTGTAGATAAAGCCATGAAAGGACTAAATGTACCTTCACCATTGTCATTGGCCGACATCACAATGAAGATGTATTTGAAGAGAGCAATGAGAGTAAATGTCCAGAAGATAAAGGAAAGCACCCCGTATATCTCCTCATCATCCTCGTGGAGGCTAAGTTTCCCAGAGAAAGTGGTTTTGTAAACATATAGAGGAGAGGTACTGAGATCACCATAAACCACTCCAAGACTCTGATAAGCTAATATAAGCATTGTGGAACGTGGCATCTTCTTCGAATTCTGACGAAGGAAACAACTGTATCAACATTACGAAAGGGGAAAAAACAGACTGAAGGGACGTTCAAAGATAATGCATTGATTCTGCTTCTTGGGAAGAAAGGAAGGCAGCATTGGGAATCAAATCAGACTGATTTGATTTAGTAATTTGCCATTATATTTACTCTTCATGGGCCTCAATATTGAATATCTTGTGCACATTCCTACAATAAAAACACTAACTCAACTGCAGCTGTTTTCCTTTGTAATCAAGTGCGTAAAACTAAACACCAAATCCTCTAATTTCTTGGTCAAATTTCAATTGGTCACTGCGTGCATAATATCCCACCCCTTACATTAGGGAAGTATTTTTCAACACGTTTGTTCTTCCCCATAATGATTCTTTCAGAAATCTAAGAACTCAACTTTACAACACAACTTTGGCCGGAGCCTTTCTTGCCCACGTGCATCGAATCATTTCTGGGCGCAAGGAGCTGTATTCTAACCCCAAGGGTTGGCCAAGTGGTCTTGGTCTGAGACATATGGGTTTGTTCCCATCTAAGATCTCAGGTTCGATTCACTTTACCAACAACTCTTGGGGCCACCTCACCCCCAAGCGTAAGCGTGTTTCTGTGGAAGGGGCTGTAGGATTCGTCCGAGGTGCGCACAAGCTGGCCCGGGACACCCTGCATTATTTTATTTTATTTTTAAAAACTGTATTCTAAAGTTATCTTCCTAGCATTGCTTAGTTCTGTACAGTTGTCACAGGTCCCTTGCTCTTGGAAATTTCAGCACACCCTTTGTCCAATAATACGAAACCCTCGCAAAGAATCCAACTATTAGAAAACTTAATACGGAAATGATCCCCCAAGGACACTCAACGGGAACCCAGAAATCAAAGTATATTCATAAGAACAAATAATGTCATAAATTGCAAGACCACTATTAAAAAATAGGAAGGACAAGAAAGAAGTACCTGTTGAGAAATCCCATTTTCTGCAGATTCTACAGAAGGTATTGGTTTCATTGTTGGAGGAGGACTTGAGAAGCAGAAATTTTAGAGGCAAGAAAGAGAGGGGAATGGTGAGGAAGGGAAGCCAATGAGTCAAAGTTTAAAAAGAGTGAGAAAATCAGAGAATGTAGGAAGTGAACAAATCTCTGGACAGGCAAGTTGGGTGTGTGAGCAAAGAAGTTGCAGAAATGCATTCAATGCTCTCTCTCTCTCTCTCTCTCTCTCTCTCTCTATAATGTTGTATATAGCCATGGGCTGTATGCATAGTGGTGGACGCAGAATTTGTAGTGAGCGAGGTTATGAAGTATAGGATTCCTGATTCCCGAACTACTCGTGTATCTACATTAGTAACAAAAAATGTACTCACCATGTCTCAAATTGTTTGTTTTGTTCGAATTTCGATACAACTTTGACATATTCATGTCTTTCAATCTATAATATTTTTTAAGATACTAAAAACTTTGTATAATTAAACTAATTAAGATCTATAAAATAAGATCTATATTGCACATAAAATACATTATATATTGAAACATATGAACAGTTTAAAAATTACATAAAAATCCAAACCAACAATGTAGGACAGAAGGAGTATAATATAATATGTATTACTTGTTAGATTTGAGAAGGTGTATATAGAGATTCTCTTCATTTAGTTTAATACCCATAACATAAAATGGTTGATAACTAAAAGTTTTAGGGGATTTTTCAAACATATATAGTAATTTTATAAATTTATTTTTTCATTCAACGAACTTGCACGGCCGATTCTATAAAACTTTGCCTAATTAACCTGAAAAACTACTATATATAGTGAGAATATTTAGAGTTGTGCAGGGACTCAGACACCCCCTTGTTGTGCCATGAGCTAAGGAAATCTTTTTACTATAGTGATGAAGAAAAAGAAAAAATCAAAACTTACGAAACGTTCTTTTTCATTGCACTGAAAATCTAATCATCATAAAGACTACCATTTGTGCAGCTGATTTGCATTTATATTTCGGAGTAGTAAAGTAGTAATTTGGAGTGTTGTACACTCCTCGGTCGTCCGATCATGCTTTGAACTGCCCGGATGTGCTCGGCAATTTTTATTTATTATTACTAATAAAATATTAAAACACATTCGACCAAACATGATCGTATGGCCGAGGGGTGCCGGGTGCGCGGTACCCCCGGATTCAGTAATTTGTGATTCCACAAGGTTTAACGGATTTATATGTCGACCGGAGAAAATGACAACATGGATGGATAAATCACATCGAAACCCTCAGAGTATTTGAAAATAACACTATCACCCCTTGAAACTATCACGTGTCAAGGGACATCGATTGATTATGGAGACATCATTCTCTATTATCCTTGAGAAAGAAAGGGGCAGGCATTATTAAATTTTGAGATTTTTTTTTTTCTCTTTTACTTTCATTGGTTTGAAGAGAAAAGGGTAAAAGAGTAAAATTACTACTTTTTGTCTATTAATTTTTAAGAATGGGCATTTTTTGGTACAATTAAACGTACCAAAATCCATATAATACTCCAACAGCTTAGTTTTCAAATTTAAACATAAATTCAATGGTTTACAATTGTCCCAAAAATCCTGCGACTGAGATAGATGGTTTTTAAATTTATAAATCCAACTCTCTCTCACACATTCCATTTTCAAAATCAAAATCTCACTCCGAACAATGTGCAAGAACATAAATAACATGTACTCCCTCCGTCCCATAAAGTTAGATCACTACGAAACTACGTGCAATTTTCAAGCTAAAAAATAACGTGCTTACGAAAATAATTTTTTAGTCAATATGGATCTTGTTTGATAGATCTCATCGAGAACTTTTATACGGTGCAAAAAAAATTCAAAAGTTATTTTGGTAAATACATTATTTTTTAGTTTGAAAATTACACGTAGTTTCGTAGTGATCTAACTTTATGGGACGGAGGGAGTAACAACTTCTATGCCAAGAGAACAAAATTATGCTGGGTATGACTTTTTCATTTTTTTAAAAAATTTCTTTCATGTATTTTATAGATAGTTGCTAGGCAACCTTTACTCTCTTTTTTTAACTCTTTGTGGGTAATACTTTTTTTAAAAATTCAAAAATATTCTCATCTAATTTATTTTTATTTATGCTTTCCATAGCTTAAAAGGAGAAATCTAATGGAGCTAAATTGGATCCTCAAGTAGGATTTGGTAATAGATGTTGATTAAGGCTATATCAATTCGCCGATGCTTAAAACTGTGCCTTAAGGCACAGTCATTCCCTATAGATCAACAATTGAGAACGGATGAATATAGTTTTCGCTTTTTTTCTCACATTTTCATCTTACGAGAAAGATTTATAAGATAAACAAACTCTCTGAGAAAATATTGAAATTCAATTTACCAAGTAGGTAATCAACTACCATTCTTTGGATCTTAACCTACTTAATACCTACTGCCTTGTCATGAAAACTAGATGCATGGGGTGAAAAAACAGTTTAAAGATCACAAAAGAATGAAAGGGCCTTAATTAGCACAGCCACATGCAATTCCATTATTTGATTCTTCAACAAAGCACACAACCCACTTCAAGATTATTTATTGATGGACCAAACTTTCCAAAAATCTCATTTGTCTTTTCTTGTTTTTAGATATACAATCCAAAGGTCATTACACTTTCTAGTTTGCACATTATATCACATTTCATGTTTAATCATTAAAGGAATTGCATCCTCTTAAAACCCTTATATTCCACAAAAATTGCACGCAGGCCCTCTAAATTTTATGATCTTTCTTTCTTGCGTATACAAAATGAATATGCGAATAGACTACTATATATATATCAGCCATGAAGCATTGTCCTCAATAGTTAGTGGTGGACATAAAGGGGTGGTGCCCGGCCCCTGCACAACTCCAAATATTCGAATCATTAATATTAGTTTTTAAGGTTAACTTTAAAAAGTTTTATGGGATTGGCCCCTGTAAGTTCGAGTGCATAAAAATTCTTAAAATTCTCACATGTGTAGAAAAAAAACTCCTTGAATTTTCAATTTATCAACCTTTTTTGATTGGGCGTGTAAAATTAAATAACAATTAAGTATATACACACAATTTTGTGTCTTCACCGGGCTTATCTAGGGACTATGCAATATATTTTTAATAATGTAGGAATACATGTGGTTCGGTCTCCTAGTAAATCCAAATCTTGCATCCTCTACCGTGAACACTTCATACAAATTCTGATTTTGTTCTTTTTTAATTTTGTTTCATGTGTGTGTCACAATCATTTTCGTACATATAAATCCACTTCAAAGATTTTCAAAGTTTGACATGTATATCGCACCCATCAATCAAGGTGAAGGTGAAGGACCTATGGTCAAGAGAAAAAAAAAGGGAGAAGGACCCAGCTGTCATTCCATTATTAAAACGCGGTTAGGTTGGGATGGGCCACAATAAAGGTGAGTTTGGAGCCTTTGGACCATAAGGGAATTGGTACTTGGGAAATGATTTTTAGGCCCTACAAATCCGAGCAATGCTAAAAAAGGTATTTCACAGATTAACCCGAAAGTATAATTAGTGGTTCGGATTCACTTGAATATTTATCTGAACAACTGATTTCACTTTCGGAATAATTCTCGGTGTAATCTATCGGGATACTTAGCCATTTTTCTACAAACCCAATCACCGTATGCATTTAGATGGATAAATATGATCTGAAGACTGAAGGATAAATCCGTTTTTATGAATAAGGTGGGATTCTAGCATCAACAACTGGGGTATGTATCCTCGTATCGGTTGAATCTAGTTGTTGAGAAAGAAAAGATCAAAGAATATTAGAGGATAGAGTAAATCTGTTGACCAAATCATGCATTTGTATTGCCAAAGGGTCCTTTGGGCTTTAAGACAGGAGACCTTTACGATAGTTTGGCCTAACTTTTTAGGGTTTTTTTTTTTTGGGGAATGGCCTTTGTAGTCATTATTAGATTTTGATCAAATTGTTGTCTCAACAAAAGGAATTGAAAAAGTATAAAAATCCATATCAGAGTTGAAAAAAAATTCATATAAGACGACAAAAAGACCAAAAAAATTAGTCTTTCCCAACTGGTATTATTCATGAAAATATTACTATAGTTTGGTCTCTCAAATAAGACAGTAACAAATAGTAGGTCTCTCCGTGAAAAATAAGAGTAAGACTACAAACCAAATACTTCGTCCTCAGTTTATCAGAGTTGTTCTTTTTGCAAGAAAAAGTTAAGGAAAACTTAGTGCACTAAAATAGACTTTCAGCTTTATCTACTCAAAAAGCAGGGTATCGGAGTATAGCAAAACTGCATTTTTCAAACAAAACTGCATTTTTTTAAAGTTCTTGTTTTCTGTACCGAAATTTTTTTTTTTTTTTTAAACATAAGGAGTATTCAATAAAAAAAAGTAGCACATTACTAGATTAATCAAACATAACACCCAAAAATACATATTTTCATAGGTTAATCATCCATAAACAATGAGTCTGTAACACTTTCATATGGAGAAAGATACGCTTGTCATGTTATTTCAATAGCATCTAATATATGCCGTTTTTGGCGGACCGTGCTCCACCCTGGTGAACTCATGCGGTTCCGACGTGCCCAGAGGCTAGAGGCTAATCTGTTCATGGTCCGTAGGACGGTAGGACCTAGGACCAACTCCATTGGAAGGTGGGTGGAAACAATAGTTAAAATAAATAAATAAATAAAAATCCATTAAATTGGTGGAAGGTTGTGAAGTACTGTAATACATTAATTTTTGGGAGGGAGATTGGGACCCGGGTAGCCCATGTCACCTGTACCCTCTTCCTCCCTTGGAAGGAATTATTGGATTTTGGACTACAAGACAATTCAGGGAAACGAATTATATATGTACATAGTCATATAGGGAGCCCTTCCAATAAGAGATTCTTAATTAAGTTTCTATGTAGACTTAGGAGTATATTTTACTTTTTGGACCAAATTTCGATGATCCAAACCGCTCAATATTTTAAAAATGTGTTTTTAAGAGCTCCCATCAGGAATCTCCAAAAAAAAATCCCGGAAAGGCTTGATCCGATCAGTTTTCGATAAAATTATATATGTACAGTTTTCATTAAAAACTAATTAGATCAAACCCTTCTAGTTTTTTTTTTTTTTTTGAAGATTCTTATTTTTTTGGAGATTCCTCGCGGGAGCCCTTAAAAACACGTTCTTAAAACATTGAGCAGTTCGGATCGTCAAAATTTGGTCCAGAATGTCAAAAATATCCCTATGTCTGCATAGAAACTTAAATAAAGTCCCTTATGAAAAGTTTATTGGTCATATAGGTGTCCTAACCACAAAATCTCCTAAACCCTTTTTGGATACCAGCAGTACTCTGAATAATAGCTCCTACCACATTGTACATTACTCCCTCCGTCCCATAAAGTTCGTCCGACACGGAGTCCAAATACTCAAAAAAAAAAAAAAAGTTCTTTTGACAAAAGTATTATTTTTTTTAGTCCTTGGACTTCGTGCCAGACAAACTTTATAGGACGGAGGGAGTACATCACAGTGAATCATTGGCAGGAACTGGAAGCATATGAGAGAGATTGGAAGCTGTGGATGTGGTTGAGTGTGCTATCTTTATCAACCATTTTAATGCATCAATTACTGTGCTGTAACAACTACTTTGAGTAAAGGGTCTGGCCATATGAAATTGGTAAGATTTAAGGCTTGTTGATAGAGAGAGCTTTGACAAACGTTTTGGTGTGGGTTGCTTTCAAGAACACACAAAAAAAAAAAAGCAAGGCGTGGTTATCGATTTTGAGGATCAAGAACTCTCAATTTAGTATTATGATGGTGCGTCGAATAGAATTACCAGGATTTGGAAATCAAATTGGTGATTATTTGCACCTAGATTGGAAATCGCCAAGCTTATCTCAGAACACCTCATAAAATGACAAAAATGAAAGGTTTGGATAGCGCAATATTGTTAATTAAGGCTCTGTTTATTTCGACGTAAAATATTGTTGCGAAAAATGTTTTATACAATTTCCGGTGTTTGATTGGATTCATATCAGGTTAACCCATCCAGCGCAAAACGTTTCACTCTCAAAATTTTCGTAAAGTTGTTTTTGCAAGACGTGCACATGTATTCTCCAATATTGCATAACACAGTAAGGCCTGATTTGGCTAAATTGAAAAAATTGGTTTTTTGATTTTTTTCGTTTTGTCCTTATTCAAATTTTTTTTGCATTTGTTAGGTTTGCGTCAAGATTTTGTAGTTTCTGGATTTATCTCGTCGAGACAAATCCAAAGAGTATAAAATTATGGCCAAAAGTAATAGTTTTTTGAATAAATCCGAAAATAAACCAAAATAAACTAGTTTTTTGGATTATTTTTTGTCTTTATTCACAAAACTAGTTTGGTTAACAATTTTATACTTTTTAGATTCCTCTCGTCGAGACAAGCCAAGAAATCATAAAAAAATCAACCGAAAACTAACAAATGCAAAAAAAAAATTGAATAAGGACAAAACGAAAAAAAACCAAAAAATCAGTTTTTTCAAATTAGCCAAATCAGGCCTAAACAAGAACTCTCTGTTTTTTTCTCTCTATGTGCAACTGGAAACACACTTCAAAAGTAACGTTATTACTTATTACACACACAATATACATAATTCTTTCATATCACTGATTGTATGCAACTCAAAAATATTTTTCGGTGTTATATTTTTCAAGTATCAATCAACGCCAAAAAAAAGTTTCCGCAAAATTATTTTTCATAGAAAATATATTTTTCATTGTAAAACAATTTACGTCGAAACAAGCGGAGCTTAAAAGAAACCCAGAACTTTGTCGTTAGAGTAACAGTGCAGCTCCTTAATCTCTGCTAATATCCATTCTCTCCCCGCTTTCTCTCTGCTTAACGTTTATAACCTGCAATTCCACCTCAAATACGAGGCAAATCAAAGGTTTGATCGTCGACGCGTAATTTGAGAGATTTCAGAAAAGAAGCAATTGTGATGGATCGTGACCAAAGGCGAATGTCACATGTACAGAAATTGATATGGTAGTTTCATAGAATGATACCGGAGAGCATAAACTGTGCACTAGCATCAGTTATAAAAACGAATGAAAAGAAATAGGCGAAACAGATAATTATAAATATCCCACATGTATCTATAACATCAACTGTTGATTCAGTATACATCCTTACAATCATGACTGGACAAAGTCATCAGTCATCACGAAAAAAAGGGGTAAAGTCCATTTTACCCCCTTGTGGTTTGGGTCGGGTGCAGTTTACCCCCTTAACGTTTGACGTTAACCAGATCACTACCATATGGTTTTTGGACTAAACTACACCGCTTAATTTTCAGTCCATACTAGCAGTATGTGTACTACACCCGCAAAGGTTGGGGTACGGGGTCCCTGTAGTGAGGGGCTCACTACAGGGTTGTAGTGAGCCCATCCGGCCGTCCATCTCGGTAATGAACGCTTAGATTTTAATCCAAACAATGAACGGCTCGGATCATTTGGATCCAAGCCGTCGGTGCCGAGATGGACAGCCGGATGGGGCTCACTACACTACAGGGCCCCCGCTTCCTGTAGGTTGCAAATACTCATCGAGTAGAGCATTCCCTCCCAAGATGAAGACTAAATGCCCTTAGACTATGAGTTAAAAGCAAGCGGACTAAATTTTCTCCTTCCTTGCACAAGCCATGGTGAATTGCTGAGTCGGTGCCAAACAATGACGTCACAATGGTCGAACCCTAAACTGGGGATGGCTGGAAATTCCAGGATTAGGGGGACCTCAGCACTTGCAAATTGCAGTAGTCAAACTCTACTTACACTATCTCTGGCTCATTCTGGCTTGAGTTCTTGTAATTGGCTATACAAAAGCAACTGCGCCCGCCACAAATATCCTACAAGCTGGAACAGAAAACTATTTAGCATAGTCGATTGTGATGGATGAAGAACCATTTCAACATTGGATGCAAATATATGAAAACTGGAGCGCACAAAAAGACTTCGCAGAACAATAACTTGTGCGCGTTTATAGGAACATAAAGTAGTTATACTTCCCATTTCAGAAAATATCCATCATATCTTCGTACAGATTACTGATTGAGCAGTGAAATAACCATTTCAATGCCAAAAGTAACTATCACCTTCATTCCTAATCTTTATTCCAGAATCTCTCATACATCAAAATAGATTACATATATACAAAGCTTGGTTGCAGTTGTACTTCTTCAAGTTAACGTGAACCAAATATCCCCTTCCGTGGTTTATACATATTATTACAGACATCGCCATGCCAATGAGCTATGAAACTAACCTTTTTTTCTCAACAGGGTCCACAGTAACTCTCCCAGTAATAGAGTAATAGGCAGGAGAGCAAGTATAA
Source organism: Vaccinium vitis-idaea (assembly GCA_963854785.1). Classification (NCBI taxonomy): domain Eukaryota; kingdom Viridiplantae; phylum Streptophyta; class Magnoliopsida; order Ericales; family Ericaceae; genus Vaccinium; species Vaccinium vitis-idaea. The sequence goes on along the minus strand of OY978223.1, from coordinate 32,909,187 downwards.
AAGATTGAAGAATCGATAGATGACTACCATTAATTAGCAGCTGTTTTTCCTAATACTTCGGAAGTACTACGTGTGCTTTTGATACCAATATTTCAGCAAAGACTACCGAAAGAACGGAAACTGCAAAATTATGTGGACTGTTTAACCTGATACCTACAAGACTTGAGACAGTACTTATTTTTTTCACTTCCAAAGCACACACTTCGACAGAATAATCCCATCATCATTTCTGCTTCTTGGAAAGTAAACCAAAACTTCTCACCACTGTTGTGAGCCAAACCAAATAACAAAAGACCCACAAAAACCAAGTGCAACAGATAAGCTGCTTTTGTTTTCTTCCATATTCTTGGAAATTGAGCATAATATCCTATCAGGAAAAGCGCACACAAACGAAACAGAATAGGCCTATAATCATTTTTGCTTCTTGGTAATGTAAACCAAAACTGTCACCACTGTTAGGAGCCAAACTTAACTACAAAAGACCCACAAAAACTAAAAGTAACACATAATTTTTTTTCCTTCCATATTCCTCGAACTTCAGCATAAGAACAACCTAGTTTTTGTTTTTTTTTTTTTTCTCCTTATTTTGGCCAACATTGTATTTGTCAGTGGGGGTTTAGAGGGGAATTAGTGGGTTAACAACTAAAGGGGTATGACAATGGGCTAAGAGCCACATCTAACAACATAGTCGAATGGTGCCCAAATGGAATGAAGCCAACCCAAGCAAGAAAAATAGAGTCAATGACACAGAATCATTTTATCATCATTTTCGATCCTTAGCACACAGTTAGGAGGTAAGAGAAGAACCGAATTACAACAATTCCCTAAACAAAAACCCCGTTAAGTGGTACCCAAATGGAATGAAGTCAACCCAAACAAGAAAAGAAGAGTCAAACGAGGATTATGCAAGAAGATAAAAGAACCTTGGATACAATCGTGAATTCAAAGCTGGACACATGGGTAGGAAGCAATCTCTAAAAACCGCTTTGGTTGCAGATTCTTGTACGGATGGAGGTGACCATTCTGATTCTGCTGATTTCGTTGATGAAGATGAGCAATGTGCGATCGAGATTTGAGCGATCGGCCGACGTCGGCGGCGACTGAGATTTGAGAGGGAGAGGGGATTGATCTTGTGTAAGCTTCGACCAAAGTAACAAAATCGAAACCCTCTTTGAAGATATTTTTGAAAGACTGGACAATTGTGCATGTCTCTATTTCTTGAATATTAACTGTGCACGTCTCTATTTCTTTGGGGTGGCAAGACTGGAAATGAAGAGGAAGATGAGGGCAAAACCGGAAACGGAAAAAGAAAAAAAAACCACCCCAAAGATCTACAATTTACATTGGCTAATGTATATAATTATGTAGGTAATTATGATGACTATGATATACATGAGATTATACATACAGGTAAACCACTAGATAAAAGTTAATCCTATCCTAATTCAAATCCAAACTAAACTTTGATTCCACTTGCTTCGGTGATTCCCAAGTCAAAATCAAAATGGGTTTGACTTGAACTGATAAAATGAGAAAGAGGATGACGTTTGCAATGGCCAAATCAGTCCAATTGTTTGCTTTTTTTCAGACCTCCTTTCAAGATATCTACTGCATATGTAATTGCAAACCCAGGCAAAGAAAAGAAATTGATGAAATTTGTGGAGAAAAATGGAAGAAACTCTATACATATTTTATGAAATTGGCAATATATTAATTTTAATTTTGCTTTGTGTTACAAACAGGGAAGAAATGCTTCTACTGGTGTATGGTGTGGATAGAATGGGATTGTGAAAAGATGGGGGAGAATAGGATGGGAGGAGGGGTATTTTAGTCATTTTATTTAATCTATTAATGGAGATAATGAGTTTAGTCCAAAAACCACATGGTTTTTTGCAAAATAATCAAATTGAGTAAAAATCAGCAACTAATTGGTTGAATAAAATTAATTTTCCAAGTCAAGCCAAAGGGGTAAAGTGGACTTTTCCAAAAAATAAAATAAAAAATTCATGACTTCACAAGCAACTTACAGCAAATTAAAATACAGGTAACATTAGAGGGGAAAATTGAGAATAAAACCATGACTTAGAAACAGGACCCAGATATTGACCAAGATTCCACTAATGTGCTATAGCAAATCCATGCCATTCCGACCCAATAATCAAAAACTATCAAACCAGGAATAATATACCAGGAAAAGGGTGGTAAAAAAAGCCCGACAAATATACTCACCAGATAACCAAATCAGGACCCAGATATTCACCAAGACTCAGATAATGTGGTAAAGCAAATCCATGCCATTCCAACCCATTAATCAGAAACTATAGACCCAGGTAGAATATACTAGGAAATGGGCGGTAAAAAAAAAACCCCGACTAATATACTCACCAGGTCGACAGGAACAATGAGATGGTATTGAAACAGAAGTCTCCCTCAAGTTGAAGAAGCAGGTTCCTCATCTTCAACGCTCAAGTTCTCAAGCAGCGCAGCAGCCACAGATGCATCTTTGTTTTCATCTACATTTCATTGAGATTCAGCTACCGCTTGAACCATTTTCATAAAGATTTCGTCATCTGGGGATATAGGTATTATACAATAACAAAGCTGAAATGTCAATGGGAATAACAACCAACACCATCCGAAAGAGCAATAGGACAACATTTAGGTACATCTGATAAAACTGTCAGATCTAGCTACCATACCACATGCTAATGCACAAACACTCAAGATCAGACAGTGAAATACAGGCTAATCATGAATTCTGGCTTTTTTTTCTTTGGCTCTTAAAAAATAGGAAATGACTATCATACTTCCATGAGTGAGTGCAAAAACGAAAAGAAATTTGATGAGTATAAAGACCGATTACCAAAACGACTGCCCTACTCAGGCACATGCATGTCAAGGCAGCCATAAATGGGAGGGCGACAAGGAAAAATGATAGGATCGTTAGCCCACCGCCCTAAGGGGTTCCCATGTGGTTTAAAACATATCCTAGCTTTAATCCATACGGAGAATGACCATACCATGTCCTAAATGCAATATGACAAGCTTAAAAGGAGTGGGAATGCCATAGTTATTGGCACGCGCACACAAAGATCAACTTTCCATACGGTCCTCGATACCTAAAAATACAGGACCTAATCCTAAGGGGATCCCATTCCCGATATACCTAATCCTAATCCTAAGGGGATCCCACTCCCGACACTTCACATAGTCGACTCACTTGGCTATCGGAGGGGTGTTGGATCACAACATACCATTGTCCTTAATTTTCTTTCTAGGTCAGATAGTCAAAGTGTCCAAAACCGCTTCATTAGTTGGCGCTGGTTGTGGGAACATTTCTCAAATCCCATATATGGTAAAACGGTGTATGGTTTGAAGTAGATTACGGCCTCACAAGCCCAAACAATCATGGCCAGAACAACGGAGGCCAGAATGTTGGAAATCATGGCAGAGGACCGCCACACGATGGAGATAGCTGGATGGAAAACCATTACCTCCGGCTTCGGAAGACAGTCATCTCGGAGTTGGCCTGGAACAATTCCAAGCACGGTAGAACCAAGTTCAAACATTGGCCTAGAGAAAGCAACAGCTTATATAGCATAACCTAACCCCCTTGCAGCACTTACTAAAACCGCCTCCACCTCTACCATTGCCAATGAGGAGTCGGCAGCAAACAAAGGCCAGAAGGACGACCTAGACGTCATAAACAGCCAGGAGGCAAGTTGGGTCAACAGGCATGACCAGGGTGTCCTTCCAGGCCTAGGAGACAGCTTGACCAGCCTCTGGACAAAATGGTGGCTAATGTCTACCGAAATGATCAGAACAAAGCGCTAGAAACCCGGCTAGACGGACAAGCTTGGTAGATGAAAGCCAAAGCACCAACACTACAGAGGAGTTGGTGCAAAAGATATATCTGTGTTCACTCCAGAGGTTACGATGAAACCTCTGCCCTGCAAGTTTTGAATGCGTGAAATTGACAACTTAGACGGGAGCAAAGATCCCTTGAATCACCTGGAGACATGTAAGTCTCTCATGCAACTTTAGGATGTCCCGAACAAAACCATGAGCCAAGCCTTCCCTTCAACCCTTAAAAGGGTAGCCAAAACTTGGTTCAACAACATACCTCTTGAACATCAAATAGAACAAGGTAGGGTATGTTTCAGATTTACCATTGTTGAATTGTTTCTCAAGGCACAAAAACAGATGGACATTGAGGACACTTTCAGTTCTCAACAAAACCCTCAATACTCGGTGAAATAGGGAAGAGCAAACTTGATGGGCGACTAGGAGGTGGCTATTTGGGAGGCCTAGTCGATAAGAGAGAGATCAAAATAAACCACGACCAATTGTGCAGCATAGAATAAATATTTTAAAAGTAAAATCATTCTAGTGTTCCAATATAGGGTTTTATTTTCAATATATGTGACTTGGGCTATATATATAAGTTAAAGCGACGACCAATTTAAAAAGTTATTAAGTGATAAATTCCTGTTTCTCAATGGGAGCAGGCTCCCGTCAACCTCCTTAGTTGGGAGAATAGGGGGAGCGGCACTCCTTTCGGAGCTCCCTGCTACTAGGACCCTAAAGAAGTCTTACAACACACAAGGCCACCTCCTATAGGCTGGAACATGGTTCGAAATATCGGTATCGGTTTCGAAATCGTCGTGTAAAAATCGTAGCATAACAGTATCAGTAATCAGAGACGTGATTTTTAAAATTTCACATAACATAGGAAAACTTATTGATACCATAGCGGCTATTTTTTGTCCATAACTGCACGTATATTGTCAGTAACGATCTGTTACCGCTGTTAAGTAGCGGCTGATACAGCTACGTAACACAGTTATATATGCAGTTTTCCTTCACACCGTAATATCGGCCATCACGGGACTCGGTATCTACCACTACCGTTACTTGTTGACCGATACCGTTACGTATCACGGATATTTCAAACCATGTGCTGGAGACCCTAACGCCCTGTTTGATAGTCTTTTGCGAATTGTAAACAGCTCTAATTCAATCATTTTAAAAAAAAATGCAAATGTAGATTTCAAGTTATAATCAATAAAAGTATTGTTTTAAAAGATAAATAGATGATCATGTGGTCTGATAGGCAAAACACAAGCTTTTATAGCAAGGGATGTGGGTCCAAATCCCTCTGTGATCAATACTTCTACATCAAATGGCAATATAAAATCACATACCAAAAGAGAAATGTCATATAGAGAATTATAATCAACACAAGATCCACAAGTCTCAAGATTTCAAATACTTAATGGCGTAAGCCCAAATTAATAATGATAGTACTTGCAAGCTGCATAAAAAAAAAAGCATTCAAACTTCAAAGTTTCAAGAACAATTAAAGTACTAACCCTCATTTGCTTTCTTTTTTCCTTTTTTTGGCCATCTATGAAGCATGGATACGGATATGAGATACGGATACGTAGATACGTGATTTTTCTAAAAAGTCAGATACGATACGTTGGGGGATACATTGAATATAAAAATATATAATATATAATTAAATGTATTATATATATTTAATTTTTAATTCCTAAAATTCCATTACACAAGTTCACCATTATATACATATATACACACACACAACGTGAGATGAGGGAGTGAGAGATGAGGGGGAGAGAGAACAGAAGCCATGTCGATTGATTTGGGGAAAACACATATAAAACCCTAATTATATTTTTAACCCACATATTTCAAGTAATAATATATTTACCCTGCGCATCCGAGATGTATCCTAGCTATCCAAAACGTATCCGAATACCAAAAAAATAAACTTAAATTTCGGATACTTTAAAAAATGTAACAGATACGTATCCGAAGAGTATCCAAGAGTATCGGTATCCGATACGGATACGATAAGTGATATGGAGGCCAAAATAGAGTATCTGTGCTTCATAGTTGGCCATAAGCATTTAAATTTCTCGGCACTACATTCAAACAAGTTCTTCAAGTTTATCATCATATGATAAAAATCTTAGTTATACCTCCCTCTCTTTTTCCAAACCGATCCATCATCTTTATAGCACTCTTCGATGCCCATCCATCAATTATCTATGGTTTGTCCTGGATCTTCTTTCTCAGAGATCCATTCATCGTCGGACTGCATATCAAATAAATTGGCTATTATATGTCACCCCTTTGTTGCCTCTTCTCTTGCCTCAACGGCCCAAACTCAAGGTTGGATGTGGTATTTTTCAAACACCAACGCATTCACCCTTCAAGTTTCCAAACTTTTCCTCCTTTTTTAGTGTACAATATCAAATGTGTTCCAATTTTTTTCACATCCCGTTGCACTAAAAGTGCCGCTTAGCACTCTTATTGCTAGCGTTTGGAGTTCCTTGCACTTTCTACCATAATGGTATGATATGTTTTCATACAAAGTACCTTATCAAGAGACAATTCATAAGCATTAGAAATGATAGTATAGGTGCACAACTAAGAAGTATTAAAATTTACCGGGTTTCGTCTTTTCTCTCATCAACTTGGCCATGTTCATACCAAACATACCCTTAGCATTTTTGAACTTCTCTAATTTCTTGTGACTGGTCACCCTTGTTTCCAAATCTGGGTACATCCTTTCAATAGTGGTGAACACGCAAGTTTAACTTTCTCGGCATTGAAGTAAAAATAAATAACTTCCTTGAGATTAAGCCGCCGCATGGAGAGGTCTATGGAGCTAATAATTTCATCTCGTACCAATAATGTTCCAAATTTCTGCATACCTACCTTCCACATGGCCCAAATTTTTGGCGATTTCATCTTTGGCCCCATCCATAGCCGCATAAATATACCACATCGCCAGCTTGGCATCATCGTCCACAAGCCTTAATACTACTTTAACCAGCGGCAAAACACATTTCTTGCAAAATTTGATAGATTTCCAAAATATTCCATCATTTTCTATTATCTTTTTCACTTAAAGAGCACCAAGAACAAGAAATCGGAGAAAGAGCATTTGCGAAATCTTAAGAAAAGTACACCTGTCAAGAAGACAAGCTCGGTTAAGAACGGCAAGTAGGATGTTGAGAGAGTTTTCTGGGTTCTTCTCTTCTCTGTCTTTTCTCAGAGGAGAGTGGAATTTCATGTGGAGGGGTGCACGTTGTTATGGATTCCTCGTCTTATGAGGGTTGTTGATAGATCAAAGCCAACGTGTTTCCCGCGACTCTTACCATAAGAGCTTGTAACCCACTCCAACGATTTAAACAAAGCTCCAATTTGAATCTTTTTATCATGAAAGCTTTTCAACATAAGATATGAGGTAACAAATCTACTAATTGCCAACCGTGCCAATTCCCTTTTCTTTGTGTATTTTTTGAACATGTCCAGTAACCATTGATGCCGATAAATGAACATAGTGACTTCCTTTGCTTTTGCTAAAGTATCTCTAAAAATCGTAAGCTCATCGAAGTTACTTTGGAACCCTTGTGTCACACATTGCTTTGATTTAATGCTTAGTGACATCACCTTTTGTGGATAAGGTATGGAGGGGAGCTGATCCCCAATAGAATTTAATAAATTATTATGTATTGCTACGAAGCACCGACACCTCTCCGGGACCCCGTATCGCAGTGTCCCGACACGGGGACACGGCGGGACACGTGTCCCGACACGCCACGTGGCATGGGACACAGCTAATGTGATTTTTTGGATGGGGACACAGGGAGAGAGAGAGAGAGAGAGAGAGAGGGACAGCACACACACAGACGACATACCTGCTGCTAGAGGATCTCAGATCTAATATTTTAGGGCTTCAAGTTGGTAATGTCAGCTGATGAGGAAGAGTTGGGTATATATATATGCTAAATTATAATTTTTACCCTAAGTTTTTTAGTAATTATAAATTTACCCATTAAAGTTTTAAAAAAATTCAATTTTACCCCTGAAAATTTTAAAAAATTCAATTTGACCCCTGAAAGTTTTAAAAAAATTCAATTTTACCCCTTAAAGTTTTTAAAAAATTCAATTTGACCCCTCAAAGTTTTAAAATATTATATATATATATAGGGAGGGCTTCTAGTCCGGACCTCCCGTTTCCGGACCTCCATGATCCAAAATTTTTTTTTACGATCCGAGCCGTCCAATGTGTTCAGAAGGTGTTTTCAAGGGTCCTTGCAGAAAATCTTCAAAAAAAAATACCGGGAAGGGCTTGATCCAAGCAATTTTCGCAAAATATATAAATACAGTTTTTGCGAAAAACTGCTTGGATCAAGCCCTTCCCGGTATTTTTTTTTTTGAAGATTTCCCGCGTGGACCCTTGAAAACACCTTTTGAACACATTGGACGGCTCGGATTTTCCAAAAATAATTTGCAACACAAAAAAAGCCATGTTTTTCTTATTTTCGGGAGGTGTGGACTAGAAAATCCACACACATATATATATATATATAGGATGGCGATCTATTGAGGACTCCCTCAAACAAAAATTCCGTGCGGACCTCACCATTTTTCGACTTTCCGGATCAAATTTTGACGATCCGAACCGCTCAATGTTTTTAAAATGCATTTTCCAAGGTCCACGCGGAAAATCTTCAAAAAAAAATACCCGGAAGGGCTTGATCGGATCAGTTTTTGTTAAAAACGCTATATATAGCGTTTTTAACAAACATTGAGCGGTTCGGATCGTCAAAATTTGATCCGGAATGGTGAGGTCCGCACGGAATTATCCTTAGGGAGTCCTCAATAGATCGCCATCCTATATATATAATATACACGTGGCGTGTCCCCCGCCGTGTCTGTATCCCCATTTTTTTAGAATTGTTGTGTCCCCGTGTCCGTGTCCGTGCATCATAGATGTATTGTTAATAACGAAGCGTCAACTTAAGTATTCGGCAAATTCAAGGTTAACTCGTGGTCAAGGCATGGGACTTAAGGGTTTGCATCCTTTTAAGATCTCAGGTTTAAACCTCGCAGTTCCATTCAAGTCCCTTGAGGTCTTTCTAAACGGAGTTTAGATCCAACTTTAATTGGAGGATTCGCTGGAGGACGGTGGGATTGGTCCCCTAATTAATTGAGGTGCGTATCAGCTGGGCTGGACACCTTAGTTATAAAAAACACTTGCGTATTATGCACTTTCAGTTATTAATACTTCCTAGCTAACTTAACGATAACCATTTTTATAGGCGTCAACCAACAATCCTCGTCAAAAACCCTAACTGGCATGTGTGGTTAGAATCACCGAAAGGGATCCGAGTAGCGATTAGGCAAAACAATACGGGTAGTAATACTACCCAATTTCTTGATCTACAGTAGATTCATTGCAACTTTTCCAATCTACCAATGTCACTAAGCATTAAATCAAGGCGATGTGCGGCACAAACGACCAAAATAACATCGGTGAGTTTTACTTTGTTCACTTCACATTTCTACAAAAAATTCCAAAAAGATTCTTTCCACATCTCTCATCTTTCTAATCATTAATCATATTTCTCTCTCTACTCGTACCTCTTTATCCAATCATTATTCTCATTTCGCTCTCTATCTCTCTCCAATTATTACACATCTCTCTAATTATTACTTTTTCCAAAAACTCATCCAAACACTATCTCAAAAATATTTCTCTAAATATTCTTCTCAAAACTCTCAACCAAACACAGTGTTTATAATTGAGATACCTTAGCAAAAGCAGAGGAAGTCACCGTGTTCATATATCGGCATCAATAGGTACTTGACATATTTAGAAAATATAGAAAGAAAACAGAAATGGCACGGCCGACAATTAGTAGATTTGCTACCTCATATCTCATGTTGAAAGACTTTCAGGATAAAAAGATTCAAATTCGAGCTATTTTTAAATTGGTGGGGTGGGTTACAAGCTCCTATGGTAAAAGTATGGCGGGAATTAAAGTGAAAGATAATAGAAAAGGATGGAAGATTTTGGAAATCCATCAAATTTTGCAAGAAAAGTGTTTTGCCGTTGGTTAAAGTATTGAGGCATATGGACGGTGATGCCAAACCGGAGATGGGGTACATTTATGAGGCTATGGAAAGGACCAAAGAAGAACTCTACATGCGGAAATTTGGAACGTTATTGATACGAGATGTGGAAATTTGGAACATTATTGATACGAGATGAAATTATCAATTCCATAGAATATCAACTCCATATAAATTCCATAAAATATCAACTCCATATAAATCTCCGTGCAGCAGCTTACTACCTTAATCCCAAGTAATTTATTTATTTTTACTCGTCTATTATCAACTACATAAACCACTCTTGCCTTAAAGTTGGTCATTTTTGTAGATTCAATATAGCCCAAACTTCATTGCCGATAAAAGAGGTTAAACTTGGCTTGGTCACCAGTATTGAGAGGATGAATCCAAATTTGGAAACAAGGGTGATCATTGACAAACAATTAGAGAAATTCAAAAATGCTAAGGGTATGTTTGGTATGAACATGGCCAAGTTGAAAGAGAAAAGACGCAACCCGGTAAATTTTAATATTTGTTAGTTGTTGTACATCTATAGTTTCATTTCTAATGCTTATGAATTGTCTTTTGATAAGATACTTTGTATGAAAATATATCATAGCATTATGGTAGGAGAGTTTTGGAGAAGAGTGTAAGGTGCTCCAAACGGTAACAATAAGAGTGCTAAGCGGCACTTGTAGTGCAACGAGATGTGAAAGAAATTGGAGCACATTTGATATTGTACACTAAAAAAGGAACAACCATTTGGAAACTCAAAAATGCATTGGTGTTTGTAAAATACAACATTCAACTTGAGTTGAGGCAAGAGATGAGGCAACAAAGGGGTGACGCATACAATCCAATTTGTTTATCTCATATGCAGTCAACGATGAATGGATCACCGAAAAAGAAGAACCAGTACTACCCATAGATGATTCATGGATGGGCATCGAAGAGTGCTTTACAAATTATGGAACAGTTGGGGAAAAGAAAGAGAGGAATAATTAAGATTTTTATCATGTATGAGTACAATTTTACTTAAAGAACTTGTTTGAATGCAGGGCCGAGAAACTTAAATGCTTAAGGCCAAAAAAAAAAGGAAAAAGAAAGAAAATGAGGGGATGATGAAGATGAAATTGAAGTGCTTGATGACGATTAAGTTATTGAAGTGGAGGGAGAAGAAGAAAAGAAGAAGAAGAGGAAGAAAAGTTTGATGAAGTGACTATGTGGAGGAAGTTGACCTTGAAGATGATTGAGGGATGACCAATCAAAAACTATTTGGAGCTTATTTATAGTTTAAGTGCTTTTGAAGCTTTGAAGTTTGCATGTTCTTTTTTTATGCAACTTGATAGTACTATCGTAATTAGTTTTGGCTTACGCCATTCAGTATTTGAAATCTTGAGGCTTGTGGATCTTGTGTTGATTATAATTTCATACATGACGTTTCTCTTTGGAATTTGAATTTTTATTGCCATTCGATGTAGAACTATTGATCACGGAGGGATTCGGACTATAAGAGCATGTTTTTTGTCTATTTAGACCACATGATCATTTATTTATCTTTTGAAACAATACTTTTATTGATTCTAACCTGAAACCTACATTTTCTATGCATTTAAGAAAAGTGGCCAAATTCATGATTCGATTCGATTCACAATTCGCAACCGGGCCTTTTCAATTCAAGATTTGATTCTCAATTTGTCAACTATGCTTTTTCCGTACTTCCCTATCCTTTGTCTACAACTAAAAGGGGCCTTCAAGGAATTGAGGCTCATATTACCATAATAAATCAAGATCTTCAAGATCAAGGCAAAGAAAAAGCCATAAGCAACCACAAGTACAACACAAGGTTGAATGAAAGAAAGTGTCTAAGTTAGAAAAACCGAAGATTCAAATCTGCAGATAAAAAGTTCGAGAATCTTAGAGTTACAAACTTGATAACTCTACAAACAAAAAGCAAATTATCTAAAATAACCCTAGTCAGCTTTCTCCTCAATTTTATTTTCAATTGTCCCTCGGGCCTTCTCTGTAGCCTTTTCTTATTTTTTGGGCTCTCCTACCTTCTCGTCAACATGGCTTGGCTTTCCCTTGGATATACCATCATCAATCACCCCAACACCGCCCTCTTCTCCAGCTATCAGGGATTGAAGATCATCATCCGCTTCAAATATCTTGAAGTCCACACCCGGGTATGCAGCCATGGACCGACGATGAAAAGCCTCAAATCCTTCAAAGAAGTAGATGGTCATGGAATCAGTGAATCCCTGAGACTTCTTGTATTCCATGGCGCCTGCTTCCTTAGCCTTGGCCTCTGCATTTTGGAGGCATAACACTTTCTGCTTTAAGTCGACAATTTCCTTGTCCCGAGCCGAGACAACATCAGCATAACTTTGAAGTTGCACATCTTTAAGGACAATGTCCAGCTTGAGCTGATTTTTCATAGTTCGTTGTTGGTCCAACTGCGACATTAGATCTTCCTTCTCAACCATTGCCTTGCGAACTATGTCCTCCATTGCAAGGGAACTTTGGAAATTAGTTAAGCAACGCTTGGTTGTGGCATACATATAACTAGACATCTGGAACAAAGCAGAGTACAAGTCAGACTAGTAAAATACACTGTCTTTCCCAAATTGTTCATCTTGTTCGAATTCCAATGCAATTTTTAATTGTTTATACCTTTCAATTTATAATATTTTTAAAGATTTTTTTTTAAAAAAAATTGTACAGTAGAACTAATTGAGATCTATCAAATAAGATCCATATTGCATATTAAACAAGTTATACAACAACAACAATAATAGAACACATCTAGTCCCCAATCATTGGGGGTATGGACGGGGGATGATTGGAGACAGACCTAAACTTCGGCAATATGCATAAAGTGGTTGCTCTCAAAATACTACTGAAACAGTGGCCCCCTAAACCACCAAGAACTGAGGAGCTACAGAGACGTTTGCTACAGAATCATGCCCCTCAATCAAAGCCGAAAGACATCAGCGAGGGCACGCCTAGAGACCCAAATCAATTTTTGTGTTCAGTACCATGCTTCATTCATGGTCCAGATCATCTCACTAATGAGCACAATATTAAACAAGTTATAGATTGGAAGATATGAATAGTTAGAAAATTACATGGGAATCCGACAAAACCAACAATTTGGGACGGAGAGAGTAGCTAAATTCTACAAAAACAAAGGTAAAGAGGTGCATACCTGTCTAAGAGAGACCAAACCTTTCTCACAAAGCTCCTTATCAGAAAGTTTGTCCAAGTTCCTCATGTCGACCGGGAAGGGAATTTTGGAGATGCGATTGAGAGCTTCTTTAGGGTCAACCGAGATAAAAGGCTCATTAATATTCAGAGGTTTCTTGCCACCAGATTTAGAGAGAAGAGTGGCATTGTCGATCATCTCCTCGGGTTTCTTTCCCTTTTCAGCCCTTGGCATTTCAAAGATAGCCACCCCCTGGTCATCGGTAACTCCTAAATCAACGGAACTTTTAGGATCCTTGTCCTTAGCCTCTCTCCCCAGCTTCTGCCTCTTCCGGGCAAGCTCACCTTCTACTGGCTCCTCGGTTAGCCCTCAACTTCGCCAACAACTCCTTGTTCACCTTCATCCCTTTGTATCCGTCAGCCTCGTAAGCTTGAAGAATGAAGAGAAAGGGTAAGGACCAAGAAAAGAAACAAAATAACCAACAAATATTTTACCTCTTTTTAATCCAAGAGCGTCACTCATACGTTCAGGACCAAGCAAAGGCTCGGCCAAGGGCTCAGCTGGAACAAGGTAATCAAAATGGTGAACCGTGTGCTCCTTCCCCTCCTTCAAATGCAGCACTTGGTCCTTCGTGATTGCAAACTTAGCCTTACCTATAGCCAAAAGAACGCATGTCAATAGGTAGATGCTCACTCTAGTGTCAACATCTTCCGGAGCTAATATCTACAGAAAAATTTGTCGTTCCATCTCTTTGGAGGAATGCCCTCGATCTAGCTCTATAGACCTATCCCTTCAAGAGAAAAACCATCAACCCGAGGACATCTTGTTAAATTGGATGTAGCGTAAAACTCATCTTTGGTCAAAGAGAGCTTTTCATCATAACTAACAACCGACTAGGAGACGCCAACAATTTAGGGCCCATTGGCTTTGCGCTGAGTTTAAATAGCCGAGAATCTCTATAATTGGGTGAAGGAAGGGGAGTCGAAGACCACCTTCTAAAGCAGGCTTCCAAATGTAAATCTCTCAGACAAATGACTATAAGCCCTTTCAGCGTCCAAAGGAGGTTGAAGGAATACGGTTTCAACAATTCGGAAAAGGGAACATTCACAGCCTCGAATGTTACCTTGGATGCAGGGGCCCTAGACTACCAAGGAGGATAGGGCAAGAATATGAGACTAACTCACCCCTAGATTGATGAACCAGCCTATAACCCCTTTTGTTTGATTCATTTGACTCCGTGGTGATGAAGGAGGAGCTGGGGAGGACTGACCGCTTGATGATTGACCTATCATTGTATTGGTAACAATCAGGTCATCACTGTCAGTGCAATAAACCCAAAATGGTCCCCAAAAATCTTATCTTGAACAAATGGGAAGGTGCAAATTCACTGAAAAAGTGTATAGCAACAATTAATTACGTGGTAATACACTAACAAAGATAAAAAGTCTACATGTTCACAGAAACCAGACTAGTCGGAGACCAAGACGAATAAAAGAGGGAGAAGGACGTACGAAAATACCCAAGGAGTGATTAGGAATCAACGATCGATCGAAGTATTGGGGAGTTTGCAGCACTGAGTTGCATAAATCACTCAAGAATGGAGGACGTAGCGAGTAAAGTGCAAAATGGGCAAGACATAGTGATTAGTCTTCCCATGCTAGATATCGACTATCCACTCCAAAGACATGTGCAACTGATAAGATAGGGGCCACATTCCATTTGACGTGTTCCACGAAAATTTTAAAGGCAACTGTTGGTCTCCAAATACCAATAATTCCCTCTACCTCTTTCTATTCGAACTCAGGAATAGGGTAGTACCTTATGAGTATAAATACCGAATACTGAAGAAAATGGCCTTGTTCAGGCAGCCAAATGTCTCAGGTTGGAAATTGGATGAAAAAGGGCGACAAGGTAAAGGATTGGGTTGTTAACCTAATGCCCTAACGTAATGACTACGTGTGCTCAACGCAATAGGACACTACCTCCCCTAAGGCAAAGCGAGGCACAAGGGCTGCACTTCGTGGAGTCTTGGCAAGGCGCAGAACCCATAGGCGCAAATTAGACACTAATGAGCACGCCTAGGCACATAGGCGAGTGTTTCTTGTGTTTTTAGCTCAAAATGCATCCTAACCCTTCATCTGAGTGCTAAAGCATGTGACCAGAGCACCGGAAGTTGGAAGAGAGCTTTGAAGTAGAGCATTGATCATCTGAGGGTCAAAGCATGTGCCCAGAGCATTAGAAGTTGGAAGAGAGCTCTCTTCTTTCTTTCTTTCTTTCTTCTTCGTCATCTTCTTCTCTCACTGCTCTATTTTGTTTAACGAGGCAGCAGCCTGCTCTTATTTTTTCTTTTTTTGCTTCTTTCTTCTTCGTCATCTTCTTCTTCTCTCATTGCTCTATCTATGAACTTCTTCTTTCTTTCTTAGTTATCTTCTCTTTCTTCTTCTCTCACTGCTCTATTTTTTTTTTTTTTAACAAGGCAGCAGCCTGCTCTGGCTTCTTCTATGAACTTCTTTCTTTCTTAGTTATCTTCTCCTCGTTGCTCTATCTATGAACTTCTTTCTTTCTTAGTTATCTTCTCTTTCTTCTTCTTCTTTCTTTCTTTCTTTCTTTCTTCCTTCTTCGTTATCTTCTTCTTCGTTTTCTTCTTCTTCTCACTGCTCTATTTTTTTACCAAGGCAGCAACCGGCTCTGTTTCTTTCTTCTTCTTTTTTTGGGTCCTGCTCTGTTTTCTTCTTCTTCTTCTTAACTTGCTCTGTTTTTCTTTTCTTTTTTTGGTTCTAATAAATTGTGCCTCGCGCCAAGGCTCGATGGGACCATGGCGCCTCGGTGCACCTATCACCATTTAAAATACTGCACATTATGTATGCATGCTTGCCTTGGCTTGCAAAGCATGGCTCTTGACGAGAGCACTCAGCTATGTACCATTGACCTGCAAGTCATGTCACCTCACAAGCCTAATTCGTCTATTGAGATTCAAAAGAGATGCTAAAGAAGACATGATATGGCAATGCTTATAGTGGAGTTGTACATATGAAACTAAGCATCAACCTACATCAAAGAACAAAATAACCTAATGACCCAATTCCAAAGTATGCAACGACAATCTAATTGGCACAAAGACCCTAACTAATAGCAAGGATTGAAGTTGCATATCACCAATAGGATAATTCAGTTCAATATTCCCGATATTCTAGAAAGAATAGTATTACATTAATCTTTTTTTTTTCTTTCTCTAAGAGGTAAACAAAGTATCAGGTAAGGATATAATCCAAGAGTTACACCCGATGTAACATAAAAAAAAAACAACTATTCTAATTTCATCACAGTTTCGACACGTGATTTAGCATACTCAAAAGTATCTGCTACTCAAAATATAAAATCCTGAAAAGTGAATATCAAACTACGGATACCTTTAGGAAGACGTATCCCAAGAGTATGGGACTTCTCTTCTACAAGTATCCGTGTTTCGCAGTTTGTAGACTATAAACCTACAGATCATTACAATGCAAAAGGAACAAGAGGAATTGAGATTAATCAACTTACCATCAATCGATCCAAACCTCATGCAAAATAACTCACCCTTCAATTCGCCATTAGAGAAATCAGCAGCATGCCAGATGCAAGCCTTGTCATTTCCGGGGCATTCCTGGACTGACATGGTCGGACCAATTGGAAAGTGGAAACCATAACCATGCACTTAGTCACATAGTCCTTCAGTAGGTCTCGCGAGTTTTTCATAACAGTAATTCTACTTTAACCACAACTGTCTCACATATTTGTGGGTCCTACACATGCAGGTCCGGCCCTGTGTTTTTCGGGTCCCAGACAAACGTATAAAATGAGGCCCCAATGTGTTTTACTTAGTAAATTATAATATATAAAGTAAAACTTCAAATAATCTTTAAAAAATAATAAATGAGCTCAAAGTTTTGTAACAAAGACTGACTTACTAAACTTACTAAATTTAGCAATATTAGAAGAATTTTTTGTCACTCAAATGAAGCCTAACGCCCAAGCTGTAAAAGGGTACACCAAACCTGACAGTGCAATATAAGTGTTTAACAGGAAAAAGCCTAAAACGAGTTGTTTATAGCGGGACTCAATCCACGCCACACACGGTTAAATGAAGACTGAGTTACCTCTAGGCCATCAGTTACTTCAAAAACACTCTCGCTGCAAAAAAAAAAAATGTACTGTATTACATACCTAAGAGTTTTAGCTAAATGGGGCGCCCAATTTTGGGCTAAATTTGGTGGGCCCCAAACCATGGCCTACTCAACCGGGCCTGTACACAGGGCTGAGCCTACATGCATGCGAGACAATTGTGGTTGGTGGTTGTGCCTCTATGTTCAGATAATTTCCAAGCATGCACACCAGCATTGTGTAGCTTAGATCCCGCACAAACCAAACCATGAAACAGAAGTAAATTAGGGCACGAAAAATCGCAATAATGGGAAGCGAACAAGAAGGAAACAAACCGAGATGGTTTGCGCAGATCTTGAGGGTCTTCGATTGCCGCATGACGAGACGGACTTTTCCTGTCTCCCTGTGCTTCAAAAGCTTCACCATACCAGCGCCTCTCTCCTTCCACTGATTGCCTTCCTTATCGAATCGATAAAGCTTGGCTTTCCTGAAAAATAAAAATGTCCATAGAAATAAAACAAAATCACATCGGAACGTTGAAGATTACAGAAACCGTAGAGATTGACGAGTGTGTGTGGGATAGAGAGTACAGATCGACAATGGCGTCTTCTTCTTCTTCGCCGGTGGTTATGGCAACCTCTTCTAGCTTTACGATTGAGGCGATCTGTTCTCCGGTGTCTTCATCGTTTCCGGCGGTGGTTTCTTCCGCTTCTCTGTGATCGGCCTGTGCTCCGGTGTCTTCATCTCCTCTGGCAGTGGTTTCCTCCGCTTCTCTGTGTTTGGGATCGGGGGTTGCCATTGGAGAGATGAGATAGGGTTTAGTTGAGGGAATGTGTGTTCGAGTCCGAGAGTGGGAGAGAAGGGGTTTGGTAAATAAAAATGCGATGGAAATTATTGCTGAACCTTTTTTTTTCACGGAAAAATGGAGGATTTTATTCAAAAGAAATACCATGGTTTGACCTAACATCGGAAATGACAAGATTAGCTAAGAAACGAGGGATAGGACCCCCAAGTCTCAGATCTTCCATCCAATAGGGATTTCTTAGCCGACAAATGGGCTACCCTATTACAAGAATACTTAACAGATTTAAAAGAACAAGAGGAAAACAAAGGGAGAAGCTTTAAGCAGTCCGAGAGGATAAAGCGATACTCATAGAATGTTTTTCCATCTTGGGTAAGAGCTTGAACAACCTCGAGCGAATCGCCTTCCACAATAATCGAGAAGAACCCTTTGTTAGCAGCAAGAACAAGAGCTTCTCTAAATGCCAAAGCCTAGGCAAATCTTGGCGAGAACAAACCCAAGAAAGGGATGGATGCCGTCCCCAAAATGATTCCAGAATAATCACGAGCCACGATCCCAACCCCAACAAGACCAATTTGTCTCCTAACTGCACCATCCACGTTGAATTTGATAGAACCAACAAGAGGCAAAAGCCACCTAGAATGTAGAGTAGGACCGGAGGAAATGGGATGCGATACCTTGAGTTGTTTGCTTCCTTGAATTCAGAACATAGGGCTGAAACTTTATCCAAAATGCTAGAGCTATCCCACCGCAGACATCGAAATGTGATTTATTCCGAGCTTTCCACAAGAACCAGCAAATAGAGGCAAATAAAGCCCCCATATCGGCAGCATCCTCACTAGACTGAGAGGTGTGGGGGAATGAGAACCACCACTCCGAAAATTGAAATGAATTCCATGACCCGGAAACAACAAACCCAAACGGAGAACCACACCATACTTCACGCAATAATTTGCATTGAAAGAGCATGTGTTCTAAGGTTTCATGCTTAGAGTGACACCTTGGGCAATAAGGAGAGATGTTGGTATTCTTCTGACACAAATTAGAGAGCACCGCAATAGCATTATGGGAGCAGCGCCACAAAAACATCTTAACCTTGCTTGGAATAGAAAGAGACCACAAATATTTCCACAAAGAATTTAAGGGAGTACCTGGACTATATTCACCTCGCTCATGAGAATGTCGTGGCAAGATGCTCGATCTAGCCAAATGATATGCTGACTTCACCGAAAAATTGCCTTTACTATTATAATGCCATAAACCTTTGTCTCTGATTCCTTGGGAACTAATTGGGATGGAAGTAATAGACTCAATATCACAATCCAGAAACAACAACTTAATAAGAGGTAGGTTCCAGCTGTGCGTGTCATCGTCAATAAGATCTAAAACGTAGCGGACCTGATAATGAAAGGAATCTGGCAGAGGTGGGGGACTAAACACTTTAAAAGAAAGAGCACAAGGAAGCCATGGATTGCTCCAAATGTCAATAGAAGAACCGTTTCCTACATTCCATCGCCAACCCTTCTTAAGGATATTATTGCCGACAAAAATGCTCCTCCATGCCCATGACGATGAATTGGGGCAGCTTGCCTCCCAAAAGGATGAATTATGAAAATATTTGCCTTTAAAAAGACGTTGGAATAAAGAGTTGAGCCTCCAACCTTGTTTAGCGAGGAAAGCAAGATTGAACGCGTGACGATCACGGAACCCAAGACCCCCTTCAGATTTTCGATCGCAGAGTTTATTCCAAGTTTCCAACTAACCCAGTTAATTTTATTCTCTCCTTCTTTAGAACCCCACCAGAACTTACGAACGGCATGACAAATGTCTTTGCAAACCCGCTTGGGAAGTAAAAAACATTGCATGACAAAATGATTGATGTACCTCGCCATCTAATGTTTTGGCAAAAAAGCGTGGAACTGGTTTTCTTGTTTTTTTTGTTTTGTTGTCTTTATTAAAAAAAATTGCATTTGTTAGTTTTGCGTCAAATTTTCGTGGTTTATTGATTTATCTTTACGAGACGAATCCAAAAAGTATAAAATTATGGTCAAAACTAATATTTTTTTGAATAAAACCGAAAATAAACCAGTTTTATTGGTTTAATTTTGGCTTTATTAAAAAAAATAAATCGACCATAATTTTATATTTTTTGGATTCGTCTCGACGAGAGATGAATCCATAAACCACGAAAACTTGACGCAAAATTAACAAATGCAATTTTTTTTTGAAAAAAGACAAAACCAAAAACCATTTTTATCTTTTTTTAAAGCACTAAATCCTAGCGCCGTGCTCAATAGGAAGCGGGGCTTGCAGTGAGCTCTATTCGACAGTCCATCTTAGCACTGACGACTTGAATTTAATTCAAACTTGATCCGAGCTGTTCATTGTTTGGATTAAAACTCGAGCGTTCATTACCGAGACCGTCCATCTCTGCACCAACGGCTTAGATTCAATTCAAACTCCAAATGATCCGAGTTGTCTATTGTTTGGATTAAAACTCAAGCGTTCATTGAAATTCAATCGGACGGAGTCCGCATTTTAAGGATTTGGATGGGAAGGGGTTCCATATAAGATATATATATGATTTTTTTTTTTTTCGAGATTTTATTTTTAAGGTCCTTCTCTTTGAGACGAGTCAATAATTCACAGCGAAGCAAAAATATTTATCATCAACACAATATATTTTTGTGTGCAAAACTAACTAAGGCAAAATAAATTTGAATAAATACAAAAATGTAATCTTCAACACCAATTTTATGAGTGATGATGTTTTTCAACATCGGACCTTTTGTTTCAACGACTCTTATCGTTTTTTTTTTTCCACATATATATAGAGCTAGCTCTTGTTTTCTTTATATCATTTCGTGATATCGTTGTAATTTATTTAATTTTATTTAATGAAGTCCTTGCTCTCACAAAAAAGAAAAAGAAAAAGAAAATCCTGAAGTGCGGTAAATAAAAGAGTGATACACATTTCGAGGGAGGAGGGGATGCTGCTATGCAATGGAAAATGTATAGAAAATGTTGCCGTTTTGCTTGGTTTGCCCAATGTGATTTTGTGGGACCCACTTTTGGGTCCCACACAATCGATCCGAACCGTTCAATAATTCTAAAATAATTATTCAAGTGGTGTTGAAAAAAATCAGGCCCATTGGATATTTTTAAGTAATTGATCTAATTTGTTTGATTTTCATTCAGAATTCAGGACTTTGTAGTTTGAAAGAATCTTCAAAAAAAGTTATATAATTTTACGATAAGTAACTCATTGATATGAACCATAGGTGTTATAAGGCTTGTTAAGAAGAGCATCCAACAAAAAAATTATCATGATTGGACATCGATAGGTATCACAAAAAGTCATATTTTTAATTTTTTGATACCTATCGAGGTCCGAACAGGATAATTTTTTTACTGGATGCTCTTCTCAAGAAGCCCTTCAATACGTATGGTTCAGATTAATAGATTACCGAGCGCACAATTGTATAACTTTTTTTAAATATTCTTTCAAACTACAGAGTCCTGAATTCTGATTGAAAATCAAATGAATTAGATCAATTACATAAAAATATCCAATGGGCCTAATTTTTTTCAAGACCACTTGAATAATTATTTTAAAATTATTCAACGGTTCGGATCAATTGTGTGAGACCTGAAAATGGGTCCCCCAAAATCACGTTGGGCAAACACAGCAGCTGCTGTGCAGATTATGCACAGCAGCATCCCCTCATCCCATTTCGTGGAGCCCTTATTGTTTCCGCATTTTTTCACCACGTCATTGGGTAACGACTCTCAGAAAAACTCGTTAACAGGCCCGAAGCACAATTATTCATGGGCTTCACCGAAGCACTCAAGCCCAAGCCACGACAATTATTTAAGAAAACAGAGAAACACAATACAGTGCCAATTGTTTTTTTTTTATTTTTATAAGCGTGGCAATTTTCTAATTATTTAGTGGTCTCGGAGCACAACCACATAGTTCTCTGAATCACTCTCGCCCCATGCATTTTTATAGTAAGCACGACTAATTGTATGAACCTCATATAAATGTGTGATGTTAGAATAATCGGGATCACCACGTAATTATTTTTCGAGACTACTGAATAATTACAATTGCGAGTTGGATAGGACTCATTGGAGAGCAATTGGAATTATGCCTCGGACAAAAAATAAAAATCATAAGTTAGAATCAGATCACTTTTGCAATTATTTGGCAGCAAATCGGGGATTTTCATGTCGTTTGTTTAAGTAGCATGATGCCCAACGTGCAAGATACATACATGGTGGACACTTATTCTGATTTCAAGATTCGAATTCTACACAATGAGAGACCAAATCCTGATTAGCCATGAACTTGTTTTAGATATTGAACAATAGAGAATTGCATATTCGTTCGTTAGTTTTGTGCTTTCTGTTCTATTTGAACTTGCTCAATTTGCTGCAGTAACTATTTCTTATTCAGTGTTGTATTTAGTTTTAAATTTCGTATTATATTTGAGAGACCCATGCACTTGTTCTACTGGTTATATAACACTAGTGTTGAGTCCGTTCGATGCATAGGGAACAAATAAAAATAACGTGAACCCCTTCTCTCGTTTTTTTTTGTTGTCACATGCATAGAACGGGCACAACACTAGTAAGAGAAAAATTAAAAAGAACAAAATCTTGTAACGAACTCGTAACAATTCTAATCAATTGCTACAGTTGTGAAAGTAAGAAAAAATAAAGCAGAAATATAAGATGGAAGTGGGGAGAGAAAAGAGGGAAGTTAGAGATGGGGTGAGAGTCATGGGACACGCGGAAAGAGAAAGGGAAAAAAAAAGGATTTGAAACTTTGTAAAAAAAATCAAAATTCTAAAAAATTAGCATTTGGGGCTCAATTACGTTGCTATAGAACATGTAATGGTGATTCAATGAAAGGTTGAGTTACTCATGCAATTCTGGTTCGGTCTGCAACTTTACTGCCAGTCCACTCCCCAATTGTCTAACTTGGAATTTGTTGTACTATCTCCAAGAGTAACAATCCATATAACTTCGCGGGTGCTAGAAAACCTTTACAGCGATCTATCACCATTCGCTCCAACTATTTTTTACTCTAGTTTTAGTCACACCTAACCAAACTAGTTTTTCCATATACAATTTTTTATTATTGATAAGAGGTAATTAATTCGTAACATTTTTAGTGGTGCATATGATACATGCCCAAATAGAAGGTGTGTATTGTAGTCTTTCCCGTAAGGAAGGTAGATAGATATATATTATATATTTTGATGTTTATACATATACACTTATATATATACACACGTACATATGAAACCTTCGTCGATAAGATACTGGAAATATGAAGACCCTTGCTTAAACATTTCTTCGAAGTATCATTTGTGATATAGTACTGATTTGCAGGGAAAAAGCATCCGTGTGACAAAGAACTTTCTTTCTTTTTTTTATTCAGTGGTGTCTGAGCCAACATGCGGGTATGCCATCTACACTGGGATCAAGAGATTCACAAAAAGTTATTTTTTGACGCAAAAAATCGAACCCTGGTTAATTAAGGAGCAAACTCGTTAACCAACCAAACTAATCTTGAGGGCAGAAACAACTTCCTTGTTGATTAAGTAGAACTATTAGGAAAACCATTAGCAAAAGCAAAATTATGCAAGATCTCGAAAAGAACATGTTATGGGCCAAGTCATTTCCCACCCACATGTGAAAATCTAACATCGGTGACAACCCCCCTTCACGCTTTGTTGTTTTGCATATAGAAGAAGTCCCATGTGACTTTCCCAGTTATTGTCTCAACGCCATGTTGTTCGCAAATCCAACTTTTTAACAACATTCCATAACATAAAGTCTCACGCTGTTTTGTGCTGTCAATCATTCTTTGATTTGATTTACTGTTGTTCAATTGATCCTTATCCAATGTCACAAAATAAAGCTGTCATTTTGATTTCTTCCGCCTAACTTAAATATATAATAAATATATAAATGTTTGGCTTAACTTCTTCGCTTTTTATATGGTCATTTGGTTTACATGTCATCCATGCTACTTCAACGTGATTCGGTGCTCGTCTTGTTAATACCTTGTTTTACATTGCGACAAACCATAAACAAAGACAACCACAAACATTGGTTCGAACTCTTTAAAATTTTCGAGTCGAATTTAAATGACTCAGTCTTTGATCAATAAATTTATACAGGGTAAATGACCATGCTACTCAATCTTAGTCTGTGATTTGCTTGATTTAGTAGAATTTTCTTTGAATAAAACAAGGGTAAAATATAAACATGTTTTGAATCTCCTTAAATTCTTGACCTAGCTTAAATAATCAAAAATTGACCAAGCTTAAATAATCAGTCGCTCAATTCCTTGGCTGGGATTTGATAGGTTCTAGGGAAAAAATCTTATCCAAATAGAAGTAAAATTACTCATTCAACACAAAATTGAGATTATCTGAACTTCGAGCAACAAGTGCCACGCTGTTTCGTAGCTGTAATTTCTCCTCCCTTTGTGTCTATGGACCGTGTTATTTGTATCTAGTTATTTATTTATTTATTATTATTAATATAAGCTGGATTTCTAAATCTAAATAAAATAAAAAGAAGAGAAGTAGCAAGAAGTTGCGGTTTGGAAGGTTGATCACATGGACAGGTTGAATTCTTAAATAACATTAAAATCACAGAGATAATAATAATAATAATAATAATAATCCTTAACGAGTTACATCCGCGTGGTATGAAATACCACGAAATTTCGAATAAAAATTTAACAACAGCTGTAAAGCCTTGGCTTCCAGGGTCCACCGTATCCACCGCCACAACCGCCGCTCGCCACCCATGACGACGACAGCTCGAACCAGAACATTCCGCCAATTCACCACCGCCAAATCCAGAAAATTCCAAATTTGCCCCCCTTTCAGTTCCCATCGAATCGGAATATTCCGAACTCGTCCCTTCCATTTCCCCTCCATCTGTCGTCACCACACTCGAATCTTCCAAACAACGCGAATTCCTCACCACCTCCCAACCATCAGATTCCCAAATTACCCCCGGGCTCGAAGCTAATTTACCAATTCTTTCCCGGACTGAATCAGTTCGTAATTCGGGAATTTCTTCTTCCACATCAATTTCACTTTCTTCGTCGTATGACTCCGGCCAATCGAGAACGCAACGAGGCGACGAGTATGATATCGAATCCGACGGTGCTGATGAAGATATGAACGGATGCTGCAACAGCTGATCGCAACTCCACCGCTCGACTCGGTTTCTCCTTAAGCACTTGTCGACGAAGTCTTTACCGAGTTCCGACAACTGAGTCGGCACTTCAGGTAACTCGTCCGAGTAACCAATTTGACACAGCGTGTCGACGCCTCGGTCCACCCACGCCGGTTTTCCTGTGACCATCTCGATTACAGTACACCCCAGCGACCATACGTCGGACTCCGGCCCCTGGTACTCCTGGCGAACCACCTCCGGCGCCATCCACAGTGGACTCCCACGAGGCAGCGCCGCAGCGGAGCTAAACTCTGCCGCTGACCCGAAATCGGCGAGCTTTGCCTCCCCGATTTTGGATCCCACTAAGACGTTTTTCCCTTTAACGTCGCAGTGAACAATGCCCTTGGAGTGCACGTAATTCAAAGCAGAGACGATACACCAAGTGTATGACCGGACGATTTCCTCGTCCACGTCGTCACCAGTATATCGTCTCTGCTTTGCCAGGTCACCGACGGTGCCACCTGGCAAGTACTCCAAGTGGAGATTCCGAAACGAGGCCCCGCAAGCTTCTACCGTCGCGTTGTCGCCCAGGTACTCCACCACCCACGGCGAGGAAACCGATTTGAGAATCCGAATTTCGTTCTCCAAAGCCTCAATCTGAGTAACCGAACTTGAATTCTGGTCGACGGCCTTCACCGCGAAAACCCGACCGTCCGATTTGTCGACGGCCAAACTCACGGTCCCAAACGACCCTCTGCCGATGCAACTCCCCCTCACCCAATTCGATACTCTGTTTTCCTTCTCCATTTCTGAAACTTGGGAATTAAGAAACTCTGAAGAGAATTTTTGAAATTGTGGGTTGTCTTTGTTTTGGAGGGGTTGAGTGGGTCTATATATATATGTGCGTGTGGTGTGGACGCGTAAAGCACCGAGTTGGCAAATTATCGGAAGGAACGGTTAGGTAGCCCGGGAGTTAGTCCGGTTGGTTCGTGAGTTATAATTGAATATTCAATTATTGGGATTATGCCGAAAACATGTGGAGTAATTTCTAGTTCTAAAATGGATGGTCAGTCTTTGATCGGACCTGGTAAGATATTAGTCAAGATGTGTGTAAATTGGTCCGGATATTTGTGACCGTCAAATTTAAAAAGAGAAGAAAGAAAGAACGGTTTGGTGACGTTGTTAGAGTTTTTTAGGTAGCGAACTGAATGACGAAAAAGTAGATATGAAACCGGGTTTTATCCTTATCCCAAGGGTCTCCACCGTTGGAATTTGTGATGGACGAACAAGTTCGGAAAGTTGTGAGGTTTATGGAATGTCATTGCTGAGCTGGGAATTTAGATAGGTTTTGTTATTTGCATGTGTATCTTAGCACCAAAGTTCTTGTTCAATTAAAATCCTAAAGTCACTTTGAGGGTTTAAATTTTATTTAATTTTTTTGGGTACTTTTAAATATTTTCAGCTTTTGGCCTAAACTTTATATCTAATACGATGATCGTGAAAAATTATGGAAAGTAAAATAATGTTTAAGAATGAACACAAATCCGTTTCAATGTGAAAAGCGTCTAGACAATATGTTTTCTGGCTTTTTGAGTCCTTATCAAATTTACTTCGCCTATTAAAATAGTTTTTGTTTGTTGACCAACAAACACGGATAGAGATCAAAGATTATGTCGGTCTTCGGTCCTCCTTGTCCAAACCCTGTTATTGGACAAACACAAAATACCATTATTTTAATTTTCTTATTCTAAGTTAAATTTCTCAAACTACCTATTATTATATTTTGCTGTAATTTAGTTGAGAAGAATCAAAAGTAATTTGAAGGGAAAAAATGCAAAGAAGGTAAACAAAATGTTTTCCGATAGCTCACTAGGGTGTCAATAAGCAAAGAAAATGACAAAAAAAACACATACTTCCGGACTCGGGAATACTGGAGATCACCTTCTGGAGAGCACCGTAGAGATCAATGGACGGTCCGGATTTAAAATAAACTCTTACATATACTCTTACATGAAAGAGTTTATTTTAGATCCGGACCGTTCAAAAAATAATTTTGGACTGTTTGGATGTGATTTCCAGGGTGCTCTCTGAGAGGGTGATCTCCAGTACTCCTGAATCCCATACTTCAATACATTTTTTTTATAGTTTCAATACGTTTTTATTTACTTTTATGTACTTTTCAAATCCATACTGTATGGGAACTGCTGGCACTGTTTAAAATACTAAAGTCCTGTTTGTGGAGGCGGTGGTGTGGTCCCGAAAGAAAGGGGACCAGAAAGGTTTATCCAAAGTTTAATTTCAGTATCTCGAATGACGGTCACTGATTATCACAAAAAAAAAAAAAAAAATGACGGTCACTAAAATAGAATTCAAATATCTATTTTCATTCAATATGGTGCCATCTACTATTTATTGTATATGTAACTCTAATCCAAATTTTATTTTCATCTCTAATCACAACAAAATACTATATTATTTCACTTTTCCTCCAAAATTTCAAATTACGAATTTTTCATTTTTGCATGGAGTAAATATCAAATATGGATCTCATTTTGAAGGTCTTATGGATATCTTTTAATAATATAGATATTGTAATAATTGTATTGAAAATATAATTACTATTATTGTTATATATACCCACAAAAAAAAAGTTATGGAGACTCGTTTCTATTTTAGAGTGAGGTCTCCATATATAAAGATCCCAAATCAAGTCTCTATTTCAGGAGAAAAACTTGGATGCCGAGCGGGTAGAGGTACACGTGGTACCGAGCACGTATCTTGGCCGCTTGATTTCTCTCCACCCTTTCCCCCCGCCCCCTCTCTCTAAAATCTGGGCCGTCAAAAAACTTTTGAATGACCGAGACACACAATGGATACTGTCACGTGATATCCGTCTGACACCCAAATTTTTCTTCAGAACTTGATTATAGTGCACATGGTGTCCACTTTTTGCTGACATGACCGGAAAGAGTAGGTCCACGTTTCAGCAACACAAGAACGAGAGGCAAGATGAAGGAACGTGCCAAATTCCATAGAATTTACTTGGCTTGGCTTCTGGAGTTTTTTGGCTACGAAGTCAGTTGACGTGCGAGACTATCCTCATGACAGAATGGGACACCTTTACACTTTGGCTTTCTCCAAAAAGTTGGCACTATTGTTAATATGGGGAGCGGGGCATGTACTGAGTTAACTCATTAATCATGGAGTATAAGGTTATAGTGAGTTTTTTTTTTTTGTCATTCGTCAATCCTAATCTATTACATGGGGGAGAGGGGAGTGGGACTCGATCCCGTGATGCAGTGTGGGCATTTAAGAGCTCTACCGCATGAGCTAGCCACCACTTGCAGGTTGTAGTGAGTTTCATCCGGCCATTTATTTAGGTACTGACGGCTTGGTGTAGCGCTGATCGTTTACATATTTATAATGCTTCCAATTTGCAGAAAACTTTTTACCGGTAAGAATTTTATAATAAATTTGAATTGACTGTTGAGAATTGAGATGTGTCTGGCTACAGAGAAATCGGCCGGTTCAAATTTTTTTTTTTTTGGTCATTCGTCATTCGTCATTCCTACTCTATTACATGGGGGAGGGGGGGAATAGGACTTGATCCCGAGATGCAGTGTGGAGCATTCAAGAGCTTTACCGCATGAGCTAGCCACCACTTGCGGCCACTTCAACTTTAAAATACTGTTTTCTGCAAATCCTACTATTTCATTCTCGAACGGTTAAGTTCATGGAGTTCGACGATTAAAATATACTAGTATGGAAGATTAAGTCGATTAACTATTTATTGATTTTTGTGAGTTTTGAATAGCTTTTCCTTTTGGATGGATCTCGACGATAAGAACGGCAAAATTAAAACACATCAATTATTTTGTTGTACAAAATTAAAAAGAAAGACGCTGACATTTTGATGGCTATTCTCTGTCTTTAGATAAACTTGTCAAAAAATTTTATCGTCAAGATGGATTAAAATATATATAAACTGGACCCACAATCGTAAATTGTATTTTTTTTTTAACAAAAAAGGGGAAAAAAAAGAAGAGAGTTTGGCCTGTACAATAACTCGAAAAAACAAGGCTTTTGTTAAAGGTAAGAGCTTGGATAATGGGAAACTCTATGATGGGCACCTTTTTTTTTGTCATTTCTCTCATGTTTAAAATGGTTTATTATTTGGGATATATACAACCAAATAAAAGGGGAAATGTTAAAATATCCCGAAAAACTACTCCGAAAACTACACTGAAAGTGAACTCAATGATTGAGATAAATATCTAAGTAAATCTGAACCACTGATTTCACTTTGAGGGTAGTTTTGATCAGGTACCTAACATTACGAATAAAACAAGGGGATGAAAATGGATAAGTAGGAACATGGCTGCAGAAGAGGGAGGGGGAGAGAGAGAGAGTAATGTTCTTCTCCACATAAATATTTATTGAGATTGGGAATAAATGCTTTTAGGGGTGGGAAAATTCCAATTAGGACACTGGAAAAGACATGAGAAGAATGGGTGCTCTTGCAAATTGTGAGCCACATGGTTTGGAAGTGATAAAGTGACGAGGATCAAGGTTGGGCACTTTGCCAATTTGTATGGTTGTACTAAAATCAAGGACCAAACCCATATGGGGCAACTAGAATTGGTTCTCAGTTGCCAATAAAATGAGCTCATCTTATTATTCACGGCAAATCTATCACCACAAATATCTTAGACCATTTTAGGGTGAGATTTTTTTATCCAAAAATCGGGGTAAACGCTACAATACACACTGCTGTTTAGGTGTCTTAAACGAATCTTCGCGATTTCCTAATTCGTGTTCGATCATAAGTACATAAAATTAGTTGGGCTGTAAACGAGCCGAATCGATTTTTGTTGTGCTCGAGCTCGGCTCGTTTATTAAACTTGTCCAAAACTCGATTACTAAACGAGTTGAGACGAGTCTTAACGAGCAAATCCTTGAGGTACTCGCGAGCAGCTCGGTTTGTTTACGATCCTGAAAATTATCAGCTCGGTTTCTTTGCATCCTTTAAAAATATAGGCGAAAACAATTCCTATATCTTTTTTTTTTTTTTTTTTTCGGTAGAAAACAGAGTGGTTCGTTAGGCATGGCGGGAAAGGTGGGTTGTGTTCGGGTGCTGCGTACGGTTATCACGGGCGCGCACGATAAAAAAGAGGAACACACTAAAATTCACACGGCCGACAAACCCACAATGCGTGAACTGAAAAATAAAAACATTTGACCGGCCCCACCATCTTTCTCCTAACATAACCAACCATAAGTGACATGCAAACCTCACCCATCAGCTCCATGTTTTTTGGTTTTTGTTTAACATCATCACATTTTCATGGTCATCCACAGCCATCCCAATACCCAAAAACAAACAGATTTTAAATTTCAAGTTGACTAAGGGCTTCCTTGGAAGCATATTATCTTTTGCATTTTGGACCGCGAATCGTAGGTTTTAAGATTATGGTCTAAATAGATTATTAATCTGTAAAGTGTTTGAGATTAATCACCAAAATATATTAAGATGAGTTTTTTTATTTATTAATTAAACAGAATGCAAAAGTACATTCAAAGCTGATTATAAGATTTCTACATTGTGTGGTTTTGAGAATGCATTGGGTAATGGAGCTCCCAAACAAGCATAAAGAGAAACTGCAAAATCCAAAATGGATAATGCAGCTCCCAAACACCCTTAAGATTGTGAAATTCATTATTCTATTTGTCACTACTACACAGTGCTTTAATAAGATAATTTGAGTCATTTTTTGTTCACCTAATTGAATATCATTTTCTTTTTTATTAATATAAATTAAATAATAATAGTGTACATAGTGGTGGGTTCAAAAATTATATACCAATGAGTCACTTATTAGTCAATGATCTCGAAAATATTTTTTCTCAATCACATTCAATGTTATTTTTGGTAATGTTCGTATGTTAATTTTGAACTGTGTATCGAAGTGCAGAAGGTGAATGTAGTAGCATAAATGATAAACAAAATGTTCATTTTTCTTTCCTGAAATCAAAATTAGTGCCAAGCAGAAACAACTAACGAGACCTAATGGTTGCTCAAAACCCTCTCGTGGACATGTTTTAACATTTGAAAAATCTAAGTCAACATATATAAAACTTGAACATGCAACATTATAGTGTAACTCTGGAAACCCAACAAACCCAACTTGCCTAATCCCATAAAAGAAAGGCCAGAAAAAAGCCGAACTGTAACGTGTGATGTGGGAAGATGCCAGTGCACACTTCTTTTTTTTTAAACAAGAAGTCCGAGCCTGGTTGTGTACACCTCGACTAATTCCAAGACCCCAGAATTAACGGCCGGACAAACCCTCCAGTGACCCCCAAATTTGTAATGTTTGACCTTTATAAAATTTAAACATGCGACCTCATGTAGCAGTAGGACGAATTAATTTCTCATACCCACGTAGCGAAATCCCGGATTGCGAGTGCACTCTCTTGATTATGTCATGTGTCACTCTTGGTTTCAGTTTTAGCATTATTATCTAGGGAGTGCCTGCCTTACTGTTACAGACAGCTAATCTTGTCTCGTAATTATCTTCTTCTTTATTCCCATTTCATAAATTAATGGAAGCCAAAGTGGGGCAGATGTCGGGAGGCATGTGGTCCTCTTTGCCTCAGACATGTCCGTAACAAAGATTTGGTGGGCTTCTGAATTTTTCAGTTCTTCCTATTTGCGATCTTATACATTTCGATGAATCTGTACACTTTCATTTGTCTCCGTGATATTTTTTATTTTATTTATTTGTAAATAGAACCAATCACATGTGTAATGAGAGGCCGGTAAGATATAAATCATCATTGCCCTATTTGTAAAACACACGTTAATGGGGCACAGAATGATTTTTTTTTTCTTTCCCCCTAACGGCAAAAAGATTTTATTAATCAAAGTAGATGTTACAATGACCAAAAGGAACAAGTGCATGACGGCATCGCAACGCAAGATATCTGATGGGAAAATGAACAATAGAAATTAGAAACTGAAATTATAGTGATGTCGAATTTGGTACTTGTCTAACTCAAGCTACAAAATTAGGCGACTACTTTATCTAGTTCGATTTTAGAAAAGTTTGTACAAGCAGAAACTCATCCAAAATGATGTCAAAGTTATGTTAGTTGCTCGGATTTAGGTTCAGATTGTTCTAGATGGTCACTTTAGTGGTTCACAAAAACGGTTAAAGACTGCTTGTTCTAAAAAGGAAACATGCATTTTCTAAAGCTAGAGGAACAAGTTGACTTTTTGTTGCCATTACGCGCGTGTAAAAGTCAGTGAAGTCCAAAAAATCAAAGGAACAAATTGTCTTTTTGTTACTGACTTAACAAGTGAAAAGGTCACTTGTTTTTGGAAATAAGGCCTATGTGTGACTTTTTCACTCCAATGAACTGTAGTTTCCCAAACAATGACTGGTTTTCAAAAGAAACCAAATGGGTCCAGTTGCTCTTCGGACCTTTCCATAGAAAACAAACAGGCATTACAACGCTATATCCCCTGATTCCCCTCACATTTTCCTCTAACAAACTGGCGTATAACAGGCAAACATTAGCCCTAGACTCCATCTGATTCCCCTCCCATTTACCTCTAATAAAACCATCGGTTTCATTCGTTTTGCTTGCTGTGTAATCAGGTTTTTAACCACCCCTAATTTCTTCAATATTCTCTTTCGATGGGGAGTTCATAGCCTATAAACTGATCCAGTCGTTCAATTTAGGGGGTATTTGGGAGCTTATATTTTAGCTTTTCATTTTCAGCTTTCTGACTTTTAGGATTAATATCGTGAGAATGTGTTTTGAATCTGATAGGAATATGTTGGGAGAGAGACAGGGGATTGAAACCAGGATTGCAATCCCGAATCTATGCTAGGACATGTTTCCCATGATTAATCAGTCCCATGTGGCGGTACCCAAAAGTATATTTCTATAAATTTTCACGTATATATATATATATATATATATATATATAGGGTGGGCTTCTAGTGACCTCCCGGATCCGGACCTCCATGATCCAAATTTTTTTTTGACAATCCGAGCCGTCCAATGTGTTCAGAAGGTGTTTTCAAGGATCGTCCGCGGAAAATCTTCAAAAAAAAATACCGGGAAGGGCTTGATCCAAGCAGTTTTCGCAAAAATATATAAATACAGTTTTTGCGAAAAACTGATTGGATCAACCCCTTCCCGGTATTTTTTTTTGAAGATTTTCCGCGTGGACCCTTGAAAACACCTTCTGAACACATTGGACGGCTCGGATTTTCCAAAAACAATTGGCAACACAAAAAAAAACAAATTTTCCTTAATCTTTTTGCTTATAGTAAAATACTCATTAATTGAGAGAATTTCCATTCCAAACGCTATGCTAAAGATGTCAAAAGTGGATTGGCTGGGCGAACAACGTACAAAAGGAACTGGAAGCGGAAATATGATATATATATATATATATATACAATTTCCTTCCAATCCGGACGTCCGGAAATTTAAAAAATCCGGACCTCTAATCTGGGCCGTTGGATCTCATCCAACGGCTGTGGGGAAAAATGCAACTCGCGGGTCATGAGTCGGGTTAAATCACTCTCGCGGGTTATGGAGTCGGGTCATATTCTCACACGGGTCAAAACACTCCTCATTTCACGTTCGTACCAGAGAGGGTAGAGAGAGAAGCGATTGAAGGCGATTCGCGAGAGACGAACGAAGAAGATGAAGTCCAGTCCTTGATCTAACCATCTCCAGGTCTCTCCTCTCTCTCCCTCCCTCCCTCTCTCTCTCTCTCTGTATTTCGATCCATCTCTCTCCCTCTCGAGGCGATTCCAATCGCGACGACCAAACCCCACCACCACTGCATACTTCGATCTTCAGGTCTCGTCTCTCTCTCTCTCTCTCTCTCTCTCTCGCGATCCATCCATCATCTAAAAACCCTAGTTTTTTTATTGTAGGTGAAGCAAAACGAACCAAAACGAAGCATCTCGCTCTGTTGATCGATCATCTTGAACTCCATCGCGAAAACAAGGTCTCTCTCTCTCTCTCTCTCTCTCTCTCTATTTCGAAATTTTTGTATTTTTCGAAACCCTAGTTTGTCAAAAAATTTGAATTTTATAATTTTTCAAAAACCTAGATCTACTCGCTCTCTTCTTGAAATTTCCAGATTTTTTAAATTTCCAGATTGTCTATACTCATGTTGCATTTCTATACTCATGAATAATGAATCTGGAATTTAGTTTTTCAAAATGAATCTGGAACATGGTAGTTACTGATAAGTTGCAATGGTTTGATTTTGGTCTGTAATCTGGAACATGGTACATTCTTCATGTCCAAATGTGGGTATAATGGTACATTCTCTCAAGTATTGTGGGTACGGTCATGAATAAATTGGTAGTATATATTCTGTGATTATACTAGCTTAGTTGGTACATTGCTAGTTTTGGTACATTGGTTCTAGTTGTTAAATTGGTACATTGGTAGTTTTGTTGCTGCATGCCTATACCTTAGGCTGCTCTGGAACATTTGTTGAAATTTTTTTGGTGCTGCTCAAGCTTAGTTTGTAATAGCTGGGTGATATACTGTTTTACATCTATTATGTTGTGGTTTCCCTTCTTTGCCAAGTGACTACCTATGTCTGTTAGCTTATATCATTCTTAGTTTTTATTTGAGTTTCTGATGTCATACTTAAATTTTTTTTCATTTGTTACCTTATTTTTTCTTTTTAGAATGGAGTGTCCAATAGATGATACAAAAATATGCTCCCCGTCACCATGTCAACCATTGGATCAATCTTCTTCTGCTAATTCTTCTCAACAAGTCTACACTCCTCAAGTTAAAAATGACTTGATACCGAAAATTGGGCAACATTTTGACAATTTAGATGAGGTTCAAACCTTCTACAACAATTACGCTAGAGAATGTGGATTTGGTACGCGAATTAACTCTAGCAAGAAGAATAGGGACAATGAAGTCGTTAGGAAGGAGTTTTGTTGTTACAAAGAAGGGGTGAGAAAAACTAAGGCAAGCAATTCTGAACCCAGCACACGGAGACGGGGGCTTACTAGGGAGGGTTGTGGTGCAAAACTAGCTGTGGTGAAAGACAAGTCAGGTGTGGGGTTTGTTGTGTCCCAATTTTTCGAGGGTCATAACCACCCTCTTACAACGCCAAAGAGGGTGCATTTGTTGCATTCTCACCGGGAAGTGTCCTTAGCAAAAAGGGCTTTAACACAGCAATTATCCGCTGCAAATGTGCCAACATGCCAACAAATGAGTATTTTGGCGGTCCAATCCGGGGGTATTGAAAATGTAGGATGTTCACAGCAAGACCTTTACAACGCTGAAAGGGATAGGAGGAAAGAGTTATTGGGACAAGACGCCAATATGTTGTTAGAATATTTTAAGCTTGAAAAAAAAAAGAATCCAGCTTTTACATATGCGATTAAGGAAGATGATGAAGGGAAATTGCATCATTGTTTTTGGGCTGATGGCACTTGTAGGAAGTCGTACCAGTATTTTGGGGACGTGGTGGTGTTTGATACCACTTACAAGACAAACCGATATGAGATGATGTTCGCACCTTTGCTAGGAGTTAATCACCACGGCCAGACAACTCTTTTCGGGTGTGGCTTTTTAAATAATGAACTCACTACTTCTTTTGAGTGGCTTTTCCAACAATGGTTGAAAGCAATGCCAGCAGGCCCCCCCCCGAATGATCATTACCGATCAAGATCCTGCAATGACAAAGGCAATTGCTACCACTCTTCCAAACACTCATCATAGATATTGCATATGGCACATTGTGAACAAATTTTCCGAAAAAATAGGTGTCATATCTTATAAAGAACATTATGATGAGTTCAAAAGTTGCATATGGAAATCCGAAACCAGACAAGAGTTTGAAGGTAGATGGTTTCAAGTACTGGAGAAGGCTAATTTGACTTCTAATGACTGGTTAAATGGCATGTACACAATTCGTGAGAGATGAGTTCCAGTTTACATGAATCATATGTTTTCAGCCCATATGACTAGTAGCCAAAGGGCGGAAATTTCATATGCTTTCTTCAAGAGGTATCTATCTCCACATAATTCCTTGTGGGATTTTGTCACGCGGTTTGAAAGGGCACTTGCAACTTTGCGTCATAATGAATTGGATTTGGATCACAAAGACATCAATGAGAAGCCAATCTTAAAAACATTGTGGGGCATGGAGGAGACAATGAGTCATATTTATACACGGAAAATGTTTTACAAGTTTCAGGACGAAATCTTCCAACTCCAGGCATATGAGGTGACTTTAACATTTGAGGATGAACATCAATGCTTGTACCGAGTTAAGAGGGATGTAGAGAATGCTCCAAAGGGTCGCGAGGTGTCCGTAGATAAGTCGTCAAACTATGTTACTTGCAGTTGTAAGATGTTTCAAACTGACGGGATTGCATGTCGGCACATGTTTGCATACTTCAATTTCATGCATATTAGAAAGTTGCCTGATATTTACATCTTAAGGAGGTGGACGAAATCTACAAAAGCTGGTAGAGTAAGAGACGACATGGGTGGGGGGAGTAAAGAAATATGTGACACTTCAGTGCTAATGCGGAGAAGTAAGCTTTTCCTTCGTTCTTCTAATGTAATTGATGATGCTGTATTAACTGAAGAGGGAACTGAAATTTACAATGAAGCATTGGATATTGCTGAGAAGAAGCTCGCTGCCCTGAAGATAAGTAGGGGGGAAGATGGCGAACAAAGTGGTATTCAAGTGTCTATTCCTCTTGCAAGCGAAGGTTGTAGTTTGAAGGAACCAAATGTGTCTAGGACAAAGGGTAGTGGTAAAAGACTACAGGGAGGAAAAGAGAGGAGTGTCAAGAAGAAGGGTAGGCGTTGTAATGGTTGCGGGGAGGTAGGAGTTTCGCATGACAAACGAAATTGTCCCAAACTTCTAGCCATGTAAGTGTATTCATACGTCTCTGTTACATTAAATGTTACTATATATTTAATTGTTTTCCTCATATTAAGAAATATATTTTTTGGTCTATAGGTCTTCCCAAGCATCACAAATCTATGACGAGGACGAGGACGAGGATGACGATGACGAAAGCATGGACTATGATGAAGATTGTAAGTGTTCATTTATAATTTAAATGAATTATGTTTTTGAAATGAAATTGGGCTTATTTGTTGAAGTTTGTGCCAATGCAGAAGTTAGGTGTTCACTAAATTTGCTAACTGGAAATGCTTGGTCTTTGGATTTCACTGTAAGTTTACTCACTACATTTGTAAGATTGGAAATGCTTGCTACTGATGATGTTCACTAGTGTGCTCAGTACACTTGTAAGTTTGGAAATGGTTGCTGCTGGAGTGGTTCTCTACTTTGCTACTAATGCTTGCGACTACATTTGTTGACTGTTGTCCCTGCATTTTACAGGATTTTTATGGTTTACTACGTTTGGTGTTGCTCACTGGATTTTATTGGTCACTTCTAATGCATTTGTGGACTGCTGTTGTTGTTCATTGGATTTGGTTTGCCTGCTGCTGTTGACTGCTGCTGTTGTTCACTGGATCTGCCCCAAGTG
This sequence comes from Vaccinium vitis-idaea, assembly GCA_963854785.1. Taxonomy (NCBI): domain Eukaryota; kingdom Viridiplantae; phylum Streptophyta; class Magnoliopsida; order Ericales; family Ericaceae; genus Vaccinium; species Vaccinium vitis-idaea. The sequence goes on along the minus strand of OY978223.1, from coordinate 32,871,320 downwards.
CTCACTGGATCTGCATTTGTTCACTCTTGTTTTTTTGAAGTTTGTGGACTCATTCTGTTGGGACAATATGTATTACCATGGTTAATGACTTGTTAGAAAGATTGTATTTAATCAAGGTACCAAAGTGAGTCTTTAGTTTGTATAACATGTAACTGGATTAAGATAGGTTCTTGCTGCTGTTTTCATTGTTGTATGTTGATTGTCATTCCTGCTCGGTTGTGGCAGTGGATTTTGGCACTGTAACTGAATTGGTCACTGGATTTGGGGGAATTCTGGTCACTGGATTTGGTGGAATTGCAATCACTGGATTTGGTTAAAATGCATTGTCCTTAAGTACTTTTGGTAGGAAAACTTCCTGTTTTAAATAATTCTGGTTGTCCACTTTTTCTTTAATCGGTTATCAAATTATCATTCCAATATGCCTACTGGCCGTTTGCTAGCTGCATAAGATTTGGGTGGATATAGACATATAGTATGAGGGCATATTATAAAGGACAGATATATATAAATAGGCATAGAATATAATGTAGATGGTTTGTTTCAGTTTTTTAGAAGAGAGGATATGTATATGTGGTGTTTATTTTAAGGTGTATATCGAGGGTGATAATATATCCACTATCTCCTGGTAGCAAACGGCACCTTATAGTCTTATGTCCTGGTCTGCTATCAATCTGAGTAAATAAGCTTTAGAGCATTGTATGAAAAGATTTAAAAAAAAAAAAAAACATCTGTCCATGTTACAAAGTTGCTGGGGTTAACAAGGTATCAAGTTCTTCAACATCAAATCTCCTAAACACAAGCCTTTGCGGGAGGAAATGAACTTGAAAACTGGAATAGCTTCCCTTTGCAGCTTTGAAGTTGTGTCTTCCGTTGATCCTTGTCTATGCCATCAAGAGCAGAAAACTAAAGCATGGAGAGGCTCAAAGGATTACTGACCAAAACCAACTCAATTCCACAAAGTGGTAGCTTTATGTGAAAAAACACAACACCAACAAAGTTGACATAAGCAATGTGCCTCCGCTGCACAGGAATGATGTAATTCTCATGATCACAATCTTCAAGCCATGTGGTTCTGACCACATAAATCACACCCAAAGATGAGCTCCTGCTCTGAAGAGCCATATCACATAAATGATGTAATGTCGAGTTAATAAGACCAGAAAAGGATTACTCAACAAAAATATGAGCTTGTGCTTGGTAAAGCAATATTACACATTTATAGTCTTGTTGAGTCCATAAGCCCCTTGACATGTATTCCAATCACAAGAATGTATCAATATTCACTAGTAACAACTATTTCGGAACAAGCACAATATCAAAATTGTAAAAATATGCCGATATTTACGTACTCTAGTACTACCCAGATTTGTGGAGTTAGCATACCAATCACAGCATTCAAGTCATCTATTTTTGATCTCAAGACTAACTCCAAAGGGATTGAACCCGTGGTCAACAAACTTCATATACAAAAATCTGCCCAAATTACTTAAGAATTTACAAACCACAACATGATGCATGCGAGTACAAGAAAAAAGCACTTCCATTTGTATGAGACGACTACACCTTCTACTGCTATCAACTTCTTCTTCAACTTCTTGTTCTCTTTCACTAGTTCTTGCACGAAATTTTCCATTTCTTGACACTTCAAATGCAAAGCACGTTTTTCTCTTTCTAAAACTTCAATTTTGTCCTCCATTTCTTTGTCTTTAGGGTCTGGGTCAATCCAATAGAAGTAATCGCAATTTTTTTTCCCTTTCTGTCAAAGCATAAGAATCAAATTAAAAAATAATATTTTGTACATCATTACCATTCATATTTACGTACTCTATTTCTTACCTCATAGTTGCCACAGCCTAAGAATCTCCTTCCTGGATTTTCTTTAGTCTTCGACTTCCTCATGGGGGAGGGCTTTCCACAATTACAAATCGGGTATTCAATCTGGAAGGTGGAAGAGGCAGAGGAGGACGACGGCATGGCTTCCTACAATCACGCAAGCACAAGCTAGTACCGAAATCCACGCCCGTCTACAAAATTGGCCTAACTCATTATAACACTAAAGCACATGGAAAGCTAAAGCAATGATATTTTGTTTTCATATTGGAAAGCTAATAATTAACATTTGGGTGGACATGATAACGGGTAGCTACAACAACATAGCAACCCAACCCCCGTGGTAGAATGATGAAAGCATGGACTAGTAAAATGATTCTCATTGCCCCTAATTTGATAATACTCTATAGTAATTATAGGGGCAGCAACAATAGCACTGGAACTCAGGAAGAAAGCCCAATAGTTGCAGTTAAAACTACCCTATCCAAGGTAAAACCCAAAAGTGAAGCAGTAGGGAAAAAACAAAATTGTGAGAATTGATAAGAAACCCCTCCTTTTGATGAATTCGGTGAAATAAGAGGTATGAGTATCACCAAAATCACAACAGCCAAAAACCTAATGAGTGGAAATTGTATTCCACATTTCAACTACTACAGACATTACCTCCAAAATGCCCACCTTATAAAATTGTGACAGTTTTGCATCTAAAACAGAGAAAATGGAAGTCACTTGGACTCACTGGTTTTACGTCAAGTATGCGATTATGTAGGTACTACAGGGTTTTCACTTCGTAACTACAGATACAACAAATGGGTAGCAACAACAAAAATATTTCTGGTATTTGCATTCTCAAAAAGGGAAAAAAAAATCAGCCCAAAAAAATTCGGATATTTTTGAAAAAAATTCGAAACCCTAAATGACACATAAAAAAAAATCGAACATTGAGCAAATCAAGATAAACATAGACAAAAAACGTGATAGAAAGTAACACAGCATTAGGTATGGATTTTGGAACCCTAATATTGAAAAATAGGGTTTCGGTTTGTCAAATAAATCCAAAAAGAGAAACATAGATGGATCGAGAGTAAGAGAGAGAGAGAGAGAGAGACCTGGTTGGTGGAGAAGATCGATTTTCTCGCAAAGCTTGCTTCGATCTGGTTCGCAACAAACAAAAACTAGGGTTTTAACGAGTCTGGTTCGAGAGGGAGAGAGATGGATCGAAATACAGAGAGAGAGAGAGAGAGGGAGGGAGGGAGAGATAGGAGAGACCTGGAGATGGTTAGATCAAGGACTGGACTTCATCTTCTTCGTTCGTCTCTCGCGAATCGCCTTCAATCGCTTCTCTCTCTACCCTCTCTGGTACGAACGTGAAATGAGGAGTGTTTTGACCCGTGTGAGAATATGACCCGACTCCATAACCCGCGAGAGTGATTTAACCCGACTCATGACCCGCGAGTTGCATTTTTCCCCACAGCCGTTGGATGAGATCCAACGGCCCAGATTAGAGGTCCGGATTTTTTAAATTTCCGGACGTCCGGATTGGAAGGAAATTGTATATATATATATATATATATCATATTTCCGCTTCCAGTTCCTTTTGTACGTTGTTCGCCCAGCCAATCCACTTTTGACATCTTTAGCATAGCGTTTGGAATGGAAATTCTCTCAATTAATGAGTATTTTACTATAAGCAAAAAGAAATTTACAGAGAATTATCAGCCTTCATCCAAAAAATTAAATGAATAAATACAATAAGTATAATATATTCTGTCCTAACTCCTTACAACTATACGTTCTATATGCTATAGCAACTACATAAGAACTAGAACTGTACTCAAATTTGGTGAGACAAATTAGTGAAAATTCTAGATTGGGACCATCAATAAAAATGTCCCAAATGAATTAACATCACGCTAATGTCGTCAGTCGAGCCCCGTGAAATAGAGAGTGTTGCAAGCTTTTTACAGGCTGCAAGCGGTTCTGGATTTTGGATGCCTATACACAAAGGACGAGCAATATCTACCGCTTCTTGATTACTAACCTGAAACCCAAAGAGTAAAAAAGGGTTAACAAAACAACACTAGAAACTTTCCGTAATTCAAATTAACAAGTAGACCAAAAGATTGGACTGATAAACAAGCTGCCTAACAATGAATTAATGCAAGCTTGGTTGGAAAACTCCCAAGCTAATAATTAACAAACGAGCTTTGATCAAGCCGATTATGTGTTGATCACAAGTCGCATGAATTTGTGGAACGTGTCTGTTTATTAGTCCTACCTTAACATACTCAACATATGCATTACCTTATCCCACAAGCCATCAGAAGCTAGGATTAAGAACTCCAAATCAGATTCCAGTGGAAGGAATCTTGTTTCCGGCTCTGCTATTACCCATTGTTTTAAGGATCGATCCCCGATTCCTCTTGACACAGCCAGAGATCCGATTCTCCAAACACCACGGCAACAATCCACGTACCCACCCTACGAAATCACAATACAGAATCCGTCAGCAATAAATCCAGATGCCACTAAAATTTCAACTCCAAGTTATTTAAATAGAGATAACGAAAATGATTTTCACACCCCCATTTTCTTATAAATGCACTCCCTTTTTGTCTGGTAGTGAATTTTTATATGTATTGGTTAAGGCGTAAAGCATAAAAGTCTAATAGGTTTGGAGATTGCATATTAGCCGTTTGATTGCATGGGAAATTGATGCATGTTTTTGTAAGAATATTGATGTTTATAATTGATCCCACTGCTTACCAAGGTCTCAATTCTATGCTTTTCATCCTTCCTCGAAGGCCGGTGATCAGATGTAAGGGCCTCGGCAAGCCCTCCTCTACTCAACACAGCACGACAGTCACCTGCATTGGACACCACAAGATTGCCGTTCTTGATCAGCGCTGTGACACAGCATGATCCTCCGCGAAGATCTTCCTTTATAAAATCAGTATCCGTGAGAAGATAACCGGATTTGACGGCTTCCTCTATTTCTTTTTCATCCCTTACTTCATCCAAAATGTTTGTAGCCAAGTTTTCTGCTGCAAAATCAGCAGCTTTTGCACCTCCATGCCCATCAAACACACCGAATAAAGCCTACAAAAGGAACACACAATATCAATACTCATGAATTCACATATATCAGTTACCAAAAGCAAAAAGCATTCACAAATATGATCGAGTGCAGTCCTTTTGTAACTATATGCGATTCAGACTCCATGGTAGCAATTGAAGAGTGTCCCGATGAACCGGTCTAATATCTACACCCCTCCCATAGCCCCTTTTTGTGTGTTTGCATAAGGTGAGATGACCCAAGTACAAATTGTTGTTGTGGTAAACCCCGCTAAGTTAAGTGATTAATCACCGTACGTGAGGACCCACTTGAGAAAAGAAACTGATATGATTACAATTCTGTCGAAAAGTTTATTTCATTAGGTGAATCCATGAAGGTACTTTTCCTCAGTTTCATACAGCTTTCACATTCAACTCTCCATCAGATTTTAATTTTTCAGTACACATTTGATTAATTTGACTGATACTTTTTAAGTGTGACAGAGATCGCAAACCTAATTTCAACAAAAAATAAAATAATTATGGCTGCAAAGACTAACACACAACACTAAACTAAGACTTAACTCCCAATAAATTAAGGTTGGCTACAAAAACTAAAATACATATATACTAAACATAAAGTGAAACGTCGCACAAGTTTGACCAAAACCATGTGTAGGCTCCTGCATTCATATGCGTAGGGCCCACATACATGCACAATGGTTGTGGTTGGTGGTTGTGTAAGTAGCAGACACAGATGAAACTTAAAAAATACCTGTTTGGGGTCTCCATGAAAATTGACAACAGCTGAGTAGCGATCTTCCATGGCTTGTCTCCTTCCCTTCTTACAATACACCGAATACCCCTCCCCTTGAACCTCCACCAGGTCCGCAACCACCGCCGGCGACACCGGACTACCGCAACGAAAACCCATGCTCCTAACTGGAATATCCAGCCTATCCGGTCTATTCCTCTTGATCAACAGTGTCGGCGGTGGCGGATAAGAAGATGAAGTCGAAGCCGTATCATCATCGTTAAAGGCCTTATTCATCACAATCGGTTGTTTATGCAACCGTAGAACCAATGGAGAAGAGGGTGAAGAAGAAAGCATTGTTGTGTCGAGAGTTGAGGTCGAGATTTTAATGGTGGACGACATTAGTTCTCTCTCTGTCGAAAGGGTTTCAACAACGTTGTACTAAGTGTTCAGAATTTTGGGATTACTCGTCTGGAATTAAGAATGTGTGTCTGTTGGCGTGTGGCAAGAGACAATTATACTCAGAGAGAGAGAGAGGGAGAGAGAGAGAGAGAGAGAGAGATGCCAAATTGGACTGGAGTTACCATCCGTGTTTAAAGAGCGTAGACTTTCTAAAATACACTTTATTATGGTTTTCTTAGCGGTGGTAACTTGGACTTTTTATCAAACTTATCCCCGTATTTAAAAGTAAAATATTACTATGATAAAAAATTAAAAAAAGTTCATTAAAGATGAAAAAAGAATCAAACAGTTGTCTTATTGTTTGAAGTGTCGGTTTTATATGAACTTTTCTCTACTTCCGTCCATATTTTTTTAATTTTTTTATTTAATTCCTCTCGTCGATACGAATATCTAATCCCAAATATTATGACGGAAAGCTAAACACAAAATTACGGATAGCGATAAAAGTCATTTAGATATAAAGACAGAAGAATGGCTCAAAAAAAGAGTACATAACAATTTCGCCGCTCTGATTTAAGAATACGTTAACTCAATTTTAAATTCATAACTTTAGTGAAAACTCATTTTAATTTCGATGCAAATTTATTGACCAACATGATGGGGCAAATCCTGAAACGAAAATTGGTACGTACCGTATCAAATATGGTATTATTGATGGCTTTGTTATTTTTGAATAGTAGCCGTGGAAGCTAGTATTTATTATGCAGTTGGCGTTTGCTGTGCAGTGAACTGTGAACGAAACTCCTCAGAAGCTTACCGTTAACGATGAGAATCATTGACGATAACGGACTATTGACAAATCTTTGGATATTGTACCGTGCCGGACACGGGGTCCTGTAGCAATCCATTCCAGCTGCAAGCTACGGTCCTCCAAAACGACATCGTTTTGGGAACAGTCCGAGGGCCACTTTGATCCCCGACTCTCGTATGCTACACATGGTCGCGTGGGCCCACTTCGGTGTCCCACAAAATTCAAGGATTCGAACTGTTTAGTTATTTAAAATAATTATTTAAGTGATCATGGAAAAAATAAAAACCGATAGGATATTTGTTAGTGATTCTAGTTGGTTCTATACTTGTACACATCTCGACTAGTTTTGAGACCCCAAAATTAACGACCGGGAAAATTCTTCAGTACCCAAAAGTTTGAAATGTTTGTCCTCTATAGAATTCGAAAATGCGATCTCCTGTAGCCGTAAGACGAATTTCTCATACACACTTAGCGAAATCCCGGGGTTGCCAGTGCACTCTCTTCATTATGTCATGTGCCACTCTTGGTTCGGTTTTAGCATTATCTTCTAGGGAGTGCCTGCCTTACTCTTACAGACGGCTAATCTTGTCTCGTAATCATCTTCTTCTTTATTGCCAGATTTTTCATTATTATGATAATTGTTGACATTTAGGTACAGTTTCATAGATTAATTATAGTACATAAATTAATGGAAACCAAAGTGGGGCAGATGTCGGGAGGCAATGTGGTCCTCTTTGCCTCAGACATGTCCGTAACAAAGATTTGGTGGTCTAATTTTTCAGTTCTTCCTATTTGTGATCTTATGCATGTTCGAATATGTACACTTTCATCTGTCTCCGTGATATTTTTTTTTTTTTGTATTTTAAATAGAACCAATCACATGTGTAATGAGAGGCCTGTAAGAAATAAATCATCATTGCCCTATTTCTAAAACACACTTTAATGGGACACTGAATGATTTTTTTTTTGTCACAGCTAGAAAGATTTTATTATAATAAAAGTAGATATTACAATGATCAAAAGGAACAAGTGCATGACGACATCACAACGCAAGATATCTGATGGAAAAATGAACAATAGAAATTCGAAACTGAAATTATATAGTGATGTTGAATTTGGTACTCGTCTTTGTCAAGCTACAAAATTAGGCGATTCCCTTATCTAGTTCGATTTTAGAAAAGTTTGTACAAGGAGAAACTCATCCAAAATGATGTAAAAGTTATGTTAGTTCCTCGGATTTAGTTTCAGATTATTCCAGTGGGTCTCTTTAGTGGTTCACAAATACTCCAAAACACATGTTGATCTACAAGGGAAACAAGCATTTTCTAAAGTCAGAGGAACAAGCTGACTTTTTGTTGTCATTATGTGTAATAAATCAGTAAAGTCCAAAAAGTCAACGGAATAAGTTGTCTTTTTGTTATTGACTTAACAAGTAAAAAACCAATTTAGTTTAAGTCACTTGTTCTAGAGCTAAGGCCTATGTGTGACTTTTTCACTCTAATGGTGTAGTTAGTTTTTATTAGTTTGTGGTTGAGGTAAATTAATTGTACTGTGAAATGTAAGGATGTGTGTAGTTGCAATAATTTTGTAAGAGAGGGACATCAAAGTAAACGAGGGAGAGAAAGGTCAAAACAGAGTTTGTTACTCCATCCGTTCCTTTTTAAGTGATCCACTTGGGAAACGTGTATTTTTGCGGACGTTTAAAAATGTACTTTCGTATATCGTTTTTAAATTTTTTTTGCACCAAATTAAAAAGTTATATAGAGAAATATGTTTTTTAGCTAGGGGTTTGAAATTGCACGTATTCTCATATGGATCACTTAAAAAGGGTCGGAGGGAGTAAGAGTACTTAAGGACAAGAGGACTACTATGACAACACTCTCAAGATACTGATTCACAAATTGAATAAGCATGCCGACGCGCATTTGCCCCAGGGGTTAAGGAAGAGGGCTGGTTCGGCTAGCGTTGTAGTGCCCAGGTGAGAGGTCTCAGGTCTGAGTAAATGGAGTTACATTTGGCTTGCGTTGTATCTAACTGCAAACCACATTGAGACTGGACCAGGTCCTCTTGCAGGATAGAGGACTCGAGTGAGTGTGACTGTGTTAACGAGTGTGACTCTGTGAGTTAGTGTCTTTTGCAGCCCTGATTTCAGTTTGAGAGAAAAAGGCAAGCTTGAGAGTTGAGACCCCAAGAGTTGGCATAGCCTAACCTCGGAGGAGTGTGACTCTGTGAGGACCTGGCCTAGCATCCCTTCGAGATTGAGTCTCATATCCATTTGTTTTCTGATTTCTTAAAACTTTGAACTTGACCAAAACCAAAACAAAACCGTCGGTTTCATCCGTTTTGCTTGCGGTTTAATCGGGTTTTTACCCACCCATAATTTTTGCGAATTCCCCTTCGATGGGAGTTCATATCCTATAAACTGATCCAGTCATTCAATTTAGCCCTAAACTCCATTTGACTGACCAACCCCCCTTGAAATTCTTTGGAGAAGAGACGGGGTATTGTGTAGTTTCCCTATGAATACTTTACGAAAGTTCTTTAAAAGTAGTTTATTTTGATAAACGTGTGTTTGAAACCAGTTTGGTAGCAATGCTATATACCCAGAAAGTCTAACCACAAATTAACCAATCTGAGCCACTCATTGCAGTTTTTTTGGTAATTTGTGGATAGAATTTCAGGACACTTGGCATTTTCCGGATTGCAATCCCGAATCCATGCTAGGACGAGTGTAAGTTCGCCCAGCCTATCCACCTTTGACACCTTAGCATAGCGTTTGGGATGGAAATTTTGTTAATTAACGAGTATTTTACTATGTGCAAAAAGAAATATACAGAGAATTATAGGCCTTCATCCAAAAAATTAAATGAATAAATTCGATCAGTATAATATAATCTGTCCTAACTCCTTACAACTATACCTTCTATATGCTATAGCTTATAGCAACTACATAAGAACTAGAACTGTACTCAAATTTGGTGAGACAAATTAGTGAAAATTCTAGACTGGGACCATCAATAAAAATGTCCCAAATGAATTAACATCACGCTAATGTCGTCAGGCGAGCCCCGTGAAATAGAGAGTGCTGCAAGCTTTTTACAGGCTGCAAGCGGTTCTGGATTTTGGATGCCTATGCACAAAGGACGAGCAATATCTACCGCTTCTTGATTACTAACCTGAAACCCAAAGAGGAAAAAAGGGTTAACCAAACAACGCTGCAAATTTTCCGTAATTCAAATTAACAAGTAGACCAAAAGATTGGACTGATAAACAAGCTGCCGAACAATGAACAATACAAGGTTGGTTGAAAAACTCCCAAGCTAATAACAAACGAGCTTTGATCAAGCCGATTATGTGCTGATCACAAGTCGCTTGAATTTGTCGGACGTGTCTGTTTATCAGTCCTACCTTATAAACATATTCAACATATGCATTACCTTATCCCACAAGCCATCAGAAGCAAGGATTAAGAACTCCAGATCAGATTCCAATGGAACGATTCTTGTTTCAGGCACTGCTGTTACCCATTGTTTTAAGGATCGATCTCCGATTCCTCTGGACACGGCCAAAGATCCAATTCTCCAAACACCACGGCAACAATCCACATACCCACCCTATGAAATCACATGACAGAATCCGTCAGCAATAAATCCAGATGCCATCAAAATTTCAAACTCCAAGTTAACCAAAAAATGAAACATATAGTAGAGGAATCCTTTTTCCCCAAAACCACAATCTCGTTGCACTCTTAGTTGCATGATTGTTGTTAAAATCCTACGATTCGAATCGTCTCTTTAGAAAATTGTTACGTATCCCATCCTATATCCTTTTTGTATAGAAATCCTATGATATGATGGCGTATCCTATGATATATATGTCTATCTCGATTCAGCACGTATCCTACGATTACTAATGGAATAAATTCAAACACTATTGTAAGAAGTAGAACCTCAAACGCAGGAAACCTCAATTTCATAAATCCTAGTTGAGTGACCTGAAATTTTGCAAACTTGAAAACTTAAGTTTGTTGGTGTTATTAGGTATAAATACTTGTTAATTGTTTAATATTAATTATGGTTAACGTATCTTACGTATCTCGATACGATTTATAAAACAAAAAAAAAATGATACACGAGATGTATTCCGATTTCAAAACCTTAGTTGCATCATATGATGAGAATCTCAAAATAAACGTATCTTGAGGCACAATCGTGCGACTAGAAGTGATTTTGAATGAGAGATTTGGGAGTCCGAAGATCTCATGTCACTAGCTGCTTACCAAGGTCTCAATTCTATGCTTTTCATCCTTCCTTGAAGGCCGGTGATCAGATGTAAGGGCCTCGGCAACCCCTCCTCTACTCAACACAGCACGACAGTCACCTGCATTGGACACCACAAGATTGCCGTTCTTGATCAGCGCTGTGACACAGCATGATCCTCCGTGAAGATCTTCCTTTAGAAAATCAGTATCCGTGAGAAGATAACCGGATTTGACGGCTTCCTCTATTTCTTTTTCATCCCTTACTTCATCCAAAATGTTTGTAGCCAAGTTTTCTGCTGCAAAATCAGCAGCTTTTGCACCTCCATGCCCATCAAACACACCGAATAAAGCCTACAAAAGGAACACACAATATCAATACTCATGAATTCACACACACACACACACACACACATATATATATATATATATATATATATATATATATATATATATATATATATATCAGTTACCAAAAGCAAAAAGCATTCACAAATATGATCGAGTGCAGTCCTATTGTAACTATATGCGATTCAGACTCCATGGTAGCAATTGAAGAGTGTCCCAGACTAGTTTCTACGTACAACCCTCCTATAGCCCTTTTCATGAGTAATTGCACAAGGTGAGGTGACCCAAGTACAAATCGTTGTTGAGGTAAACCCAGCCGAGACAAGTGATTGACCACTGTGAGAACCCTTGAGAAAAGAAACTGATAGGATTACGATTGAGTCGAAAAGTTTATTTCATCACGTGAATCCACAAAGGTACTTTTCCTTAGTTTCATACGGCTTTCACATTCAACTCTCCATCAGATTTTAGATATGCAATAACACAATTGAGTAATTTGACTGATACTTTTTAAGTGTGACAGAGATTGCAAACTTAATTTCAACAAAAAATAAAATAACAATGGCTGCAAATACTAACCACACCACACTAAACTGAGACTTGATTAACTCCCAATAGATTGAGGTCGGCTACAAAGACTAAAATACATATACTAAACATAAAGTGAAACGCCGCACAAGTCTGACCACAACCTTGTGTGCATCGATATGCGTAGGGCCCACATACATGCACAATCGTTGTGGTCGGTGGTTGTGTACGTATGAAACTTAAAATACCTGTTTGGGATCTCCATGAAAATTGACAACAGCTGAGTATCGATCTTCCATCGCTTGTCTCCTCCCCTTCTTACAATATACCGAATACCCCTCCCCTTCAACCTCCACCGGGTCCACAACCACCGCGGGCGACACCGGATTATCACAACGAAAACCCATGTTCGTTATTGGTATATCCAGCCTAGCCGGCCTGTTTCTCTTCGACAGCGTCGATGGCGGCGGATAAGAAGATGAAGTCGAAGCCGTTTCATCGTTAAAAGCCATACTCATCCCAATCGGTGGTTTATGCAACCGTACAACCAATGAAGAAGAGGGTGAAGAAGAAAGCGTCGTTGTGTCGAGAGTTGAGGTCCAGATTTTAATGGTGGACGACATTAATTCTCTCTCTGTCGAAAGGGTTCGAACAACGTTGTACTGAGTGTTCAGAATTTTTGGGTTAACTGGTCTGGAATTAAGAATGTGTCTGTTGGCGTATGGCAAGAGACACTTATATATATATATATATATATAGAGAGAGAGAGAGAGAGAGAGAGAGAGAGAGAGAGAGAGAGAGAGAGATGGGTAATGGGAGTCAAAGAGGAGACTGGAGTGACCATCCCGTGTTTAAAGAGCGTAGGCTTTCTAAATACGCTTTATTATGGGTTTCTTAGCGGTGGTAACTTGGACTTTTTATCAAACTTATCCCCGTATTTAAAAGTAAAAAATTACTATGATAAAAAATTAAAAAAAAGTTCACTAAAGATGAAAAAAGAATCAAACAGTTGTCTTATTGTTTGAAGTGTCGGTTTTATATGAACTTTTCTCTACTTCCGTCCATATTTTTTTAATTTTTTTATTAATTCCTCTCGTCGATACGATATCTAATCCCAAATATTATGACGGAAAGCTAAACACAAAATTACGGATAGCGATAAAAGTCATTTAGATATAAAGACAGAAGAATGGCTCAAAAAAAGAGTAATGTAAAAGTAAAAAACTGTACTATCGACAATAAAGAAAAGTTAAAAGTATATATCAAACTTTTTTTTTGTCTATAATGTCGTCTTATATTTGTTACCAAAAAAAAAAAGTCGTCTTATACAAAAAAAAAAATCAACTTCCGTCCACATTTTTATAATTTTCTGATTCATCTCATCGATACGAATGACTAATTCCAAAAATTACGACGGAAAACTAAACCAAAATTATAGAAAGCAAAAAAAAAATCATAACTTTAGAGTAAACTCAATTTGATTTCGATGCAAATTTATTGACCAAAAATCAAATATGGTATTGTTGATGGCTTTCTTATTTTTTGATTTGCTAAATTAAGCCCATATTTTCATGAATTTCAAGGTACGCACGTGTCTTGATGTTGTGGTCCTAGGGACGGTAATTGTAGTGAGACGTGGTCATAGAATATGCTGGCTTATTAATTAACATAGGGACGGTTTGATTTTTCTGGAAAGTGAATATGCTATACAGTGTAGTATATAGTACATACTTAGCCGCGGAGGCTACATTATACAGGTGGCGTTTGCAGTGCAATGAACTGTGAACGAAACTTCTGAGAAGTTTACCGTTAAAGATGACAGAATCCGTGATGATAACGGACTAATTGACGCCGGAGCTTGGATTCTGATTTGGGGGTGACACTCAAAATTAATATTTTGTATCTCTCTATCCCACAAAGATAGTCTATCAGAAAATGACGTGCAAAATTTTTGGATAAAATTCTTAATTAGTTCTTTAATTTTGTGTCAAGAAATATAAAAATCATACACGGAAGTACTTTATTTTTATCATAAAATTGGATTTTTTTAGGGTAGTGGATTATCTTTATGGTCAAGAGAGTAATTAGTATAAAAAAAGGTACAACTGTTCTGAAATTAATTATTTCTAATACCCGAAAAATGCACATTTTCATAAGTTAATTATTCATAAACATATTTAATACCCAAAAATTACACACTTTCATTAATTAATTTCTCATCAATATGATTAACACAAAAAATAATACGCATTTTGAAGAATAAAACTGCTCTTGCAATACAATTTTTTTTGGGACCTGGGGTTGGCACATGCAACCTCCCTCCACTTAAGAGCTCTGTTTCTCATTGGCCCATCTTTGGATATTGAACTGTGCTGGACTCGAGGTTCTTTTAGCGACCCATTCCGGCGGCAGCCCTCTAAAACGATGTTGTTTTAGGAACAAGTCAGGGGGGCACTTTGATCCCGACTCTTGTAGGCTACACATGGTTGCGTGGGGGGCCATTTCGGGGTCTCACAACAAAGATCCGAATTGTTTAGTCATTTAAAATAATTATTTGAGTGGTCATGGAAAAATAAAACTATTTTTTATTGTGCCAAAACTTAAGTGTTTGAAATATTTGTACTCATGTTTAAAGTACAAGCTCTTTATGCATTGTAGTTTTGACACAATCAAAAATAATTTTGACATTATCACTAGCCAAAAATAAAACCAGTAGGATAGTAGTAAGTAATTAATATAATTCTTTCAATTTTTTATTCAGACTCCAGAACCTATAATCTAAAAGATTTTGAAGAAAAGTTAAACAATTGTGGCTCAGTATTTTCTTGATCTAAATCGCAGATGTTGTATGACTTTTTGAGAAGACCATTCATTAAAGAAATTATCTTGATTGAAAATCGATAAGCAATCACAAAAGTTATTAAAAAAATATGAACATTTTTTTTATATCTATCGACATCTGATCAAAGTTGCCCTTTGACGTGCTCCCAAAACGATTTCATTTTTTCTTCTTCTTGGGGTGTGGGTGTGTGGCACAGAGAATGGGTCACTACAAGGACCCGGTCCTGCTGTACCTGTCTCTACATGATGTTTCTTTAATAAAATCCGATAACGTAATGTGTAATTCCGTATACAGTTTTGTACTCAACGTTCTTTAATTTTACCTCTTCTAAATAGATGTATGTTTGATCGATGATAAATTTTCTAACGTGAAAAAATAACACTAATAGTGATAGATTCCAAACGGTATCCAACATATCATTTCTATCGTTAACAAAAATACTTTCAATGAGAACACTTCTAAACTTATGGCATTGAACACTTTTATACTTTCAAGGGGGTGTTTCACTAACTATAGTTTTTCTCAAAAATCAAGACAGATCATCATCTCACAATACATTACAGAAAAAAGGTGTGAACACAAAACCCAAGGCAGTTTTAAAACAAAACAACTGCCTCTTACATTTCCAACACAATCTAGAGAATTGGGCTCATAGGTGAGGTACAATATTGTATTTCTTGAACCACAAATTGGCTTTCCGATAATTCATTCATTTTTAGTTTAACAAATTTTATCTACATTAATTTTTTCATGACTAATCTTCTCAACAACCACCAATGATATGAGTAGTTTTCATGACTAATCTTTTCAACACCACCGGTCATCTTCTTGTCCATAGTTTTCATGACTAATCTTTTCAACACCACCGGTCATCTTCTTGTCCATAGTTTTCATGACTAATCTTTTCAACACCACCGGTCATCTTCTTGTCCATAGTTTTCATGACTAATCTTTTCAACACCACCGATGATATGAGTAGTTCAGATTACGGGTCATCCTCTTGTCCATAGTTTTCATGATTAATCTTTTCAACACCACCGATGATATGAGTAGTTTAGATTACGGGTCATTCTCTTGTCCATAGTTTTCATGAAAAATCTTCCCAACACCACCGATGATATGAGTAGTTCGGATTACGGGTCATCCTCTTGTCCATAGTTTTCATGACTAATCTTCCCAACACCACCGATGATATGAGTAGTTCAGATTACGAGTCATCCTCTTGTCCATAAAAATTAACTCTATACATCACGTTCCAAAAAAGAGCTACTCTACTATGGCTGTCATTTTACCATTGGATTACGTCGGCTCCATTCACAAGCCTTGTAACTTTAATTTTACAGCCATAGTAGAATTCCAATGATTTGAGGATCTATTGAACTGCAACGCCACATTGCAAAAGTAACCACTTTTAAGTTTATCAATTCTGTCCCGGAAGAAATTTAGGCTTTGTCTAATTTCTAAGCAACGTCATCACAAACCTGTCAAGTAATTCAAGAGCTTTTCATTATGGCTTAGCAAACAGAACTCGGCCAACATTGTGATATCCAAGACATCTCAAAGAACAATTGTGAGGCACCTCAACACTACTATACAATTTGTATGCCATTCAGTGAAAAGCACAAAAATTACTCACCGAAACTAATCCCATATACATATTACAGTGAGCTTCCCCTCCAAACTCCCTTAACTTGTTAATTTACGGAAATCATTGATCCCAATCGAATTTCGATGATCCGAACCGTCCAATGTGTTTAGAAGGTGTTTTTTAGGATCCCCGCGAGAAATCATAAAAAAAAAATACCGGGAAGGACTTGATCCGAGCCGTTTTCACAAAAACTGTACATAACACCTTCTAAACACATTTGACAGTTTGGATCATCGAAATTCGATCAGGATCAATGAGGTCCGTAACTTAAGAAAATCCGAGAGTTTGGAGGTGAAGCTCACTGATACATATTAATCACTAGAAACTAAATAAATACTCCTACCCATTGTGGCTGTGGGATCTTGTCTGTAATGAGAAACTCTCTTGTATCTGAATTTTTTTCGCTGAATGAAAGTTTATTTTCGCTTGGCAAAAAAAAAAAAAAAAAACCCGGGAAGAACTCATTGAGAATCAAAATATGAAAACAAAAATTAAACATAACGGAGAAACGGAGAAACAAGAGAAATGAAATTCAAAATGGGATCACTCACTAATTTAGGGATCCCTCCCTAGACATGTTCAGGCTTTGCAAAGAAATGTAGTTGCTAAAATAAGCAAAAATAGGAGAGTGAAAATGAGTGATTTATCGTTCGTATGTGGGGCTATTAGAGAGTGAAACTTCACATCTGATTGTGATGGGATTCCTCTCAATTACCAAACACATGTAAACGCTAAATCACCCATTTTCACTCTCCATTTAAAGTTTCAGCTACAATGTTTTAAATCACCCCTCACTCTATGAATCACCCCTCATTTCAGCTACATTCCTCTTTAAACCCTAAAACATACTAAAATTTAGCTAGCGAACTCTATATAATTGAGTGATACCATTTCAATTCTATTTCGCCCGTATATCAAACTCAAGTTATGTTTACAAATATAGTTCCCCAACGTCCAGATGAACCATAAAATGATTCACCGGATAGCGAGGGGAACGATTTTCTAGCTCCACTTCGAACAGCCCCACACAAACATCATTGCTTAGTGTAAAGCAGAACCGTATTAACAATTAAGTGAAGCCACAACAAAATATTTTCTCTACAAAAAAAACAAACTACAAAATACTCCCCCTTCCCAAAACAATAGACTCCTAAAAAGATGTGCAATTTTCAGATCAAAGAATAAAATAACTGACCTTAATTAGTTATTCAATTTGGTACAAAAATTCAAAAAAAATGAACAAAAATACTCATTTGATCCGCAAATTACAAGTAAAAAATACAGAAAATAACATTCGAATGAAGGAGGTGGAACAACTCAGTCCCTTAGATGTTCAAAGATTTGCGATCATATTCGCACATCATTACAGGTCTGTAGTTACTCATCACCGTTGTCCAATTAGCCTCCTTCGATGGGATACAGAAATTTAAAAAAAAAAAAAATTAGACATTCCAGTATAATTGCATACAAGAGTTTTTGAGCGTATGAAATATAGTTGCCCTAATTTTTGCAAAAAGCAATAACAGAGTGCCCTTTGACAAATAAAAAAGCCAGAGCAACACGATCACTTTCGCTTCTAGGGAACGAGTCGGGCAAGAACTAAATTAATCTCGCCGACCAGATAGCGAAGCCTCCTTCATGCGTTTAGCACAGTTAGCAAATTGGAACAGATCTAGAAAAACAAAATCATGGAAGAAGAAGAAGAAGAAGAAGAAGAAGAAGAAGAAGAAGAATCAGGAAAATATGATGCTGAAATCAGTTCACAGAATAAGAAATCGAAGAAAATACACTTCAGAAATCAACTGAACGGCGGAATTGAAGATCGATGGTGAAAACTGGAGGAAAAAGAAACCGAAACCCTAATTCCTATTGCTGCGAAAAAGATGACTCGTTCGGCTTGAGCTTAGCCTAAAAGGGTTTTTATAGGGGATGGATGGTAGTACGTCGGACGGCTGATATGGTGTTTTGTGGATGAGCGGCTGAGATTAATTATCAAACCCCTAGCTAACATTATTGGACCTGGCCCTTTTTATCGGGCTTTTTTGGGCCTTGGGAGGATGTGGAAAAGGAAGGGTGTAGGCATTCTAGCCCAATTCAATATTAGGGTGAGATACAAATGGGCCTAAAGAATCAAATATGGGCCCCAGAGCATCGATTCTTTATCATTATTAGAAGTCCAGAAAAGAAAGCAGGCCGGCCCAAGATGTGAAGAGTAAACAAAATATCCATAATAAACTGCTAACAAGCACGACTTTTGTTCCAAAAAGAGAGTCCAGTCCGCAAAATGAGAACTTAAAAAAAAGAAAAAAAATTATGTCAAAAAACACAAAATTTTATCCATAATTTGAAAGAAATCATCTATGTCTACTAATTTGTGAAAATAAGTTTGAATTCTTTTCACAGCAATGTATTTTCTAGAAGCCGACGAGACTCTTTTTTTGGAATAGAGGGAGTAACAAGCAGGAGTGATGATCAAAAGAAAGAACCGAGTAGTAATGGATTACTAACAAGCATCCGTCCTGTGCTATGCACGAACAAGCAATAAATAACAAAAATCTAGTTTTGTGAATAATGAAAATTTCCTCCCATTTTTCTCTCATGTTCTTTTCTCTCACTTTCTTTAAGTTCCAAACACAAAAAAGTAAGAGAGGTTTTTCTTATAATATCAAAGTAGTCAAAGTACCTATTTTTGGCTGGGCTGTTAACTTTTTCTACCATGGAGGAAAAGATGGGATAGTGATGGAGCTAGGATTCAAATTCAAAAGGCCAGAGAAAGAAAGAAATTTTCTGGTACAAAAAAAATACTCTTTATTCTAATATATTTTAAGATGTTTATGTCTTATATTCCACTGTATATATTTTTACATAATCGACAGCAAGAATAGCAAAGTCAAAAAGCCACATCATCACGACTACCACCGATTGATCTTGACATTATCTTTCTAGAACAATAATAATCACGATCCAAAAATTATTGAAGTATATGAAATAGAATATTCAGAATGAATTTTCAAAAACAAGTACTCAAATTATAAATATTAACTTACATAAACAAACACAAACAATAAGGGCAAAAAAATCAATACGTATGTGGAATGGATTTGAGGTCTAGCTCGGTTTCTTTGAAATGGTTCCTCCTGGTGTCAATTTCAAGAGAGAGATGGGACGCAATGCGACCAAAACTTGACTGGTTAGAGCAATAGTGAGAGAGGGATCAAATCGGGCTTTGATTGTTGTTTCTAACCAATCCCAAAATCTATTAGAGAGTTTATTGATCCCGATTGATTGCCAAATCAAATATTCTACTATACTCAATTTGATTGAGCAATTGATGATACAATTTTTTCCTATTTTATTGCATTGCATGATTTATTGTACCGTAATCGATTATAGAATTGATTACGTATTCGATTGTTCCGAACCGTTTTTGATAACTCAATTTTGAAGACCGCTTTGATAGATTACCCAATTGATTGTGTCGTATTTTTTAATCGATTATAGAATTGATTACATAATTGATTACGTATTCGATTGTTCCAAACCGTTTTTGCTAACTCAATTTTGAAGACCACTTTGATCGATTACTCAATTTATTATACATGGTCGAAAAGTTATGATTTTTAATATAAAAGTTACGAGACACACGAAAATGTTATGAATCATATTTATGAAAAGTTATGATTTTTTGTCCAAAAGTTACGAGACGCACGAAAATGTTATGAATAATATTTGGAAAAAACTATGGTTTTTTAGCCAAAAGTTGTGAGACGCACGGAAATGTTACGAATCATATTAATGAAAAATTACGATTTTTGTAAAGTTACGAAATCATGTTATGAATCATATTGCTGGAAAGTTACGAGTTCTTAGTATAAAAGTTTACGAAGTACACGAAAATGTTATAAACGACCGGTTCTCCAGGTCATTTAATATGAGGTGGCACAATATGGACCACACAATATGTGTATAAAATGTGTGTACTGTAGACTTTTTTATTTTATTTTATTTTTTATCGAGCTCATCCTCAATTATATTGTGCAAAATAATGCAAGTCTCCATAATGTGGCAATATTGTATTGAGGCAAAAATTGCCCCGGACCCCTAACGATTGCAAAATGAGCTTGGAGTACGCCAAATGCCCATTCCACATCCTTTCGACATGCTTCTTACATCTTTCATCTTTGCAAATGTTAGCTTCTTGTGGGGCTAAACACCATCTACCCCCAAACCTGGGGTATTACAGCTCCAGTGGTTGAGAAATTGTTTGGACGATTCTTGCCCCTTTCGGATAAGTACTATGAGCAACCTAACCTCTTATGGTGTATTCATGACCGTTGGCAAGTAAGGCACGTCCAGCAAATGACAAAAGATATGAGACTCGTCAAGAACGTTAATATAATATGTTTTATAGCACAAACCAGCAAAATATGACATTGTAAATCACAACTTTGTGTATTTTACATGCTACCTGACAGTTCTATTGACCATATAGTTTGATCATCCTAAGGCTCGAGTCGTCCATCACAAGTGTTTTTTGGCACATCACATTGGATCTACTTCCACCTTCATCTGTGAGATTGGAAATAATAATAGTCACTCAACAAAAGAAGACAATTCGTTTTGAACAAAGAAGACCCCGGTAGGACCATCATCAGGAAGCAGGGCTAGTCTCACTGGATGTCCAGCACCTTCTTCCACACTAAGAACACCAGTGTTGTCGTTTAGATCAGTTTTGACATAACCAGGGCATACACAGTTGACGCGGAAAGTTGGATACTTCATGGCCAGAATTCTTGTATACGCGTTCATAGCTGCTTTGGATAGTATATAAGCAGAGGAAAAGGTGGGCCAACCTTTGGTTTCCAATGATTCCTCCTTGAAATCTTTGAGAAACTCTTTCAGTAACTCGTCTATTGTACCTTCTGTGAGGGTTTCAGCATCATTCAATACTCCTTTAACCCGTTCACTTGGTATGTACTGAAACAACATTTTGAAAAAAAAGAAGAAAAAAACTCAGCACCACTACATACCCAAAAAAATACACACAAAATTTACCCAGAAGTGAATCTAGGCCACTGATTTTCAATTTATGGGTAAATTTTGTGTATTTTTTCTGGGTACTTAGACATTCTGTTTTGGATTTAGCTATGCATACGAGTTCAGATGTATCACACATTTTTTTTATGAGCCTACCATTATGATAACCACAGGTTCAAAACTGAAAGCTAGTGATGTCTCTGTATGTAAGTTTATTAGCAGTGAAATCTTGAACTCTTGGATGAGGGTTAGACAGCTTTTATACCTTTAACTTTCCTAGGGTAGAAAAACATAGACAATCCTCGGAGATCCGGATAACTGGAGGAGGGCAATAAATCCTTCAATCATCCTTTTTGCTCCATAGTAGTTTATTTCCAAGCATTCTTTCGTTGACTCGTAATTCTCAGTCATAAACTCTTTCACACTGTTATGGTCAAGATACTGCAAAGTGTGACACAATTCTGTAAGGATGCAATTTCCTATCTGGACCAGAAGTGAAGGGACATATAATTTGATCATTTGTGATCAGTAAGAATCCGTTTGTACACATCTTTTCTGATATACAATCTGAGCAGATGTAATCCCATCGGATTAACAATGATGGGATTAGTAATACCACTCCAGTAGTATTGACAAAGGATTGTTTTCAATGATATTTAATCCGAGCCTTAAAAGATTGTAACCAATTTAGTTAAACAAATGGACCCTATCAAAAGGGATGTGTACTTCATTATGCTTTCTATTGTAGGAGGAAATGAAAAATTTGTAAGACTTACCCCATCAGCACCAGTTGCCCTTGAAGCTGTTAAAGCATCCCAATCAATCATGGTCCCAGCAATACCAGCATTGTTCACCTGCCACACTTCAAGCTTTCTAGTTGAAATAATTACAGTCTTTTATCTTATTTTCTCATGCTTCTTGAGAAGCAAATATATTCCATCAACCAAACCAAATATGCTCATCAAACCATTGGATGTTTCAATTTCTTGGACCAGTTTACTAAAGAAAAAATGACAACGGACAAATGAGTAACCACTAGGTTTTCCTAATGTCACTTCTGAAAAAAAAGAAGAAGAAAAGAAACAATAATAATTTAGACTAAGAAAAAACATTTCAAAAAACCTACTTCATTTGTTTTAAAGCTTATTCTGACTTCTGAGTTCTTGTTTTTAGTGTTTAATTTTTTTTTAGTCGATAGAGAGAAATATTATTAACAATGCCATTACACTGTGTTATTGTTGTTACATAACGGAAAACGCCGGTGACGGACGAAGACCAGAACGAGGCTAACCTGTCACAAGATAGCATCAGGCCTACAGTTTTTTTTAATGTTGAAAAAGCAAACAACCAAAGAGCCAAAATAGTACAAATTTATTTTTAACCTCAATAAGCTCCAAATTGGGGGTATCACTTGGATTTTTGCAATTGAATAAGAAAGACCAAAGGAGAAATAGAAAACTGAGAACTGGGGTTTTAACAATACCAAAATATCAAGCCTTCCAAACTGGGTCTTGACAAAAGCAGCAAGGGAAGCAATACTAGAAGGGCCAGCTACATCAAGCTGATGAAACACCACAAGATCAGAGAGCCCAGACTCTTTGAGTTTCTCAAGAGCTTCAATACCCCTTTTCTCATCTCTGGCTGTCAATACAACCGTGATTCCATTTGAAGCTAATTGCCTGCACACTTCGAATCCTATTCCTTTATTTGCTCCTGTAACAACTGCATACCTACACAAACAAGGAAAAAAATAGAAAGGTGGTGTTTGTTGAATTCTCTTGTAATAATAAGCACTGAGGACAGAGTTACTAGAGGTTTTTTTTTTTTTTTTGGTTACTCGGAAATGCATAGAGGTTTTTCTTATACCGTAGAAATAATTAAAAGTACCTGTTTTTGGCTGGGCTGCTGACTTTCTCTGCCATGGGGATGTGCCGGGGGTAACGGTGGAGCTAGGATTTAGATTCAAGAGGCCGGATGGAGAAATAAATTTTTTTCGTTACAAAAGATATGCTCTTTATTCTAATACTAATAGTAGATGTTTATGTTTTACATTCAATATGTTTAAATAGTCCAAAATAAGAATAGCAAAGTCAAAATGTCACATCATCACAATGGCACCCGGGAGAATAAAGTATAGTTGCGGAGGTCATTGCGGAGGTCATTTCTTTACTTTATCGTGTGTGGTGGATGATCATTTTTCTGATAGTTGCACCTTATGGTTGATTTTGTGTGTGTGGGGTCCGAGGGCGGAGATTACCGTTGGATGTTTTTACGTAGTGGTGACCTTGGTTTTCCCTAGTCTGGGGGTTTTCTCTTGGGGCTAACTCTGTCTATCACGATCTTTAGCTTGACTAGGGATTTATCTTTAGCTTGACTAGGGATTTCACCTGTCCTTAGCCCTATGCTTGTCCGTTTGATATCACCGCGGGCTACTTTTTAATTTTTAGTGGACCTTATCTGGTACCAATATGGATGGCCACTGCAAACTGTGGAGGAATGATGGCAATGGAGCTTGGACTATGATGTTTGGACCGAGTGGCAAACTAGGCATGTGTCCAATGTAAGGTTTCTACGGGAGGGTTCCCTTGGGTATAATTGCTTGCCAAACTGCTAGAGGCTCATCTCATTTGATTCGGGTTACTCTGCTACTGTTGTCTCCACTATTGAGGGTTGCCCGTTCCGTATCACTTTACACGAGCATGCGCTTACATGATTTCCATATATTATGCAGTTAAAACAATTACTGTAGTTATTTATCCTAGCCTTGCGGGTTGTGCATGGCATCCTTTAGCTACTCTTACTTATTTATTCTATCCTGGCGGGTTGTGTTAGGACCTCCTATTTTCCCACCCCGGCGGGTTGTGCCAGGAGCTCACACTTTTTTTTTTCTTTCTTTCTTTTCGTTTTGTCCTTCCTGGGGTATGCCTCTTGTAGGGTGTACATTCGCTTAACCTCTTCTAATTTCAAGCTGATTTACCCCAAAAAAAAAAAGAATAAAGGAATAATCACGATCCTAAAATTATTGGAGTATATGAAACAAAAATATTCAAAATGAATTGAATGAATTTTCAAAAACAAGGACTCAAACTATAAATATTAACTTACTTTTTGTCTACAGATACAAACACAAAAAATAACAAAAAAAAAATCACACATATATGTGTAATGAATTTGGGATCAGGCTCAGTATCTTTGAAATTGTTCCTTCTCGAGTCAATTTCATAAGAGAGATCGGAAGTGATGCGACCATGACTTGATTGGAAGAACGAGTTGTTATCGTGAGAACAATAAGGTATGACATTGATTGTTGGGTTGTTTTTTTTTTTTTTTTTTTTTGTCATTCGTCATTCGTATATTCTACTACATGGGGGAGTGGGGAATGAGACTCGATCCCGGGATGTAATGTGAAACATCCAAGAGCTCTACCGCATGAGCTAGCCACCACTTGCGATTGTCGTGGGTTTTGATCGGGCATACCATATGAGGACTTAAGGTTTGTTTGGAACGTAGCAAATGGAAAAGAGTAAGGGAAAAAAAAAAGTTTAAAAATTTTCCTCTCATATTTGGTTTCAGAGGAAAAAAAAGAAGAGAAAATATCAAATTGAGTACCAGGAACAGTAAAATTTTCTTTTAATTTTTCGTAGCTTTCGTTCTTTATTATTTTCCTTCCTTTCCCCTCACTTTTTTTTAAACGGTAAAGATCATCCTAATTTTGTAGATAAAAGTCAAGCACATGTGCTCGATCCATGGACACTACCCATCTGAAATACCAAAACAGAAAAACAAAAAACAAAACCAAACAAAACAAATTCCCTCACTTTTTACAAGTTCCAAATATTAATGTCTTGTTGTATTTTGTATTTGGGCTAAATTAATTATGTATGTAAGTGGGCCAAGTTATATTTGTATTGGGTTATGTTTTAAGTTATGTCTTAGTTAGGCCCATAATTAGAAAATTCTAGTAGAAGCCCAAGGCCCAAAATTGTATCTATATAAATGCTTGTAGAAATCTCTTGAATGTATGAATGAAAAAAATCTGAGTGCTCTTCGCCTCTTCCCATATTTTCCCTTTCTGTGCATGATATACCCGAGAGGTGCTGCGACAATCCATTGCCAACTTTGGTCTTAATTTCTCCACTAATTAAACTAAGATCAAGGCTAATCTCAGCCAAGAAAAGGAAAGGAAATTTTCTCTTATCAGATTTTTACCTCTAGGTCTAGAAAAGAGATATCTAATTACCACTAAGGTAAGTCACTTTTTTTAATTACCATTAAGGTAAATCATTCTTTTTTGGGGTTTTGGTTTATGGTGCACTTTCCTATTATAGGGATTTAGTAGTTTAAGTATTTTTATAGGGTACCCTAGGATTTTAGGCACTTTCATTGGGTACCCTAGGGTTTAGGTAAAGGGTACATTTTCCTATTGTGGGGTTTTAGTGGTTTAAGCACTTTCGTAGGGTACCCTAGGATTTTAGACACTTTCATAGGGTATCCTACGGTTTATGTTTTAGGGTGCATTTCCTACGTACTTTACATGAAGATAATCCAAACCGTTGATCGCCAAATTGACGGCTGTGAATGGGGGATTACGACCCTTTAGTGCTTTGGGGCACTACAGGGTCACCAGATCCCCCTTTTCAGGTATAGATTGAGAAGTGATTAATTGACCTCACATAGTACGTTTGTTAGAGGCTGGCGGAGTACGTTCGTTGAAGACTCGAAGTCACAGTTGTTTGTCGAAGTTGCAGTTGCAGTCGATCTATTGTCTAAATTTTGATCGAGTGCCTTTTCTACTTTCACTTTTCTGCTTTGAGTAATGCTAAAGGCACTAACTAATGTACAAACTATTACACTAAATGTGTATGTGACACTCTCTTAGTGTATGAGTCTATCTATGTATTAAAAAATGCATTAATGTAGTAGTGTTATGTGTACATTTAGTATAATAGTTGGTGTACTAGTTAATGTCTTTAGCATTCCTCTTCTGCTTTTGGGTCTAGCCTGGGTGTGCCGATGACTTTAAAAGTAGATTTTTTTAATGCTCATTACAATTGTTTAGACCTTTTTATTTTACCTATTGGGCACTTTTATTTTACCTATCAAGCTATAAAAAGACCCCTACCCTTGTCTACTTTTAAAAATTATTGGGGAGCCACAATTTTGATTTTTTTTTTTTTGGATGCCCTAGACTCAGGACTCAGGCCTCCTGGGAAGCCCAAACGAAGGAATTAGGCTGAAAACCACTTGTGCCCATGGATTTGATGTTATCAATGGGCCTTGATCGTTAGGCCGTTTTGCTTCCAACCATATGACCCGCAAGTCAATCTGGACCGGTCCATTTGGCCCGTGACCACTCCAAGAGCTCAAGAAATACGGACGCGAGATGCTCTACATCATTGGGTATGAAATGGATGATCACTTAATATAATGTTCGGACCTCCCCACTAATAGTTTAAGCTTTTGGGTTTGAATATAAAGTTTCAGCCACAATTTCATGGTACTGACGAAAGATTATTTTTCCGAGAATGTAATCCGAGCCGTAAAGAGTATTTATAATCCAATCTAACGCTAATATAGGGCCTGTTTGGCCGCTTGTTTTTCAGTTTTTCGATTTCTCTTTATCGCATTCTGGGTGTTTGGCCGACACACCCAGAAGCTGTTTTGCCCAAAACTGTTTTTCCATTTCTGAAGATGGAAGCCAGAAATCAAAAACACCCTCACCCCTACTTTTTG
Source organism: Vaccinium vitis-idaea (assembly GCA_963854785.1). Lineage (NCBI taxonomy): Eukaryota > Viridiplantae > Streptophyta > Magnoliopsida > Ericales > Ericaceae > Vaccinium > Vaccinium vitis-idaea. Next base: position 32,844,075 of record OY978223.1, on the reverse strand, counting down.
ATTTCTACTTCTCCTTTTCCCTTTCCAAAACACATTCTGTACATTTCTTCCAAACACTCCTCCCACACCCAAAACTCATTCTGACCAAAAGCCAAAAAGCCAAAAAGTCAAAAATCAAAAGCTAAAAAGTAGGCTTCCAAACACCCTCATAGTCAAACAAACGGACACTAGTGTATGAAGTATTATAGTAAAGGAGAAAATCTTTGCAATCAATTCTTTTTTCTGCTTTAGAACTTCACAAAATGGTTTTATGCTCACCAAATGCTTCATAACTTTACTATCTGAATATAGTGTTTTTTTTTTTGATGGGCGAAAATTAATATAGTTAGTGAACATTAATTGCTCTTGTATTTTTTTGAAGAAAGATATGTGAAATTTTGTGAACTATATTTTAAGTTTTCGAATTTGAGGATCTGGAAAACATTTATTCAAAAGATGCTTGTGAGAGGTAGGTGTTTTGATGCAATCTAAGTTATTAGTATTGGCTCACTGTTATGAGAGACTACCGGTCAACCGGTAAAATTGAATGGCTCCTAGTAGATGTATAGACTATTGACCATTCGATGGAAAATGAAATGTTCCTAGTAGATGTACATTACACACTACTGGCCTTTCGAACATATATAAGCTACTCCTAGCTAGCTAGTGGGTGTTAAGACCATTGGCCATAAGGCTAAAAAATGGTCCGTAGGATCATAAAAGAAAGCGGGAGTTTCAATGTTGGTAAAGGAGAAAATTAGTTCCTAGTAGATTTTGAGACTACTGCCCACGATTTGTAGTTGGTAATAGTAGACTACTGGTAACTAATTTGTGACGGCTAGTAGTGAGGCTATTGGCTACAAAATCGAGATTGCGATGATGCTGTGGAAAAGACCCATTATATGTTGCCTCGAATCTATGTTGCGTCGGTTTAGAGATGGATCAAATTTACTTGATAGATCCTAACAATATGTTGGCTCGATTATGATATTTATGAGAGATCCAATATTCCGTGCTGCAGCACTGCTGCTTTGGTTGGAAAGAAAAGAATCATATTTACTTGATATATGTTTGAGTCGCTATTCGGGCCGGACTAGCGTTGAGGCTAGCTCTTTATTTGTCGTGGGGGATGAGATGGGCCTACGCCCATTGGAAGTCACCTAGGGAGGTAACTCGTCTTTTGTGATTGGATATCCCATGAAGGAATTTCAATGCGTAGAAACAATCCATACTACGTGACTCAATCCAACACTTATTTAACGAAAGCAGATGGTCACTTAGACTCTCTTGCTCATAAGGCAATTGTGCTGAAGTAGTAATTGGTTAAGGAAGAGTTATACCCTGAATAAATCCAAGGCAGACATTCTTTTGCAAGGTACATTCTGTCACTGTACCCTTGGAGGATTCACTTAAGCGAGGGCCGTCACGAGGCTGCGACTATGAGGCTAGGGCTGACCTCTTGTAACCCTCATGAGAATCAAGATCAAGTTCATGGCCATGGCCATTAATAGCACTAACTCGCGAACGAATGTCTAATACTAATACTGTGTGTTTGACATGTTGAACTTTGGTTCAAAGGATCTAGTTCAAGGTATAGGCCTCCTATGATCCATCAAAGGGAAACTGTTAACGCTAAGGGGTGCTTTGGGTAATAATCCAATAATCCGGATTATTGGATTATTTGTTTGTCCTTATTCAATTTTTTTTTGCATTCGTTAGTTTTGCAATAATCCACCTATTTTGGCTTTATTAAAAAAAATTGAGTTTTGACCATAATTTTATACTTGTTAGATTTGTCTCGTCGAGAGGAATCCAGAAACCACAAAATCTTGATGCAAAACTAACGAATGCAAAAAAAATTTGAATAAGGACAAACGAATAATCCAATAATCCGGATTATTGGATTATTACCCAAAGCACCTAAGTGTCGTTCAAGTCTGGAAGACTCCCACGCCAATTGCGCAGTATATAGTTGCCCATTTTCATAGAATTAAAGTATTTTTGTTTTCATGCGATTTTAATGTTAAATAATAAACTATTATTTACCTCATTTACGTTTTGTTACTTTCTATTGCCTATAATCTACAATATGGGATAATTCATTGACAAATGGTAAGTCTAAAAAAAAAAAAAAAACAAGAGATGATAACTAGTAATGTATGGGATAAAAAATTAACAAATTGTAGTATCTAAAAGAAAAGAAAGGTCAATTTGGACTTATATTATTAAAGACATAGAATAATAATAAAACTACAATTTAAAGAGTTTAGTGCAGTACTATTCTAATTCACCCTTCAGAATATGTAAAATATAGGTAGGAAAGTATAATTTTGAAGCTAAATTTTGCTGGAGCTGCTATTGATCGATCATCTTAGCTAGTTTCTTCAAATATTAATAATCTCTCTCTCTCTCTCTCTCTCTCTCTCTCTCTCTCTCTCTCTCTCTCTCTCTCTCTCTCTCTCTCTCTCTCTCTCTCTCTCTCTCTCCATTTGGACGGTAAAATGGCTTAATACATTTGTTGTGATCTTCGATTCATATATAGTTGACCTCATTTAGGGATGGATTATGGCAATACTCTCTCTCTCTCTCTCTCTCTCTCTCTCTCTCTCTCTCTCTCTCTCTCTCTCTCTCTCTCTCTCTCCATTTGGACGGTAAAACGCCTTGATACATTTGCTGTGATATTGGGGACGAATTATGGCAATAATTCATAGTTGACCTCAATAGGTTTACTTGGGGATGAATTATGGCAATAAAAATAATTCTCCAATCAACGAGAATTTATTATTATGAGATTTTATTTTGAGGAGCTAATTTTTGCCCCTATGATTACATGGTTGATCTTCTCTTCATGTGGAATCACAATTATTTGTCATGCACCGTCGTAAAGTCGTTGATAAATTATTATTCAAATTAATTACCTAACCTGTCACCATGGATAAAATATTTACTGCCTTGACATCGTTGTGATATGTTTTTATTTTATTTTATAAATTTTAGCACTGGATGGCAAAACAAGAGCAGGGTAATTTTGTTCGCCTTCGGCGAGGATATATACTCATTCCGTTTTTGATCAAAATTGTTCAATTTTTTCAATTCATTTGTCAGGAGATCATGATAAAAGTCAGCTCAATTGAACATCTATAAGTGCTTCATCTAGAAGCTTATTTATTTTCTATAACGTTCTTGACTGAAAATTTGAACTGTTACATCAATCACTTGCCAATATCTGGTTAAGATGAATTTTTGCCCAGTATCATAACAAAAGAATTTGGACAAAATGAATGGTTTCGATTATGGTCGTAGTAAGACAGATACAAGCATACACTCACGAGGGTGAACAAAACGGAGATGAACAACATTGCCCTCGGAGTTTGGGTGTGTTTGGGATCCTCAATTTTTTACTTTTTTGCAATTTTCTTTTTACATTTTTTGCCTTTTGGAGAAGTAAAAAAACTCATCGGACCCTACTTCTGACTTCTCTTCTCTAACGTAAAAAATGAGTGCAATGCATTTTGCCTCTGAACATCCAAACACAAAAAAAAAAAAATGCAAGAAGGAAAATGGGATAGGTAAATCCAAACACCCCCATCAAGGGTCGTATTTGGGGTGAAATAAACAACTGGAGAGAGAGTCTTATTAACGTTTTATAACTTATAAAATGAGATTCAACACGGTAGATGTTGATCTTGAATGAAAGTGAGACATCTTGTTTTCGTTGAGTTGATCCCGTACATCATGGGCTGTGTATAAGATTGGTTTAGTATGTGTCTAAGATTGGTTTAGTAAGTGTCTAAAATGGAAAATTTTAAATGATAGGAGTCAATCAATGAAATATCTCAAATTTTATTACTCAAAACCCGTTTTCCACCCGCCTCCCCGATCTTCTCTATGACTGCGCTTCCTTGGCGTTGTAGACTCCTGTGGCGGATGATCCTTTCTGTTCCGGTATGGGTGACCACGCCCGATTTTTGAACCGAGGGGGAGTCGGATCTGAGGTTTCCAGATCCGGACCCTGACAACGACGGTGGTGGTGGGTGACAGCTCCGGCGTTTTTATTTTTCTGCTCTTTTTTTTTTTACTTTTGTTGTTAGTTTTGTTTGTGGTTTTGAGTGCCGCTGCTTTTTGTTTTGGTTGTATTGTTTGCTGGTTTTTAGGCCGGTGGTTTTGATTAATATATTTCTATCTCTTCAACACAAAAAAAAAAAAAAAAAAACGTTTTCCACGACTTATATAATCACTTATTTGGCTTTTCTAGCTTATTTGACCCCAAAAAAAACTAATTATTTCAAGTTCCAATTTGAAACTTTTTTGCTTATTTTAAGTTGTTAAAACATGAATTGACAAAAGAATTCTGAAGTGAGTAAGTTTTTATTACTCAAAGTAAGGGCAATCTAGACATTTAGTTTACGATATGCTATTCGACTACCTACTCAAGCAAACATGATAAACTTTTCTTACTCCTACAACTTATAAAAAGGTAACAAACTGTTTTACAATTTATTTTAATTTGTTTAAGCCAATAATCTAAAATGCTAACTTATAAGTGGTAGTAATTTGGGCCGAACGTGTACCAAAAAAAAAAAAAAAGTAAACGGGGCCAATAAATATAAGAAAGAGAATCTTCACATTCAATTTACAAAATAAATAGAACTACTAGATATTTATACAGAATTGAAGGAACTCAAGGAATACGGATCTTTTGAGCACTCTACTAGATCCTTTAGGAATGGGCTGTATTAAGATTAGTTTGGTCAGCGTTTAAAATTTTAGAATTTAGGAATTAGTCAATTGATTTTATTTTGGGCCACTTAGCCAAAAATCCAAAACATTTGACATTTTTAAAGGGAAGGATAATGAACTTTTGCAATCGAACATAAAAACAAAAAATATTTGATATTTTTAAAGGGAAGGACAAGGAACTTTTGCAATCGAACATAAAGCCAAAAAAAAGAAGTGAGATGTCACTAATTTTTAAAAATTCTAATTTCGAACATAAAATTCAAAAAAATCTTCATCCCACCTCCGGCCGAACACCACCCACCTCCGGCCGACCACAACCTCACCTCTGGCCGACCACTTCCGGCGACCCAAAAAATTAGTGAGATGTCACTAATTTTTAAAAATTCTAATTTCCAACATAAAATTCAAAAAAATCACCACCCCACCTCCGACCGACCACCACCCCACCTCTGGCCGACCACTTCCGGCGACCAAAAAACTTAGTGAGATGTCACTAATTTTTTAAAATTCTAATTTCGAACATAAAATTCAAAAAAATCACCACCCAAACTCTGGCCGACCGCCACCCCAACTCTGGCCGACCACTTCTGGCGACCAAAAAAATTAGTAAGATGTCACTAATTTTTAAAAATTCTAATTTCGAACATAAAATTCAAAAAAATCACCACCCCACCTCCGGCCGACCACAACCCCACCTCTGACCAACCACTTCCGGCGACCAAAAAAATTACTCCCTCCGTCCCATAAAGTTGTATCACTACGAAACTACGTGCAATTTTCAAACTAAAAAATAATGTATTTACCAAAATAATTTTTGAATTTTTTTTGCATCGTATAAAAGTTCTCGATGAGATCTATCAAACAAGATCCATATTGACTTAAAAATTATTTTCGTAAGCACGTTATTTTTTAGCTTGAAAATTGCACGTAGTTTCGTAGTGATACAACTTTATGGGACGGAGGGAGTAGTTAGATGTCACTAATTATGACACCATTGGCAGAAATTTCTGGAGTCGCCACTGCATAAAATACCTAGCTAAAGCACTCAATAAACTTCCTTACCTAAGAGCAACTCCCACGAGCTACCACAGTATTTTTTTTTTTTAAAGTTTTGAACCTTTCATTCTACATGCTTGATATGTTTGTCGTCGATTGATTGAACAGTAAAAACTCTTTTGAACCATGGTCTATTGATTGAACAGTAAAAACTCTTTTGAACCATGGTCTGTGCAAATTTGGAACAGGAAAAAAAAAATGAAGGGTCATGTCTGACCATCAAATTGTCTTGTGACAAATATACTTTAAGTAAATGGTTATCGATGTCTGATCAACTTGATTTTTTGTTCATTAGGCATTGGATAAAAAAATCAAATTAATTGGATCTCGAAGAAAAGTTATCTCACAAGAATTTGATCTGACGTGATAAAATTTGGCAAATTGTGTATGGTTGCAGCATTATTAGTTACGTTGGTTGTTACTTATCTTCCACAACCATTACCCTGCCTAATTGCATTCACGTTCTCTGAACATAGAACATGTATGTAGCTTCCTTTTCGGAAGTGCATCAGTATCCTTCTTCTTGAACATAGAACAAGACTCGAAAATAAACTTCTAAATTATTTTGATCATTTCGGAAGTTTATTTTCAATTTCGGTAGCGGTTTTCGGGACTTGAGGTCCGATTGTTGTTCTCCGTTTTGTTTATGGAGAAGAACAGAGAGATTGACAAAGTGGAGTTGATTCTAAAATTTAGGAAAAATATTGTGTCTTTATGGTTGATTGCAAATGTTCCTTGTCCTTCCCTTTAAATAGGCAAAATATTGTGTATTTATGACTAATTATTCCTTTTATTTTTTGAACGGCGAAAAAGGTATTCTATTGAATAAAGATACGATTACAAGAACAGTTTGAAAAGATATTTAGGAAGTCAATTGTTGAAGTCTTCTAGATTTTTTTTTCATTAGTCATGAAATGTATATCAATTTTTATAAAATTTGAAATTTATTTGTTCCTTGATGATGTTTCGGATATGGTCAAGCAAATCAAACTATCAAAGAATATTATTACTTTTTTTGGGGAACTTGAAAAGTCTAAAAGCCAAAAAAAAAAAGTATAATTTTTAAGAACAGTATAAGACAGAGATCATATTCAAGCTTTGCTTGTTTTAAAGATATGATAACTCATAAATACTGGTTACGTAACTGATATTTTTTTTATATATTTTGTAAATACCTTTCTTGATTATCTTGACTATAGGGAAGTTTATGAATATTTTCAAAGTTATATATTTAAATCCTATACTCACGTCACTTGCTCTTGCAATTATCAGAAGAAAAAAAAAATCACTCTGGAATACACTTTCGAAAATGCCAAGGGTACCGAATAAATGGTACCAAAATTGTACTAATGGCATAAGGGGTCCACTTTTTGTTCCCACGTAAAGAATTCAAACCGTTCATTAATTTTAAAATAATTTTTCGAGTGTCCTTGACGTCCTCGACAAAATTCAGCTCAATTAGATATGCATAAATGGATGATCCAATATTCAAATTTCTCATTTAGAATTTTAGGATCCTGAGTTCTGAATGAAAATTTGAAGTTTCTTTAAGCACTTACATATATTCAATTGAGCTGGTTTTTTATAGGGGTCATGCGAAAAATGAGTTTAAGATTATTTAACTGTTTGAATTATTCTAGTGGGGGTCCAAAAGTGGGCCCCACATGCCTTTAGTATATTTTTAGTACCTCTTTGTTCGTACACATAGTCGAGCCCAATACACATTAGATAGTATAAATAGAAAGATGCCTTGTGATGCCACCTAGGTCTACATTTATTTAAAATTTGTAGCTATTTCCAAAGATTAATAAAGTCCACTCTTTCACTGTTCAGAAAATAAATAGACAGACGACCCTCATGTACAAATATCGAAATTGTTAGACTCCCACGAAGCTAAGAATTTATGATAATCCTAAATAGCCTGATTTAAAGCTCACATGGTGGGAAAAAAAAAACTAATTCAGTGAGACGAAAGAATTAAGCAGTTCATATTAAATATTCCATCCGTTTCATTTTGATAGCTCCTTACGAAAAGACGTGAAATTTTAGGATAAAAAATGAAGTACTTCCCGGCTTGAAACTCAAGATTTTGATACACAGAAATAGCGCGCATTTGAATCTAAACCATTATTTTATTGTAGCGAAAGTGATTCCGATAACTGGAGCTATGAAAGACCTTCAACAAACAAGACTAGAGTGAATCATACAGAGGCTGAAGCCGAGCTAGGAGGTCTTTCTTAAGTAATAATTGAGCATTCAACGGAAAGGTGAGTATCAGATAAAGAACTAATCAAGATATTTAATTGAGTGCAAAAATAATTTACTTTTTTTATTCGAAAATTTGCTTGTCTTTTCGTAGGAAATTATATATCAAAATGAAACGAAGTGAGTAATCGAATAGTGAGCAGTGAGCTCATAATAGATGCACAACACCAGTAATTATTCAGTTGCATTGGGGTTTAACACCGATGAACACCACATATATATTTAGTGGTGGGCCATAAATGTGTGGTGTTGAGTGGTGTTAGGGCACTCCAAGACCACCCATTAATAATTTTCCCAATAAGTAATGATAAATCTTCTTCTTATTGAGGTTTGGCTAAATAAGTTGGCTTAACTTTTTTTTTCGTCTTTATTTGATTTTTTTTTGCGTTTGTTAGTTTTGCATCGATTTTTTTAGTATTATTGCTTCGTCTCAACGAGAGGAATCCAAAAAGGTGAGAGATTATGATTAGAACCCTCAATTTTTTTAATAAGATCGAAAAAAGTGTAAAAAGCTGACTTTTTGGCTTATTTTTGTCTTTATTCAAAAAAATTTAAGCTTCGGTCATAATTTTTTACTTTTTTGATTCCTCTTGCCTAGATGAACCAATAATACACAAAAAATTGATACAAAACTAAAAAATGCGAAAAAAAATCAAATAAAGACGAAAAAATAAGCCAACCAACTTTTTAGGCCAAATCTCTTAAACAAAAGCCTGCGGGGAGAAAGTAAAAATTATGTTTTGATTGAGGGAAAGTCTCTAATACCTCTTAAAAGTGTGTACCAGATGCACTTAATATATTATATATATTATGTCATCTCATAAAGATTTATAACATTTTGGTACGTCTCGTAATTTTTATACTCCTACCAAAAGAGTATAAATATAGCATATAGAGTCTAAATAGATATTTTTAAAAGAACTAAAATTAATTTTTAAATAAACACAAGTATGGGCTATGCCGCTATGGGTTGGCATAGCCAGCATATCGTGTTGTTTCAACTTTCAAGTTAACAATTCAATACGAAAAATTAAAACGGTTATTTGTGTCCCTATCGTATTAAATGATTCTATGTTTAATTTTCGCGATGACAAGTCATGCCATATTCATTGTTATTTAAAAAAAGTAATCGACTCAAACCCTCTAACTTTGTCTTTTGTTAACGGCTTCACGATAGAATTTTGTTAGTGCAATGTAGTGTCACGGGATGTTTTGCACGCAACCCATCGGGGACCAAAGTTTAGGCCGATGTTGAAAATTCTGCTGCTTGCTTCGATGATTCGGGGAATTACGAGGACGTGAGAATGTTCAACTATAACAAATGAAAATTATTGTTAGCAAGTGCCGTCTTTAGCTATCTAATCAGTTGAATTGTAAATTGCGTCAAATCTTCCTCATTTAGCTATCTAATCAGTTGAATTGTAAATTGCGTCAAATCTTCCTCATTTTCTGGAAACCACGTGACAGTACCTAGCATGCATATCGGTTGTCCAAAAGTGTTTTGGACTGTTCGGATTTTACAGACAGAGAAAGAAGAGAGTGAGAGAGAAATCTGAATCGTACAAAATACTTTTGGACAGCCGAAATCCATGGTCGGGCACCACGTGTGCGGTGGTGCCCTATTTGCACCCAAAACTTTCTCACGCACGTCAAACAAAACTACGTTATCTTCGACCTTTGACAAACCTGCACATGTCGTTTCTCTTTCAGCTTCATTAATCAACCTTACCTAAAAGGTCATATTTTAATTTTCAACCGAAAAAAAAACCCAATCGTTACGCCACATATCCTTTAAAGTATATTATCGCAGTCCGATTACCACGTCACTTTTTTGTGTCATCCTCATCTACACTATTAATAATTGACTCATTCTTTTGAAAATTTAACTCGCGACTATTATTGCAATTATTGTGATGGATGGAGCCAGAGGGGACAAGTGGTTGCGCGACCACAAAATTTTCAAAAAATGTAATTATTATCTAGAAAATAAAAATTTATCCCTGAATTATATAAATTCACCACCACTAAATTTTTTAAACACATATTTTCGCCACCACAAAGGTAAAATTTTGACTCCGTCCCTAATTATTGTACTCTACTGGCACGATAAAGGTGGGTTCAGTACGGTGATATTCTTGATAATTTAAGTGAAACTTCTCATTTTTCAGTTCTCTGCAAAAAGAATTTAGGATTATCCTTTAGGCTCGACGAAAAAGAAGAAGAAGGAGGAGGACTAACTTTTTCGAACTACTTTAATTTTTAGTGAGTTTTTCGCTTTTCAAATTTTGCTTGTCAAGATGAATGCTAGCTAACACGTAACTGAAAAATTGGTTCAAGGGTTGTGTAACTGCACTTACTTACGAGCAACGAGTTACTTTTTAGATGAGTTGTGCTAAGGTTAGAGTTCACAATTAAAAAAAAAAGAGAAGATATTTCTAACATGCATACGTCCAATGAAAATGGGAATACTAATTATTCTTTTGAAAATAATAAAAAAAATCGATCATTACCTTGAAACACATCCTCTTCATGTTAAATCTATTTTTGATTAATTTTGAATTGTATTCAAAATAAACTCAAGTTGTATAAATTCAAGTTCTTGATTAATCATTCCAAAAATCTGAATAAATAGTAGTAGTAGTTTCTTCAGTTGACTGCCGGCCACTTGGTGGTAGTTATCCGAATATTGTGAAGAAAAAATAATAATAATAAAAGATCCAAAACGTGGAGGAGGCTCGTGAAGATAGGGTTTTAAAAAGCTTTTGTCCATCTCCTCTTTTGTCAGTACCTGATCGGCCAACTCATCTACTGCATAATTTTCTTCCCCGTTCCACTAAGTTTTTTTTTTTTGGCTTATTGGATTTTTGGCTTATTTTTGTTGTTGATGTATTATAAGGAAATGACTTATCTTAGATTTCGAAATAAACTGATTTTTGGGATTTTTTTATATTATCGAGTATATTTTCACATTCAAATCATTGTTCTAACTTTGATGAGATTCATTGAGAATCGTTCAATCAGAATAAAGTAATTTCTTGTAAATTTCTTAATCTTAGCGGGCGGAGTTAAAGGTTTGCATTAACCGGGAATGACATTAGTCAAGATGCATGGTGTAAGTTGACCCGGACACCGTAACTGTCTAACCCAAGGAAAAAGAAAAATTGCCCATATAGTCGTATAGAGTTATGAGCATAAAAGGTACAACCATTTTTTTCGTAGTTTTTTTTTCTTCAAAAATTTATCGGTTTATCAGTTATTTGTATTCCGTGCTTAAGAAAAAGATGAGGTAAATGTATGGAGAAGCATAATCCTGAGGGTTGGCAAAATGGTCTTGCCTTGAAACTTAGGGGTTTGCTCCCACCTAAGGTCTCAGGTTCGATTCTCCTTGTCAGCAAACTCTTTGGGCCACTGATGGTTATGTCTGATCGTTACCTAGTGATCGGTTAGATTATCACTCTAATATTATCCATCGTGAGTGTAAATTGGGTCGGATATCATAAAAGTAAGAAGTTGGTTGAGATTGTAACGTACTATCACATTGGGGAGGGCTGGGATGCAAGGCCCCTGTACATCTCCTCTTTTGAGTACCTAATCGGCTAATTTATCTGCCGCATAATTTGCTTTAAATATTATCGAGTATATTTTCACATTCAAATCATTGTTCTAACTTCGATGAGAATCCTTAACTTAATTAGTAGTAATTTGTTTATAGGGTCAGACTGTAATTAAGTAATTTCTTATGAATCTCATAATCCTAACGTGCTGCATGAATTGTCTGCCTTCAACTAGAAAAAAAATTAGTCGAGTTGCGTGTACGCTAACCGGGACACTGTAATCGTCTAACCCAAAAACATTATATAAATCACCCGTATAGTCGTATAGTGTTATGAGCATAAAAGGTACAACCTTTTTTTTTCCTAGTTTCGTTTCCTTCACAAATTTATCGGTTGATCAGTAATTTGTATTCCGTACTTAAGAAAAGGCAAGGTAAATGTTGTGCACAGCATGGCTGTGCACAACACCTCCACCGCTTCCTAAATGTTTTTAGCTAGCGTTTTAAGCCACACAAGTTCCAAGTAAAACAATTTTTAGGAATTAACGACTTTATCTCTGCTTTAATGAGGAGCACACTAGTGATCGGTTGGATTATCAGTTCAATATTATTCATCGGGAGTGTAAATTGGTTCGGATATCTAAAAAAAAAATGGCACAAAGTTGGTTTAGATTGCCGAACCTATCTCATTACCCTGCCTAGGGGGGTGTTCCACTAAGTTGGTTTTTAGAAAAAAATTGGTTTTTCATGATATTTTTATGTGATGTATTGTAAAATAATGACTTATCTCGGTGTTTGGAAAAAACAGTTTTTTGTTAATGGAGGTGCTCTTAGCTGTTCTTGTCAAACTTGGATTGAGACAAAAGGACCCAAAAGTTTGGGGGGACAATTTCCTAGGCAACCATTCACAGATCCCTGTTGTGACATTTTCATTGGTCCTTGACAAGTGACAAGTCATACAATGCATCCGCCATCAAGATAAGCACGTATGTGACGGTTGAGATATTACCATCACCTGGACCTAAACTTTTCATTAAACAAGTTTAGCACGAAGAGTTTAGAAACAGAGTAAGGTTTATTCTGTTTCTAAAGAGGTACTTATAATTGATGAGTTATAAAAATTGTTCTTAAGCCGTCGGCCGACCCCATCGGGTGTTCGGCTGATCGACACAGGAATTACTCGACACACAATCGATTGCACAATATAGGGATTCAAAGAGCGCTTACACGGTAGCTCCGGTCCATGTATTTGTTTTGAGAGTCACTCAATGAGTTCAAAGAAGACGTTCAAATGCGCGACCGTCCTTTGATTATTGTTCGATCTTTTCACATCGCCGAGCTCAAATTTGCTTTCCGGATTTTGACATCAAGGGTATATTTTTCAAGAACTCGTACATGTCAAAAGTTCCACCATTTCTTTCAATTTGCACCAAAATTATTGAGAACTAAGGGGCTCTGTGGTCCCTTAGGGATGGCAGGCCCTGTCGACCCGATCTCGACCGTCCAAATGTGTTTTGGGCGGTCTAGATTTGAGGGATGCCGAAGGGTGTTTTCGGTATTTTAACTCTTCTCAAATTTAGATCGTCTAAAATACATTTGGACGGTCGAGATTAGTCGGCAAGACCCTGGATCCAATTATTGAATAGCATTATTTATTTAATCTTTGATTTTTAGAGTGGCCCCCTGCCTCCGAGCAAAACCCATGTGTTGAGAACGTCCCCACATTTCCCCACATTTCCCTCCCATACTCTAGCCGACGGTTTCTAGGCTGTCAATGCTTGGCCGTTGCTAGAAACTAATTGACCTTCACAAGGACCCCCCAGGCCCAACCAAGACAGGATCATATCAGTTCCTTTTCCAATAATTATTCTGCCCTCGATAGCATAAAACTCAAGGATATTCAAATCGCAGAGGCCAGATAATCTAAATTTTTTAGGCTACTGGAGCTTTGTCCTTCATAAAGTTGTTAGGAAAAATTGAACGGCAAATCTAGAATACAAGATATAAAAACAGAAGTTACAATAGCAGAAATAGAATTACCGATTGCAAAACTGAAAATCCAATTGGAAAAATCAAACCGAGCCCTGTGAAAATCAAAGTCTCCTTAAAACAAATTCGCTGCCTACCGAGGATGTTGTACTTGTAGGTGAATCGGCGTCTGTCTCACACGATAAAACAGCTGAACCATGAATGTCGAAACAACTCCGATGAACGCCTTGATGAACTGAACCTTGTTTGTCTCACTCTCACAAAACGTGTTTCTTGTGGAACTCGAAATTTCTAGGTACAAAGCACAAACGAGATGACTGAATATATGCACCAAGAATGACCATTGAGGTGCTCAACAGAATTCAATACATGAAACCCACATGATAACTCCTCGGACTTAACCTGCCATCAACATGGGGTGATCATGGGTCATTAGTAGCCGCGTACCAGTAACCGCATACCGGTCGAGACTCTTCGATTGCACTAGGAGTCTCTCCGTCTTCCCTAATATCGTTCACAGTTCTCCAACAAAAGTTGCATGTTCAAATCACAATGCGTTCAGGGCTGGTCTAGACATTCGGCTATCGGAAAAAATTCCTAAAAGCACATAACAGTTTCTTTGTTCACTGGTACTGCTTTGCTAGGATTGGATAAACGTCTGTAATATTCCGTCTGCTACAAATAATAAAAGAAAGTTATGGGGCATCATATATGCAGAGAATCGAGACTGCGTGTGTTTTCAAATATCCTATCAATTCTCTCTTTTAAAAACGCATATAAGATTGGCATGCACTAACATATATCCTCCATTTTAATACCACCTTGTCAATTCTTTTGGGGTTTCGATTGATTTAATGTTTCTACTCACCGCTCTAGATTCACATATTATTGTCATTCAAAGTTAATACAATACAGTTGGATTTATCATATTTGTCTAAACGGACTAAATAGGCTAAAGCCAATAAAAATACAAATTGTGAAACGAGTCATGCATTCTCCTCATATTCATAACTAAAAGTCCAAATAGCGGAAACAAATTGTTCAAAGTCCATAAGCTACAGGGGCTTGTTGTGAATACTTACTTTCAAATGCAGAAAAGCATCAACGTTATCCTTCAATTCCCATGTGGGGATAATCGATTCTCACTAGCTGTGGATAAGGTTAATGGATAATATGGCTATCTGATTAAAAGAATCAAAGATTATGATGACCCTTTTCTTTAATTAAGAACTTCACAACCATTGGACATTTTCTAAACATGCAATGAAATTAATTAATAAAACAATTAAGGGTGGAATTTGGAAAGCAGTGGCATTGACTAATGAAGAGTAGAAATTACCGCCTGGAAGAATATTGCCGAACAAAAGAGATGAATGATGTAAATTACGGCCTGTTTTCGCCAAGCTATACCATGTTCAAGCTTGTTTATTAAATTTTTCACGAGCTCGAGCTCAGTGAAAACTTAACGAGCCGAGCTGGACTAGGCTTGACTTGAGCTAGGGCTCGAGCTTGTTCACGAGCCAACAAAAATAAATAATAATACACACACACACACACACACACATAGGCTTAACACAACAAAGAAAGGTTTACTTGTGTATATGTGTTTTCTATCTATATACTCTACAGGAAAAATAGTCTCAATTTCAAAATAATAGTGAAATTTAATAAGCTTTGAAAAGATAGTGCATTAAGATATCAAATTGGAAGAAGAAGTTATATTATTTTATTCCTCTAAAAGTAAACGAGCCTTATCGAGCTAAGCCTTGTTGTGTTCAAGCTTGTTTGTTAAGATTTTTAACCAACTCGAGCTTGAGCCAAGCCTCAATAAATACTTGGCGAACCAAGTTCGAACGGGCTCTTTTCGAGCCGGGTCGGGCTGACTTTACGAACGGATTGGTTCATTTGCAACCCGTGCATCTCAACTAATTTCTTTCATACATGGCAAGACATTACACATGTTATTTGTTGGAATATAAATAAAATCAGGGTATTCGGAGGGTTTCTCAAGGCAATCGAAAAGTCCCATTGGGATTCGCTGAACCTGGACGAAGCAACTCAAGAGCTAGCGGTTATAGCTGGCCATTACCCCTCATGAAGTGAAGGTTTTATGGCTGCATTTCATCTTAGCATTTACAACATTCATCTGCAACCAGCAGCTCAAGGGTTTTCATTTGCCATAGATATTGTACTCTTTGCTTAATATATTATGAATGAGTTTGGATTAAATTTTTGATTTATTAGTTAAATTTAAGAGGCATGTGAAGTACATCACTGTTAACATGGATGGAAATGTGTGCATCTACACATTTTTTTTAAATCACACGGCTTAAATTATAGGGAGTTTAAGTGAAGTTTGCCCTTTTTATTTATATTCGATTGGTTGAAAAGAAATGAGAAGTGCCTATGCCTATGCCATTTGATTGGGTTATGAGTTTTTTGATAACTCAAGGTGTATGTCTGAGTCAGCTTTTGAGCATATTGACTAATTCTTGAAAAACCAATCTAATGGTCCACTACAAGAAGTCCAATTGAAGCTTGGACGAAGATCCGTAGATTGGTCCTATAATAATTGGTAACCCTTGATAGACATCGAATATGAGACCTAAAAACAAAGCACATAATTGACCACCTTGTCAATCATTTTGGGGTTTCGATTGATTTAATGTTTCTGCTCACCGTTCCAGATTCATAAATTATTATCAGATTGTTTAAATGGACTAAATAGGCTAAAGCCAATACAAATATGAATTTTGGGATGAGTCATTCTCCTCGTATTTATCAACTAAAAGTCCAAATAGCGGCAACAACTTCTTCAAAGTCTATAAACTATAGACGGACTTTTTTTAAATACGTACTATCGAAGAAAAGCATCAACATTATCCTTCGCATTTGGGGTTAATCGATTCTCACTAGCTACCAATTGCGCCTTCGTTATGAAAAGTACTACGAAGATGGCACGCTTTGTCAATTTTTCTCTAAATTTCAACTCTTCATTAGTCAATGCCACTGATTTCCAAATTTCACGCTTAATTGTTTTATTAATTAATTCCATAGCAGAAATGTTCCCTTCATCTCGTAGTATTATGAACTCGGGGGGCTTAGTGTGCAATTTACACACAGCTGATATTTGTGTCCCACGCCAATATCAATTCATCTTCTACAAAATGGAACGGAGACTTCCCTTGTTTCATTCTAAATTCAAGCAAAATTTTAACCTTTCTCAACTAAATTCGCGATGGTTGTTTTTTTTTTTTTTTCATATAACAAATTAATAAAGTTTAGCTAGTTCATTGGAGTGACAATCCACTCAATAAACTAATGACTACTTATCAATTTATAAGTGGGTCCTAATTTTATCAAAAACTTTCATTTAGCCATTCAATTTTAGCCATCCCATTGGAAATGCTCTAAACGAGTCAGATCAGCTGAACACTTGATTGTCACTTAAAGACAATGAGCTTTAAAATTATGTTGGTTGTGTTTGGTTAGATAGTTTAATTTAGTTTTGATGATGTCATCAGGTGTAATGAGTGGAGAGAGATAGAGAGAGCAATGAGAGAAATGATGATGTCATCAAAACTAAAACTAAAACTAAACTGAGAAACGAACAGGACCGTTGAATCTTGACTTATTTTATAAAGAAGACAATGTTAAACGAACTTTAAAAGAATCAATTACGAATCTATCTCGAGTAAGTTGAATTTTATTTAAATATCATAAGTCAAATGACGCAATTAATAACACCATTTTTTTCTTAGATAGTTTGTGTGTCTGGGTCAGCATACACACACCTAACAAATTCTATGGGACCAATCCAGTTGTTTGCTAGTGCAACCGCCAATTACAACCGAAGTAAATTTCCTGCATGGACTATCCCAAAATGAGTTGATAGCACATGAGATGTTTCGAACTTGAGATCTTAAAAGTGAAAGCACTTCTAAGTCTCAGGCCTTAACCACTAGGCCAAATTTGCAAACAATAACTCGTTCTAGTTTGGTACAAAAACTTAATTAACAAGCTTTCGAAGATACTCCCTCCGTTCCATAATATTGGTCCCCTACGAAATTACGTGCAATTTTCAAACTAAAAAATAACGCATCTATAAATAATTTTTGGATTTTTTCCGCACCGTTTAAAAGTTCACAATGAGATCTATCAAACAAGATCCATATTGATGAACAAATTATGTTCATAAGTACATTATTTTTTAGTTTCAAAATTGCACGTAGTTTCGTAGGAGACCAATATTATGGAACAGAGGGAGTATGTAAGTTTGATTTGTTTAAATAACAATCCAATCTTAAATGAATTTTTAGCGAGTTAGTACAAAGGATTCTTCTATTGTCAGCCCAGGCAACATGAAAACAATAAAACACAAACTCTAATGTACTTTTTTTTCACTTTCATATACACTTTTACACATTTTTATACATTTTTCACATATTTCAATACACTTTTAAGCCTTATTATCAGTTCAATGAGCTAATTTTAAAATTTTCCTTCTGGGAGATTGGGTGGGAAAAGTCTCCCTTTCTTATCTCACCATCCAAAGGGTGTTGTAAATGTTTAGAAGTCCACATTAGGTACGAAAAAGAGCGCATTTATTGTTGCTTGCATTGATGGGTAAAATTGAAAAACAGGGCACTGACTCAGCAAGGAGAATTTCTGATAGAAGATAAAAAAAAAAGTTCACCTCTGCCAAATTTAGAACTCCAAGGACGTCACTGTAA
The DNA here is from genome assembly GCA_963854785.1 of Vaccinium vitis-idaea. Lineage (NCBI taxonomy): Eukaryota > Viridiplantae > Streptophyta > Magnoliopsida > Ericales > Ericaceae > Vaccinium > Vaccinium vitis-idaea. The sequence goes on along the minus strand of OY978223.1, from coordinate 32,825,760 downwards.
TAAAAAAACAAACAAGAAAACGCAAGGCGAATCACTGAGAACCACATGGCCCCAGGATGACTCAGCGGCAGTGGTCCCGGACTCGGAGTATATGGATAATTGGATAAACAAGATGGGAACCGGGACAGAGGATCCTACGCCTACACAAGAGGAAATAATGCGGAAAATGATTTTGGTACTCTATATTTTAATGCGGCAAATGATTTTGGTATTCTTTATTTTGATACAGCTCTAATTTCTGTTTTCTAGCGTTCACGTTATGTGTATTTTGAAAATTAAAAGACAAATATTGAATTACGATTATAAAAAATTAGTGTCAAAATCAATAACATTTTAGCACCTCAATTTTTTTTAAGATGATATTTTAAGATTTACCATGATTCAGGAAAATGTTTTTGACACTCCAAATTTTGATGTCCACATTCCAATATTTGTCTTTTGTGTTCATATTATGTTTATTTTGAACACTAAAGGACAAATATTAGAGTGTGACTATAAAAAAATAGAGTGTCAAAATCAATCACCAAAATTTATTACTATACTTTATGGATTACATTGTGTAATTTATTCATTAAAATAAAATTTCAAACGCGTTTTCAAGCAAGTAAAGTGTAAGGGAAAGTCTAGTTACACGTACACCTATTTTTACAACTAAACTTACAATTAATTTGCCACATTAGCTTATGGGCTCCATCATTTTGATAATTGAAAACTTTCACCTTATAGAGCACGTCAAAAATAATAAGAGTACCAAAAATTAGGTTTAAAAGATGTCAATAAATGCATGGTCAGAACACATTTGTCTTTTGTCTGAGTTGGTTTTTTTTTTCTTTGCCGATCATGCATTTATCAACATCATATAAACCTAAATTTTCGCATCCTTATTATTTTCGACGTGTTCTATATAAGGTGAACGTTTTCTATCATCAAAATAAAAGAGCCTATATGATAATATGACAAATCGGTTATAAGTTTGGCTGTAAAAATAGTTGTGTGACTAGACTTTCCCAAAAGTGTAATTTAATTAGAAAACTAATTTTCAAAGGCGTTTCCCTAGTAAAGTGTACATTTTACAACCATGAAGATATTTTGAAGTTTCATGATTTTATTATAGATAATATTGTCAGTGGTATCAATCATGAAGACCATCTCACGTGAATTGTCTCATGTAATCACTTATGCGACACAAAATGAGATTCACTACGATCTCATCGATTATTTATGTTGCTTTTTTTTTAATAATCCAAGAAAAAAAATAAGAACTATCCGACATTGATAAAGACTTAGCCGAATTGTATTTTTCTCAAAAGAGGAATAAATGGTCAGAGACTAAGTATTGGAGCAAAAATCTTCGGAAAAGACTACAATACACACTCCTAATTTAGGTGTATATCATACACACCCCTATAAAAGTTACGAATTTTTTGCAAAAGTTACGATTATTTTTATAAAAGTTACGAAACACACCAAAATGTTACGAATCATATTGCCAAAAAGTTACGAAAAACTAAAAAAAGTTACGATTGCTGATGAGGTGGCATAATCTGGACCATACAATAGATGCATATGGTACACCCAAATAAGGGGTGTGTATTGTAGCTATTTCCAAAATCTTCGGTTCAAATAAACTTCGATGTCTGACTAAGTTAGGGGGTGTTTGAGAACTTCATTTTCAACTTTTCATTTTTAAGTTTTTGGCTTTTCAATTTTTTGAATTATGGTCAGAATGTATTTTGAATTTGGTAGGAGTGTTTGAGAGAAATGTGCAGAATGCATTTTGCAACAGGAGTAGTGTTTGGGAGAAATATACAGAATCCATTTTGTGAGGCTTTTTGTTAATGAAAATGAGAAAAGTAGAAAATGATAAATCAAAAAGCTCTTCCCCACCTCTTTTTCACTTCTCCTCTCTAAAGTCACAAAATGGAAAATCCATTTTCTTAGAAATCATTTTGGCCCAAGTCTCCCAAACATCCAAAATCCAAAAATGTGAAAATTAGAAGTAGAAAATGGGCTCCCAAACACCCCCTTAGTTTTTTGTGATGAATTATGAATATATTGAGACTTCCAAAAGAATAGTTCAAATCGTGCATTGACATTGTAGTAAATGTATTGTACGTCACATGAGTGGTCACGTGATGTTATTCGTTCTCTTTAATTTTAATATATTGGATTGTTGATTGGGTATTACAGTAGGATTCTTTTGTCTTGAGATTGTGACGCTCATTTTTTTTTTATAGATTTAGATTTCTTTTAATACGTCATAGAAGTTTTCTTTAATTAAATTTTAAGTTTTCCATTTGAAATGATTAATTGTTATTGAAAGTACAGTTGTAACGAATACTGATGTCATTGAATTTTTTTTCTTTTTTTTTTACTTTTGTAAGTATTTTTTATGTCAAACAGCGAGAGAATAAAGCACGTTGAAAAAGTTACTGTATGATAATGAGATACTCTATGGTAATTGATATTCACACCCCCTAAATTGTTAACCACACCCCCTTTTTGTCTTTTAGTGACATTTTTACACATGAAAATTTTACTAGAAGACAAAAAAGGGAGTGTGGATAACAATTTAGGGGGTGTGGAAATCACTCCCCTACTCTATTACTAATTATGTAAAATTTGAGTCAAAGAAATCAAGTCTAATAAATAAACCTATGCCCATATGTGAAAATAATATCTAGAAAAGATAAACTAAAAATCAATTTATGTCTTCAAAATTAATGATTTGACTCTTAAACTCTCAATCACGTTGTTCGGTTTGGGTCTCAAGACCCATTCTGCACGGTTCCTAATAAAATTTTCTTTCTATCTCTCTGCTCATTATCCCCAAGACCCTCTCTCAAAATCCAAACCGAACAAAGCCATATAGGTAGTGCAGATGGGTGGCCCTGTACTGGCCTCCCCTAGTTGGTTTTCAGTGCTTTGGTTGAGAACCCATAAAACATTACCATCACTTACTATATATATACCATCTCACTTCTATTTGAAAATGAGAAATATACACTATAGATGCCCAGCTTTTATTCTCTATTATATGGCCACGCCAGCAAAAATGATCACGGGTGGACGAGATAGTCATGATTCCCGTATCTACAATAGTACTATCTAAGTTTTTTTAATCAACGAGTGTTCGAGCTAACTTACTTTCACATCAACTGATTGGTGTAAAATAACTTGTACTTTTGTGTCATCCAATTATTCGGTTCCATCTCTACTAATGTGAAATCACGCAATTACTAAAAATAATTCAAAGAATATACTTTCTTTTTTTTTTTTTTTTTTATCGATTTCAAAGAATATACTTGGTCATACATTCTGCTTTGGTCATAATCCGTTTGCTCGGATGCGAGTAAATATCTAGTTTGGTCAGAATATTCGCGGTTCGTATTAAATAAATCTCGAATACATCTATATTACAATATAGAGCAGTAGTCATATTTTTTGTTCCAATCATCATATTACATTTTATCTCTCTCTGCCAACTCATTCCCTCTCTCTTTCTACCATTTTCAATTGCTCAAGCCGTGCCATGGGCACGTACGTGTATGCACTAGTGATTCTACAAAATGTGAAATATGCAATACCATGAAGAATGTAACAAAACTATTTATTATTTTTTTCTTCCTACTATTAAATAAAGTGGATTCGAACCGGATTTCAATTGGATCAAAGGAGGAGTGCGGCGAAACGTAACCGGGTTACTCTCACTCACCAACCGATCGACTATGGCCCACTCATTTCGCTATAAATACGTGCCTCTATCCAAGCATACATCCATCCCAAGGCTCTGCTGCTCTCATTCCAAAACCGTTAGAAATTCGCATTTCTCTCTCTCTCTCTCTCTAAATCTTCTCTTATCCATTTCTGAAAATCCTCTCCGTTCTAAGCTTGCCTTTTTCATTATCCAAATCCATACATATTCATCATCTTGTTAAATTCGAAAAAATTTCAATTAGAAAAGACAGAATTTTGAGTAGCCATGTGTGGAATACTAGCAGTATTTGGTTGCTCTGATGACTCCCAGGCCAAAAGGGTTCGCGTCCTCGAGCTCTCCCGCAGGTCCTTTCACTAATTTACGCACTTTTTTTTCAATTTAATTTTAGTTATGTAATCGCGTTCGAAATTATCGGTACTCTCTTTTAGCACAAGGGTTTCGTATGAGTAGTTGTTTTTACTTTTACTATCTCGGATTACGGACTGAAATTCTTCTCTTTGATTGGTGACTTCTGAACATAACCCCGAGTAATTTTGATTAAATGGTGATCATCTAGTTCGATTGCTGCCTAAGAGCATCCCTATTTCTTTCTTTTGGAGATCGGATATGATATATCTGTATTTTGTAATTTACCCTCTATTTTAAATGAGAAGGTAAATTACAAAATTTTCTCTAGATATATCACGCCTTATTTTCAAAATAGAGATATAAAGATGCATAAAAAATACTTTAACGTATCTCAAATAGTCTCTGTCATCAAATCGGCTTTATGGTGGAATTTAGAGATGTGGGACCTCACTAGATTGATTCCTTTGCAGCGACCGTCTATATAAATTCTACAATTCATTTCTTTTGACTGGAAATTTTATGGATGATGTGGGACCCTACAACGAGAGTAATTATTAATAAGGAGACTTCACATAAAATCAGATAAAATCAATATTTGTTTAAAATTACAAAAATCTAAATAGCTTCCTCATTTATTGAAATCAATTGTTAATTTTAGTAAATGTTAATTTTATCTAATTTTATCGTTTGGGAAACTCGCCCTAAGTGGTCTTGAGGTATGCCCAATACCCCTATTCACCATAGATTACATATTTCCATGTGATGTATAATGGTGTGGCGATGAGAAAAGACTTTTTTTTGTGTTTGAGAGAAAGCTCTTTTTCTTGTCTTGATCTGCCTTGCGAAAGGTACTCCCTCCCTTCTTTTCTGTTGTGAGGATTCTATAGAATTGCCTCTTTTTCTATCGGAAAGGGACGAATCCTAATTATATTGCGTGACCGAGAAAATATCGGATGACAAAATTGTGGATGATAAAGTATGTAGGTATACAAGTGGACCCCACAAGGAGAGAGAAAAAAAAGTGGGGTTGGAAGAATAAAAGGTTTTAAACCATCCTATTGAATTGAATATTTTGCTCCATGTGTGCCCCTATAGTGTTGTACCCATCGAAATTTGACGAAGTATAAAAGGATTAAAAATTTTTGCATGTGGGTCTATAAATTATGTGGCCAGAACGGTTTTTTTTTTTTTTTTTGCCTTATAATCCAGAACCTTGAAAATGGAGTTATTTGTAACTGTAATTTGTTAAATTTTAGGTTGAAGCATCGTGGTCCAGACTGGAGCGGGCTATATCATCAGGGAGACTATTACTTGTCTCATCAACGTTTGGCAATCGTTGATCCTGCTTCCGGTGATCAACCTCTTTTTAATGAAGACAAGAAGATCGTCGTAACGGTGTGTTCACTTTCGTAAAGATTTAAAAGATAATCTTAATTATACTACAAACTCACACATTTGAAATGGTTAATTTAAGGTAGGAGTGTATGTACCTGCACGTTCTTTTCCTGTGAAATTGATGAAGGTTAAGTCAAATTTTGATTTGGAGGATGTTATTGTTGAACCAGGTGAATGGAGAGATTTACAACCATGAGGAACTGCGTAAGCGCCTACCTAATCACAAGTTTCGCACTGGCAGTGATTGCGAAGTTATCGCACATTTGGTGGGTACTCTCTTTAGAATATGTTCTCTTACATTGGATAAACGTACCAACTTTTAGAATCTTAAATTTTCAAGAACTACCAGAAAAATTCTCAAACTTCTTCCCTTTTAACTTATAGAGAGTAGTTTTCGCTTTTGCTGCCACTTCTGTTTGTTAATGGGATTCAGTCCCGTATATTGCATATTTCATTTCCGCTGGAAAGGTCTCTATTTGTTTTTCTAATGATTGAATTTGCTTTCACTCTTATTCATTAGTATGAAGAGTATGGAGAAAAGTTTGTGGACATGTTGGATGGGATGTTTTCTTTTGTGTTACTGGACACCCGTGACAACAGCTTCATTGCTGCGCGGGATGCCATAGGGATCACTTCCCTCTACATCGGATGGGGACTAGATGGTAAAGGAACTTGTCACTAGTTGAAACTTCTTGTAAATTGAATTGATGTTATGATTTTCATAAATTATGGTGGTTTCTGTTTTTGTTCAGGATCGGTTTGGATTGCATCTGAGCTCAAAGCCTTGAACGACGACTGTGAACATTTTGAGACGTTTCCACCCGGTCACTTGTACTCTAGCAAAGAAAGCGCCCTCCGCAGATGGTACAACCCTCCCTGGTTTTCTGAGGCTATTCCATCAACCCCCTATGATCCACTTGCACTAAGGCGTGCCTTTGAAAATGTGAGAACTTAGAAATGATTGAAGAACTACTCTTAGGATGGATAACTCACGAGAAAACAACTTATGGGTTGGGTATGAAATTTTGCAGGCTGTGGTTAAAAGGCTGATGACGGATGTGCCTTTTGGAGTTCTTCTTTCTGGTGGACTAGACTCATCCTTGGTGGCTTCCATCACCGCCCGTCACTTGGCTGATACAAAGGCTGCAAAACAATGGGGCTCTCAACTGCATTCCTTCTGTGTTGGCCTCGAGGTTAGCTCACAAATTTTCAGTAGAGATTCGAAATGATTTCACTGGAAAGCATTCAGAATGTTGGATGATAGAATTGAGGAAAATTTATCAGAAATTCATTGGCTTTGATAGTTGTGCAATGGTTTAGGGAAAGACAAAAAAAGAGATGAATCTTAATATCCTCATACCAATCTTTGCTTTTGTTGAAAAGGGTTCACCGGATTTGAAGGCCGGAAAAGAAGTTGCGGACTATTTGGGTACTGTTCACCACGAGTTTCATTTCACTGTACAGGTATGAATACAAAGAATTTCACCTTCACGAGTGTTTTATGTTCTTCTTAATTATGTAATTGGGATATGATTATTTGGGCATGTGGACAGGACGGCATTGATGCCATTGAAGATGTCATTTACCACATTGAAACATATGATGTGACAACAATCAGGGCAAGCACACCTATGTTCCTCATGTCGCGTAAAATCAAGTCACTGGGAGTGAAGATGGTCTTGTCCGGTGAAGGCTCTGATGAGGTTTTCGGTGGGTATTTGTACTTCCACAAGGCACCTAACAAAGAAGAGTTCCACCGTGAGACTTGTCGCAAGGTATTAAATCTTAATTTCGTTTACCAGGAGTATTGTTAGAGTATTCTGAAAAAATAATGTGGGCAAATTTGCTACAGTTTCATATGGCTATAAAGTATAAACGTATAAGAGGAGGTGAAAAACAGCTTTAAATTTATTAGTCAAACTACCTTTCAGACATAAACAGAAAAAATGAGATTGTTCTTGTTATTGTCTTTGTTTACAGATAAAAGCTCTACATCAATATGATTGCTTGAGGGCTAACAAAGCAACATCTGCTTGGGGACTGGAAGCTCGGGTTCCCTTCCTAGATAAAGAATTTATCAATATTGCGATGAGCATCGACCCTGAGTGGAAGATGGTAAAGACACTTTGTTCCAAGTATTTCGGTATCTAGAAAACTTCAGAACTTTTTTATGGAGGATTCCCTTATTTTCTTCAAACATGTTGCAGATTAAGCGAGATGAAGGGCGAATCGAAAAGTGGGTTCTGAGGAGGGCCTTTGATGATGAAGAAAACCCCTATCTGCCAAAGGTCATAACAATCACAAATCAAAACACTACTTCATTGGAAGTCTTGGTTTGCTTAATTTCCCATAGACTAACAAGTCCTGTTTGATGTGCTCTGCAGCATATTCTCTATAGGCAGAAAGAGCAATTCAGCGATGGTGTCGGTTACAGTTGGATTGATGGGCTCAAATCCCATGCCGAACAACACGTACTCATCTCCTACCTTTCTTCCTGTTTTCAACCGATGCGATTTTAATTGTACAATTACAATGTCGTGTTTCTAATGCTAGATTTTACTTTCAGGTGACCAATAAAATGATGCTTAATGCTGCCCATATCTATCCTCACAATACCCCAACTACAAAGGAAGCTTACTACTACAGAATGATCTTTGAGAGGTTCTTTCCACAGGTGATTGATTCAATCAATTAAATCTCCATAAACCCTTTTCATTAACTATAATAATGTCATAAAAAACTAACCAGATCATGTGTATTTTGCTCTTAATATTTTTGGCAGAATCCGGCTAGGTTAACCGTGCCAGGCGGTGCAAGCGTTGCCTGCAGCACAGCAAAAGCTGTCGAGTGGGATGCTTCTTGGTCAAACAATCTTGATCCTTCTGGTAGGGCTGCACTTGGAGTGCATCTTTCAGCTTACGAACAGAAATTGTCATCTGTCGCCAATGGGAACTTGGGACCAAATATTATCGACAACTTGCCCAGGTTGATTAGTGTTCCAGGAGTTGCTATCAAAAGCTAATATCCTCATTTCAAGGAGTTTCTTTCATGTGCGTTCTATCGTAGGAAGTAGTGTTTACGGGTGTTTTAAGATCCCGTGGTGCAGTTAATGTTTGTATGTTATGTCATGTGTCGACTCAAAATAATGTTTGTTCCGGTGGTTGGTACAGAACACCTGATCATTGTATTGTGTTGTGTTGTATTTTGTTGTGTTGTATTGTGTCAAGTTCCAAGCCTTGAAATGTGCTGTTGTTTTCTTGTAGTACGTATAGAACTTCCAAGTTGGGTTTGAGTTGTTTTCCTCCCTGGCTAATCCAATGCGTTTCTTTCAGTTAATTTGGTTGTTTGAAAATGGCTGTTATTTGCCAGTTCTGCTATCAATAGTCCAGAAAAAAACACCGCGGAATTCATCTGAAATGCTGGGAAAAACATAAAATAAGCATACCAAATGCGCGAAACTTCTAGCAAAAATGCAGCATGTCCAACTTCCAAGGGAGTTGTCCTCTAGGCCTGGTTTAATTTCCTCTTGGATGTATGAGGAAATTAAGTGGTTCAACCTGGATGATTTTGGCAATTTTCCTTTCAGGCAAAAAAAAAAAAGAAGAAATTTGCGGAACTCCGGTTGGACGGTCCAACTGGATCCTTCGTTCTTTTCCCTTCCAAGCAACCATCTTTAGACCCAACACTTGGGAGGAACTTTTCAGTGCCGAGCTCGCGCACATCCGGCGGTTCAAAAATGCAAAGGACGGCCCGGATTAAAACAGACTTTTCCTTTTCTTTTTTTATTTTTCTAAAATTCATCCGGCATTTTCAATCCTAGCCATCCGTTGTATTTTTAAACGGTCGAATGTGTGCGAGCGGACACCACATGGTATCCGCTCGGCATAGAGCTTAAACCATTTTGTTTCTGAAGAGAGTTTTCTTCAACTTTCAGAGATTCAGAAGTTCTCTTTCCAAGATATAATAAAGTGCTTCTATGGCTATCGCAATTGCGTTAGAGTTTGGATACCAGACATAACAAAAAACCGAGTCATATGAATCACAGAAAGAGAGAAAAAGGACAGAAAGAAACATGGATTCATCTGTAGTAATGAATCAAATAAGTTTGTTCACTCAATGTGGAAATAAGCAGCCTTATTTCTCATAAAACCAATACAACCCCCAAATTCCCAAAAGCACTAGATTACTAGAGAGACATCTAATGGTCCAATTTGCCCCTATCTCTAGGTGTATACCAAATGGCCTACAGAACTCTAAATACAAATCATAAAGTCAGAAAAATGAAAAAGACAATAAACGTAGGCAAACTTTAGAAGAACAAAGCAGTGTAGAACAATTGGTTCCAAGTATCAGGCAAGCCGGGGAGGCACCAATGGCTGCAGTCAGCAGAGTGGTCAGGGTTAGCTCTTTGTTCGGGGCTCAGGTCACCGCTGTATATAGAGGGGTGTGCGTCTTTTCGCATTGCAGAGAGCGTCGTTATGTCGAGTAGGAATGTAGGGGTGTTCATGCCTCCTATTACCTCCCGAATCACCTGCATTTGGTCCGGGTATACCCCCGGGTAGGTTGTGCTGCTTGTTGGCATGGTTTCTCCGTAGCAGCTCTTTGTTGCTGCTGCCCCATTCCATTCAGATGGGCTGTCAAATGAGATTAGGAAAATGGTTGTGATTATGAAGAAATCTGGGCTAAAAGTGACTGGTTTGTGTGTGTGCTTTGCTGGTTAAGCGAAATGAAACCAAAAGAAAGGGAAAAACAACCAGGGAAACACAGCAAAGAAAGAGGAAAAACAAACAGAAAATCATCAAGGGTTCTAAATGTAACTATTGAAAAAGCTACTACCAGGTTTGTTCGACCTCTGACGGTTTAAAAAATTTAAGCTATTCGAGATCAGTTTATGATTGGCTCTGCAATTAAAGACTGTTGAAACCGGCTCACCTCATAAGCCAAATCACGCTTGAACGTATTCTTAAAACTCGTAAGTTTTTCAAACAAAATTGAATAATTACCAGTTAGGGAGGGGGGGAAAAAAAGCTTGAATAATTAGTTGTTTTTTTTTTTTTTGATCTGGAGCTTGAATAGTTGATCGCAGGGCTATCCCTGATACTTAGGGGGCCCGAAAGCAGACTTTAAAGTTGGAGGCCCTTACATACTTTACGAGCATACAAGACAAATAGTAGTAAATCAATCCAAGAATGAAAAAAAAAAAAAAAGCATATGATAACGTAGGTAGATTAAATTTCCAATAGTAGTGATCTTTACAAGAACTTAAAAGTTTCACTTAAATATTATTCTTGTAGCATTTTTAACAACAAAACTATTAATTACGCTACATATATGATTAATCTTTCCCGTTTATAATGTACTTATTTTTCAGACCAAGTATAACACCTTATAAAATTGGGGCCCTCTACATATATGATTAATCTTTCCCGGCAGATCCGCTCGTTTATTAATCCAACTGAAAATGCTCAAAGCTTAATTACGTTAATGTTGGATGATTGGTGAACTTAACTCATTCTTGTGCTTGCATTACAATTTACAAACGAGCTACTAGGGACACGTCCAAGTTTATATCCATTTTTACATATCTCATGAGTAATAGCGAGACCCGTAACACTATTTGAAACGTCCCTCCATCACTTAGTACTATAAAAGAAGATGTGAGAATGAATGTAAAACTAGCAATTTTGTTTAGAAACATGGAGTAACTTTTTGGTGAACTTAACTCATTCTTGTGCTTGCATTACAATTTACAAACGAGCTACTAGGGACACGTCCAAATTTATATCCATTTTTACATATCTTATGAGTGAGAGTGATAGACCCGGAACACTATTTGAAACGTCCCTCCATAACGTAGTATAAAAGAGAAGATGTGAGAATGAATGTAAAACTTAGCAATTTTGTTTACAAACATAACTTTTTTGTTCCATTCACGTACTGCACATGTTTGGTTCCACCGACGAAATTAGTGTCTGAAAACAAAGGAAGCACCATTGCCACATGTTCCCACACTGACCAGGCAAATATTTCACTTCTAGTTTCGAAAATTCACAAACAACCACTTTCGGACATGTAGCACATGAAAGTAATCAATATGGAAAATTCTAAAAACAGTCTAGTAAGCTGTCGTTAAGGTTTAAAAAATGTATTGAAATTTGTGAAAAGTGTATAAAAATGTGTGAATATATGTTAAAAGGAGTAAAAAATATATTGGAGTTTGTGGGGTTTTTTTTTTCTTCTTATTTGCTTATTGTAAAAATTGGGCTGACAATAAAATGAGTCAATCAATATTACCATATAATTATCGTACTACTTTTTTTTTTTATTCACATAAGTCTATGACATGATTCTTTTACTTTTCTAATGTTTCACAAACAAAAAATACTACTCTACATTTCGTAAACTTCTATTTTTCACTCGACAAAAGGATTTTTTATTAATTTATTATATACATTGTAAATCATGCAAATAAAGACAAGAAAAACATAATTTTTATGCCTCCCTGGTCCGCTGCTCATTATATTTGGTTTGTTTGTTGGTTCAATACGAGAATTGATTTTGACACTCTACTTTTTGTTAACTGCACTTCAATATTTGTCTTTTAGTGTCCTTAATATCTATAACATTAACGGAAAAAACAAATATTAGAATGTGATTATCAATATTCAGAGTGACAAAATAATTTCCCTCAATATAATTATGTATTATAAATAAAAGACACAAACGATAAAAAAGAGGGTGTGAAAATCAATCCTGTTTATAATTAATAAAAGTAATCTCTGTTTTCTTTCAATAGGCAGTACTCATTTGGGTAAAACTACTTTTCTGACGTCTGAATCCTTTAGGCCAAGAAAGGTAAAGGGATGGTGACCAAAATTAAGGTAAAGCTTAAAAGGGAATTAGGGATACAATAACATAAGTTCATGATAATGCATAATTAGAGTGTGTGGTCATCAATATTCGGAGTGCCAAATTTGGACGATTGATTTACCTTTTCTGGACTATTTCGGAGAAATTTTTCATGTTTCCTCACATTTTCGGTTACTGATTGTGAATCTGGACCATTAATTTCTATTTTCTGAACCGTTTCGAGGAAACTCATGTTCCCTACAATTTTTGGTTACTGATTTCCAGCTATCATTTTTCTTGAAATATGATTACAGCTATCATGTACGTAATTGCACTAATGAATGTCGCCTTTTCAGTTTATGAACAAAAAGACATCTGGCTGGCATTCAATAACCAATAATAAGAGAGAGAGAGAGAGAGAGAGAGAGAGAGAGCATATACTTGTAGTGAGTGGGAGATATGGACTGGAAGAAGACTCTGGTTCTGCTTGTGTCAACATTTGCGTCCACCCATCTGGCCCACGTCCTTAGCCCTCTCTCTAAAGCAAACAATCGATCCATATCTTGATACAATGATCCTTCTGATTCCATGTAGTCCCACCTACACATTATCAAATAATGAAACGATCCCGGGACGAAACTAACTACTCTAGCAAGAACGAGACCGAGATAAGGTCATAAAAAGCGTTACATGTGGAAATTTTAAAAAAAACCGAGTGTTTATTAGTTACCCTATTACGGGTTTATTTCTTTTTTGAACGAGATGATTTCTTGAGTCGTTCGATGGAATTAATTTCCATTTTACTGTTGCGGGTCTCACATGATTAATTTTTGTATTTAGTATGAATAGGGAATTCACGATTAGATTCAAATTGCTAACCCTTGGAGACCTCCTTTGTGAATCCACCAGTGACCGGTGTTAAACGACAGCACATCGGCATCCCTCCAAGCTTTCCCATTCCCAGACGCATCGTCCAATTTCAAAATCCTCTTTCCCTGACTCGAATCGATGTCCACCAGATACGGTGCTTTGTAGAACGACACGGACAAACCATAGTCCTGCACATTACCATAACATAAAAGAACAGTCACGTGGTGTTTCAGGACATCCGACACTGTGCTCCGGGACGATTAAATAACTATTTCATAAAGATAGGTTTTATAAAAGCCAGTCTTATTTTAATGCTGTACAGCTTACCAAGAACTTGAATGTTGAGAGAGGGTCTCCCCTTATCATTTGGGTGGCTGATCGAGACACCCCAGCTGAAATCATGCAAACCAACGACTCCCATTGGTTCCTCCCCAGTGAGTCGCCCACAAACATCACGGTTTTCCCTCGCATTTTCGACAGGAATTCAAGCCCATCGAACCTATAACCAAAAAGAGCACAAAGAGTGATGCCACTAACATATTGTAATATTTTAAACCCCAACACCGCGGGTTTTTATTTTGTTAATAATGAAAAGCATTCCGATAAACTGGACTAATATCTTTAGCGCCTCCCACAGTTTTTTTCACTTGTTTGTCTAAGGCAAGGTGAAACCGAGTACAAACTGCTGCCGAAGAAAATCGACTTAACGGCTTTGTGGTGGTAAGTCCGCCGAAACAAATCAATTAACCATTGGAACATCTCCTTTGGAATTCGGGTTTTCCACATCGTGGTTGGTAACCACACACTCTAATCCTCTGAGCTATAGCCTACAGATTCCATTCGTCTCCACTAGAGCCTCACAAAAGAAACCTTTACGACCAAAATTAATAATTACGTGACACTATTTTACCGACAATTTGGTAAAATATTGTAATAACAGTTAACAAGACCGTGCTACACTATCATATTATGCAGATTATTATGTAAAACCGATAATGTTAATAGATTTTTCCTCGCATAAAATGGGTAAAAGGATAATCCGAATAATGTAAAGAAAATTGCTCAAAAAATTCAAAAAAAAGAAAAAGAAAAAGAAAAGCAGAGTGAGCGGTACAGAGCTTGATAATAAGCAAAATTAGGGAAGACCCACCTGGGGAGCACACAATTGGCGGGTTGCCAACGGTACTTGAGGTAATCGGAGTCGGGTCGGCCGTACATTTGGCAGTTGAATTCCGGGTCAATTATCGGGCAAGCAGAGGATTGGTAAACAGGGTAGGATTCGTCACGAACCCAGGTGCCCATAAACAGAGCACAATTTGTCTGATTGAGCTGGACCAGTGGTTGTCTCTGGTGGTGGTGGTTGCTGTGGTGGTTCTTCAAACCGGATAGCATAACCGATGAAGCTTTCTGGGTTTGCCCCCAAAAGAGAAAAAGAATTGTCAGGACATAGGAAAAGGTATAACTCGAGGAGAATTGGAAAATGAGAGGCGCCATTGTTTTAGAGACTTTTTGGAAGAGAGAGAAAATGAGAGGGGAAAGTGGAAGAGGGAAAATAAGGAGGGAGAGAAACAGAGGGAGCTGTGGAGTACTATAATGGAGGAGTGGGGTTTTGTTTTGTTGTCTTGTGTAGTGTGCATGTGAAGGTAGCTAGGCAAGGCTCTCGTGATTATTTAACCATCATTCTTCAACCGTACCCATTTTCTTTTTTGAGAATAACTTCTTGGGGACCGTAAGCAAATAAGGAGTTTGTATTCCGAGCGCATCTGCAATGTTCATCCCGAGATTCAACAACTTGGATAAATGAGTGGATTTTGTTTTTTGTTTTTACTTTTGTTTTTAACAAGGAGAGAGAGTGTATTGATCCGGGCCATTGGATCTCGGAATGAACGGTAGCGCGGATGCTCCGTGTGAAAACTCTTGTTTGCGGACGGTCCGCAAATAAGTTATTCTCTTTTTTTCACATACTGGTCTAACACTTACGTGAGAGTGTGTGCATTTGCGTGTGTAAAATGAGTGTGATTCTAGCTAAAGAAGGCTCCCGTGATTATTTAAAAACCCTTTTTCTTTTAATGAAGGAGGGGGTGGTAGTGTGGATTATAACTCCTTACAACAGCTTCAATGGCATGCTATATGTATATTATAGCATGAAGCTCTTAAAATGGTGAGGTAAAACACACGTTGTATTTGTGTTATTTCATCTATAGCACTATATATATATATATATGGTCCCCTTCTAATCCGGACCTCCCGTTTCCGAACCTCCATGATCTAAACATTTTTTTGACGATCCGATCCGTCCAATGTGTTCAGAAGGTATATACATTTTTTGCGAAAACTGTTTGGATCAAGCCCTTCCCGGTATTTTGTTTTGAAGATTTCTCGCGTGGATCCTTGAAAACACCTTCTAAACACATTGGACAACTCGGATTTTCCAAAAATAATCTGCAACACAAAAAAAATCAATTTTTTCTTATTCTCGGGAGGTTTGGACTAGAAAATTTGCCTATATATATATATATATATATATATATATATAACAATGGTAATAATTAAATATGTCTCATTGTGTCTATTTCTCTTATCATGGAATTCATAAATAGCAATTCAAATTGACATTTTTCTAAAAGATACTAAAAGAAATAGCATTGGCGCCATTAGAGCAACATTGATATATTACATCTATCCAAAGAGCAACTCTACCATTGAAAACGCTCTTGCACAGTCAGAATACATTGCATTTTTTAAATTAAATGCTAACAGTGGCGGAGCCAAGGATTTTTCATCCAAATCTGGTGTTCCAAACCCCATAAGTGTCATTTTAATACTAGCATCTCTACCAATGAACGATTAAATTGACCCTCCTAAAATTCATCTGAGACTCTTAGTTACGCCTTCACGAATAAATTGAGTTTTTTAAATGTTAAGTTTGTCAATATTTTCCTAGATGAAAATGCGAGGACTAAGCGCGGAAACAGTTTGGTATTAATTCACCACGTAAGAAATCTCAAAAGCTAGTTACTTGTTAGCGTAAATACTACACACATGATATAGGAATATAAAATAGTAAAGAAATCAACATACATAATTTACGTGGTTCTCCAAAACTAGATAAACTCCACGAGAGCGAGAGATTCTTATTGATTAACAATATGATTTACATAGAGAGTATTTATATTCTATTCCTAACTCCGAGTACATGGCCTGTCTTCCCATAATACCCTTGTAACACCGTATCATAACCCCCAAAGCACTGGGCCTACGGCCCAGTCTACTCTTCTGAATCTGTGATGGGCCAGATGCGTCGCTCCGCCCCGCACTTGACCTTACCTAAAACTTCTTATCTACATATGAACAACAACTTCTAATATGTATAAAATGGGTTCACGTGAGGTTTGTACAAAGATTGGTGACGGTGACTCTATGACTCCGTGAGGTTGATTTGGACCAATAATGCAGTCGAGCTATTGAATTGAGTGCCCTCTTGCTTTTTTAAAGAAACTTTTAGTGTAAATTACATGAAGTCCCTCTCAATTATCACACATTTATGAGTTACCTCTTCATGTTTAAACTCGGACACTTAACCCCCTCAAAGTATTCTGGTAAAAAATTGGAGTAATGCCATTGACTGAAAGTTTCAATTTATATTTTGTCGCCTTGAACTGGTATTTCAATAGTTATACCAGTTTCTACAATAACTTTTACCGCAAACCCAACTTCACAGTCTACCGACAAAAATAACTACTTTGTTCAATCCCTCTCTAAACAATTAAAGAGTTGAATTGTTGTCTCTGATAGCAATTTTCAGCTGATATCAATGGTGGGATAAACAATAAAAATCAAGCTCAGCACAGTAAAGCTACGTTGGCGGTGCCAATGACACCAAACCACCTCATCCTATTTTTTGTAAACCGTACCTAAGGCCTCATCAGAAAACCCCATCAACAAGCAAGCCCACATCTTCCATCTTTCTCAACAAATGCAATCGTGGGGTTTTATTCTCTCTCTCTCTCTCTCTCTCTCTCTCTCTCTCTCTCTCTCTCTCTCTCTCTCTCTCTCCGATTGATCGAATCTAATGCTGATTTTATAGATATGAGAATTTGATTTGTTTTCAGTTGTATTAATGGATGCATATTATAGGATATGGAGGGATAGATGTTGTTAAAGTTTTATGCAGTCAATTGATCTTTAGTGACGAAAGACTAAAGGTTGATAACAGAGGTAAGGAGGAGAAAAAAAAAAGAAAAAGAAAAAAGGGTGCCGTGATGATGATGCCATTAATGAGTTTTTACAAACTTGGAACATGAGATAGGAGTCTGATACCATGCTCGATGTATGTAAGATATATTGTTATCCCTTTAAGAAGACAAAACAAAGGCTAATTATATGAAATAATTTTCATTTTTCTAGTGAAATACTATTCAAGTGGAATATTCTATCGAAAATCCTAATTGTTCGTTAACAGAAGGGGTTCTTGCCATAAGATACTAAACGGAGGGGTGTTAAAAGTGTTTGAATTTAAACTGTAGGGGTGCAACTTCAAAATCACTAATAGCTAAAGGGGGTCTAATGTAATTTACCCAAACTTTATGTCACAAATGGATTTTTGTCCACACATTTATACGTGGTCTCCAATCTCCTCAGAGTGGGAGGAAGTTATTATACTTGCTTACGGAGCACTTACTTACGGAGCACTGCCACGTGATATTTCAAAAGTCTTTTTCACTATATGGATTTCATCACCAAGTATCTGCCATCTACACAAATATGCGAGGAAAAAGACTCGTGAAGTGCTACGTAGCGGGGCTCCAAAGCGAGTAATGCTGTGTTGTCTATTCATGGGCTCTTTTTATTCCCAGTCACACTTCACGGCCTTTCCAGTGCATTAATTCACTACATTCCCATCACAGCAGAAAATATTGTCGTCTATGTAAAGAACTAAAGCATGCTTCCTATAAAATTTAGTACTCATGACAAGGATCAGGTTAGGATGTGATGATCTCTTACGTAATGATCACTCATATATTGATTTTTCATGTGATTGTATAACACGAAATGTAATTTAAACGATCTCATTCAACAAATCCAAACAATCTGTAGCCCTTGATGTATTTTTGCCCAACACAAAAATTAGGTCGATTGGTTTTCGATCAAATCGTTTTTTCTGAAGATGAACGGGCAGTCAAAGCCTGGCCATCCATTTCGATGGCAAATATGTTTTGTTGATGTGGATATCGACATCTGATTGATCTAACTTTTTATATTTATAACAAATGCATCAAGACATAAAATAATAAATAGTTCAAACTTCAAACCATCGATCTATAGTTGTGGTACGTATTGTGCAGCACCAAGCTGCACAGTGTGCTGTGCACGCGTGGCAACGGTGCTCCAATGATCGGAAACATTCACTATGTAGAGCTCGTCAAGTAAAAAAAGTGTGCCAAAAATCAGCTCGTTCGGATATCATTAAATACCTCATCGGAACTTTATTATCTTAAAAAGAATGGATCCAAAACACTAGATCAAACCACTAGAATCCGCGTGGCAGCGGTGCTCCAATGATCGGAAACATTCACTACGTAGAGCTCGTCGAGTAAAAAAAGTGTGCCAAAAATCAGCTCGTTCGGATAGCATTAAATACCTCATCGGAACTTTATTATCTTAAAAAGAATGGATCCAAAACACTAGATCAAACCACTAGAATCCATTATTGCTAAGTTAAATGTGTTCCAATGAAACACTAAATGATATCTGATCAAGCTGATTTTTGGTACACTATTCTACTTGATGAGCTCTACGCAGTGAACGTTTCCGATCATCAAACCGTTGCCGCAACGCGTGCACAACACCTCCCCTGGTAATGGTAGGTCATAATACTTCAAACTAGTACTACACAAGGAACCACATGAAAGGTCTATCATCATATACTAAAAGGACCGGAGTAATATTTCTGATGGGGACAAGGGGTTTCCAGGACCATTGCTATCAGTGTGTTAGTGTAGTCAGAATGGGAGGCATAACCGCACAAGGCCAAAGAACAGAAAGTCTCGGTACCCAAAATTAATACCCAGAAACTGTCCAGAATTTGAACTTTAAGTGAATCTGGACCATTAAAGTTCAAATTCTGGACAGTTTCTGGGTACCAATTCTGGGTATGTAGCATGTTCGGCCAAAGAAAGGGCAAGCCGGTAAGGTAGGTGGAGTAGTGATTTATCCCAACTTGGTGTATGGGCCCTGATTGGTAGTTCATGTGGTGGGCTTTGGTAGCTGCCTCAAGTTTGAATTCCTTTTTCTCACTTCTTTTTTTTGTACTATAATAATAAAACTTTGGTAGGTAGAAATATCAAAGAGAAATCATCACCTCTACTGAAAATATCCCTGGGACTTCTATTTTCGCATGCATGACTTCAGTTGCAGAAGGGCACAAAAGACCTTGTCTCAGGGATCGTACTCCACGTTTAATCCACAATGGCCAACGCATTTACGAATCTTGAAAATTAAAGTGATAGAAAATCGGGATCCGGGGGTGTTGTGCATCCCTCAGCCGTCCAATAGTGTTTTGGACGGCCGGGATGCATTCGGCAATTTTGATTTAATTACCGGTAAAAAACGGAAACACATCCAAACCGTTCGAAACACATCCAGACCGTCCGATTTCTATCACTTTAGTCATGCGAAAATAGAAGTCTCTGAGATATAAATCGCGAAACAGAAAGAAAGTGCGTAATAAACAGAAAACAATAAAGACGCACTAATATACCTTATATACATTGAAAACCTCAACGCGGGAGTGACCTTGTATTTTTTTTACTACTTTTTACTTTACATAACTTTTGTTTAGCTTTTCGCTGTAATTTTTGGGACTTATCATATGTCGACGAGAGGAATAAAAAAAGTGTGTAAATATGGACCAAAGTTGAAAAAAGTTTTTATAAGACGACATTTTAGACAAAAAAAAAAAAAACCAATTGTTTGGTATCTTTCGTCTTTATGAACTCTTTTTGGCTTTTAGTAATAATTTGTTACTTTTTAGATTCCTCTCGAGACAAATGATTAGTCCAAAGTAAACCGTGGATCTAAACAAAATTCAGAAAAGATTAATAGAAACCAAAAAATACTAACTGGTTGGTACGGTTAGTATTTTTTCGTCTTTAATGAACTTTTTTTTTGTTGCTTTTGGTAATAATTTTTTACTTTTAAGATTTCTCTCGTCGAGAAAAATAATTAATCCAAAATAAACTAAGAATCTAACAAAAATTTAGAAAAGATAGTAATAAAAATACCGAAACAAAAAATACAAAAAAAAGGGGGAAACTCAGCCATAGAAATCGTAATAAATGAAGAATCAGTTTTCCTAGGAGTGTCTAAGCAGGCGAAATTTTGAAAAGCAAATGTGCTTTGCTTTGCTTCGCCTACATTCATAGAACATCATTCCATTCTTCTTATCTAGTGCCACAGCCCAACTGTGCATCCCCATCATCTTCTAGTCATGCTACAATTATTTGAGGGGCATATTAAAAAGGTTTTGCTGTTCTCCATTTCAATAATTGCTGCGTCCCTTCCTTCAATTCTTTTTTTAACAACCACGCATATTGGTCAGCTTACTCGCACCTCAAATAATCTTGGGGACCATAAACCAACCGTTCACTAACGGGAGCCCCACTTAAAACCGGAACAAATGCTCCGTATGGATTGATCGATCCAAAAGAGTTGAAGCACCTTTGAAGAAAGCAAACCGCTAAGTCATCCCAAGCCTTATCCACCAGCAAATTACTTGGGGTTATGGTTGCACCTCTGAACTATCATGCAATAAATGTTCATAAACCTTTGTAACATCTCAAATTATTGGTCAATTATTCATTGTTTTTAAGTCAACACTAACATCAAGATATATATATATATATATAGGGCCGGATCCGTGGACATACATTTTGCACACACATTTTGACACTCTATCTCAACCGTAGAAATGGAGGGCTGAGATCAAAAGTCAAAAAGGCCCCATGTCCCACGTTTCTCACAGTTGCTGGTGGACCCTCTCTCTTCTCTCTCCTCTCTCCCCCAAAACGCTGAACTCACCTCCAGCCCCGACAACGAGCCGTCGGTGAAGCTGTCCTCCTCCAGCGACGACGACAACGACTATGACTGTCTCCCGAAAGTGCCATTTTTCGGTCGAAGATCCGTCCAGCCAATGTTGTGGTCGAAGAAATTGGTTTCCACAGATTGAATGAACGAATTCCCGTGACGGGTTTTAGAATATTGATGGGAATCGTGGGATTCTTTGTTCTTGTCGAATTCCAGGAATTCAAATACCCTTGAGAAACAACCTCGTCTTCAACAATAACAAGATTTGGCTAGTGAATGACATTTGATTCAAGGACTTCTTCTTCCAAGAGAGAGAGAGAGTGAGTGGGGTATGGAAGAATATTGGGAAATTTGGAAAAAAATATCACTTTGACTTTCAATTCCTTGATTTAGGGGGCAAATATGAATCGAAAAACAAAGAACTGGTTTTGTATTGTGGATTTGAAGCCAACAGGTTGCTGGATCTTTTTGGTTTTGCCGGAGTATGGCTGAGAATGGCTGCCTGCGTTTTGGGGGAGAGAATGTGGCTAACAGTTTGAGAATGGGTCCTTTTTTACTTTTAATCTCAGCCCTCCGTCTCCATGGCTGAGATAAAGTGTCAAAATGTGTGTGCAAAATGTGTCTACGGATCCGTCCCTTATATATATATTTCTTGGTTACCGTGGTATTCAATTCAAATTACCTACATGTTGTCAAGACGTAAGAGCATCTCCATTTGATCTGTTATAAAATGTTCGTTAAGGACTTGTTATATAACCTAAAGTGTTAGAAATAGGACTCAATTTGTGTTTTAGAGGGTTATTAACCTAAGTAGAGGATGCAAAAAAGGTACATTAGACAGTTTTATGATGTTGGTTAAACTGTGAAAAATAAATCCCTCTCTATACTTTCTATTACTGTAATTGGCTAGTTCCGTGTCCATAGGTAATGAAGGCTCTAAAGTATTATTTAAATAGAGCAACAAAATATAAAATGTTTCATTAACTTCATAAAATCTGACGAAATTTAAGTAGAAAGACCCGAATAAAAATGCTCTAAATCCAGATGTACCGTGTGTCTTGGACCAAATTTGTAGGCTTTTTTATTTGAACTTTCTTATTTAGTTCCTGTAATATCAGTCTTATAAAGTCTGCGTAATCAATCAGCGGAGATTTTCTAGGTCTTTTATTTTAGTACGTCAATATTAGTCAAGGTGCACATATATAAGTTATCTCGAACATCCAATTATAAAAACCAAAAAGCATTTTGTAGGGGTCCAGATGTACCGAGCAATGCCCAGAAGTGGACCTCTAGTTGAGCAAGGATTCAATGGAAACTGCCGAAGGGATACCTTTATGGGACCCTTCGGTTTGAGGGATACGTATGGGGGACCCTTCGGTGGAAGGGACACCTGTGGAGAACCGTTCGGATGAAGGGTTGTTATGCATCGTCATTAGTCCAAAGGAGCTTTAAGCCTTTTGCTTCGGTCGTTCACCGAAGGCCTTCTAACGGTTCCATAGGAGTGGAGTAAACCTAGGAACAACCCTGACCGAGAGGCCAGGTAGCCAGCCTCATCACGAGAAGCACCCCCAGGGGCTGACTCAACAAAAAGGTTAATGCTGCAGATGCGCGTAACAAACCATGATCACGACAGATGACGTCACCCGAACGATTTGTGATACGTGTCGTGATACCAGTGGAAGCATGTGTTTGTGGCATAATCGATCGGCCTAGTCATGATGACGTCAGCCGAACGGTTATCTCACGTGATGGGCACGATCGGACTTGGAAGGCAAGCCAAGGCTCACCTATAAAAGGGAACCTCCATTAGAGGATAGAGGTACGCACAACTCTTCCTCAAACCCTAGATCTACACTTCATCTCCTTCATCTACTAACTTGACCGTCGGAGTGCCGTTCTGGACTTTGTGGTCCAGTCCGGCGCTAACGGTGCATTGAGTGTGCAGGCCTAGGTGTATCTAAGTGAGGGAAGATCACCCGCAACTACCATCACCGTCAGGAAGGACTCTTTGAGAAAGTCAGGCTCCACACATTTTATGTAGTACTATTAAACACCTTATAAGCTATAAACTTATAGGAAGTGGAAAACCATACAAGATTCCGTCCCGAATTTGTTGTCCATTTACAGCTATGTGTGCTATTTTTCAATTGTTGCAGTAGCTGGAGTTGGTACTTAAACCAGTGTTTTTTCAGTCCCACCTTCATAAGTCAATCCCACTAAACTGTATCTTTCAATATATAATGTTTTTTTACAATTTTGAAAACTTTGTTTAATCGTACTTATCGAGAATTATCAAACAAGATCTATATTAAATATTTATATAACATTATATATTAAAAAATATAATCAATTTTTTGAAGTGTTGCGAATATTGAAAGTGGACAACAACTATGGGACAGGTGGAGTATTTCTTAAGACCATGTGTAGGCTTGGTACACATGCAGTTTTAGCCCAAAATGGGAAAGGAATGATGAGTGATGACAAAAGAAAATAGGACTGTAGCTGGAATTGGACTCATCGGTGACCCAGTGGACAAAAATAGGAGTGGCATGCAAATAATCACAGGAAGTCTCACATGGGTTTATTATATATTTATATATATCCCCATTCCACTATCCATTGTTGCTTCTGGGCAATCAGGCACACTCTGTTCTGTTTATAACTGAGTGCATGAAGGGGGAAAGTGAACATTTTAGCCACATGTATTAGATATGGAATCCTCTCCAGTCCCTTGAAGGATCTATACAATCCTGTCCGGATCGTTTTTAGGGACCTGGGGTTGCTGCTGTGTAGCTTGTGCATAACAATTGTTGTGCATAATCTGGGCCGTCCACAAGTGTTCAACGGTTCGGATTGAAAACAAACTATTCGCCCAAATACTTCTCCTATTTTGTTTGAAATCTAGGTCGTTCATCCAAGCAACGGACGATCCGGATCATGCACAGCAGCAACCCCGTCCGCGTTTTTAGGTCCTTCTTGAATCCATTTTGATAATTGGAACCTTTGATATCTTAGTCCCCGTAGATAACATTAGACAAGCCAAAATTCATGTGAATTGAATATATACTCCTTTTTTAAGTTAAACGGAAATTCATGTTTCAGAAATGTGAGTACACGTGACTGACGTGAGAAGGAGTTTTATTTTCGACCAACTCTCAATATCTATGTTGACAGAGTGTAGCATGGCCAGAGGAATGATTAGTGCCCAGTACTCTAAATGTCAATTGAATATCATTTAATCTATTTTTAGAACACATTTATCTCAAAATAAACAGGTTAAGAAAATTTTGTACGATGGATAAAAATCCACTTTTCTAGAGATAAATATGGTTTGAGAAAACATGAAACGATATCCAATTAACATGATTTTTTCCGGGAAATTGATATTCGCACTCCTAATTTTGATGCAGGCACTCCAAGCTGCAATAGTTTTCCAAAATTACCCTTTTCCAAGTTCCATAATTTACTTCAGGCACTCTAAAAACCTTTATTCTTTTCCTTTACTTCAGGCACTCCAAAAAAGCGGATAATTTTTTTTTTATTAGAAAAAAGTAGATAGTTGTTCAACTCCTTTTACTGCACGCCACTGAATTACTTACTTGCTTTGGCAAAAAAATGCAGAATTGGTTTTTTGGTTTTTTCGTTGTCTTTTTTTTTTTTTTGCATTTGTTAGTTTTGCGTCAAGATTTCGTGGTTTATTGATTTATCTCGACGAGACGAATCCAAAAAGTATAAAATTTGGTCAAAACTAATATTTTTTCGAATAAAGCCGAAAATAAACCAAAATAAACCTATTTATTGTTTAATTTTGGCTTTAGTAAAAAAAAAAATAGTTTCGACCATAATTTTATGTTTTTTGGAGACGAATCCATAAACCACGAAAATTGACGCAAAAACTAACAAATGTTAAAAAAGAAAAAAATTGAATAAAGACAACGAAAAAACCAAAAAAACTACTCCTACTACCTTTTCTTTTCTTTTCTTTTTGCAAAGTGGCATGAAACAATTTGATATAGATGCATTTTTAATGTTTGGAACCTACTATTTATGTTGTGGACGTTTAATGTTTGGAACCTAATGTTTATGTTTAGTTTTCGTTCATTTTTCCGTTTGAAGTGCCGTAGTAAATGAGCAGATAATTTGGAGGTGGAGTGCCTCCAGTGATTTTTATATGTTGAAAAGGGTACTTTTGTAACTTTATTAAATTTTGGATTGCCTGCATCAAAAAAGGGAGCCCCAAAATCAGCACCCTTTTTCCGTGGCTAATATTCTCATCGAGGTTTAAAATATCGGTGGTCCTGATCATCAAAACAGGTTTAGAAGAGCCCAAATCTGACCCGGAAAATACCATCCAGTCTCTCCCATCCCCTTTGTTAAAAGTTAACAATTTTATCCTCTACATAATTGAAATCCGAATCAAGCTCATCCAAATGTGCATCGAATTTTCCAAATTATTTTGGAACAAGGAGTGTGTTAAGAAACAAGATCGATTTGTTAAATATGAGAGTAAAAAAGTATAAAATCATTCACCTAGATACAAGAAAAATTCCCACCTATATGCAAGGTAGTTTTTTTTTTTTCACTTGTTTGTCAATCAATATGCAAGGTTTGCATATATTAAGAAAACTACTGTAATTCAATATCGTCGTTTAGATACAAGAAAAATTCCCACCTATATTTAAGAGGCCTAGCGATCGGTTGAAATGGCCCAGCCCAACTTTTTTGTATCCAATGGTCTTCAAGTCTTGTTGGACTTCAGCTCGAAAATCAACATGGGTAAATGGCTTGTAGTACTTTTTTGAGCTGCGGATCACAACATCTACAGCTGGGAAAACAAAGGGGTGCTTTGGCAAAAAAAAAACCGAAGAGTGGTTTTTTTGTTGTCATTAGTCAATTTTTTTTTGCATTTGTTAGTTTTGCGTCAAGTTTTCGTGGTTTATGAATTCGTCTTGACGAGACGAATCCAAAGAGTAGAAAATTATGGTCGAAACTATTTTTTTAATAAAGCCAAAATTAAATCAATAAACTGAAGAATTTTGGTTTATTTTCGGTTTTATTCAAAAAAAAAAATATTGGTTTTACGCAAAACTATCAAAGTAGCCAACTGAGATTTGCTCCATAGCCAAAAGGCCCGAGAAAGGTATTGAGATTCGCACCTTGTACTTATTTGCCTTCACCATATGCTTCACGCTTTTCTACTTGTCATCGCTCATTGCCGAGAAAATTTTCAGTGCCGTGTGGGTATTGCCCATGTAGTACCCGCTCAACAATCTCAGCCGTTTAAAGTGCAATTCGACTGTCCGGAAGAGTAGAGAGAGTGATTGGGTGAGAGGAGAGAGAGAGAATCAATCTGAGCCGTCTAAAACACTTTTGAACGGCCGAGATCTTGCTCGCCATGGACACGGTACACATTCGGTACCCAAAAATTTTTTCTCATTGCCTAACTGGAAAAATAGTATCCAACGAAATTATATATCCCTTGAAGAAATTATATATCCCACGAAATTGTATGTACAATTGTACTAGATTGAACCCGTGCTAATGTACGGAGAAATTTTTTTTTGATTTTGTTAGTTTTGTGTTGATTTTTTTGAATTATTGATTCATCATGATGAAAGGAATCTAAAAGTAAAGAATTATTATAAAAATATTCAGTAAAAAAATTCACTATTTAAATTATTTTTGTCTTTATTGACAAATCTTATTAGGGACCCTTCCCTATAGTTTGACGGCTCTACCGAAGGCGGTGAAGTGTGATGGGCTGGAGCATCTGGCCCATCAAGATTGAAGCCCAGATCCCCTGCCCAGTCTCTCGACCATTCCATCGGTTCTATTTTCCAGCTTATAAAATCTCCTCCGTGCACTGCAATTCGACTCTTTCGTCGGCGCACAATAGGGCATCGGAGAAACTTCTAGGTTAGCTCGCTCGCTCTCTCTCTCTCTCTCTCTCTCTGCAATTTGCTTTCTGTTCGTCAAATTTTAGCATATGAAGAATTCTTTTGCTGCTTTGCCATATTCTTTTGCTGCTTTGCATTCATCCCTTGTATAGACAACCCTTTTGTATATTAAATCAGTAATTATACAGACTATAATCCTTAATCTTCCCTTCAACAGTCCCTTAATCACTCTGTACAGGAAATTAGTTTTTTCATTATCTTGTTTTAGTTGGTTAATTGGGCTGGCTAAATTTACACATTAAGCATTCTATAATTGTTTGAAAAGTAAGTTTCCTGGCGTACCCTAGCGGACATGTACCTATGTTTTAAGGTTTTTGCTGTATGTACCTATACCCTTTTGTATGTTTTAAGGTTTTTGCTGTTTGTGCTTCGTGGCTTTAGAGAACCGTGGTTTAGGTATGTTGTGCGGAGAGTTTCCTGCAAATCAACCGTACTAAGACTTATGTAAGAAAATGGAGAATAAGAAGCAAAATCCACACATATTTGAAATCAATGGGGAGATACCGAATGACGAATACAAACATGAGAAGCCAAGATTTATGCTTCTTCCTTTAATCCGCATCATATTTCAACACAAAACTAATGGTTTTACTAATGAAGAGAAGATGAATGCTCCAAAGAGCTAGTACTATGGTAAAAGAAGTTCATTAAAAGAAGCCCTCTTCACTAAAGTACTCTCCTTAGTCCTTACAAGTCACACATGAGTCTAGTTTCAAGCTTCAACAAAACAGGCAACATAGATCTCTGCAAAGGCCTAAAAGTTATACCAACATGAAACCTACCAAGGATCCTAAACAGGCCACCCAGGGAACTGAAGTCACCGTATTTGTAGCAAGTTACTTTTCCCAAGTCTAAGGTGTCACTGTTCCCAATAAGGGGCACTTAGATTCTAAGCCCAAAACCATCGAGGAAACATTTACAACAAAGCTTGAGGAAGTTCCAAAACCAAGCCAAAGTTGGCTGCACATGTCAATATGCGTCAAAGTCTGTACCGGTCCCTAACCCTTTAGCCACTGATTTGGAAGAAGGCTGGTGATGAAACAGTGCCTGTTTGGAGCCCGACAATTATGTTATGAACAGATTCTCAAGTCAAAATTGCGCCTATTTGTTCATGATATTAAGATTTTGGTGAAAGATTTCTCTTTTATGTCTTGTCTGAAACAAAATAATCATTTCAGACAATCTAACTAATTTATACGAATGTGAGGCTGCGGCTTGGTGATGAAGATATGGATACAATTAACCTTGTTCTTTGACCTTGTTCTTTGTTTCTTTCCTTTTATCATTAGACGACAGTAGCCCTGTTTTTGTTGTACAACTCGCAAGCTAGGTGTGTGCACCTCACCTATCTATGGTTCTAATTTCCCGCTTTGAGTTTGCTTTTTTCAAAACGCCTACTCTTATGAACTACTGACCCCCGATCTCATTAACCAACTCCTTGCTACATTCCCTCTAAAAAGTAATTAACCTGGTTGTTGGCTCTGGGCCAATCTCTTCTTGATTTGTATGTGTAACACTTTAAGGGACAGTAACGGTCCAGGCAAATGAAAGCTACATATCGTCGAAGGGAAGTGGCCGCAATTATTGGTCATCGTTTCTTACTGGAAAATCATTGCTGATTGCTTTGTGGTTTATCTGTAGGCAGTACTGACCCTCGTGTGTCATTGTTTGCAGGTTACATCAAGTTTGGGACTTAAGACCTTGTTGCAAAAAGAATGGCCAAGCATCATCCTGATTTAATAATGTGTAGGAAGCAGCCAGGTATTGCCATTGGACGATTATGTGAGAAAGATGATGGCAAGTGCGTGATTTGTGACTCCTATGTGCGCCCTTGCACACTCGTGCGAGTTTGCGATGAATGCAACTACGGATCCTTTCAGGGTCGCTGTGTCATCTGTGGAGGAGTGGGAATCTCTGATGCCTACTATTGTAAGGAGTGCACACAGCAGGAGAAAGACAGAGATGGCTGTCCAAAAATTGTCAATTTGGGAAGTGCCAAGACAGACCTGTTCTATGAGCGTAAAAAGTATGGTTTCAAGAAAAGGTGATAGTATTGCACGATTGTCTTCCTGAGCCTTTTCAATTACCCATATGTATTAATGTAATTGGAGATCAACCCATTTCAAAATGTTGGAACAACGTCAGGGGTCTAGGACTATCCGGTGTATTTTCTTGAAAATGAACTGTGGTGATGGTGAAGCTGCATTTTAACTGTTATCTGAATGAGAACCGTGTTGAATTTGAATTCGGGGCTTTGCAATCATTATCTTAAGCCGATCTTAATGTTTTTTAGTGCCGTATGATTCTTTGTTTTGTGCTGCCGTTTGTGTAGTGATTGTGGCTATTGTTATTGGGTTTTTGTTTTCCTACTGTAGATTCAACAGATATATGGGAGCAACCCGTGCTCTTGTCAGACTTGCAGGAGATATGTTATCGCCATTGATGACTTGATGGTCCTCTATTTTTGTGATGCTTTTGACGGTGGGTTTTTGCTTGTAGTTTTATTGCCGTCCATTGTCGTCGTTCTCTCCAGGCGTATTGATTTCAAATGGCAAGAGGACTTGTATTCCGGTTGGGTTTGTCCAACTAAGGAAGACACGGGTGATTAGGTGGAAAAGAAATTGAACGGAGAATGCAGCTTTTAGGTTTGGAGCTGCAACAGGGTAAGCCCCACTGCTCTCTCTCACACACGCATACACGAGTGCACAAAGAGACACTGATGTTCATAGCGCAAACTTAACACATGCACGCACGAGTGCGCGCAAAGAGGCACTACCTGCGACTGTAGGTGTTGCGCTCTAGTCCGTAGTGGAGTCACTATCGTGGTTCCACAGTGCTGTAGAGTGGAAGGTTGTTTCAGTGTGTTTTGACTTGGATACTGAAACAGAAACAGTGCCAATGTGGGATTTATTAGTATTATGCACTATGCAGTGGGAGGAGGCACAAAATAGCATAATTGTTCTGGTACCAGCGCAATTACTCCACGTATTAACCACACGGGTCGAGCTCCTCTCCGTACCCCATCCCTCTTTAATTTCAATTTTTGACATCATCTCGGGTTGACAAGTGACAACTATAGTCTAAACTGTACACCTTGTAGGACACGCAACGAACAACATGTCTATAAAAAAATCAGTAAAATTGAATATTGATAGACACACGAACACCTTTCGAATTGTAACGCAAAATAAAAGGGAAATATGTTCTAAGTTACCTCTAGATAACAAAGTATAACTTATTCACATATCTATCAGTATACACTACATAGTCATACTGATTTATCGTAGACTTGTAGACTTGTATACGTGTTATACGAGTTCAACAGTTCGGATCATAATTGCTAGCTCAACAAGTTGACAAAAATTGAGAGGACGGAGAGGAGGTCCTCCCTAACCACACCCACCATGAGAGAGAGAGAGAGAGAGAGAGAAAGAGGGAATTATTGCGACTTTGAAGAGAACTGATGAAAGAACAGGTGACTGTGAAATGTGGATCACTTGTTGTGCATCTCCATGCACTGCACCGTGCTGTGCAGCCATTGCGCGGCTGCGCCGGCACCTTTCCGACGATCGGAGACGTTCGCCGCGTAAATCTCGTCGAGTAGTACACGTATGCCAAAAATCAACTTGATCGGATATCTTTAAGTATGTCATCGAAACGCAAATACTTTTAAAAGAAAGGGAACACAAATGGACACAAACACGGAATCAAAACCATTTTTTCATGTTATTTGTGTTCCGATGAGGCACTTAAAGATATCCGATCAAGTTGATTTTTGGCACATTTGTAGTACTCGACGAGGTCAACCCGGTGAACATCTCCGATCGTCGAAAAAATGCACAGCACGGTGTTGTGCATGGGGATGCACAGCACCCCCGGTTCGTCATAGGGAACGATGTCCGGCCAAGTATGATGTTTGAAGTCTACCATAATCCGTCCTAATCTTTTCAGATTTTGTTCAAATAATTACCCTGGATTAAATGGATTCCATTTTAAAATCCATAGTCAATAGTTACTCAACGGATTGGCCTACATTTTGTTTGTTTTGTTTCTAGCGGATGATGACTTTGTTTCTTTCAATATTCTTAAAGTAGTCGCAACTCAGGGGGTTATTAAGTTGAATTATTGTTACCAACAAATGTTTGATACTTCTTCCGTCCGAATTTGTTTGTCCCTCATTCTATTGTAATCGGATAAAAAATTAGTGATATCTTTAAATTAGTAACAAAATTTATATCCAATGTGGATCTTAGTTGATAGATCTCGATCCTATAAGACAATATTTTTAAAATTACATAAAAACATTATAAATTACAAGATATAATCATTTGAAAAGTGACATGAACTCCTAAAATAAACTAACAAATCTGGACGGAGGGAGTATTTTTTTCTGTGAACTCGACTCCAAATTCTCCCCTTGTCTCAATTGAGAGCGAGTATATTATTTGTATAAAAGTTTAAGTTTTAAAAAATCAATTGTCTGTAGGATACAAAAAATAAAATACTCCCTTCGTTATTTTTTAAGTTGTAGATTCATAATTTTAACTTCTTAAGAAATCATCATTATTACACCTTTCACATTAACTTTTATATTCATTTTCCACCGTCGCCCTTGATGGAGACATTATCATTAAATTTTACTCACTAACTTTTCAAAAAAGGCAAAACAAAAAATGTACCAACTTTTACCACTAACTTTTCAACATCACATTTATTTAAGAACAATCCAAAATAGAATATACTACTTTTTTTTATAAAAAATCCGATTAACCTAGTACATTATATGAACAAATAAAGTGTCGCGCGAACAACCCAAGTAGTAATTATTTAGTGCTCCCGGAGCTCCGCCTAGTGGAATTCTATGGGATTTTATAATCACATATATTCACTTGAGCTTCATACACTTAGACTCGGACCTCACGAGAATATGTGGTCGTAGTGGTCCTGGACACTGTTCCATAAGGACCCAATAATTTTCCCCTTGAGACGTGCAGCATTTGGTTCACTACAGTGACCCACACTCGAGGCTCGTGAACGAAAAAGGCTTTTATAAGCGACAGCAACCCGTTGACCCAATTTGGAGGGCTGAGATTCACCGTGGGGAACAGCGGAAAACTGTTCCTGCTTACGAGACCGTGTCTCCCACAATCCAAATGGCAGCCGTCGATATCAAATCCCAATCACGCATCGCCACGTTTCATAACTGCAGAGATCGCCACCACCTCCTTATAAATGGCCTTCAAGTTCGGTTACACCGTCTCATCTTCCGCCGTGTAGTCCTCCTCATCACTTATCCAGATATCCAGAGAGGAGAGAGAGAGAGAGAGAGAGAGAGAGAGAGAGAGAGAGAGAGAGAGAGAGAGAGATGGCGGTGGGACTTCGGCTGTGGCTGTGCTTATGGTTCGGGTTTGCCATGATTTGCTACGCCCGAAACACCATTTCGTTCTCAGGTACGCTTCTCGATTAACCCTATCAATGGTGATATATAGAACGAGTTATATACATATGTTTAGATAGTAGATTTGAAATGTCGAAGAGTAAATTCCTTCTGATTCGAAGCCGATAAGTTCGACTAATCGTATCTTCGCGTCGCTCATATTTTGTTGTGTGCTTGAATCAATAGCATTGTAGTGTGTGCCCTAATTTCGGACTCACGGGTTTGTTCCCTTCGAAACCTCCGAAGTACTATCAATTCTTTCAAGGCTAGTTCATAGGGAACTTTGTTTGTTTGTTACGGCTTTAATTTGAGCACCCCACTAATGGGTGGTAAGATTGAGGCCCGCGTTTAGTCGAAGTGCGCGGAAGTTCACCGGAGACTTGAATCGTCAAGAAAGATCATCAATTTAGGTTAGATTTAAGCGACAAAATGAGGTTCATATTAGGGCTGTCCAGCGGATCATCCGATCCGTCAATCCAACCAATCCGAACCGATCCGAACCATCCGTTGATCCATCCGTGAATGTTCGGTTCGGTTCCGGATCGAGAATTTCTTATCTGACGGTTCCAGATCCGGATCGGATTGGATCGGATCCGCTCGATCCGCTCGATTCGCTCAATCCGCTCAATAATCCTTCTTTAATCTGTCAAATCCCCCCGATCCGACTCGATCCGATCCGATACGTAACCGATCCGTGAATGTTCGGTTCAGTTCCGGATCTTAAAAACCATAATCCGCTATGAGCGGATCGGATCCGTATCCGATCCGTATCCGATCCGTCCGGATCCGATCCGTGGACACCCCTAGTTCATATGCAAAAGGGGACTAACCCCCGGTCCCCTCCCCTTTCTGTTTGAGCAGGTCCAACAGTTTAGAATGGCATTGAAAAGGTTCAATTTTAATTCGTCATGAATTCCTGTCTAGCTAGCCTCTAGGTGTTATTAACTCTTACGGATTAGTTCATAGCCTCGGGGTTTGATTAACTTCGTTAGTAAACGGCGAAATTGGTTTATAAAAAATTAATCCGTGTAAACTGGTCCGAACAATTCATATCATCCCAAACATTTTCCATGAAAAAGAAAAAGAGTTGATGGTGACAAAAACGTTTTTCACCTTTTAAATGCGGAAAATATTTACCTGATGGAAACTATTATCACTACTACCTCCGCTAACGCTGCAACAC
Source organism: Vaccinium vitis-idaea (assembly GCA_963854785.1). Taxonomy (NCBI): domain Eukaryota; kingdom Viridiplantae; phylum Streptophyta; class Magnoliopsida; order Ericales; family Ericaceae; genus Vaccinium; species Vaccinium vitis-idaea. Next base: position 32,791,918 of record OY978223.1, on the reverse strand, counting down.
CCACCCCAGTGGCGACACCAAGAATATATAAACATTATGTGAATAGAATAATAATGTTTACTCTATTTTCAACAAATCACATATCAAAAGCTCAACTAAACTAGTATTTAATTATAAGTAAAAGATACCTAAACAATTATCTCACTGCTGTCTTTTCAGTCTTCACAAGAAAATGTACACAAACTATGTGAGATTCTACAATTGCATACGGCGAGATTTCGGCCTTGTTTATATTGGTTTTCAAAAATCGATTTTCTCAATTATTATTCAATTATTATCCTTATTTTTAAATTTTTTTTTAATTTTTTTTTCTCTCTCTCTCTCCAATCATTAATACCTATTTTTTAATTATTATCCCTATTTCTCCCTCTAATCATTACAAAAACCAAAACTCAAAACCCAAACCAAACACAACCTTCATGTTTTGTAATCATTGCTTAATAATATAAATTATCAATAGTACCTAACAAGTTTTTTTTCAATATATGTGACCAAGGAATCTTTCAACCACCGATTTCTCATTCAGTGAAACAACTTACTCCTTACGTTTTTCATTGCTGAAAAAAGCTACTCCGTAGTATTTTTGTTCTTGTGGTACGTCTTTACTTTTTGTGGATGACGAGAGAGATGAGCGGTTTGAGCCAATTGGAGAGAGACGAGCAGTTTGAGCCAATTGGACCGGGGAATTTACTGTACTATAACTTCTTAACTTTGAAAAATGTTTTGTACTATAATTTAGGAGATTTATTTATTTTTTTGTTTTCATGGGACCGGGTGACGGACCTCTTCCATGAAAAAGTTGCTTTATATCCGGACTGTTCAAAACACTTTTGGACGGTCCGGATGTGATCTCTATGGTGCTCTTCCGAAGGGTGATCTCCAGCACCCCGAATCCTTGGGGTACCCCACTGCTATCAACATAGCGTCGCCTCTGGCCACCCCTATCCCTCTTGTGAACGCTCTAGCACCGCCATTTTCAAGACTGTAATCGAAACAAAAACCTTTTTTCTGGGCAAAATATCTTCTCGTATTATAAATGTTTTCCGCTTAAACACACAAAACGCAATTTTTTTCATTTGGATATTATAGTAGAGAACCTCTGAACATAATTATCACAAGTGGATTAATTAGTTTGATTTGTATAGTGGATACTCTTAGCGGTGCATACTTAAAATAGTTGTGAAATGATACGCGTGAGATTGCAGGGGAGGAGGCTGCCGTAATGTTGAAGACCATGGAGGGAAGATCGCTCCGAGTTTCGCTTAACGACTACCGCGAAGCATCGGCAAACAATGGGCATGATCCCAGGATCAGAGCTGGTGGGAGCAATGGCGGCCAGAGAAGCCGTGATAATCCTTGATCACTAGTCCCTGCATTAGTACTACGTATAGTAGATTATGCTGCAGATGTAATAATGTTATGGACTGCATACAGTGAGTTTGTGCTTTGGTTTTGATTAAGAGTATTTTTAGTATTTAGTTTTTTTTTTTTTTTTGTAATTTTTTCATAAAATTATTTGAGATTATATATATTCATCTCGGCTAGAAAGATCATAAAAGTATAAAAATATGAATCTAAATTAAAAACGGCGAGGAAAAGATATTGTTCTTTACGAATCTTTCCCGTTTTTATTGAACGTTTCTTACCTTTTGATTATTAATTTTCTATTGTTTAAATTCTTTTTGTCAAGGCAAATAATCCACCTAAATATACTTTAAGTAAATTAACGAAATTCAGAAAAATCAAACACAAAAACACTTTCGATAAGTTATGCCAAGCCCACGCTTAGTTAAATACTGTAATTTAAGGTGCCAATGCAACAAAGTCCATTGGGAAGCGGGGTGGGTGCTGCGCAACGTGCTGTGCTGCCCACGGCGTGGCTGCGCCAGCATCGTTCCGACGATCGGAGACGTCCACCGTGTAGAGCTCGTCGAGTACTACAAGTGTACCAAAAATCAATTCAATTGGGTATTGTTAAGTGCCTCATCAGAACAAATATAACTTGAAACAAATGGGAACACACAGAACCCGTTTTTTCAAGCTATTGGTGTTCCGATGAGACACTTAACAATATCCGATCGAGTTGATTTTGGTATATTTGTACTACACGACGAGCTCTACGCGGTGGACGTTTCCGATTGTTGGAGCGATGCGGCGCGGTGCCAAAAGAGATCGCACAACACGGGCTTGCGCAACACCTCCCCGGTTCCATTGTTAAGTGGCTTGGTGTGCATGGACTATAATCATGCTCTCTCTTTTTTGTTGCAAGGGAAATTCATAAAACTAGAACAAATAAAAATTTAGAACAATACCATACATAATACGCTAATCCTGAGGGAACCGATCAATATTGTATCGATGGGGTACAGACGGGCCGCGGGGCCCATTTACGGGTCCCGCACAAATGATCCGAACCGTTTAAAAATTTTAAAATATTTTTTCAAATGGCTGCACGAGAAATCAGCTCAAAAAGATGCATGCAACTAGTTAATCCGATATACCCATTTCTCATTCATATTACAAAGTAGACCCCACGGCCCGTCTTGCTCCGCCCAAAGCATCAATCACGAAGTGACAGACAGATTATGGGGATTCCCTCTTGCTCCGCCCCCAATCTGGCACGGTGATTAGGGATGGCATTTAGGACCGATCCGATCCGCCTCCGCCCCGGACCCGATCCGAACGGGGCAGGTATCCGTTCTAAAATTCGGATTTCGGGTCAGATTCGGAGGAAAATTTTAATTTTTTCGGATTCGGGTTCGGGTTCGATTTTGTAAACATCCGCCCCGAACCCGACCCGAAATATTTAGTTATACATTTGTTTACTTGTATTGTTGTTTACTTGTCTGTAATTCTCGGTTTTCTTGCATCAAACGTAGTTAAAGAAACCCATTAGCCACGTTGCTTTGGAAACTGGATGGGTCATACCAAAATATGATATTGAAAAGCTTTAGAGTTGCAAACAAATAATAGGATCTGGTGTGTTTTTTTTTTTTTAGGGAAGCATGTGTCCAAAAAGCATTCGGATTTTCGGAGCCAATCGGGTAATCCGATACCCGTTAGGGGCGAGTTTGGGGATCCTAAAAAATCCCCCGTCGGGGATCGGAGCGGGTTCAGAGGTACATAACCCATTTGGGGTTTGGGTCCAGGGTTAACAAAATCTGGCCCCGATCAGACCCGTTGCCATCCCTAACGGTGATCAATACTTTAATTGGCTTCGCAGTAAATATGAACCAAGTTTGCACATGTCCGAGCTAGCAGGATTTTGGAGTCTATTATCAATGCTTGGTAAGGATGGTATTTATTAGCTATAGGTCCCTCTCCCTCATTTATCAACTTGAGTGCCACTTGTGATAACTCAATTGAAGGAGATGTGATAGGAAATGGGAGCCGGATAGTTATTGTCTATTTGGATATATATCTCTTTTTGTTTTTGTTTTTTTGAAACGGATATAAATCTTTCAGTACACCTCAAATCACTCTCATCTGCGTGACATTGTATGATTGATGGTTACAAAGTAGTTTCAAAGTATTTGTTCTTCTGTAATAATCCGAAATTTTTAATAAAATTTAGGATTATTTAATTTCATTTTAATTAATTTAATTTCGTTATTTAATTTCTAATTGCATTTAGGGCCCTTATTTTGTAATTACTACGGTTTATACCCTAATACTTCCAAATTGCTACAAATTCGACTCTAAGGCACGTTTACTTTTTAATCGCGAGCATTACATTTTTATAAATTCATTTCATACATAATTATACACTTTTATACACATACACAAGCAATACTAGTACACATACACACATATGTGTATACATATACTTTATACATCATCCTACACTACCCAACCACCACCAACCATCACCAATACCACACTCTACCTCCTCCCATCAGCTAAAATCAGTCTCCTTGACTGCCATACACTCCACCACCCTCCCCCATCACTTCCTAACCCACTATGGTACTTCTTTCACCCATCATACACTCCAAATTCCACCCAAAACTCATTTTATACTCCCCCAAACCCCAAAATTCTTCCAGAACAGCTACTGCCCCTCTCATTCACTCTCTTCCTCCTCCAAACTCTCCCAAGAACTCTCAAACCAAGAACACAAAGCCCCATTAACATCCTTCAAGTTTTAGAGTGAGAAAAGTCAAGAAAATTGGGTTTTCACTTCAAAATATCAACCAAAAGCTCCCACCTCTCATCTTCCACTTCAAGATCATCCAACACACTCCATGGTACTCACATTTCACCACCAAAGCCAGCCAAGGCCGGTCAAAGAGCTCCCTCCACCAGTTTTTCGCAAAAACCCGTTTTTCGCCAAATCTTCGCAAAACAAGGTAGAAACTCGTACCCAACCTATTCCAAGCTTTTGAATGAGTTAGAATAGTCAAGGAGTAGTTTATATTTGATGGGTTAAAGCCCCAATTCAAGGGTTTCACGAAACCCGAGCCAAAACGCGATGTACCCTTTTGACCCGAAACTTTATTTTCGTGCTTAGTAAACTCTAGATTCATTGTGGTTCATGTTGTTAATTATTCCAAGCATGTTTAATACTTTACTAACTGTTTATATGAGTTTCTCCATGAATTTATTGTGCTTAACCTTGTTCTTGATTGTTGTGTTAAAGTTAGGGGTTTAAAGTGTAATTTTGTGAAATTTGGTGTGCGTACTTGTGTATTATTTACGAAACCTATTTTTATCAACTAAGTGTCACTACTGAAAATTTAGGAGTGTAACGAAATGACCAGAATGCCCTTCGGGTGTAAAATAACCATTTTGCCCTTGTGTGTGTAAATTACATAATGTGTAGTTTTGTACTTAATAAAAAAATCAAGGAATTGCATTTTATAACAAGTTAGGACTTTATTAACTAAAATAAAGTATTTTTACGTATTTACCCTTGTCGGTGGCAAAATTACCTTTTTGCCCTTGTATTATGTTTATTTACAAAAAGGCCCCCAGAGTTCGTAAATTTCACTAAGGACCCTAGAGTCGTGAAATTATGTTGAACACCCTTGTACTTACTTAAAATGACGTTGGTGACACTTACTTTCTTTAAATTACGTTTTGACCACAATAGTTTAGTAAATTACGTTTTGGCCCCTGTAGTTTGAATTTATTACGTTTAGACCCCTGGTTTTCGATTACTAGAATTTTGTGAACTTGTGAATCATGTTATTTGATTTTGTGACCCTTAGAATATTGTTATCGCTTTGTTTCTACTGTTAAGTGCACTTTCCATAAACGTGTTAAATGTTAGAATGGACAACTAGGTTCCCGGGTTGGGTGATCGTACGCGGATATCACATAGACGATGAGGTTAATGGAAAAGTGAATTGGAATTGATTGATGGGGAGTTACCTCGAGATTGTTGTTGAATGGCAGTTCCGCCAAGTGATTTGTTTCAGAGGATTGTTTGGCAGTCTGCCTTGATTTCGAAACCCTAGGATGTGACACTCTGTGATTTGCTTCATTTGAATTCTGAGGCGTTATAAGGGTGGAAGTATTATAGACCAGTTTCGGCTATATACCTACAGGACCTGACAGTTGCCATACGTAGCCTAGTGGTACAGTTTCGTCCCTGGGAAATTCATCCTTGCGAGGCGGCTGAAGGCTGGATTAAGTACATAACTTATACCTTTCGTCGGGGCCTCCGAGTGAAGGGAAAGCAAGGGGGGAGTAAATCACAGTTTGGTCATAGTCTTTAGTGGTTAACCGAGAGGAAAGTTCTCTAGGTTGAGAACTTAGATGAATATGTAAGTTAATGGCTAGTAATGAAATTAGTTATGTGTTTATTTTCTGTTTTACGATTTATTTCCTGCTTATTCCTTTAATTACTGCTTTTCAATCATATATGTTGTACTTGTATGTTAAGCAAGGGTTGGGAGGGTTAGAGTAGCTATTGAGTGATTTATCGTTCACGGTGTTACACTTTGTGTGACCCTGGTATAATACTATGATGTTGTTTCGCGACTCGGACGTATTATGCCAGACTGTGATTAAGCAGGTACTGTTGGTGTCAAAGGAGATGGTTATTTCGGAGCCGAGGGTTTTCCAGCAGACCAGGCTCAGGAGGAGCCGTGGAATCCAGAGTTGAACCTTAATCTGTAGAATCCACCCATTTATTTTTAATGTTGGATCTGTAATATTAATTTCTCAAACCGTACTAAGTATTTTGTAATGGGTTGCACTTCACGTTTTCCAACGTGTACTCTGATGGAAACTCTTTTATTAAATTAATCCTAATTAGTTGTCTTAACTAATGCTTCCGAAAATCGGGGCGTTACATCTTCTATTACCAATCATTTGTGACACTACATATTGGTGCCATGTCTATGCCAGTGTTGTGCCGACTGGTGCACATGGGCTCTAGAATGAGGGCGCTGCCCGGTCCACCTTAGCGTTTGTGTGGTGCCAGCACATACCTTACCGTGCCAGCGATAAACATGTCGTGCAGGGATGGAGCCAAAAATTTTACTACGCAGGGGCGAATTTTTTTTCCAAAATTACTTTGCAGGGGTGAGACTATAAAAATACATAAGGATTTTTTTTTTGCTATATAATACTAGTGGATTTTTTTTTTTATTGTAGGGACTTTTTTTCTTGACCCGCAACTCCATCCCTTATGTCATGCTTGTGCAGTCTGCACGCGCGACCTCGACCCCTGTAATTTGAGATAAAGCTTGAGGTCACCACTCATTCACACCATTTTTTGATCTCTCCTACCAGTACTTTTCATAGTAATACTAGTCCAAAACAAAGCGATAATTCCTTTTGCACCGACCACGTACCGACGGCGTCGGGGGACGCCATTGTGCGTCCCAACCGATCGATCTGAGCCATTCGCCCTTCTCCAAATCGAATTCCGAGTGGGCCCACTCGAGAATCGAGGCAATCGGACGGCTGTATGAGCTCGATCCAAAATCACCCCCACTCGGAATTTGATTTTGGAGAAGAGTGAACGGCTCGGATCGATCGGTTGGGACCCACAACGGCGTCCCTGACGCCGTTGTGCGTGGTCGGTGCATCACAGTCGGTACGGGTTCAGAACAAAGGTTGTTATTCCCTTTTACGGAAAAAAATTTCAATACTGACCAAGTACCACATGGTGCCTGTTTGTGCACATCTGGCCGTCCAAAAATGAAACGGACGGTCCGGACTAAAAGTGCCAAATGGATTTTTTTAAAATGAAAAAAGAAAAGGAAAAATGTGTTTTAGTCCGGGTCATCCGTTGCCTTTTTTGGACTGCCGGATGTAGTGCCCGATGGATTTTAAAAAAATGAAAAAAGAAAAGGAAAAGGAGGGTATTACATGTACAACAAAAGTTTCCAATACACTCACATGGTCTGCGGAGCCCACATGGCATGTTGGAGACTTTTATTGTACATTTATCATTTTTGCAAGGAAAAATGTGTTTCAGTTTGGGCCGTCTTTTGTATTTTTTAACAGCTGAATGTTCACAAACGTGTACCACGTTAACAATACCCGCTCGGGATTGAAAAAGGTGGGTCCGAAAGTTCGGAGCCGGCCCTTTTGACCACAGCACTGAATGACTTTTGCTCCGTTGAGCAAGGCAGCCTCCACTCCCAACCGACCGAATCAGTGAATCGTCATCGGTAGTGTCACGTAGTTTTCCTCAAACACCTCCAGCATGCCGCCATGGTTCAGAAACTTCCTCCACCTCTCCACCTCCGCCATATCCAAGCACTCCTCCTCCCTCCACCGCCAAACCACAATCTCGCCTCCTCTATCCCTATCCTACTCATTTTCTCGATTCATCAGCACGCAGTCGTCGGTGCCTGAGGCGAGTAGGTACTCCGGTCTGGGCCCGACGAAGCCCGACGATAAGCCCAGGGTGGTGGTGGTCGGATCCGGGTGGGCCGGGTGCCGCCTCATGAAGGGAATCGACACCAAGCTGTACGACATCGTGTGCGTGTCGCCGAGGAACCACATGGTGTTTACACCCCTGCTGGCTTCGACCTGCGTGGGGACTCTGGAATTCCGGTCCGTCGCTGAGCCGATTGGGCGGATTCAGCCGGCTATTTCAAGAGAACCGGGTTCTTACTTCTTTCTTGCTAATTGTACTGGACTTGATACGGATAACCATGTGGTATGGTTGTTTTGCCCTTTTTGATACACACTTTGTTCCCCTTTTTCTTGTTAAGAGCTAAAGTCACATAATATGAGTGCACATGGGTTAGCGCGAGCGTGGAAGCAGCTTTTAAAAATGCATCTCAAATTTCTAAAATTTGCAAAAGTTTTGAGCGCAAAGTGGGATTCAGAGCAGTAGCGGGGAATCCTATTGAATGTGACTGAGGTTGAGAGTATGTTTGGTTGCTGCGATAATGTAGCAAAATGGAGGAAATTGAAGTTCTGAAAGGTGGATATTTGGTTCCAATAAACTCGGACGAACAGAAAACTTTTCTCAATTGCGCCTAAAAAGTTATAGCACTGTTGTGTTAAATGTAACTTTTGTAAAGTACCAAAAAAAAAATGTAACTTTTGTGGAGATTAAATCAAAAGAAGGGACAGGGCTTGGTACTACTGTTTGTTTTTGTCCTTCATTTCTTTTGTGAATTGAATGCAGGGGAAAGATAGGGTGAAGAAAAGAGAGTTCTGTGGCCTTTATTGTGGTGGGAAAGGGATCTTCCTTTTCTTCTTAGAGCAAGTCTTAACCTTTTGGCTATTTGATTCCTTTCTGTTGATAATTTCTAGGAGCTTACAGGATCTCTGAGTTATGGTTTTGAAAAAGGCTGCGGTTATTGTAGTAGTAACGGTGGCAGACACAGTTGCGTGGTGCAATTGTGTGTAGCGTAATGGTTGGGGCAACCAGACCTTGCACAATTGTGAGAGAACCTGCTTATTCGCGTGTACTTACGAGAACCACATTTATCATCCCTCTTCAACATGAGTCCTTTATGATTCATGCATTAATGGAAAATTATACTCCAACTTTTGCTCAACGAATCTAGCCTGAAATAATTGAGATTTAAGTCAATAATCTCAAATTCTCCACCGAACAAATTGGAAAAAATAATGGAAATCAGAAAAATACAGATCTAAGTTCATATAACATTGTGTTTTGTAGACCTTGAAGGCTAGAGAGTCAAGTGAAGTAGATTTGAGTTTTGTGGCCCGGGGATGATCTGTGGAAAAAAACTTAGGAAACATTATGTAATGGCCATAGATGCCCATTAAGGCGATTATATAAAACTGTTGACACTACCAAATAGGTGTAATCGGTGGTAGTAATAGAGTCCTGCACAGCAATTGGTGACATTGTTTTCTGTTTATGAAAATAGTGATTAAGTAATTTAACTTTGTTCTACTAGGTGCATTGCCGAACTGTCACTGAAGGAGCGGATAGCTTGGATCCGTGGAATTTCAAACTTTCATACGACAAGTTAGTTATTGCCTCTGGGTCAGAGCCATTGACTTTTGGAATTAAGGGAGTCCAAGAGCATGCAATTTTCCTTCGCGAAGTTTATCATGCTCAGGAAATCCGGAGGAAACTACTCCTAAACCTGATGCTGTCTGATGTTCCTGGTATGGTACTAAGATATCGATAAGTACAATTAAGTGTTAATACGGAGTATGGACTTTCATGTTAAATTATCTAATGGTTGTGGATTGAGATAGGAGTAACTGAGGAAGAAAAAAGTCGACTTCTACACTGTGTCGTTGTTGGTGGCGGTCCAACTGGAGTGGAGTTTAGTGGTGAACTTAGTGATTTTATCATCAACGATGTACATCAAAGATATGCTCATGTGAAAGATTATATCCATGTTACGTTGATTGAGGTTAGTATTTCATATAGTTTGCCATGGACTTGGTCCGAACTTCAAAGTGATCTTTTTGCGATGAACTCCAAAGCCAAATTTCACTTCTAGATCTCTAACTCTAAAACTGTTGGAGCCCTCCATGTGAAAGAGGGGATGCGGCTCCATCAAGTTTGGTTTTGGATTTCCCAATTACCTATCTTCTACGAAGCACCGACACCTCTAGGGGTCCCCGTATCACAGTGTCCCGACACGGGGACACGGCGGGACACGGCTAATTTGAATTTTTGAGGGGGACACAGCTGTGGACACGGGGGGGACACGGCAGGGGTCAAACTGAATTTTTTTAAAACTTTTTGGGGTAAATTTATAATTAATCAATACTTGGGGTAAAAAAGTGTAATTTCTTCATATAATTTCTGTCATATGTATAGAAGTTTTTCTCCTCTTGTTTTGTTTATATTTTCTTAAAAAAATTATATATTATATTATTTATAAATAAATATACACGTGGCTTGTCCCCTGCCGTGTCCATATCCCCATTTTTTTAGAATTCCCATGTCCCCGTGTCCGTGTCCGTGTTCGTACCCGTTCCCGTGCATCATAGCCTATCTTTATTGTTTCTTACTACTTCCCTATCTTCACTAGAGTTTCTGGTCCAATTCTTTTACTTGTGTTGGGAACCTGATAGGAGTGATGCTATTACTTCACTTCATTAACATCCACAGCTTTGTTGATGAAGTTTTGAAAATGCCATCATTACAGGCAAACGAGATATTATCCTCCTTCGATGATCGCCTCCGGAAATATGCAACAAAGCAGTTAATAAAGGTGAGAGATAATTGACTGGGTACAAAACTTGAGCTTAGAAGTTCATTTCACTGCATAATTCGGTATAGATATACTGTATCTCCTTTCAGGGTATTACGTTAAAGTACCTTTTCATTTTTAATCCGAAAACAATTACTCATACCCTCTTCATCCGATTTCCGATTTACTTCTGCATATTTAAGATTCGGCATTAATGCATTCACAGTCAAGTATTAAAGTATCATTATAACATGCAAGCTAACTTTTGAATGTGAACAACCTTTTTCTTCCCTTTTGTTTCGAGGGTGCAGAGGACACCTTCTTGTTCCACGAAGTGCAACTTTCGGTGTTAAAGATTGTAGGAGAGCATTCATTGTGCTCATTCTATGTCAATTAGTCTTAAATGTTGTCCCATTGATGGAATAATTTATGTGTTTTTTACTTTTTTTTCTCTCATGTTTGAGCTTTTTGTGCCATACAGGTATGCCTGGTGTATCTTATATCTGGTCTCGAACCTTTATCTTTGATATCTTAATCCGTGTCATTTTTGGATCTGCTCAATAGTTGATGCACAAAGGGTCCAACGGGGTGAAAGTGAAAAGGAGAGGGTTATGAATCTATATTGCTCGTCCAGTCCCATTCGTTTTGAGTTGCATCTCGAATTGAGAGATAGAAAGAGGGCGGGGGGGATAGAGAAGGTGAGGGAGATAGAGAGAGAGAGAGAGAGAGTGCATCTTTTGCTGCTTACCATATTGGTGTGTACTGCGATCTGGTTGTCAAGTAAAATAATTTTGACCAATATTCAACTTAAGTTGCTACTGTGCTAACTTGAATTCTGAAAGAAGGCTCTAGGCATACCCCTTAGCTGGAGTCTCTAATTTTTTCCACAAAATCCCGAAAACCTTCAAGGCACTGTTCACCATCCCGATTGACCAGCTCTTAAACAGTACATGGGAAAGTACGTGTCAATCTAAACAGAGTCATTATTTTTCATCTCTTAGATCACATAGAAACTTTGTTATTTCCACATCAGACGAACCATCGTTATTGTCTAACCATTTTGGGGAATTTATCTTTAACCAAGGAATTTCTCAAAAACATTCAATGCATTAACTTGTCAATAATATAGGTGAAAGTGTGTCTCCACGGAATTCTGTGGGCATGAAGAGAGATTTTTTTTCATCCTTGGCTTTCATTTACTAGAGGAGCAAATTTAGAAGCTATTGTTGAAAATAATGAGTGAACTATCATTTAAGCAGTGTCCTAAATTGGAAGTGTCCCACCATTCGCATGTGTCACTCATGTCTGTGTTGGCCTGGGCATCCTGGTCATTAGAGGTCAAGTCTATATTACCTGGAATGAGAGATATGTGATACAAGGAATGGAAATGGAAACATGCAGGAAACATAACATTCCTCTAGTTAGCTGTTCTTAGTCATAGATGTCATCCTCTGTTCCATGTTGTTATGTTTCTTTATCCTGATTGGTTCATCTAACTCCATTCATTCTCAGTCAGGAGTTCATCTTGTTCGTGGGGTTGTTAAAGATGTTCAACCTCAGAAGATAGTTCTTAGTGATGGTACTGATGTTCCTTACGGATTGCTAGTATGGTCTACTGGTGTCGGTCCCTCCCCTTTCATTAAAAATCTTGAGCTTCCAAAAGCTCCGGGAGGAAGGTAAACTCTGAATTTTGTTTGGCCTCTCATATTTGATGTACGTTTTCCCATTCGACTGTCAAACTATAACATGTAGTTTGGGATCTCCTACTTCTTCCAATATACGTTGATCTTTTCAGCATTTAGCACATTTGATACGTTGATCTTTTCAGCATTTAGCACATTTGATACGTTGATCTTTTCAGCATTTAGCACATTTGATACGTTGATCTTTTCAGCATTTAGCACATTTGATACGTTGATCTTTTCAGCATTTAGCACATTTGATACGTTGATCTTTTTCAGCACTGAGCATATTTGATTTTTTCTCAAATAATTGTCCTCGGGTGTTCGTTGGGCAAAACTTTTTCCCCTTCTCCTGCCTTTCATTTTTACCAGAGTAGTTATCAGACATTATGCTTCATCTTAAGGAAGGTTTTCTGATTGTGTTCGCTAGCTAGAAGAGAATAACAAAATATTCATGATTACAGGATTGGTATTGATGAGTGGCTGCGAGTCCCATCTGCCCAGGACGTATTCTCGATTGGTGATTGTAGTGGGTTCCTTGAAAGTACAGGCAAACCTGTCCTTCCTGCTTTGGCCCAGGTAAGTTCTGAAGAAATTCAGCTCTCAGATTTTCTAATTTTGGGGTTGAGGTGTTAAGGACTGAACATAGGATAGGATTGCTAATGGAATCCATGGGAAGAAATGGATCTAAGCAGCCGACGGAATACCTCCCATAGTAGGAACTAACAACTTCTTGTTATTTTCCTAAAATTATTCTGAGGGATGGGGATGCTGTTATTCTCAGCCACTTGGCCTTGTTGAGTTAACTATTTTATGAAGATCAGCAAAAATTTAGATCGCAAACTGGTTGCTCATCAAGACCAAACAAAGTCACCATCTCACTGGAATTTTCATGCTGATCCTTACATCTTGATGCCCGATTCCAAATAGCTAATTTCAGATCTCACATTCTGATAAAATTGCATTGAGTCTTTCAGTTGTTTCTCTCAATTAGATGATCCCTTTCTTTTGATGACACCTTGTAATTTGTTAGTCACTTTTTGAAACTTTTCAATAGTCTTGTTTTGTTGAAAACAATAGTACCCGTCTTACAAGTTCTAACAACTTATCGAACTCCATTATTTGTCAGATCTCACTCTTTTAAACAGCACAGTAGTAGTAAGTGGTGGCTGTCCCATACGGTATGGACCTTGTACGCCCCACAAGGCATCTCAGGTTTGGATCGCCCCATCCCCCCTTAGAGTTAGGATTAATGATTGACAAAAAAAAATAAAAAATAGCACAGTAGTAAGGATGATAACCATACATACTTCGTTTTAAGGTCATAGAGTCATAGATTCATACTTTGTTTATTTAATATGAATCAAATCAAATCAACTCCTTAACACCCTTCTTTGTAACTGGTCCCTACAAAGTACACCGGGAGGAGTTTGTTGCAATCCATTTATCCCAACAAAGTTTGCAACAGTGATGGCTGAAATATATTTTTACTTGCGGTTGCTTTAGATGAAATTCTCAGACCACTCATTGCCGCTATTTCTGGTCTTTTGGTCTTCCATTTGGGTGCTTAAAACAGGTTGCAGAGCGGCAGGGGAAATATCTAGCAAATCAATTGAACAGGATGGGCAAAGCCAGTGGAGGACATGCAAATGCAGCAAAAGATATGGACTCAGGAGAACCATTTGTCTATAAGCATTTGGGGAGCATGGCAACTCTTGGCCGATTCAAGGCTCTTGTGGACCTGCGGCAGAGTAAGGTAAAATTCCTCAAAATATCATAGCCCTTCTCTTTAGCTATTAACTGATGGAATTGCTAACTGATGGAGCTCTTTTTATAGGAGGCCAAAGGGGTATCCATGGCAGGATTTGTTAGTTGGTTTATCTGGCGCTCAGCCTATCTCACGCGCGTCCTAAGCTGGAGAAACAGGTTTTATGTGGCGATCAACTGGGCTACAACTTTCGTTTTTGGCCGTGACATAAGCCGGATATAGGTTGGAATGGGGAGTTGCCATCTTCAATCTTCATATTCAAGATCCAATCCCATCTTCCAAATCTTCCACAAAGAAAGGTAAAGGAGAAGAGGAAAAACAGGAGTATTTCAATGTTTGCCAACCCTGCCTTCTTATTGCTATATTTGCATTATATCTGTGAGAACATAATTGGGGCCGTACAGATGAACTTAGAATCAAGAAACAAGTAAAACATGTTTTCCTATCCTCTTTTTATTTTCCTTTTTCTGAAAAGGAAACTTGATTTCCCAGTCAAGTGTACTGATTATAGTATTTATTCGATTTTTTCCCGTCCTTGTGATACCCACATTGTAGCTATTCTATTTTCGTATTTGGCACCTTCCTTTACATTGTGAACTGGCTGTTAATATTTCTTTGTATTCTGAGTATTAATTGTATTCTGTCCATGAAATAATCGAGTACTCATGCAACAACGCGGTGGTAATACTCCTTGGTCTCTCTATTTTGTATTTGTGTATGCAATTTTGAGCGCAGTGGTACGTTGCTTTTTATTCGAACTTTGGTTGAACACAAAAAAAATGTATGAAATGTTGAGGATTCTTTCAAGTTTTCAACTGAAGCTGAAGCTTCTGCTCTGGAAAAATGGTCAAAACTGGAAATTGTCCTGAACATCTTATTGGGCACACTGTATTGTTAAAAGAATTGTTCAGGTTCTGTGGAGGGAGTTTGAGGGTTTCTGGAGGGACTGGTTTGTGTGGCGCTTTTGTTGGTAGAGGCATCCTTTCGAGAACATCCGATAAAATTGGAACGACACAGAGTAAAATGCACAGGCAAATTTTTTATCCGTCATGTTGGGAAAAGCATATCAATTTTCCTTTTTGAACATGTTCGACACTAGCAGAGGAGCTGTGCGCTGTACGGGATGGTTTACTGTTTACAGTCAGCAAAGGTTCTAAATTTAGATTTCATGATATTGAGGTGGATGCCTCAATGTAGGGTCAATGGACCGGATTGGATCCGAATATGAAATAACTCAAATCCGATCCGAATCCGAACTTGCTAAATCCGAATCCGATCCAAATTTTCTCCCTTATCCAAATTTTTTTGTATATTAACCAAATACAGAAGAATTTTTTTCCCCAAAACGGGGGGTGGGGGGAGAGAGAGAGATACATAAGTAGTTTGTGATGATGGAATCTGAAAAACGAAGTTCGACTTTCTTGCATATCTATGTCTGCTGATAAGTGGATGAGAGTCATGAGACTTCTTTTGTATTAATTTGGATTACAATAACTAGTGCAGTTTTCGTTTGCATCACTCTATGCCATGTTCAAAACTGATGGAATTGAAAAAGGAAAACAGAAACAAACATGACATCAAACTCACTGTTAGCGAAAAATCAATCCCACCCAATATAGAATACGAAAACAGGAAAAGAATCGGCATCAATATTTATGTGGTTTCCCAAAATTGTGTACCTCCACGGAAACGAAAGTGGGTCTGTTATTTGATTAGTCATCCAGGATTTTTACAATAGAGAGTATTTATAAAGCTTACTCTATTTTAACCTAAAGTACACTCCGCATCTGGCCTCTTTAGAACTACTTGGTATCTCTCCATATGAGTCACAAGTTCTAACACTTACAAACTCACAAAATAAATAGGAAAAAAAAAAAAACCTCTAGATTTTCTTGTTATCAATACACTCTCCCCTTTCAGATTATTATTATTTTATTTACGAATTGGTGGTTTTTGTTAGAGAGTATTTTTTTTAATTTTCTTATGATCAATATCCTCAGGGGGTGTTCCACCAACAAAAAACTGTTTTTTCCAAACACCGAGACATGTCATTTTCTCACAACACATCACATAAAAAACCATGAAAAACCAGTTTATTCAAAAAACTGAGTTAGTGGAACACCCCCTGAACGGATTTGGGGTGCCTGATGTGCAGCCACCGCACGGCAGGTGTTGTGCACCCATCCGAGCCGTCCGTTGCTCGGATGGACGGCTCACATTCCATCTTGCATGCGCGGCAACGAACGGTTCGGATGCAAAGGTGCTGAGGTGAAATTTGGGCCGTCCATCCGAGCAACGAACGGCTCGAATGGGTGCACAACACCTACTGTGCGGTGGCTGCACAGCAGCCACCCCGTGTCCCCCCTGAACATGCAAATTTATCGTCTTATGCGTATGGTCTAGGGCTGCACTACCGCTGGTGGATATAGAGACCACTGGTAGGATAAGAATGGAAGGGGATGTTGACTTCAAAGTAAAAATATGTCGTCTCACCAAAAAATCCTCCCACTGATGTCAGTTAAAAAAATTAAAATTAAAATTAATTTCGGAATCCGATTGTTGGGGTTGTGTATTTTTTAAAAGAGTTGTTCAAAAAAACACTTGTCCCACATTGGCTAACTAGAAAACATATGTGTTCCTTATATGTATGGAGGCTCCATGGACTATTGATGAGTTAGGTCCAAGAGAGGTGTCACGCGCACACAGGTTGGGCTAAGGTCCAAGCCAATTTGGGAAAACCGATCCTATATTACAGAATGAAGGGAAGAAAAAAAAGTCCTATATTAATGCACAATGCAACAAATTTTTGGTAAATTGATTCAATCACAACAAAGTGATTGATTTTGCTTTCCGAAAAAGATTTTTCGTCTTCCCTATAAAATGGGCTATTCTCCAGCCATTTCATATATACCGAAAAACATTCACTACAAAAATTCAGAGAGCAAGAAAAAGGTCGCTTGTGTTTTGCATTTCCGGTCTTTTTCCGTGCAGAAAAGATTGAGACAGAGGCTGTATTCTGGGCTGTTTTATCCTGGAGACAGCGTGGCTGGTACTGCTTGCACTATGAGGGCGGAGCAGCGAAACGTCTTAAAGAGAGCGACCTAGTCCGCGACTCAACCCAAACAGCAGCCAATTTTTGTGGTATTTCTGTTCACTTACAGATTCTAAGATAAACGGTTCCACAATTTCTACAGTATTTCATCCGAATCCGATTTGGATTACCGAATTATCGGATTGAAGTTATCGGATTCAAATGCTGATTATTCCGGAACACCGGATTAAATCCGGCCCATTGACAGGCCTACCTCCATTGTTATCTAGCTTCTACAGGACTGGACTCAATTATTCGACATCCTTTGAGCAAAGTGGTGCCCCAAAGTGGTATTGGGGCATTAGTGTCCCAGTTTTACTTCCCACGAGCACTGGGTGGTATTGGGGCACTGGTGTCCCAGTTTTACTTCCCACGAGCACTGGGTCGACAAACTACAAAAACAGATCACACTTATCATAAAAACAGACTACACTTACCACACGTATAGGCTATAAATTGTTGTAAGTAACACCTGTGTTTATGGTAAGTGAAGTCTGCGTTCATAGTAAGTACAATTGCGCAGGAAAAAAGCAAAACTACCCTCCTTATTGTGGTAGTTTTCATCTAATGATTGAGATTTACCCATTTTCTAATTTAACGGTCAATATTTAAGGAGCACCGGTGCCTCAATACCACTCTGGGCACCATAGAAATTTCGCTCTTATTTCTGATTGCACGCTTCTCTTGGAGAGATTTAGCTCGGTGATGATTAGCAATGAATATAATGGACATTCAATGACAAGAAGACCCGATTAAATACTCCATAACTTTGAAGTTTGTTCTCTTAATTTTCAACAAAAAAGAAAAAGAAAATAATGTTAGTCAATAATCTGCGCGTACGTACATGTGTAATTGAATTATCCTCAGGTTTACAACTTGTTCCAATTCTTGATTTAGCTTTAAGTCAATTTTTGAGTCAATTTATTGTGAGCAAATGACCTATTTCGTAAAACGCAATAAATTAATTTTGAGTTTAAGTAAAAAAATTGGAACAAAGAGGATATTACTGAATCAAGAGAATGAGTTTATTTATATTGCAGTATTTTTTCTTCCACCGTCGTAGCTAGCGACCCCGGTTGTGGAATATGTTTTGAAATCTTCCATTCTTCCTATCTTCTAGAAGGACGTGACCTTGTTATGTTGATTGCCAATATAGGTCAAGGGTGATGTATTAAGATAGTGGATTAAGATGTGATTAATATTGCCATATTTGATGATTATCAGAGTTATTCATATGGTAAATCTTTGATGTGTTCCAAGACTTATGCAAACAATTAAATTAGCTGCAAATTGTTAAGGATTTGGTCAAATAATAGTTTTCCGAGAGAAATGGGAAGAGTCGTAAATTGAGCTGACCACGTGTCTTCCATGACAAGTATGTTTTAGTACTTCGATATATATTGATGTTCAATAAATATGAATTTGATTACCGAATGATTGATAAAGTAAGTGATAGTGGATTTACAAGATGAACAAGTTAGATCATCAAACGATGACCTAAATAACGACTCTCTTTTGCGTTTAGGACAAAATGATGAATTATCATACTGGGGAACCCTTTCTCCATAAAATGCTACAAAGACTGATGAATGTACACATATGTTTTCGATAATGTGCAATTTGTGTAAGCTTCAATCTATCATAATTTTTTTTTAGAGACACGTTAATGTACAGATCAAATTTTAAACCTTCTCCCACAAGTAACGATAGACCATCAAAATAGTGTTGCGAGTCCCCTTAGCACTAGTGTTGTGAGTCCTATTAGCACTTGTGAGACAAAGATGTGTCTAGATGATGAACATGGGAGTCCCAATAGTGCGCTGCCGCATTAGAAGGTTGTATTGTATTGCGGCTCTGAGCTTTTGATTGCGTAATCAACATCTCGAAGAATTGGGGATCCAGTAGTGCGCTGTCGCATTACCGGGTTATAGTGCGGCATCTGAGTCATTAATTGTGCAATCAACGGCTCAAATTTCATCTTGACACGTGCAAAATCTGAGCCGTCCATTGCTAGCCAGAAAAAATCCGAGCGATGGCTCTAGTGCGGCGGATTCTGATTCCATACATACCTACACGTGTACGTATGACAGCGCTTGCGCACTCTAGCACGTAGGAGTAACGAAGAAGTCGGCGCTCGTCTTGGGTCAAGTTATGACATTTCCTTTCTTCTCCGTAACAACCAGCGTGGTGGTACTGGTGGCCCTGCTTAGAGAGAGAAAGAGAGGAGAGAGAGAGAGAGAGAGAGAGAGACTATGCATTTCCTCTGAACTGTTTTCTGTCCAATTCATATCCACAGAATGTATACGGAATCACACATCGATACTTTAACTCAACTCACTCACCAGAATCTACCTCCATGCCTTCACCGGAGCGCTTGAAATGACGTCGATCTCGTCAGCGGTGGACCTAATCAACCGTTCCCTCTCCGATATCTGCGCCGCCGCCGACCACCACTATGCGTGGGAAAACCCTAGGCGGTTCCTGTGCTACGCCAAGCGACTCCACGTAGTCTTAAACAAACTCCTCGGGCAGTCGGCGCCGGGAAACCTCTCGCCGCCGGTACAGACGGCTGTTAAAGGCATTTCCGGTGACCTGAAGAAGGCGGAGGAGGCTTTGTCGGTGTATAGAACCAGGAGCAAGATATTCGTCCTCATTAATTGTCTCTCGCTGTGCGCATCTCTCCAGGAGTGCACGTTAGGGATTGGAGGATGGTTGGCTTTGTTGGACTCTGAAGTTCATGACGTTGCTGATCTTCGCAAGAAGGTTGCTGATCTTTCTAGAGATATGAAGCAAGCTCAGTTTAAGGTAAGCCTCTCTCTCGTTATGTGCTCGGCTCGGAGTTTAAGCTTATTTAGTAAACCAGCTGAGCTCCAGTTGGTTGAAACTCGGCTCCGATATAAAAGCGAAAAGCTCGACTCGGCTCTTTTGTGCTCGAGTTAGTTGAAACTCCTTGGGGTCAGATGAGCTTTTGGGGAGCTACAGTAATTACAAGCTTAGCAAGCGCCAGGCTCAAAGCTCGGCTCAGCTCGTTTGTGCTCGAGTTAGTTGAAAGTTGAAACTTTGCTCGATTATAAAATTATAAAAGCTCGGCTAATTTGTGGAGACTCACCCGTGTATGGAGGCTCAGGTAATAAATGAATCGAGCTCAAATACCTAGATAGTAAACGAGCCGAGCTCGAGCTCAATGATCTGGACTCCACTTGAGCTCAAGCTAGACTAGTTTTGAATGAGCCGAGCTCGAGCTCACGTTTATTTGCAGCCCTACTCTCTGTACAGTAGATTCGTGAATAATTGTCTCAATTGGCTTGTTTGGTCATCATCTAGGATGAGCTAGGATAATTTGGTTATATAAGTGACTAAGCTACCAGTAAACGAACAATCTCATGTTTTGTCCATCGGTTATTTTTAAGGAGCGAGCAAGATTGCTCATCAGATGTTTGGTGAAATGTGTGAAATTTTTGGCTTGATTATTGGTTAAACTGTCAAAGTGGTGTTTACGAGTTTTTCCAGTGTTCTAAAAGTCGGCCTAAGCGGTGGTCCGCCTTGACTAGGGGCTTAGGCACCTAATTAGGCGGCAAGACGATTAGTTGGCTGCTAGGCGGGATTAGTCGAGGACTAATCGGCTAGGTGACGACTAATCATCTAGGCAACTAGGTGGGATTAGGTGGAGAATTAGACGGCTAGGTAGGATTAATCGGGGGTTAAATGGTAATTTATTGCGAGGGTTTTGAATATACTATGTACAAAGCCCTATAAAATACATTATACATCTACAATTCTACACTATGAAATATAAATGTTAATTTAGTGTTGTTAGAATATGTTAGAATAAGTTTGTCCCACATCGGGTGATTTGGTTGTGTAATAGAGCATGAGATAATATAAATAAATGTCATGTGTAGTAAAGGTTAATTAACACCTTACACACTTCTCTCTCTCTCTCTCTCTCTCTCATCCAAACAACATGGTATCAGAGCGGGCCCTTAACCCTAACCAACCAACGTCATCAACCATCTGACCCTACCTAGCACCGTCTTCTCCAACCTACAACATCGAAACCCTAAAACTCTACAGCCGACAGACTTCTACAGCCGACAACCAAGACCATCGTCTTCTCCAATCTACAACTTCGACCCTAAACCTAAACCTCTAACCTCTAAACCTCTACAGCCGACAGCCAGCAACCTCGAAACCCTAAAATACTTCTACAGCCGACATCATCCATCTCCCGAAACCCTAAATCAGTACATACGAGATCTATACAACCCTAGACGACCCTTGGAAACCTTATTCGATCCTCCAAAAGTCCTATTCGACCTTCAAAAAACACTGTTGACCCTCGAAATACTTGAAACGCTGTTCACCTAGTACACTTCGATCATTACCCAATATTGTACGACCCTTAAACCATTCGAAATCCCTTCCTTGGTGATCCATTGTTGCTCGAAATCCACACCAGATTGATTTCGAACAATTTCCAGCGCTTTATTGATGTCGAACATGTCTCTGTACTCCCGAGAGGTGCTCAAACTCGTCGGTGCTCAATCTATGATTGGCTTGGACTGCTATTTGTTGTTCCTGGTATGACTGGTATGTTATGTTTGTATTTGTTGGGTTGTTTGATGTGGGCAGATGCACACTTACAGTTGTTTCATCTAGTATTGGTTGTTACTTCGTTGGTTATCGTGATTGTTTGGTTGATTTGTTGAGACAGTTGATTGTCTCTGATCTATTGGTGGTTATTTGGTGGTGATCAGTAGTTATGTCTGAAGAGAAGTCTGCATCTGTCCCTAATTCTGGTTCTATCATTATTGGTAGTTCTTCTCGCTCTTCTCGGCGTCGTGAGAAGGATTCCATTACCTCTATTATTTTGAATGGTAACAATTATGCTATTTGGTCTCGTGCTGTCAAAGTTTATTATATGGGTGAGAGGAAATTTCGTTATTTGACAGATAGTCCTCCGAACAAAGATGGTAAGGATTATAGTGACTGGGAAGCCGAGGACTGTCATATTCGTGTTGAGTTGTGGAATAGTATGGAACCTCAGATCAGTGGCCCTCTGTTTTACCTTGATTCTGCCAAGGAAATGTGGGATCGAGTTGCCAGGATGTATTCAGGCGTTAATAATCTTCGTCGTACATATGATCTCCATCATCAGTTCTTTTCTCTATCATTGAGTACTGGATCATTGGAGGACTACTATGCCAAATTTCGTGGTATTTGTGAGGAACTTCGGGTTTATGAGCCTATCTACAGTGATCCTCAAGTTATGGCACGTCAGCGTGAGCGTTTGGAGGTCGCTCGATTTCTATATGGTTTGCTGTCATTTTATGATCCAGTTCGGTCTCAAATATTGGGAGAGCGGGAGTTGCCATCTCTCGATGAGGTGTTTAGTCGTCTTCGCCAAACTTCTGTCTCAGATGCTGGTTCTATTTCTCAGTTCCCATCTGATCGTTCTGCTTTAGCTTCAGTGGGTTCTGGCCGTGGTCGTGGCCATGATTCTGGGTTTAGCGGTTGAGGTCGCGGTGATCGAAATTCTGGTGGAAATAATTCAGGTGACATTTATGGTGGCCGTGGTGATTCTGGGTTTAATGGTCGTAGTTCTAGTCGAGGTGGCAGTAGTAATGGTCGCACGTCAGGGGGAGGTGGTTCTGGTCGCAGTGGTTCTAATCGTGGTCGTGGTACTCGAGTATGTACCCATTGTGGGGGTACAAACCATACAGTAGATTATTGTTACCGGCTTCATGGTTATCCTCAGGCTCATCAGGTTGCTCATTCTGAGGATACTGGACAGTTTACTCAATCTTTGACTGACAGTAGGGTAACTATCTCAGCAGAGGAGTACCAACAGTACCAGCTTCTTATGTCAACTCCGCCTTCCGCTGCTACAGCTTCTTCCACATCTACGTTCGCTCAGACAGGTTCCTTTGTTGCTTGTGTTGCATCTTCTTCTTCTCCTTGGGTTATTGATTCTGGTGCTACTAATCATATGACTGGTACTTCTACTATCTTGTCTAATTGTCAATCCATTGGTCAAAAATCTCATGTTACCTTAGCAGATGGTTCTACCACTGAGGTTATTGGGTCGGGATCTTTTCTTGTTTCTTCATCTCTTACTTTGAACTCTGTGTTACATGTACCTCGCTTACCGTTTAATCTTATGTCTGTTAGTCAACTTACAAAATCCTTAGATTGTTCCATCACATTTCTTCCTCATGGTTGTGTGTTTCAGGATCTCAAGACGGGGCGGAAGATTGGTGGTGGCACTGAGCGTGGTGGCCTGTATTACCTGACCAATAATAACTCATCTCAGCCAGTTGCCTTTCAGTCATCAGAGTCTGCCTATCAACAACACTGTCGACTTGGTCATCCATCCCTTCAAAATTTGAAACGTCTAGTACCATCATGTGGTTCTCTTAAAGAATTGAAATGTGAAGTTTGTGAGTTTAGTAAACATCGTAGAATAACATTTTATCCTAGAGTTGAGCGTCGGGTGTCCAGTCCTTTTCAGCTAGTTCATTCAGACATTTGGGGGCCTATTTCTGTGCCCAATATTTTTGGTTTCAAGTACTATGTTATCTTTGTTGATGATTTCTCCCGTATTACATATCTTTATCTTATGAAAGCGCGGTCTGAATTAAAGTCTATTTTTAAGTCCTTTTATATGGAAATAAAAACTCAGTTTAATACCTGCATTCGTATGTTTCGTTCCGATAATGCACGTGAATATTATCATACTCTTTTGTCTCAATTTTTTGATGATCATGGTATTATTCATCAGTCGTCTTGTGCTCGGACTCCACAACAAAATGGAGTTGCCGAACGCAAGATTCGCCATCTGTCTGAAGTTATGCGTGCCATGTTATTTCAAATGCAGGTTCCTAAGTCTTACTGGAGCGATGCGGTCCTTACCGCTTGTCATTTAATTAACCGTATGCCTTCTACTGTTCTTGGAGGTCAGGTTCCCCATGACGTCTTGTTTCCCGGTCAGCCACTCCACCCATTACCACCCTGGATGTTTGGGTGCACTTGTTATGTTCATGAGTTGGACCCTGACCGGAGCAAACTCGATCCTCGGTCCATTAAATGCATTTTTCTAGGGTACTCTCGTACTCAGAAAGGGTATAAATGTTACTCTCCTTTGCGTCGTCATTTTGTGTGTGCAGATGTCACATTTAATGAGTCGCTTCCTTTTTATGTGGAACCTGTCACTACCAATGATTTGTTTGCATCTGAGTCTGTGTTCCCAATGGCCGTTCCGTCTGGTCCTGTTCCTCAACCACAACCTTTGCAGGTGTATGTTCGTTGTCCTAAACCTCAACCAACACCATCTCAACCAGCACCATTTCCACCAGAGCCAGATCCGCTAGCAGCGCCATCTCAGCCTACCCCTCCATCTTCCCCCCGTTGCGCGATCCGATCACAGATGATCGTCCTATTGCTCTCCGTAAAGGTATTCGGTCGTGTACTACACATCCTATTGCTCGGTTTGTTTCTTATAATCATCTCTCTCCGTCTCTTCGTGCGTTTACTACTTCTGTGTCTTCCATTTTTGTTCCTAACACTGTTCAGGAGGCCTTATCTGTCTTTGAGTGGCGGCATGCTATGGAAGAAGAGATGTCTGCTCTTCATCACAATGGTACTTGGGAATTGGTTCCTCTTCCTGCTGGTAAGACTACTGTTGGCTGTCGTTGGGTATTCACTGTCAAGTATCTTCCTGATGGCACCGTTGAGCGCTATAAAGCTCGCCTTGTTGCCAAAGGCTACACTCAGACTTATGGGGTTGATTACTCGGAGACATTCTCTCCGGTTGCCAAAATCGGTTCTGTTCGCATCCTTATTTCTCTTGTTGCGCATCTTGGTTGGCCATTATTTCAACTGGATGTCAAGAATGCTTTTCTCCATCGGAATCTCCAGGAAGAAGTTTATATGGAGCAACCACCAGGGTTT
Source organism: Vaccinium vitis-idaea (assembly GCA_963854785.1). Lineage (NCBI taxonomy): Eukaryota > Viridiplantae > Streptophyta > Magnoliopsida > Ericales > Ericaceae > Vaccinium > Vaccinium vitis-idaea. The sequence goes on along the minus strand of OY978223.1, from coordinate 32,766,826 downwards.
GTTGCTCAGGGGGAGCGTAATCAGGTCTGTCGGCTTCGCAAAGCTCTCTATGGGCTTAAGCAGTCTCCTCGAGCTTGGTTTGGAAAGTTTAGCGATGCAATTATTCAATTTGGCATGTGTTGCAGTCAATCTGACTACTCATTGTTCTCTCGCACTTCTGATCGAGGAAAAGTATTGTTAATAGTCTACGTGGATGATATTATCATTACTGGTGATGACCAAGGCGGTATTGATGAGTTAAAGACTTTCTTACATCAGCAGTTTCATACCAAGGATTTGGGCATCCTTCGGTACTTCTTGGGTATTGAGGTGGCACGATCCAAGGAAGGTATTAGTTTACCACAGAGGAAGTACGCGTTGGAAATTCTTGAGGATACCGGGTTATTGGGGACCAGGCCTGTTGAGACTCCTATGGATCCCAATGTCAAATTATGTGTGGATCAGGGGGAGCTACTTCCTAACCCTGATCAGTATCGTCGGTTAGTTGGTAAGCTCAATTATCTTACGATTACTCGTCCGGATATTTCGTTTGCTGTTAGCTTGGTGAGTCAGTTTATGTCTGCTACTCGCCATCCACATTGGGAGGCAGTTATCAGGATTGTGAAGTATCTTAAGTTGCATCCAGGACGAGGCTTGTTTTATCGATCTAGTGGACATTTACGCATTGAGGCGTTCACTGATTCTGATTGGGCAGGAGGACCATCTGATAGGAAGTCCACTACCGGGTATTGTGTCTTTCTTGGCGGTAACCTTGTCAATTGGAAGAGTAAGAAGCAGACAGTGGTCGCCTGGTCCAGTGCAGAAGCAGAGTATAGAGCAATGGCACATACAACATGTGAAGTTGTGTGGTTGCGATCACTTCTAGAGGAGATAGGGTTCACTGTGCAGTTGCCTATGCCTTTGTATTGTGATAATCAAGCAGTTATCCACATTGCTTCTAATCTGGTATTCCATGAAAGGACTAAGCATATCGAAGTTGATTGTCATTTAGTGCGTGAGAAGTTGACTGGTGGTGTATAGCTACTCCGTATGTATCTACTGGTGCTCAGTTGGCTGATATGTTTACTAAGTCATTGTTTAAACCGCGGTTAGAGTTGTTATGTAACAAGCTGGGACTTTATGATATTTACTCTCCAGCTTGAGGGGGAGTGTTAGAATATGTTAGAATAAGTTTGTCTCACATCGGGTAATTTGGTTGTGTAATAGAGCATGAGATAATATAAATAAATGTCATGTGTAGTAAGGTTAATTAACACCTTACACACTTCTCTTTCTCTCTCTCTCTCTCTCTCTCTCTCTCTTCTCCAAACAACAAGTGTAATTTGAATATACTATATACATCTACAGTTCTACGGTCTACACTATAAAATATAAATGATATATTCTGAACCTAATCGAGGTAAATATAATATATACATATTCTACACTATACAAAATAAAGTGAAATTATGTGTATGCATGTTCTGTTTCTTGCGAAATTATGTGTATGTATGCTCTATTTCCTCTGTTTGGATGTTACTTATGCTGTTCTACTTACTCAAAACTTGGGGAGGGGGAGGAGAATTTTTTTAACAAATTAACCAAGAAAAGAAAAATTAACTACATCTAGGCAACTAGGTGGGATTAGGTGGAGAATTAGACGGCTAGGTAGGATTAATCGGGGGTTAAATGGTAATTTATTGCGAGGGTTTTGAATATACTATGTACAAAGCCCTATAAAATACATTATACATCTACAATTCTACACTATGAAATGTAAATGTTAATTTAGTGTAATTTGAATATACTATATACATCTACAGTTCTACACTATAAAATATAAATGATATATTCTGAACCTAATCGAGGTAAATATAATATATACATATTCTACACTATACAAAATAAAGTGAAATTATGTGTATGCATGTTCTGTTTCTTGCGAAATTATTTGTATGTATGCTCTATTTCCTCTGTTTGGATGTTACTTATGTTGTTCTACTTACTCAAAACTTGGGGAGGGGGAGGAGAATTTTTTTAACAAATTAACCAAGAAAAGAAAAATTAACTAATCTCTGGGCACCAATTAATCGGGGCCTAGGCACTAGCGGTGCCCCGTCTCCTGCGCTCCTAGCGACTTTTAGAAGGTTGATTTTTTCTCCTCATATTGCAGAAAATGAATTTGATTCAGAATTTTGAAAGACGGATGTTGTTACGGAATGAGTTTTGCAGCTGGTTTGGTTGAGCAGCCATATAGCTAGGAAGTGCCTTTAGGGTTTAGTTTTGCAGTCATATAATTGGGAAGAGCCTTTAAGCATAGGTGATTTGCTTCACGAGTGTGATGATCTGTAATGTTGCAGGTAACGGAGAATGAAAAGAGAGTGCAATTGATGCTGCAGAAAGAAGGGCTAGGGAGACCAACAAGCAAAGCAGTACAGAGTGCTATAATCATGGATTTGGCTAGGGCTTTGGGAATTGACTCCAATAACCATATTGAGTTATCGGAGCAGGTTAAGTTATTGAAGGAAGATATTGCCCGTTCAAATTCGGTTTCAGAGAGGCGAATTTTGACGTCTCTTGAAAAAATTATGGACAGTTGGTCACTTGAACCAGATGTTTTGACTCAAAATTTCGATTTCGATTTCGAAGATGATGCACAAATTTCTCCATTCAAGAGCTTCATTTGCCCATTGACTAAGGAGGTGATGAAGCATCCGGTGGTTTTGGAGTCCTCGCAAAATTATGAAAGGACAGCCATTGAGTACTGGTTTGAGCGGTGTATAGAGGACGGTCGTGACCCAACGTGTCCTGTCACAGGGCAGGTCCTGAAGTCCTTGGAGCTGAAACCAAACATTGGTTTGGCTGGAGCCATTGAAGAATGGATTAATAGGAATGTTGAGATTCAGATTAAGTTGTCTGTGCAGTGTCTTACTGAGGAGTCACCTTCGGGGGATTGCGTGGAACGAGTTTTGGATCACATCTATAAGATTTCAGAAGAGCATCCCTCCAGCAGATACAGAGTGAGAAATGCTGGTTTAGTTGTTCTTGTAGTTAATTTGCTTAAGGACAGCTCAAAGAGTACAGGATCACTCTTGAGAAGCAAAGCTCTCATGGTGCTGCTTAGCATGTCCAAGGATGAAGAAAGTAAGGTGATATTTTCAAGTCTCGCCTTCTATAGATATAATGTGATTGATTATTTTCTCTCCATTAGTTTTGGAATATGTTCTAGCTTTAGCCACCTTGTCATATTATCTAAAACTGCAATGGAAGTCTGCACTGTAAAGTGGAGCCCTATACCACAACAATTTCGTACAAGTCCTTGCTTGCGGGGAGGGTGGCCAAGGGGATTTGTGCTTGTAAGGCAATTACCTATGCCCTTCTTACCACATTGAGCTAACTGTTTGGGTTATGGAAGTTTCTTTATTTACATGATATGAAACGTATGACCCCACTTAAATGAGTAAATGGTTGGGACCTTTATAACTTTATAGCAATAATGAACTCGAGCTTTTTCGCCGTTAAAACCTGCATGTGTGTTGCAAGGTTTATATGTCATTTCACTCGCATTAAAAAGTTAGGCATGTGAGAATTATTTGCGAAGGTTGGTTTTGGTATTTGAAGAAACTCTTTCGTCGAATGAAGATTTATCTGAAACTGAATTATAATTTACCATAGATATAGAATAAGCCTTGAAAGAGGATGTGGTGCTCCTGGAACATAAAATTATCTTCATATGAAAAATACATTTAAGACGTGTCCAACACTTTAGGTGTTTCTTGTATCAGCTTGTATGTTTAATAAGTTGCCAAACTATTTGTTGAGGCAGAGTTAAAAAAGGAAGAAGCAGCCTATTCCTTGTACAAGAAGTTGTGACTTTGCAAAGAAGAGAGAAAATTAAAGTTCAATATTATTGCATTGAAAAGCTTGAATGATTACAAAACTAATGAAGGGGTTATATAGGCTAACCCTAATATTAGTGAAACCCTAATAGTACAAAAAGACTAGACTTCCCTGAACATAAAAGATAAATAACAATAATCTTAGCGAAACCCTAATAATACAAAAAGATCGTGAACATAAAAGATAAATAACGATGATAAACCAAAACCCTAAAATTATACTTCACAGAAGTTTCATACGAAGTTCGCTACTTAGGTTGTCCTCTAGTAGAATTTTGTTTCGCAATATTAAGATTCAGCTTATTTTGCATGAAGGTTTTTGGTTCAAAAGTAGATTGGGAATTCAACTCATAGTGAAATACTTTGTGTCTCTCGAGCCCTCGTGTGGGAGAGCTGGTATTGTTTCCTAAAGAACAAATATTGGTAAATTTTGTCATGGTGAAATATTTTGTGTCCAACTATTTGACAAAAGAAAAAATACCAGTAGAAACATATCTATTTTATTATATGGCTGCTGACCATACTATCATTATGGAAATCATTTCTAATTGTCTATTAGTATTTAAAATTAAGGGCTGTTGAAACTCTACTAAAGTGTTTTATTTCTTCCCAGAAAATAATGCTTGGGGAGGGTATAACCAGATTGGTCATACATAGCCTTATTGGGAGCTCCGAGAAAGAGAGAGAGTCTGCGGTCAAGTTATTGCTTGAATTCTCGAGTGATGAAGATTATTGTACAAAACTTGCTTCGGAAAAAGGGGCATTAGTTCTGCTGTCAACCATGGCAGGAAATCTAGAGCATCCTGCTCTTTCTAATTTAGCTGAGGAAGTTTTGAACTTAATGGAAAAGGTGGAAGATAATATTCAGCATCTAGCAGCAGCAGGAAGATTTGAGCCTTTACTTTGTCGTTTACGTGAAGGTATGGTTTATACCACTCCTGCTTCTACATGCTTCTAATTCTCATGATATATAACTTTTGTATCCGATATATCACCTATACTAGGCATTGTAGGCAATAAATGAGAAAAGAAAGAAAGTGGAGAAGGCATGGTTATTAAATCAATCATCTGCTTTAAATTTATTGCTGAAATTGGAACTGTTTATTGAGTTCTGATCAACTATATTTTCCTTCATCATTCCAAATAATGGACCTTCCAAGTGCATTTTCTAGTGCAGTTTTAACATTGCATGTAGTCGTGATTGTTGGCACATAAATTTCAACCAAAGTTTGACGTACATTGTCAAAATATCATACGCTTGGCCTACCGACTAAATAGCGAATGAAGAGCCTGCGGAAAAGAGGTATGTTGGGCCGACAAGTCCACAAATCAGCAAACACATACGAAGCCCACAAGAGCCACAATAGACTCTTGTGGTGTGTTGGGCCCACAACACATGTTGGACCCAAAAGTTGTCTCAAGATGAGATATGTTGGTCCTGCGGATAAAGTGGGGCATATGAGGTGCGAGCCTACAAGTCAGAAGAACTATGCCTTGACCACATCTCATGAGCCAATAAGAAGAATATGTCGGGCTTGAGTCAAATAATAGGTAGAGCCCACGAAATATAGCCCATGGGCAACCTCTGTAGAATCAACAGAAGAATATTCCAGGGATATACATCATCAGATCAACAAACATTTGGAATTGAATGAGATGTTATGATAATACTATCATATCTGGCAACAACATTTCAAATTCAAAGGAAAAGTTTGTTGGCCAATTATCTTATCAATGGCCCTCTATAAATAGGAGAGCCATCATCAGGGAAAAGGGACTTCTTCCGCAGGGACTCCTCCCTAAGGGAGTTCTTCCACTCAATGTAGAAATTATAGAGAGAGATAAACTTAGGAGAAAATACAAGAAAGAGAAGCAAGAGATACATAGGGCAAACAAGCTTATACATTCCAACCTGGAATCTTCAACAAATCTCGAAGACCAGTTGTTGTAAGCATGGCGAGCAATTTACATTTGATGTAAACTTATTGTAAAGAAGGGTTCTAAACCCAACTATCAATAAAATCGAATTCTTCTTCTCTGTTCTCTTACATTTAAAGTTCTTTTTTTTGTTCTTCGTTAATCGGAGGTTTTACTCTTAGAGTGTGTAATTAACGATTTGGATTCCAAATTGGAAATAGGAGCCTACAAAACAAACAATCAACATTGTTCGTTTGACCAATGGATACTTGGGATACTAATTTCGAAACGTAGATCAAAATCTTTTGCATTTTAAAATTTGTGTCTACAAATTTCTGGCACGCCCGGTGGGACCAGACGTTGTAAGCATGGCGAGCAATAGGTAAAGGGTTCCAACCCCTCGAAATGTATCATCTACTTCTGATGTAAACTAGGGTTCTAAATGTTTACGAAAGCTGATACAGCCTATCAAGTTAGCTGGTTTGTTTATGCTAACTTCACACAGTAACAAAGAAAAGCTAAATCTTTTCCATTTTCAGTGTTGTACAGGTGGACATAGTCTATCAAAGTTAAGTAAACTGAAGTTTGAAATTCCGTTCATAGATTGAGTGAAATTTGACGTGTTAAAATTGTTGGTGATTCAAAGTGGTGAACTTATTTAGCATTTGAGTTTCTCTCCCCTCATAGATCTATGATAGTATGGAAAGAAACTCAAATGCTAAATGCTAAATAAGTTCACCATACTATCATAAAACTAGGATGAAATCCAACTTACTGTTGCTGCAGATAATTCATTGGAAACTTTTCTAAAACTATAGATTGACTGGCTCTGGTATTTCTGTCTCTCTGGGAAACAGGTCCTGATGATGTTAAAATAAAGATGGCGTCCTTGGTCGGGAGAATGACCTTGACAAATAGCAGTAAAGAACAAATTGCCCGCCAAAGTTCTACGATATTAGTTGAACTGCTATCCAAGCCAGAAGGAAGATCTTCAAGCTTGCAAGCCTTGTTTCATTTGTCATCCTTGGATGACAATTTAACTATCCTTGTCGACTCAGCAGTGCTTCCGGCTCTTACGGATATTCTTTTTGAAAATCAGGATTCGCCACCCGAGCTTAAAGGATTGGCTGCATCAATAATTGCAAATGTGGTGTCAAAACCTGGACACTGGGAATTAGAGTCTGCGGACAAGAAAGGGAATTCAATACAGTCGGAAACAGTCGTCTCAAGTTTTCTGGGCCTCTTATCTGTTGCATCTCCTCAATGTCAAGTGGCTATTCTTCATGTTCTCTATGGAATGGCATCCTCTCCCCAGGCATCAGGTAAGTTAAATATTGAAACTTTGGACCACCCCTAAAGTTGTTCACCTGTAAATTCCTCTGAACACCTAAAATTAGTCATGATCTCCTCACCCCTGTGGCCCTGCCTGTGGGGTGTGGCCATGTCCCCCCATATTCCCCAGGTTTCGTCTGTTTTGTGGATTAAGAAGTAATTAGAGCAAGTCCTCAGTCGTGTCAAATGTCATGCCAAATCCAACTTTTGGCATCAAGAATGGCAAAAGCCTCTCCACCATGCGATAGTCACTGCCAAAGTCGAAATTCCATTCTTGGTGCCAATTTTGGCATCAAATTTGACAATTGCCGGACTTGGCACGTAAGGTGTGGGGAAGGTGGTTTCAAAGGGTAAGAAAGGCGGTTACACCAAAATGGCCTTTCTCTGGCGGAACAAACTTGCCACATTTTGCAAAATTACACTGTAGCCAGCCAAAAAAATGGCCTGGCAATGCCATTTTGGCACCAACGATTTGAAAGAGAAATATGGTAATGCTGTTGGAGCCTTTGTGCATAAAAATCATGCTTGCTAAAACAAGTTCTGCCAAGCATCAATGTGTTCTGTTTGAGGACAATCTGATCATGTGTAGTGTGGAAATATCTATTTATACGGAGATGTGCCAAACAGGAAGATGCAAGAGCTTGGCATGCAGAATTTCGTCAGATAGCGAATAACTTGGGTGTCATGGAATTAGGTCGAATATAATAGTTACAAGCTAAAATCCTACGTAGGAAGTGGTGAATGTAGATAGTCTCAAAATGTTATGAATGTATTATACTATACAATTTTATGTCAAAGTGAGGCTTCATTAATAGATGCAGAACATTTTGCATGTGGACTTTCTTCTGTTCAGTCACAAATAGTTAGAAGTTGCTTGCATTTTCTATGCATCCACTGCCTTTTTTCTTAACGTCCATTGCATTGTTCTACTGTTCTTACTGGATCTTTCCTTGGCAGAATCAGTTGCATGTCATATAAGATCTGGAGATGGCATCAAAACAATAATAGCATTTCTCGAGCACCCAGAAATCGAATACAGAATTTATGCTTTCAAGCTCACTAGAGTCCTCTCTGAAAGGTTTGGTGATGACCTAGCCAACGAGCTTAAAGCTTCTAACAAGCTTCCTTTACTTAAACAGAAACTACTGGACAGTCAATCTGCAGATAGTGAGAGATCTGCTACTGCCTGTATACTTGGAAATGTTCCCCTCTCAGAAGATGATGTGAAGACAGTCCTAGGGCCTAGTTTTCTGAAATGGACTGTTTCCACTCTCAAAGAGCAATGCCAAAGCTCCAATCGTCGAACTTCCATGCCTTCATTGACCATGGTGGAAGGGCTTCTTGGTCTCTTACTTCACTTCACAAGGAGTACGGACCCTCGAATTGTTGATCTTATCAAAGAGCATCGCCTCTTGAGCATCTTCCGGGACCCGCTTGTTCTCAGCTCAAAACCGAGTGTGAAACAACTGTCCGCACGTGGTTTGAAATGCTTGTCGGAGTCTGGAAGGATACTTATCGCCACTGGGGAGTCGGACCCACCAACTCCCCACGGTTTCTGCTCTCCCTTGGTGTTCATGTGTGGTAGGCCATCTCCGGAACATTCCACTTGCCCAATACACAATTCCCCGTGCGAAGACGACAGTCAGTTTTGCTTATTGAAGGGCGATTGCATCAAACCCTTGGTCGATCTCCTATCGTTTCAGGACACAAATGTCCAAATCGCTGCACTGGAAGCACTTTCTACACTTTTAGTAGATTCTTCTGACACTGGGTTCAAGCAAGCAGTTGAGGAGCTCGATAAGCTAGGAATGGTAGATGCAGTGATCTTGCTCTTTTCAGGAGCTCGACCCGGGGAGCTTCAAGAGAAGGCTAGTTGGATGGTGGAGAGGGTTTTGAGAGTGGAAAGTGTCACCCAAGAACACTCTCTGAACCAGTCTTTGGTGAGGGCTTTGATTGAAGCCCTTAAGCATGGAAATGCAGTAACCAAGAGCCATGCACAGGAAGCCCTCACTAACCTAAAGCAAATTTCAGGGGTTGGTGGAAAAAGGGAATCAAGTCAAACCCGGGGTCGAAGGTAATCTTTTTTTTCTACCTTCAACGGTATTTATGACGTCATGTAGAACTAGATCGGGCACGAAAGATAGATAGTGTTGGTTGAGATTGAGAAACAATTGTAGTTAAAAGTTTAGGGATATCACTGGAAAATTGAGTCATGAGTCATGATCTTGCAACTGCTGAAGGAAACCATAACCTTGTAATAATAAGATACAGTAAATAGTATGTGTCATTATTATAGGAGTGGCAGAAATGTTGTAATTAACTAATTATTATAGGTAGCAATTGGTGGTGGAAATGGCAGAATCTTTGTACAAAATTCTATTGCTTTATTGAGCTTGTATCATGGGCTTTGTTGGGCCTTGATTATTTTTTCCTGGTTAACTGGCCTTGAACTTTCGGGGATTTGAAATATGCAAATCTTTTTTTTTCTTTTTTCTTTTTTCTTTTTTTAACTCAAACTCGAAATTTCATTCTGGTCCTGAGACTCGAGCCTATACCGAAGTAAGCTTTTCAAGTTTGTACATTCGAACTTTTTTTTTAATTTGAAAAGGTTATATAGTGCTTCTCAACGGACAAGGGGTCTCGGCTATGCACTAGGTGCATCGCACCATGCCATGCACCTCATCAAGCCATCCGTGGCGAAAATGTACGGCTCTGATGAAATCCTAGCAATGGCTCTCTCATGGGGTTGGATTTGATTCGAGCCGTATATTTTCACCAACAGACGTCCGGATGGGGGCATGGCAATTTTTCTTTTTCTTTTTTTAACTCGAACTCGAAATTTCATTCTAGTCTTGAGACTCGAACCTATACCGAAGTAAGCTTCTCAAGTTTGTCCATTCGAACTTCTTTTTTTTTAATTTGAAAAGGTTATATAGTGCCCCTCAACGGACAAGGGGTCTCGGCTATGCACTAGGTGCATCGCACCATGCCATGTACCTCATCAAGCCATCCGTGGCGAAAATGTCCGGCTCGGATGAAATCCTAGCAATGGCTCTCACATGGGGTTGGATTTGATTTGAGCCGTGTATTTTCACCAACAGACATCCGGATGGGAGCATGGCAATTTTTCTTTTTCTTTTTTTAACTTGAACCTATACCGAAGCAAGCTTCTCAAGTTTGTACATTCGAACTTCTTTTTTTTTTTTAATTTGAAAAGGTTATGTAGTGCCTCTCAACGGACAAGGGGTCTTGGCTATGCACTAGGTGCATCGCACCGTGCCATGCACTTCATAAAGCCATCTGTGGCGAAAATGTATGGCTCGGATGAAATCCTAACAATGGCTCTCACATGGGGTTGGATTTGATTCGAGCCGTGTATTTTCACCAACAGACGTCCGGATGGGGGCATGGCACGGTGCCATGCACCTAGTGCACATGGCAGGATCCCCCCATCCGCCTCTCAACCTATAAAATTGTAATTAATAAGGTTTTTACTCAAATTTATGATTATTTTCATGGCACCGGGCGTGACTGAACCATCTATGATGGCAGGATTGTTCATTGGAGTAATTAATTTCAGATGGAGCTTTTATTTTAAAAAATATATATATTGAAACCTGAGTAAAATATACAAGGCTGGAGATGGCCCAAGGTAACTTCGCAGGCCCAACCTTAGGCCTTCTCTTCTTTTCCATTTGCCAATCCAAATTATAAACTTTGGCATTGAGGTAATACTTGAAAATCTGATCCACGAGAAATCATGGCATTCCTCTTAATAACCTATACAACAGTGACAAAAAAATGGAAAGAACAATTAAATATGGAAGAAATTACTAGGGAGGAGTGGTATCACATAGAGGTTACGGGTTCGAGTCCCCAGGCTGGTGCTGGGGGAGATTGTTGGCTTTATGGGGCCAGCATCAACCGTGTACTCGTACTTGAGTGCACCCTGCTGGCGCGAGGCAAGCGTATTGGGAGGACTAACTGCCTTCGCCCGTCGATGTTGTATGGGCAGTATTGCACAACGCCTTATGTCTGCCTGCCGCTAAGTGCAGAGCTTTGCGTTGCCCCTTAAGATTAAGTTGTGCCTTCTTCTAACAACAATTGCTTTTAGATGAGTTGGTTGGCACCTGATCCAACAATTTTATTTATTTTAGTTATTTTTTCTCATTGGGGAAACACTATGTACTTTTTTTTTCTTTTTTTTATTGCCAAGCGGTATACATCAGCGGGGGTTAGGAATAGTTAGTAAGTTAGTCTACAGAGAATCTAAAGGCTATTCATAGCCCTAAACCACAAACGCCGGAAAGGGATAAGATCACTAATGCCATCATTGACTTCTTCCTATGACCGGGCTTTTTGTTGATTGATTGAACCCGGACTTCTTTTCCAATCCAAGCAACCTACGTTATCAAGTCTTCACGTAGTTCCTTCTCTCACGCGCTTTTCCATGATTCGCCTGTGGTAAAGCAGCTCTATAATATCTTTTCGACCACAACGGCGCTCGAACCCTGACCTCCCATGGGTCCAAAAATGGTCCAAAAATATAATGACTAATATAAGGAAGAGTTGAATTTCAAATGGGCGGTTTGAAAAAGCATAGTACTGCAAGTTATAGTCAAAATATGTAGGCCAAATTTAATTCTCAAGACCAAAAGCCACCGTTGAACTCAGTCGTCAGTACGTTGAACTTTCTCCAGGAGTATTTGTAATTAGACAACTCCTCGTGGTCGCTCTTGGTAGAGAAAAGTATTTTAAGCTTGTGGGTCAGGCCGCTAAGCTTGTGGGTCAAGCCGCCAGAGCTTTTAATTTCTTAGTTTCTATAAATGACCTGTCTTTGACCAGTGGCGGAGCTAGAAATTGAAGTTGGAGAGGGGCGGATCGATTATGAAAGAAATCTTCGTATGATGATTTTTTTAAGACTAAATCCAGTCATTTTGATAAATTTTTTTAAAAAAATTAATCATGAATATTTTTGTTATCATATCACTCAACGACCGCAGTATCATTATCGCACGGTATCATTCACCATAATTTAGTGTTCTCGATATAAAATTATTCTTACTTTTTTATTATTTTTTAAATTGTATAATTTTTTTTTTACGAATATCTACAAACAAAATATGTGAAATGTACTCAAAAATAGGAAATCGGAAGGGGCTGGGGCCACCCCCGGTCCCTATATAGATCCGCCACTACTTTGACCAAACCAAAAAGGAGATCTAGTCGAGGTGCGATCAAGTTGGCCAGACACCCCGGAGAATTTTGGACCGACTAGTAAAGTCTAGGGTCTTTGCAAATGGTGTTAAATTTCTAACAACCAACTGGAAGTGTCGAACCTCACCAACCCCCTTCCCAGCAAATAAACATGATTTTACGTATGATGTCTCTCTTTACATTTGAAAAACAACAATCAAATCTTGAAATCTTGAAGTAAAATGTTTTTTCCCATGTACTCCTCGGATCATCCAAGTCCACCACTCATTGCTCTCTAGCTAGCTAGATCTCCCCCATGATGAATGATGATGCTATTGACTTGGGTGGTGAAGCTTTTCCACATAAAATGGAAGATCAGATTAAATCCCCTATAAAACAATTCACAAATTTTTGAAATAATGAATCGTATTAGAAGGTGTTTGAGTACAAGCAAGAAACCTGCCTCGAAAATTGCAATAAGCTAAAAAAAAAAAAAAACCAATAAAAAAAATCAAAAACCAAAAAGACACCGTAGCGGAACGGTCAAATGAGGGCATCTTGATCAAGCATTTATTCCACAAGCGTATGACGGCTCCACATGTAAGCATGGGTGGTCAATTGAACACCATAAATGTTTTTTTTTTTTTAATGTATTCATGTAGAATTTTGTTTCAAATTTTGTTTGAGCACTTATTAGTCCTACATTTGAACACCCATCAATCTTGGTGATTCACAATTTAATACTACCTCATACATTAATTAGCTCAAAACAAGTTACATACTCTTAACGACAAACATTTAAAAAACAGAGGGTGGAAAAGTATTTATTGGTATTGGTATCGTGTTATGGCTTCTCTCTGAATAACAATCAACTCTGTATCTCCAAAACAAGAGCATATGTCCAAAAAGATCCGTCCAAGCTTCCTTAAAAATATATATTAGTGTATTTTTTGTGACAATTAAATTTTACTTGGCTCGAAGTAAAAAATTTGCTATAACAATTATAACATCTTATGTATTTTTGTATTTTTCGGTCGCATTATTCACATTAACATATGAAATTTTATGTACATACGACTGGTTAATAGAGCTAGCAACATTAATATTTTGTTAAAAACACTCTATTAAAAATTCTTGGAGTCACCACCGAACTTCTGCCTCACATTGGGATAATGAGCACAAAACCTAACCACTCATTGATTCCTAAACCTAACGTAGAGGTAGAGGTGTCAAATGGGCCTTTCCGGCACGGCACAGACACGACACGAAAAACTCTGGCACGGGCACTGTGGACGCACCTCCGGAGGATTCTCGAATCGATTCGGAGTCGTCACCCAGGTTTTAGCGGATTGTCCCCGAGGAACCGAACTCGATTGACTCGTGCCTCGTTCAATGGATAAGGATTACTAGCTCGTCATCACCATACTATCTTAGGTTCGGGAGCTCAGTTACGAGAGGGGAAGGGTTTTACGGCACCCCCCTCGCCCGGTTCGAAGACCGGTTTCTACTTGACTTTTGTGGGATTATAATGAATATATGCAACTCAACTTTGAACAAGTACGGGGGATGAGGGATGGGAAGCCAAGTAACGATGATAAACATAACAATAAACTACGGTGTATGCTTGTGCTCCGTGAATCTACATGAATGATGATGATATGCAAGTATGAACCAACAAGAACATCAAACAGCAAGTAACAATGTTAGAAAATGCAGAATGATAACGAAGTAATCAGAAATGACACCGCAAACCACCGCAGGACTAAACCAATCTGATCCCCCAGTTAGGGGTTTGAGCGCTCAAAGAGAGGGTTTGAGCGCTCAAAGCCTCCTCAATCCAAACATGCTTTTGATGCTCCAAATGATTCTAATTTGATGAAAATATGTTTTAATCACCATTGTTTACTAAAACTCATCCATGGACCAAAATGAGGCAAACATTAGAGAAGGAATGAAGACTCAATGCTTTGAAGCTTTGCAGAACACTCAAAATGCCAAAAACAAGCTGAAATAAGAAAATGATTTGATTGGACCAGAAGACGGTTTGAGCGCTCAAAGGTAGGGGTGCTCACGGTCCGGATCGGTCCGGATTGGCATGAATCCAATCCTAATCCGCGAGTCACGGTTTTTTGAAAATACAATCCGTGTCCGATCCAAAAGTCTCACGGTTCGGTTCCAATCCGAACCGCGAGTCACGGATCGGTTCCGGATTAATCCACGGATTTTCAACTTATTCGGAAAAAACAATAAACAAAGGCAGTAAGGCACTAGCAAGTAGCAAATGCACTAAATAGAAAATTCAAAGTTGGAAATTCCAATAAAAAAACAACAAAGGCAGTAAGGCAGATAGTTATATATATATTGTTAACTATAATTATATATAATTTTATCACTTTTATAATTATAGTTATATAGATATTGTTAATTTAGCAGACTTACGGTTTGGTTGTACTGTTGTAGGAGTTATGGTGCGAATATTGTTATGTAGATATTGTTAATTTAGCAGACTTACGGTTTGGTTGTACTGTTGTAGGAGTTATGGTGCGAATATAATTATATATAATTAACAATATCTATATAACTATATATATATATATGTATGTATATTTAAAAAAATTATATATAATAAAAATCTCACGGTCTGGATCGGTTAATCCACGGTTTCAAAATCAAAATCCGTGTCCGATCCAAAAGTCACGGTTTTTTATTTTTTGAATCCGTGTCCGGACCATTAATCCACGGTTAAAATCCAAAAGGTACGGATCGGTTCGGTCCGGACCGGATTCACGGTTCACCGGTTTTTTTGAGCAGCCCTACTCAAAGGGGTGCATTGAGCGCTCAAGCCTTCTCCTGGATTTGAGTGTTTCTGCAGCATTCTGCCCTCATCTGGACCACAAACTAGTTCAACATGATATATGATGATGCATAATGTATTGAAACTTCACCAACATGAATAAAATAAACTTAAGGTGTTCACATGAGTGGAGAGTTAATATTGGACCAAGCATAAGCATGATTAGAGTGAGAGGGAGAAAAAATCAGGTTGGCTTAGCCAAACATCAACACACACACACTACACAATTAGAGTGAGAGGGAGAAGAGATCAGGTTGGCTTAGCCAAACATCAACACACACACACTACACAATTAGAGTGAGAGGGAGAAGAGATCAGGTTGGCTTAGCCAAACATCATCGCACACACACTACATGAACTAAAAACAGAATGCAGAACTGAAATAAACAAGATTCAAATGCCAAAACTATACAAGGTTTGAGCACTCAAACTGTGGTTTGAGCTCACAGTTTGAGCGCTCGAACCATTTCGAGCTGAGATTTTTTAAATCAGTTTTTTTGATATTTAAGACCTTGCGAGCTCATAGAAGGTATGTGGAACCTCCATGAACTCACTGGTCTCCCTCAGGATGACCAAAACGTGATTTTTCATATGCTTTTCTACCTTTTCGGCTATGATCAAGGCTTGAACTTGTGGTTTGATGAATGGATGGGTAGTGGCTGTATTTATGGGCTATAGATGAAGTATTTTGGACAGAGGAGTGTGAGTGTCGGACTGATTGGATGGTTGACTTGATGAATGGGTTGTATTTGGGCTTAAAATGGTGATTTTTTTAGTGTTTGAGTGCTTAAAGTGAGATGATCAAGGACTGATTAAAGTGGGTTTATGGATTTGAGGAAGGTTTGAGGGCAGTAGGCTTGGTGAGAGATGATTTCTTCAAAGACCCATGGAGTTTAGGCCTTTTAAAGAAGGTTTTTGGGTGTTGTGGAGGTTGAAGATGATGGAAATGGATGAGAGAGAGGCTAAAACGTGATTGAAGGATGAGAGAGAGTGGTTTTGGTCTGATGAAAGGTGTGAGAGTGTAAGAGATCAGCCAAGGTGTGGGGGGTCTTTAAACAATGGGTGGAGGTTGGTTTATATAGAGAGAAAATGGGAGGAAAATGTAATTTGGAATTCAAGTTGGAGAGATAATGTTATTAGAGGGATTTTGGCGTGAAAACGAAGCTTAGAAACCAGAGGGAGCCCATAGTTTAGGTGGAAAACCAGCTGAAAGATGCTTTGAAAATTTCCTGGTGCGCGAAGGGTTTGAGCGCTCAAAGTGGGGCTTGAGCGCTCAAAGGGTCTGCAGGCCAAACTTTGCGGGGCTGCCCCGGGTGCTACCGATCTCCGTTTTGTGCGTGGTTTGAAGCGTTGGAAAGCTTATCGAGTGTAATTTCTAACCTAAGTGGTTTGAACCCAAGATAATTTGTACATCCAAGTGTGTGACCATTTTACCCTCAGAAGGTCGGGAAAACAAGTCGTTTTGGTAAAACGGACACATCTCCCTCATTTCAAAATGGATTGAGACGTATTATATATCAATAAAGAGGGTTTTGAATGTACTAGAAGATGGTGTAGGCTTGGGTTTATTTTGAAGAGCATTTTGGATGGTTTGAAGGGTATTTTGGTCATTTTGGTTGGTTTAGGGTTGTTCTAGGAGGGTTTAGAATGGTTTGGTGAGTTCAAGCCTTGTTCTTAGCCTCGAGGTATGCACGATTGGTCTATATCATCATTAGGAATGTTTGATAAGTTTCTCGGATCAAAATTGGGGTGTCTACAGGCACGGTAAAAGTTGGGCACGGCACGGTCTGAGCGAGCACGGAAATGGGTGGGCACGACACGGTAGTTGGCCTAGCACGACATGGCACGACACGGTCTAAGCCGGGCACGGCACGACACAGACTTAATCAGGCACGGTCTTAGTTTGGCACGGCAGGGCACGACACGGTAGTGTCAAGGGCACGACACGGGCACGGTAATTGGCCTGGCACGACACGGTCTTAGCCTGGCACGACACGGGCACGAAACGGAAGTGGCACGGGCACGGCATGGTATAATAAAGAAAAGAATAAGGGAAAATAAAAATAAAATTTTGTATAAGAAAAGTAAATTTAATTTTGAATAAGAAAAATAAGTAAAAAATATATTTTCATAAAATAAATTTAATTTTATTTCAAAAAATGAGGAAAAATGAAAAATGAATTTTTGAATAAAAAAAATGAAAATTTTGATTTTTGAATTTAATTTTTGCAATTGTGTGGTGTTAGAATTTAATATCAACAATCAATAAAAAGAGTAAGTTAATTAAAATTTATTTTGTTTTTTTTTCTTATGTACATAACAAACAAAATAAAGAATTAAGTGGGCTAACACGACACGATTAAGTAAGCAGGCCGACACGACACGATTAAGTAAACGGGCACGGCACGGCACGACACAAGTCAAACGATTAAGCGGGCCGGCACGATTAAGTAAGCGGGTCGGCACGGCACGACAAGATTAAGTAAGCGGGCCGGCACAGCACGACATGGTTACAAAATGGCACGACACAGCAAGAATGAAGAAAAATGGCACGGCACGGCACAGCATGGCACGATTAAGTAAATGGGCACGACACAGGCACAGAAGAAAAGCGGCACGTGTTAGAGTAGCATTGTAGTTTGGTGGTGTTGTCCACAGGAGATCCCTTCTCTCTTAACAGTTAGTTAAGGCGGTTTACATATAAGTCTGTAATGTGGTTAGTTTGAAGATCAATGAAAGGAAATACACGATTACATTTTCTCTCTCTCTAAACTTTACTTTCTGCACTATTGATTCTTGCATAGATTAGGTCAGAAAACTGGCTTGATTCATGAATTTCTTCATGGTATCAGAGCAGGGCCTATTCCACTTCACATTAAAATAAAAAAAAATCACAATCCACACCCCGCGATGACAGGCTAGCAAAAAAGGCTGCACGATGATAGGACCCAAAAAGTGGCCACACGTGACAGACCTCAAATGCGGCTGCACGTGAGGGGGGATGTTAAGAAATATTGACCCACATTGGTTAGGAGTGGAATGGGTGATCACTTAATATATGTTGGAGCCTCTCCACTCATTGCCAATTGGTTTTGAGATGAATATAGTGTCTCCACATGGTATCAGAGCGAGACGACGTAAGTCATCATCGATCCTGATTCAGACGTTCAAACTCTACAACGATTGACGTATTCTTCTCAAGATTCACTTAGTCTATAACAATGGCGGACACAAGTACGAATTCATCTACTGTAACGATACCACCGACATTAGCATTTCTTGTCTCAAACTTCCAATCATTGGTAACAATCAAACTTGATTCTACCAATTACCTTCTCTGGAAAACACATATACATAATGATATGCGTGCAAATGGCTATTTCGGGTTTCTTGATGGTACAAATCGAGCACCAGATGCTCGTATTACAGATGCTAGTAATATCTTGTTGATAACCCTGAGTACATCAATTGGTGTTTGATTGATAGTCAGTTTTTATCGTGCGTAACTGCTACGCTTTCTGCGAGTACTTTACCCTTAGTATTAGGGTTTGAGCATGTGTCTCAAGTGTGGCAATCCCTAGAATCAAGGTTTAGCTCCTTGACTCGTACTCATGTTCTTGAATTCAAGAGGCGATTGTACAACATTACCAAGATTGGAACTATGGAATCTTATATAGATCAAATTAAAGATTATGCAAATCGACTTGCAGCTGCTGGTTTTCCTGTTAGTGATGATGATTTAGTGTTTCATACTTTAAATGGCTTACCTGAAGAGGAGTTCAGGGGTTTCCGTACAGCTATCCATACAAGAGGAGGAACTTTTACCTTTGATGAGTTAGTGACAATGTTGAATGCTGAATCTCTTACTAGTTCTAAATCTTCTCAGTTGGAGAGTGTGTTTCTGTCAACACAAAAATCTCCTAATCTGACACTTACTGCCACAACAACACTACCAAACATGTATACACCTCCATCATTTGGTTTCTCAATCCTCCACTCATTCATCCTCACCTGTTATGTCTACTGGAACAACAAGCAATGTAGTGTCAACTCAGTCCCAGTTTGTTCAATAGCCTCCTTCTGACAACAGATCTTACAACAGGAATAGAAATTTTGATAACTCTGGAAGAAAGAATTGGAATTCCTCTAGCTGTCAAATTTGTGGAAAACCCAATCACACTTCCTATTATTGTTATCGTAGACAAAAAAATTCTCTTCCTCCACCTCAGTTTTCTCAAGGGACTGGCACTTCACAGCAATACAATCGTGGCCAGTGGAGACCTTCACAAGGGAACAATACACAGGGGAGAGAACCACAAGGATATGGATCACAGGGTTTTGGTGGTTATCCTCCACAGGCTCATCTTGTGTCAACTGCTCCATCTAGTTTTACTGCTGCTCCTTATGAAGTTGCATGTGGATCTTCTGGTAATCCAGAGTTTCATCAGTGTTCTGCATCTCATACTGGGCTACAACAGTCTGGTGTACCTTGGTTTCCATTTTCCTCTACAGGGTTTCCTCAGTATACATCACATGCATCTCATGTCTATGTTCCATAGCAGATTCCCTCAGTTGGTTCTACAGGTCCTATGATGGGACATTATGCTCCACCTTATACTACTACACCACAGGCTTATCAAATTGGTTCTATTTCTACTCCACCACAACAATGGTTGTTTGATAGTGGGGCAACCACTCATGTCACTCATGATCTATCCAATCTGTCTTTACAGCAGCAACCATACATTGGTACCCAAGGCCTTTCAATGGGAAATGGTGCAACAGTGCTTATCGCTCATTCAGGTAAAGGCATTTTGCCTACACCCTATGCCAAGTTTTCTCTTACCAATCTTCTTCATGTCCCTCATATTTCCCATAATCTATTATCTGTTCATCAGTTTTCTAAGGATAATAATTGTTTTGTTATCTTTGATTCTCATGGCTTTGTCATTCAGGACAAAGCAACCAGACAAATCCTTCTCAAGGGACCCTGTCATCAGGGCCTCTATCCACTACAGAACTCATCTAATGCTCTGTCTCCTCAAGCTCATTTGTGTGTTGATTCTTCAACTTTGTTGTGGCACCAAAGGCTAGGACATCTTAGCTCTGCTTTGTTTCTTCCTCTAGCTAAACAGCTTGGTCTTTCTGTTAATAAAGCTACTCAGGTACATTGTAGTAGTTGTAATGTAGCAAAGAGTCACCAACTTCAATTTCCTTTGTCTGTTTCACATGCTCTAGTTCCCTTTCAGTTGGTACATGCATATGTATGGGGACCTAGTCCTATTCCTTCATTTCAGGGATTTAAATACTATTTGTTGTTGATTGATGACTGCACCAGATTTTGTTGGATGTTTCCATTACACTATAAGTCTCAAGTCAAGGTTAAAATAGCTCAGTTTAAAGCCTTTGTTTCTACTCAATTTCACACCTCCATTTAGATTGTCAGGTCTGATAATGGAGGAGAATTCCTTAATAACTATCTGGTTACTTTGTTTCTTAACAATGGCATGATTCATCAAACCTCTTGTCCATACACACCAGAACAAAATGGTGTGGTTGAACGTAAACACAGGCATTTAATTGAAACAACTGTTACTCTTCTTCATCAGTCTGGTCTTCCACTTAAATTCTGGTTGGAAGCTCTCCTAACTTCTGTTTACCTTACCAATCGTCTGCCACATTCTACACTAAACTTTCAAGTACCATTTACACTTTTATTTCATTCTGAACCTGACTACACTGCCTTAAGAGCTTTTGGGTGTGCTTGATATCCCTGGCTTAAGCCTTATAATCCACATACGCTGTTGCCTAAGTCTACCACTTGTGTGTTTTTGGGGTATTGTGATAGTACTAAAGGTTTTAGATGCTATGATCCTGTTGCCAACAGAGTTTATGTCTCCAGGCATGTGAAGTTTATAGAAAACTCTTTTCCTTATTCTAATCTTGTTTCTCACTCTGATTCTTCTTCTCCTTTGCAGTTTCATGTTCCTCCCACTAGTTTTGATGATCTTCTTGTTCCTGTGTCTTCTTTTGTGCCTTCACCTGTCATAGTTTCTTCTTCTTCTTCTTCTTCTTCTTCTTCTTCTCCTGTTTCCACTGTTGTATCTTATCTTCCTTCACAACCTGCCTCTACTTCTTCTGTTTCTCTTTCACATTCACCCTCTCCTTGTGTTGTTCCTGTGGCATCCTCCCTTTCACAGTCTACACACTCCATGGTCACAAGGTTTAAGAGTGGAATTTATAAACCCAAACAACCTTTCACTTTGTTGTCTACAGTCACTTCCACTACACCTTCTTCTTCTTTATCTTCTTCTCCTATTCTTGAACCTAAATATTTTGGTGAAGCAACTAATCATAGTGTGTGGCAAAGAGCAATGGATGAAGAGTATCAAGCTCTTCTTACTCAGGGTACATGGGATTTGGTAGAACCTCCCCCTCATGGTCATATTATTGGCTGTAAATGGATCTATAAGATCAAGCATCATTCAGATGGTTCAGTGGCCAGATATAAGGCAAGATTGGTTGCCCAAGGCAACCAACAGGAAGAAGGGTTGGACTTTTCTGAAACATTTAGTCCAGTAGCCTACTATTAGAGTGGCACTTAGCCTTGTTGTGCATCATAATTGGCCATTAAGACAACTTGATGTCTCCAATGCTTTTCTCCATGGTGTGTTGTCTGAAGAGGTTTACATGAAGCAACCCTTGGGGTATAGGGATCCTTCATTTCCTTACTATGTGTGCAAGCTAAAAAAGGCCCTCTATGGATTGAGACAGGCTCCAAGGGCCTGGTATTCTACCTTTTCTGATTTTGTACTCTCTAGTGGTTTTGTGCACAGTAAGGCTGACTCCTCCTTATTCATTTATTCCAAGGGTACTCTTATTACCTTAGTCTTAGTGTATGTGGATGATCTTATCATAACAGGCAGCAGTGCATCCTTTATTGATGATTTTGTCACCCTTCTTGGTTCCAAATTTGCTATGAAAGACTTGGGTTCACTGAATTTTTTCCTGGGCATGGAGGTTCAGTATACTAAGTCTGGGCTGGTGTTAAGTCAAGCCAAATATGCTGGTGAATTGTTACACAAAAAAGGCATGACAGATTGCAAGTCTAGCTCCACTCCAGCCTCTGTCAAGCCTGTGAGTTCTTTTGATGATACTTTTCCAGATATTACTCTATTTCGTACTTTGGTGGGGTCCTTGCAATACCTCACTCTCACTGGACCTGAAATATCTCATGCAGTGAATGTTGTTTGTCAACATATGCATGCTCCCAGAGCCTGTGATTTTATTTTGGTCAAAAGAATTCTACGGTATATTAAAGGGACTGTTGGTCATGGTCTCCATTTCACTCCTGGTTCCTTGGTTTTAACTACATATGCTGATGCAGACTAGGCAGGGGACACTCTTGATCGTAGATCTACCACTGGCTTTTGCATCTTCTTGGGTTCCAACTTAGTTTCTTGGTGTGCCAAGAAACAACCTATTGTGGCACGGTCATCCACAGAGGCTGAGTACCGTGCTCTAGCTCAGTGCACAGCTGATATAGTATGGCTTCACCAGTTGCTTAGTGAGTTGCTGGTTGTATCTGCTACACCTTTTGTCTTGTGGTGTGACAATTCTTCTGCCATAGCCTTGGCTAACAACCCTGTTTTTCATGCACGTACCAAGCACATTGAGGTTGATTATCATTTTATTAGAGAGAAGGTTTTGGCTCAGCTTGTTAAGGTTCTGCACATTAGTTCTGTTAATCAGGTTGCAGATATTTTTACTAAACCCTTGTCTACTGCTCGCTTTCTTTCTCTTAAGGACAAACTGATGATTGGTGCTACACCATCATCAGTTTGCAAGGGGGTGTTAGAGTAGCATTGTAGTCTGGTGGTGCTGTCCACAGGAGATCTCTTCTCTCTTAACAGTTAGTTAAGGCGGTTTACATATAAGTCTGTAATGTGGTTAGTTTGAAGATCAATGAAAGGAAATACACGATTACATTTTCTCTCTCTCTCTCTAAACTTTACTTTCTTCACTCTTGATTCTTGCATAGATTAGGTCAGAAAACTGGCTTGATTCATGAATTTCTTCAACACGGCACGGAACGACGGACACGTTTGACACCTCTATAGTAGAGGACTCATTGATTTGGCACCAGATAAAAACAAACAGCAAAATGGAAAGCGAACCTCCGTAGAAATTCAAATACTAATAGAAAATAGGAAATGGCAGAATCTTTGTACAAAATTCTATTGCTTTATTGAGCTTGTATCATGGGCTTTGTTGGACCTTGATTATTTTTTCCTGGTTAATTGGCCTTGAGCTTTCGGGGATTTGAAATATGCAATTTTTTTTTTCTTCTTTTTTTTTTTAAATTCAAACTCGAAATTTCATTCTGGTCCTGAGACTCGAACCTATACCGAAGTAAGCTTTTCAAGTTTGTACATTAGAACTTCTTCTTTTTAATTTGAAAAGGTTATATAGTGCCTCTCAACGGACAAGGGGTCTCGGCTATGCACTAGGTGCATGGCACCGTGTCATGCACCTCATCCAGTCATCCGTGGTGAAAATGCACAGCTCGGATGAAATCCTAGCAATGGCTCTCACATGGGGTTGGATTTGATTCGAGCCGTGTATTTTCACAACAGACGTCCGGATGAGTGCATGGCACGGTGTCATGCACCTAGTGCACATGGCAGGATCCCCCCATCCGCCTCTCAACCTATAAAATTGCAATTAATAAGGTTTTTACTCAAATTTATGATTATTTTCATGGCACCGGGCGTGACTGAACCATCTACGATGGCAGGATTGTTCATTGGAGTAATTAATTTCAGATGAAGCTTTTATTTAAAAAAAAAAATTGAAACCTGAGTAAAATATACAAGGCTAGAGATGGCCCAAGGTAACTTCACAGGCCCAACCTTAGGCCTTGTCTTCTTTTCCATTTGCCGATCAAATTATAAACTTTGGCATTGAGGTAATACTTGAAAATCTGATCCACGAGAAATCATGGCATTCCTCTTAATAACCTATACAACAGTGACAAAAAAATGGAAAGAACAATTAAATATGGAAGAAATTACTAGGGAGGAGTGGTATCACATAGAGGTTACGGGTTTGAGTCCCCAGGCTGGTGCTGGGAGAGATTGTTGGCTTTATGGGGCCAACATCCACCTTGTACTCGTACTCGAGTGCACCCTGCTGGCGCGAGACAAGCGTATTGGGAGGACTAACTGCCTTCACCCGTCGATGTTGTATGGGCAGCATTGCACAGCGCCTTATGCCTGCCCGCCACTAAGTGCAGAGCTTTGCATTGCCCTTTAAGATTAAGTTGCGCCTTCTTCTAACAACAATTGCTTTTAGATGAGTTGGTTGGCACCTGATCCAACAATTTTATTTATTTTAGTTATTTTTTCCCATTGGGGAAACACTTTGTACTTTTTTTTTTATTCAAGCAGTATGCATCAACGGGGGTTAGGAATAGTTAGTAAGTTAGTCTACAGATAATCTAAAAGCTATTCATAGCCCTAAACCACAAACGCCCACGACGGGGCTCGAACCCTGACCTCTCATGGGTCAAAAAATATAATGACTAATTTCAAATGGGCGGTTTAAAAAAACATAGTACTGCAAGTTATAGAGTCAAAATATGTAGGCCAAATTTAATTCTCAAGACCAAAAGCCACCGTTGAACTCGGTCGTCAGTTTGTTGAACTTTCTCCAGGATATTTGTAATTTTAGACATAACTCCTCGTCGTCGCTCTTGGTAGAGAAAAGTATTTTAAGCTTGTGGGTCAGGCCGCTAGAGCTTTTAATTTCTTAGTTTCTATAAATGACCTGTTTTTGACCCAGTGGCGGAGCTAGAAATTGAAGTCGGAGAGGGGAGGATCGATTATGAAAGAAATCTTCGTATGATGATTTTTTCAAGATTAAATCCAGTCATTTTGATAAATTTCTAAAAAAATTAATCATGAATATTTTTGTTATCATATCACTCGACGACCGCAGTATCATTATCGCACGGTATCATTCACCATAATTTAGTGTTCTCGATATAAAATTATTCTTACTTTTTTATTATTTTTTAAATTGTATAATTTTTTTTTTTACGAATATCTACAAACAAAATATGTGAAATGTACTCAAAAATAGGGAATCGGATGGGGCTGGGGCCACCCCCGGCCCCTATATAGATCCGCCACTACTTTGACCAAACCAAAAAGGAGATCTAGTCGAGGTGCGATCAAGCTGGCCGGACACCCCGGA
Source organism: Vaccinium vitis-idaea (assembly GCA_963854785.1). NCBI lineage: Eukaryota > Viridiplantae > Streptophyta > Magnoliopsida > Ericales > Ericaceae > Vaccinium > Vaccinium vitis-idaea. The sequence continues at coordinate 32,741,392 of OY978223.1, read as the reverse complement.
GAATTTTGGACCAACTAGTAAAGTCTAGGGTCTTTGCAAATGGTGTTAAATTTCTAACTACCAACGGGAAGTGTCGAACCTCACTGTGGGGGTCTCTTCGCCGGAGTTAACTCTTTGAACCTCTTGGAGTGGGACGGGCAATGATGGAGAGGACAATGCATGCCTGAGCCGCTGCCGCTCGCCGGGGATGGTAACTTGCACACGTAGATAACCACGTCAGTGCCTAGCCCGGACGGTGGTGGTCCGGGAAGGCACTTCGATGATTAAGTCAGTCACCGGAGGGAAGAAATGCACCAGAGATCTTAGAGAGAGAAGTGAAGAAGTGGAGTTATGGGGGTAGTAAATGAGGAGAGAGGAATACCCATTGTGGTAGCTGTGGCTGGGTATTTATAGGCTGAGGGGCGTGCGTCCCACGCGCTCGGCGCCCCTCACGCGCCTGTCATTCACGCTCGGAATGACAGGTGATATGACCTTCACCCCAGCCCCAGACGCCATGTCTGGGCTGACGTCACGGCACGTGGGTTCGAGTAGTCAAATCAGCTCGAGACATTCCCCATCACCCACGCGCTTCTGCAGGCGGCGGTGACAGAGTAGGTGACTGCCGCATTTAATGCCTCATCATGGACTGTGTGGCGTGCCTGACACACTTCCACCAAACCGGATATATCCGAGCCCCACGTTACCGAGGTCAACCGACTCGGCAAGCGTGCGGCCCAGCCCCTCGGGCGCTCGACGTGTCACTCAGTGGAGCACCCGAGGGTTGTCTGGGAACCAAGCTGTGAGTACCATGTCCTTGGCACCAAGACGTTCGGCAGACATCGTTCAAACCTATATTCGTCCAGGACCATGTATCCGCACCGTCCGCCGAGGGCACTGTTCGTTCGGCACCATTGAGGCGGATCGATCTGCATTCGGTTTTGCAGATTCTGAGATAGTGACCTTTTTAGCTCTTCGTGATGTGGAGGGGGGCCCTTGCTGACCCCTATGAACCCGGCCGCTACACTCACCAACCCCTTTCCCAGCAAATAAACATGATTTTACGTTTGATGTCTCTCTTTACATTAGAAAAACAACAATCAAATCATGAAAACTTGAAGTAAAATGTTTTTTCCCATGTACTCCTCAGATCATCCAAGTCCAACACTGATTGCTCTCTAGCTAGCTAGCTCTCCCCCATGATGAATGATGATGCTATTGACTTGGGTGGTGAAACTTTTCCAAAAAAAAATGGAATTGAATATCTAAATCCCCTACGAAAACAATTCACAAATTATAACAGAATTTTTATGAGAATATCGTGACGGTCGAATTTTTGAAACAATGAATTGCATTAGAAGGTGTTTGAGTACAAGCAAGAAACCTGCCTCGAAAATTGCAATAAGCTAAAAAAAGCCAAAAAGAAAAAACCCTTAGCGGAACGGTCAAATGAGAGCATCTCGATGAAGCATTTACGCCATAGGCGTATGACTCCACATGTAAGCATGGGTGGTCAATTGAAAATCATAAAGTTTAAATTTTTTATATATTCGTGTAGAATTTTATTTCAAGTTTTATTTGAGCACTTATTAGTCCTACATTTGAACACCCATCAATCTTGGCAATTCACAATTTAATACTACCTCGTCAAATTTACACTCTTAATGAAAAATATTTAAAAAAATAGAGGGTGAAAAAGTATTTATTGGTATCGGTATCGTGCTATAGCTTCTTTCTAAACAACAATCAACTCTGTATCTCCAAAACAAAAGCATATGTCCAAAAAAAATCCGTCCAAAGTTATTCACCTCACAATTTCCTTACAAAAAAATAAAGTGTATTTTTTGCGGCATCTAAATTTTGCTTGGCATGTAGTATAAAATTTGCTATAACATCTTATCTATTTTCGTATTTTTTTATCGCATTATTCACATTAACATATGAAATTTTATGTATATATGACTGGTTAATAAGGCTAGTAGCGTTAATATTTTGTTAAACGCTCTTAAAAATTCTTGAAACCACCACCGAACTTCTGCGCCACATTGGGAAAATGACCTCAAAACCTAACATAGAGGGGCTCATTGATTCCTAAACCTAACGTAGAGGACTCATTGATTTGGCACCAGAAAAAAACAAACAGCAAAATGGAAAGAGAACCTCCGTAGAAATTCAAATACTAATAGAAAATAGAAAAAAAATTCCCTAAAAGATGCAAAGGGAGAAGCAGCATTAGGTAATTGCCTGAAATTTGACTCGTCATTGTCAATGAAATTTCAAGGCCCTCCAAATCAATTTTAAAAGGACACACAACTGTGTTGTACAATGATTCTAGTCATTTTAACCGTTTAAAACATACTCTACATTATAGGATACATTTTATACTCAAACATTTTTTTTTCCTCGTTTGGGACCGCCATTCGATTCTCTCTTCAGGACAAAACAAAAACCCAAACGTCTTTCTAAGAGTGAAATTTAGTGTGGACTCAATCACACATAACTTGTGAGGGGTCTAAAAGACCGCCATATTCCATTTTGATACATAGTTGAAGAAACTTTTATTTTTCCACTTTCTTATAGTTTATGTTATGTTAAAAGCACCTTGATAACGTGTTTAGTACCGGGTATTACATCAATTAAGTTTCTTGTAATCCTTAACCTTGAAATTTCAAAAAAATAAAATTATTGCTAGCTATAACGGCCTCTCCGTATAAGAAATTAATCCTGGTTCTGTCACTAATAATATAGCTTACTTTAGCTATAATATATCTTACTTTAGACATGTACTTATTATTAATCGTTCTTACTTTTTTGTACGTGCTTTCTTTCTTAATGTCATCCAAATGCAATGCATTTATAATCCAGTTGTTGCAACAATCAGATAACAATTATTATGCCTTGTTTCAATTCATCTCTGATTGCAGGTTGCTATTGAAAAGGTTCCGACGGATCTAGGAATCCAACTTTAGTGGGGTTCTTATTAGTAATTATCATTGTGAAATTTTTTTCTCTAGTCAATGATTTTGTTAAATTAGGACATTCATTATTGACTATAAAATTTATAATTCATTTTTTCATTAAAAAAAAGATTAAAAATGAGCACACAATCTTAGACAAAACTTTTAGAGTATGATTTATATTGACATTGATAAGTCTTTAGAATGATCGAGATGATTTTATTGATGACTTTTAAAAAATATTTCTCCACGACGGTAAAAATAAAGAAAATCAAGATATATAGATCTTCAAATAAACAAACATTTTATAAAGGAAATTGATATTGGCACTCCCTAAATTGTTAATGGCACTCGAAAAGGGGACTATCAATATCAAGTCCATGTATCATTTAACATAGGGATTAATATAATTGACACTCCTTTTCTGGAGTGTCATTAACAATTTGGGGAGTGCCAATATAAATTGAAGCAAAAAATTAATTCTACATTTTTTTAAAGATATAAGAGTATATAAGTGTGGGATCCCGTTCTACAAAGGACTCCCTCAAACTCGTAATTTGCGGACCTCATGGATCGGGGTCGAATCTCGACGATCCGAACCGCTCAATGTGTTTAAAATGTGATTTTAGGGTCACCGCGAGGATTCGTCCAAAAAAAATTCTCGGAAGGGCTTCATTCGAGCATTTTTCGATAAATTATATATGTACGGTTATTATGAAAAACCGCTCGGATGAAGCCCTTTCGGGTTTTTTTTTTTTGTGATTCCTCGCGTTGGCCATGGAAAACATGTTTTAAACATATTGAGCGGTTCGGATCGTCGAAATTTGGTCCGGAAAATCAAAAAAGGGGTGGTCCTCACGGAGGAGATCTTTGAGGGAGTCATCAATAGAACATCTTCCTATAAGTGTGTAGGCTAAATATAACAATATATTACATAATTTTGTTAATATTGATAATAATTTTTTCTGTTTTTTATCCGAGTGTCATTGACAATTTGGGGAGTGCCAATATAAATTGGGGCAAAAAATTAATTCTACATTTTTTTTTAGATATAAGAGTATATAAGTGTGTAGGCTAAATATAACAATATATTACATAATTTTGTTAATATTGATAATATTTTTTTCTGTTTTTGATCCGGGTGCCCCCTTGAATCTGCCCCTTGCTGGATTAGTTATCTTTAATTCCTATCCTTTGTTTTTAGAACTTCTATTCCACGTACATGTTATATAACATCTTAACTCATACAATTGAGTTTCACTTTTTACACTTTTGTGTCATATAACAACACAAATTTAACTCCGCCATTGGAGATGGCCTTAGGGGCATGATACACCAAAACTGGTACTATTTCGTAAGTTTATGCAATTATATTTCAACCAAAAAATAAATAAATAGATAACTCTCCACCTTGCTTCTATTGACTAGTTAAAATAGTTAAATGAAACTTTTACTTTCCATTCTACATGCCCTAGTAATTTATTTTTATGTGTTTTTAAACCGGACACGGGGTTGCTGCTGTGCAGCCTCCGCACAGCGCCTGTTGTGCATCATCCGAGCCGTCCATTGCTCGGATGGACGGCCCAGATTTCACCTCAGCACCTTTACATCCGAACCGTTCGTTGTCGTGTGTGTAAGATGAAATCTGGACCGTCCATCCGAGCAACGGATGGCTCGGATGGTGCACAACAGGTGCTGTGCGGGGGCTGCACAGCAGCAACCCCAAATCCTTTTAAACCTTAAACCACTTTCAAGAGGTCGTGAATAGCTGAGAAAAACACTAAAAATATGTATTATTGTGATACCTAACGATGTCCAAATAAGATATTTTTTTACTGAATACTCTTCTCAGCGAGCCATATGACACCTACGGTTCAGATCAATAGATTACCAAGCGCACAATTGTAGTACAACATTTCTTGTAGATTCTTTCGAATTATAGGGGGTCCTAAATTTTAAATAATCAAATGAATTAGATCAATTACATGAAAATATCCTATAAGCCTGATTTTCTCCAAGACCGGCCACTTGAATAATTATTTTAAAATTATTTAACAGTTTGGATCATTTGTGTAGAATCTAAAAGTGGACCCACGAGACTACATTTTGCGAAACACTTAGCATGATCTCAAAACGGCACCGTTTTGGGTCCATCCATGGTTCGGTGCATTCGGCCCCCGCTTCACGTGTACCATATCTTATTTGCACCCAAAATTTTCTACTCCTACGTGGTTAGGGTTTCCTATCAGAAGTATCGCATTGGCCGACAGACTGGCACATGCTGAGAATCTAAACAACACTCCCCCCGACAACCGCCTTTTATGCTTTTTCCTTTTGTTTTTCCAATGTCCTGAATCCTGAATAAATAAGGATAAATTTCACTAACCACCTGATATTTCTAACAAATGTAGATACCTTAAGTTTCTGAAATTACACTGATTTTCCTTACTTTACAAAATATTATCAAAATTCTCTCATTCTATTAACTAAATACTAACACCGTTATATTTTATTTCTAAATGACCAAAATACCCTTGAACATTAGTTAGACCCATTAACTAATTTGACATTTGTTAAAAATAACTAATTAACTCATTGGATACTCTTGGAAATTATTTTTTCTTCTAATTAGAATCTTTAATGTTAAAATCATATTAAGTTAATTGTATTTCTTCAAATTTGGATAATTGCTAAATCATCTTATTGTTTAAATCATTACTTTTATAAACCTTTTTTCTTGCTTTATGTATCTTGTTCTTTTTCATTTCGTATATACACCTTCAAAAGAAAAAATGCATAAAAAATTATTCAATTTTGAAGAAAGTATGTATAATTAAGTCTAATTTGCTGTCAATATTTCAGATCTACTAGGAAAAAACAAAAAATAAATCAAATATCAACAAATAATTAAATGGTACATTATGCTAACTTCTTGTATAGGCAAAATAAGTAATTAAAAACAAAGACAATTGTTTTTTGTTATAATGAATACGGAAGTGTGTATTTTCTCCCTTGTTTAAAAAAGATACATGCAAGAAAATTCCGTAATAAAATAATTTATATACAATATAGTAATTAATAAAATATAGAAAGTGCGAGCAATTATATAAATACTACAATATATAATAATTCTAAAAAGAAAAAGAGTAACAAGGGCATTTCAATCACTTAGTACCAAAATTTAACGGCGTTAGTGTTTAGTTAACGAAATGGGGAAATCTAGATAATATTTTGTAAAGTAAGGAAGGTTAGTGTAATTTTAGAAACCTCAGAGGAGGTATCTTCATTTGTCGGTAAACTTAGGTGAAGTCAGTGAAATTTATAAGAGAAAATCTAGAAACACGAGCATTGTATCATTTGTTCCATACATTCATCAGCCAAGTAGCTGTCATTGAATTTGAGCACTTTGTCTGGTAGAGCTCAAGAACTGTTACTCCCTCAATCTCAAACTTAAGTGCTTTCTACGAAGAATCGAGCTTTTTAAGAAATCAAAATTATTGTTTTAGATTTCCAAACTTAACCTTTAAATTTGTGAAGTTAGTTAAATTTATTTAAATTGTTTGTAACTTTCAAAATGCAACTCAAAAATTTATGTATGGCTGATGTCCATCCAAACGGGGCTTTAAGGGTAAAACTGGGAGTTGGGCATGTTTTGATTGATGTTTATAGAAAGTAGACATTTATTTGGGACATCCCAAAGAGAGACGTTTAAATTGGGACAGGGGGAGTAATTTGGAGTGTGGGCTTGGTGGAATTCAGTGAATGAACAACATTTGTCTATAGTATAATTTTCCGAACATTTATTGTTGGGAACATTCCACATTTCAGATGAATTAAATCAGGGCATTCGGAGGGTCTCCCGAGGCAGCCCAAAGGACCCTCAAAGGTTCAACGAATTTAAACATGGGATTAATATTATGCGGCTTGTAACCCTCATGATGTGAGATTGATGGCAGAATTCATTCTTTGAATTCAACTCGGCCGTTTTAGCATTCAATTCGATATTTCGTTTATACACTAGATTGAATTGCAATTTCAGATTTTTGTATTCAATTTGTATTTGTGCAATGAAATTGTTCCCTAAAAAATCATTGTGTTTGCCATATTTTTTCCAACATTTATAACTGGTAAAAAAATATTGTTTGTTTACAGAGTTATCGATATCCAATCGACTTAATTTTTAAAAGTTTTGTTCTACGGTCCGGATCACATTTTTGGCTCGGGACAATACCCGATTTTCAGGCACAGCCACCCTGCTGTGCCCAAACACCCTTTCCTATTAATTTTTGAGAGACTAATCACACCGTAGACTAGTAGAGAGTCAATTAAACCGGGACAAAGTTCTACATGGACTGAAACTCATAAGAATTTGATAGCACTTAAAGAGATTTCAAAACTGAAACTAATGGTGTTTTGCTAAGGGTGTTTTTAAAATAAACTGGTTTTTCACCTTTTTTTTATGTGATGTATTTTGAGAAAATGACATGTCTCTGTTTTTGACAAAAACTGTTTTTGTTAGTGGAACACCCTCTAATACATCACATAAAAAGGTGTAAATACAAAAACCAAATACCCAAGTATGAAATCTTAAGAGAGAACAAACTCCCGAATCTCAAGTCCCAACAATCTGTCAGCTCATCAAGGTTTCTCTCTCTGCCTCTCTTAACCAAACAAATCTGAGTTTATGAGAGCATCAAGTGGAATGATTGATTGCTTTGCACGTGACTACCCTTTGGAATTTAACGTTCAAGTGTAGAAACAATTTTAATTAAATGTTGAATATGTCTGGCTGATTTTGGTACAGATCCAATCCCTCCAATAAAAGATAAGAGTATCTTGCAGGTCTAAAGCTAGAACACATTACAATCTTTTATGAAAGGAAATGGGCAAGTGGTCAAATAGATTAGATCGATGGGGCCTGGTTATTTAGGGGTGTTTGGCCACCCCTTATTCTATTTTCTATTTCAAACAAGTTTCTCTGTATCGGATTTTCCCTGTTCCCGTGTACCCAAGTATTTTGAGCTGTTAGATCATATTTTAAAATTTCGGTGTTTAAAAATTGTCATATAACATTGTAATGTAATGGTTAGAAGTGTCTGAAAATAGAGATACAGAAAAAAAACCGATACATAAGATTTGATCCCACCCTACCCTTTGTATTTTCATGAAGTGGTGAATATAGGGTTTCTTCTGGCCACCCCTTATTCCACTGTGAGAATAGTTAGATTAGCATTTTGAGGAGATGAACTCCTAACGTCCCTTCTCCTAGCACTTATGTGCATTTCTGATTCCGTTGGACCAAAGGTGTCTTGGCTTCTATAGGGGGGGTTTGAGCAGGGCTGGCCCAGGTCCAAGGCCTACAAGGCCTGGGCCTAGGGCACTAAAAAAAGGGTTGATTTTGGAGGCACTCCAACATTTTTTTATAAATGGGCTAGACTAGAATTCTTTTTTTACCCAAATAAAGAAAAAAAAAACCCATTATTAGTTACAAAATAGCCCAAACCATTGTGGCTCAATCTAAAAAAAGGCCCAAAGACAAGTTATAAAAGCTTGGCCTAAAGGTTGATTATGTGATTAGTTAATTGAAGGATGATTATGTGATTGATTAGTTAAAAGAAAATTAGAATTCTTCAATTTCTCTCAAAATCCGGAAAGAGGAAAAAAAATTCATCTTCAGAGTTGTGGGTTTATTGTTTCTTACTAATTTGACTTGGATATATCATATGTCGAAGAGTTTTATACTCTTTGAACTTGTCTCAATGGATTCCATTTTTTTAGTGTAATAGCTTCATTTTTTGATGCCATAATAATGGAATTTTCTTTGCCGATGAATTCCTTCTTCGATGCCATGATAAAATGACTTGGTAGAAGAAGTGGATTATACAAAGTGTAATGATACTTTTGCTTCTAAAATGCAACACGATTAATATTTAAATGATAATCGTATGTTATATATGTATTTGGAGACTTTGTGTTTTGATTTTTTTGTTATTATATAATGATTAGTAGAATTTTATAGTGTCTTGGCTTTGTCGTATTGTGATTGTTACTGGAAAAAAAAAATTAAGTGTTGTATACGAGGTTTCGTTTCAAAGGGATTGGTAATGAGGTGGGATTATTAATGAGGAGATGAATCCTTCCCTCATGTTTGTTTTGCACGGGATTAGATCATGAGATTACTAATAACATGTTTGTTTTGCATGGAATATGATTGGGTTAAAATAATTTGTTCTACTTCTACCCTTACAGAAACACCATTTTTCATCACCAGGTTATAGGGAAGCAAACCATGAATTTCCCTTTGACCAAATTCAAGAACCATTTGACCACATAACATATTTATTTGGAAGTTCTTTTTTTTTTCAGATTTCAATGGCAAATTTTCCTCCTCATTTTTTTTTTTTCCAGATTTCAAATGGAGAATAATATTTTTTTTGTCCAGATTTCCAATGGATAAAATGAATCAACGAGTGACTTGAATACAACAGATTGAACGACGATAGTAATGAGTTGTGATTTATGTGAACTTCATATCATCCAAGGAAAAAAAAAAATGAAAGCCGGGAACAACTTAATCCTTGATTCTTACCCAGATACTTGATGTAGAAACAATTTTAGAATCACAAGCAAAAAAAAAAAAAAAAAAGCGAAAACAAATGAACGTAAAGCAACAACATAATTAAAATAAAATAAAATAAAAGTGAAAACAAATGAACGAAAAGCAAGAGCAGCACTAGAGGTGCGTATTGGGGAAATAAACGAAAAGGAAGAGGACAATGTTGTCTTTCTAGACTCAATCCCATGGTATAGGTTTCATAATACCCAACCCCCATTGGGTTGGCCAATCCCATGAAAATGGGGGTTTCGTAGTCCCATGGGACTGCTAGTCCAGTCCTCAAATTGCACACCAAACATGAAAATTAATGGGCCCACAGGATTGGTAATCCAATCCCATGCTTCATCTCTCTTATCAAACAGGGCCTTAGGGCACAATTTTTAGGTCAGGTCTAGGGCACCTCAAACTCTTGGGCCGGCCCTGGGTTTGAGAGCTAATTTTGGAATTGATTTTTTCAAAATGCATGATAAAAAAAAAAAAAAATGAACCCTAAATATCTGCTACACGAATTTTTAATGGAACATAGAATTCGACTAGAGAAACTGAGTGAGAAACGTCATAGTTAAGTATAATCTTTCCTGCCTTGTACAAGATTTTAAAAGTGATATGGCCCTCACATATCTAATTATTCAGTGCTCCTGGAGCACACTTACATATTGCACAACACTACTACGCATTTCCGTGTAACACCCAAAATTGAGTGTACGACCCAACGTAATTGCGTGGTACTCCGGAACATCATGGGACTGTCCTTCTGAATTACTCCACTCACGGCTAGTAAAAGATTTTAAAGTGATATGGCTCTCACATATCTAATTATTCAGTGCTCCCGGAGCACACTTACGTATTGCACAACACTACTATGCATTTCCGTAACAGCCAAAATCGAGTGCACGACCCAACGTAAATGCGTGGTACTCCGGAACATCATGGGATTGTCCTTTTGAATTACTCCACTCACAGCTAGTAAAAGATTTTAAAAGTGATATGGCTCTCACATATCTATTTATTCAGTGCTCTCGGAGCACACTTACGTATTGCACAACACTACTATGCGTTTCCGTAACACCCAAAATTGGGAAGCGGGGGGGCCTGTGGTGACTTAGTCACCACAGGCTGTGTAGTGGCAACAAACTACACCGTTTTTGGACTTTTTGGTGCCCACTGCAAGCCTTTGCAAAATGTAATTTTGTGGGGTCCACTTTCGGGTCCCACACAAACGATCCGAACCGTTAAACAATTTCAAAATAATTATTAAGGTGATCTTGGAGAAAATCAAGCACATTGGATATTTTTACATTATTCATCCATTATTTGATTTTCATTCAGAATTCAAAACTCTACCAGTTTGAAAGAACTTTCAGGAAAGTTTTAAAATTGTGGGCTTGGAAAATCATTGATCTGAACCATAAGAGTCGTAGGGCTCGTTGAGAAGAGTATCTAGTAAAAAAATTATCTTGTTTGAATATCGATAGGTATAAAAAAACTTCAAGTTTGGCTAATAATTTTATACTTTTTAGATTCCTCTCGTCGAGACAAGCCAAGAAATCACAAAAATTCGACCGAAAACTAACAAATGCAAATTTTTTTTGAATAAAGACAAAACCAAAAAAACCAAAAAACTAGCTTTTACAATTTACCCAAACCAGGCCTTAAGTCACCACAGGCCCCCGCTTCCCCAAAATTGAGTGTACGACCCAACATAAATGCGTGGTACTCCGGAACATCATGGGTCTGTCCTGCTGGATTACTCCACTCACATGATTCTGTACCATGCAGTCCGTGCTACCAACTACCAAGTGTAAAAGTCCCCACATCCTGCCAGATGAGGCGGGCTGTTCTTTCACCTTTACTTTTTCTCTTGTCTAGTAGTAGTTTTTAACCTTTTTTCAATGAAAATGGGAGGACCACCTCTCTGTCACCAAATTGGCCGATATATTCGTTCTTAAGTCTGTTTGAAACCATATAAAATCAAAACCAAAATTATAGTAACAGAAATGCTATGTGTTCAGACTTCTAAAAAATTACAGTATTTGATAATCAGATGTTCGGGCTAATTTACTTATTCTAAAAAATTACTCCATCTGCCCCCATTTTATAGTCATTGGCATTTTTTATCGTCCAAAAAATATTGTCTCACTTCAAAACTAAATGGGTAATTGTTAAGGAATTTCCTCCTTTACCCGTGTATTTTGAAATTGAAATTAAAATGAGTAATAAAAAAGTAAGATAATGTTATGATTGAAGGGTAATATAAGAAAAACATGTTTTCAAAAGTATAATGATTATGTCCTCTTATTCTCGTTTGGATGTTGGGAGAATAATGATGAGAATGAGTTATAGATTGGTTATTTATTATTTTGCCCTTGTTTATTTACTATGGTATCAAAATATATATGGATATTATTTTTAGCAAGTTTTTTAAAGTTATATTGGGAAATATTTTTGTAAAGGTGTCCCGTCCAGCTCTTTATTCTCCCTCTTATTATATCTCCCTTCCCCCTCCAAAACATATCCTGCTAATAAACAGGTTGTTATGTATTTAGCATAACTATATCAGCATCCGACTTTATTAAGCACACACACACTTTACATCTCGATAATAAAGACACATGATTAATTCTATGCTGCAACTTTCGTAATATGATTGATTTGTAATTACTCCATTCCTTTTTCTTCTTTTTTTTTTTGATAAATGAAAATTTTTAAACCAACCAAACAACCAGGCTTACAATAGGGAAAATCCCAAACTAAAGTAATACAACTCAACAAAGAACAACCAAACATGGTCAAAAGATAAAGCAACAAATAAGACTTAACTTCTTAACATTTTATGGGGTAGATTCCAATGGCTACACGTCCAATGGTTTTCTTGAGAGTTGGGACCTGCCTCCAAGAGCTAACCCTATACCTCACATTTTCCTCCATAGTTGCAAGGACCATACTGGATTCTTTTAAGCATCCCCCGAAGATTCTAGCATTCCTTTCAAGCCATATATAATACTACAAGCCATCAGCAAGGAACAACTTGAATAACATAGCGCGGAAGGATTTTCCTTTGCAATGATCAAATGCACATTTTAGCTCCACGTCCAATTGGCTTGCCCCTCCTTTCCATTTTGTTTGTCAATTTTTGAAGATCGTGTCCTTGATCAATCTCTTATATCTATTAACATGAATTTTAAAAACTATGCAATATAGATCTTGTTTGATAGTTCTCGATAAGTTCTTAAATACAAAGTTTTCAAAATCATGAAAATCATTATAAATTGGAAGATATAATCAATTAAAAATTAGAACGGTCTTTTAAAATTGACAAACAAAATGGGACAGGAAGTATTAGATAACAAAAGTGTTTGTCTATTTGAAAATTTAATTCTTGTTTTTTTTTTAACCATCATGGAGAAATAATTTTATAAAAGTCATCTATAAAACAATCTTTGTCATTCTAAATACTTGTCGTCTTAGTGTTCCCTGACACGTGCTTGTATGGTCTAGAGAGGCTTACTTGTCTTATAGTTTAGCTGTTTTATCTAATTGTGTTTTCTTTGCGTGTTGTTTTGTTTGGTTTAATAATACCGCTTATCCTAGTGAGTTCTATGAACCTACTGGGCCATAAAGTCTCTCAAGCTCAAGCTAGCATTTAGAAGTACTTTTTAGTAAGATGTCTTCCCCCTTGCAAAGAGTTTCATACTCAACAAGACTCTCTTTCTCCAAATCATGGAGTAATGGATCATTAGATCATTAGCATGACTTCTCAATTGGGAAGTTCACTTCTTATGTTATGCTTTCCTGGCTCTCACTTTCAGAACTCGACCTTATACTAACCCCTATTTTACTGGGCGAAAATGACTTAGATAATCGAGTTAATATATTTTTTTTACCTAGAAGCAAAGCCCGTGGCATCCAGAAATTCTAGGTGATCAACTGATGTGAAAAGTGAAAAATTTGTAGAAAACCAAACAATTTGTCTTATGTAAGACATTGGGCTGTTAGATATCCAACTGAATATGAGACGTGGATATGAACTGTTATTTATTAGTTGTACTTATCTTCAACTTCCTGATAAAAGACAGCCGTAGACGAGTAGCAACAATGACTATTTTGTCCTAGTCTAAAATTTTTGTCCAAGACTTTATGCCCGTTTTTAGATACTTTTATAAAAAAAAAATGATTTATAAACTTTTACAGTTAGTAATAAATGTCCCAGTATGATCTTGTGTGGTTGATTAGAAAATTAATTTTCTACGATTATCATCAATATAATGTCCTCACTAGGAAGTGGGGATGGTGCAGCGCATATTATAGCCGTCCATATTAGAAATCAATAGTTTGGATTCGCTGAAGTCAGGGCCGGCCCAGGCCCAAGGCCCACAAGGCCTAGGGCACTCCAAAAATGGCTACTTTTTGGGGCACTCCAACAATTTATACAATTGGGCTTGACTAGAACTCTTTTTTTACCCAAATAAAAAAAAATCCATTATAAGTTACAAAAGAGCCCAACCATTGTGGACTAATATTAAAAAAAGGCCCAAAAACCATTTGTAGACACCCCGATTTTGACCCAGAAAACCTCTCAAGCATCCCCAAGGATGAAAATGCCTGATAAGAGCACGCAGAGCTTGATTGTGAACTTGAAAACCCCTCCTAAACCTCTCCAAAAGAAACCCAAGCCTACACCGCCTTCTAGTACATTCAAAACCCTCTTTGTTGATATATAATATGTCCCGGTCCGTTTTGAAATGAGGGAGATGTGCCTGTTTTACCAAAACAACTTGTTTTCCCGACCTTCTGAGGGTAAAATGGTCATATATTTTGATGTAAAAATTATCTTGGGTTCAAACCACTTGGGTTAGAAAGTAAACTTAACAAGATTTTCAACGCTTCAAACCATGCGCAAAACGGAGTTCGGTAGCACTCGGAGCGGCCCCGCAAAGTTTGAAATCCTATGTAGTCTCCAAGTCCAGGCGCCTGGATTACCCTATTCCAGGCGCCCAGACTCAATCCAGGCGCCTGGATTCCTTATTCCAAGCGCCCGAACTCAATCCAGGCGCCTGGACTCCCTAATTCCAGGCGCCTGGATTCACTCCAGATTCTTGTTGTCCAAGGTCAAGTGGGTGGGGAGGAGCGTCTTGGAGGATTCTTTGGGGATTTTCTGCAGAAATCTGTTAGAGTAAGTGGAGGGAAAATAGAGTGGCCTACTTGGACCCCTAGCATAATCCTCTAAGGGTTCAAGTGGCCCTTTTTGGACCTTGTTTTGCCTATTTATACCACCTCTCCTCCTCCATTTGGAGAGAATCAGCTCTCCCTCACTTTCTATATTGTTATGCTGCTGAAAATTGTCCAGAAATCTCACCCCATTGATTACTTCATCCAAGCAAGCCAAAAATCCACCCCTTTCTATATTTTGTTCACCCATTTTCCTTGCATCCAAGACCAAATCCACCTAGCTACACCTTCAATCCAGCAATCAATATTCTGAAAACTGATTCCAGTACCAAAATACCCAAAAAAAACTAACTCAAATCCTTCACTCAAGTTCAAAAATCAAGCTTTGCAAGGTAGTTTTCCTACCAAAATGCTCAAATAGGCCCTGAGGGGACATCAACCAAGCTCTATCTGGTCTTCCATACTAGATTAGAGTTTGAGGCAAGTCTTAAACATCACAGAAAGAGGTTTTTATTTTGTGCTCCAGTACCTGATCTAGGCGCCTGGACTTGCACGATGCAGGCGCCTGGATCCCACCCTCTCTGCCATATTTTTAGTTTTCCTTTATGCTTTACTTGATTATTTGAAGCACTAGTTCACCACTCATGTATGGTATCAATGTTGCATGGTGTAAATGTTTGATCTTGGTGAGATTTTGGAAGAAAGTTGATGATCAATGGGAGGTGTCTTGCATCTTGGTCAAACATTACATTGCATTCTTTATTGATTTCATATACCATCAGAAGTATCATAGTAAGTGAAGGAGTGTATCATGGTCATTTGCACCTATCACATGATTCATAAGGCATTTCATGATCAAAATCCATCTTATCTTCCTTTTTCCTTTTGTTTATCAAGTCATGAATGCATTAAAGGCTCATTTTGTGCATAAAAGGGCATAACACATGCTCAAGACCAGTTTGACATATCCCATTGCATTCACAAAGCATTCAAAATCATGGTTTTATGAGCTTACATCATGTCATAAAGTATATTTTTAGGTTCATTCTGTCCATAAAGTCATTTAAACAACATTCTGAGCATGTGAAAACAAGTCACCAAGTTTGTATGCTTTGAGACCTTGATTGAGGAAAATTGTGCCTGACGAGCTTTCCAGGCGCCTGCATTGGTGCAATCCAGGCGCCTGAAGTCATTCCAAGCGCCTGGAGTGTCTCCTTCCAGACGCCTGCATCCCTTCCAGGCGCCTAGAATTGTTTGATCAAGGTGTCCAGTTTGCTTTCCAGGTGTGACAAGCATGGTGTTTTCGATTGATTTTTGGGGCTTTTCAGAGCAGGTTAAGTATGATCCAGTGGAGTTCAAGCATCTTATGCATATAGATCACCCACACATGACACTTAGCACATGTATTCACATGCATCATATTGACATTTTAAATGCATTCACATGCTCTCACATGTATCTGTAATTAAAGTTCATCCAAACAATATTTTCTAAAATTCCTTGTGCATTAAGTAGAGACCGGTAGTCGCACCGGGCGAGAGGGGTGCTTTAAATTCCTTCCCCTCTCGTAACCTAGCTCCCGGACCCAAGAAATCTCAATAAAAGCAGACCGGTGAAATGTTTTCCATACCAAGGGCAAAAGAGTCATTTTTCAAAAGGTTTCTCGGGTACGGTCTTCAAACCTGGGTGGCGACTCCATCGAATCAATCAAATCGTTTTTCAAAAATCGCAATCGTTTTCGTGGGCATAATCCGGCAGGGTGTTCACACCATTCTGGCCCAGTATTAAAAAAAAAGGCTCAAAACTGTTTAACCATTCTGTAAATTAAGATGGGTTCTTTATTTATAGGCATCCATTGCCTTTGAGATTTCAAAGTTGGGCGATGTGGGATTGAAGCAAAGATGCATTTACTTTATTCCTTCACTTCAAGTTCGAGCCTTTACTTCATTCCTTCACTTCAAGTTAATTCTTTCACTTCAAATTTAGATCCTTTAAAGTGCAAAGGCTATACAATAGAAACTCCAATGCCCTTCTCACCTAGAGAGTGCCAAAATACAAAGATAATCATTGTTCACACCTTCACTTCGAAAAAAGCAGGTAAGGAGGCATTCATTTCTTCCTATAAAATGCATTGGACCAGATCTTGTTTGATGTCATTAGGCGCTTGCAGCCTTGCACGTGGTGCTTGCAATGTGTGCGAGCTACACGAGTATGCAATAGTATGGATGAAAAATATATACATACACGTATATGTATTCATATCTGTTAGATCGCAAGCTCACTTGAGTCAGTTAAAAAAAAACTTCAAGCTCGGGCTTGGCTCGTTAAACAAACAAGTTGAATTGCGGGCTTGAGCTCGTTCGTTTACTCAACGAACCGAGTTCGAACGAGCTCTTGGTGCATCATTAATAATAATGTTATAATGTGTCTTTTTTAGTTCTTACTTAGGTGCATCTTCGTAATAATGTTTACTCTAAATGAAGAACTTTATATTGTTTTGACTTCCTCGTATTGTGATTGTTCCTGAAAAAAAATTTAGGGCACAATTTTTAAGATTAGGCCTAGGGCACTCAAACTTGTTGGGCCGGCCCTGGCTGAAGTTTTATTACTTTTAATAAAGCACTCTAACCTTTATTACCAGTAAGAAAGCGTAGTCTTTAAAAATACTTTTGAACTACTAGGAGGTTGCACTACATAATACAACACACTGAGTGCACTGTAAGGTCTCCGGATCCATCCTCACTGCATGCTATATTTTTTAATCCATCCCTACCCAAGGACAGAGGGGCACTGTTGTCCCTAGCAAGGGACAGCACCTGCTGTCCCCGGCGATTCCGGGGAGTTCCGGTCTCGTGTCGATGATCGGAAACGTTCACGTCGAAGAGCTCGCCGAGTAGAACAAGTGTACCAAAAATTAGCTCAATCGGATATCATTTAGTACTTGATCGGTACAGATATAACTCGGCAATGATGGGTTTTAGTGGGTATGATCTAGTGTTTTGGATGCATTCTCTTCAAGATAAAAATGTTTCGATTAGGTACTAAATGATATCCGATTGAGCTAATTTTTGGTACATTCGTTCTACTCGGCGAGCTCTTCGACGTGAACGTTTCTGATCATCGACACGAGACCGGAACTCCCCGAAATCGCCGGGGACAGCACCTAGGGACAGCAGTGCCCCTCTGTCCCCTAGCCAATCTACCCATCTGAGCAAAGATTGTGCACGGATGTCGTTACTCATAGCATTTATGATATTATAAAGACTATTCATTTTAGAACGGACATAGTACTGTATTACGGTAGAATCATACATGCTCCTAAAAAATGACAAAAATGGGACCCATAAAAGGACCTTTTCTGGTCGGCACGTTTCTATCAACATTTTGCGATCTCCTCTTCCCCGAATTTTTTTTGGTATTGAATGGGTACCATCAGGTCGTGCCGAGCACGATCTCAGCCACCCAAAAGTATTTTGGACAGTCGAGATTGATTCTCTCTCTCTCCTCTCATCCGACCGCTCTCTCTCCTATTTTTGCTCTCTCCTCTTCCGGACCGTCGAATCGCATTTTGGACGTCTCCTATTTTTCTCTCTCCTTTTCCGGACCTTCAGATCGCATTTGCCGAGTGAGTACCACGTGGGCAATACCCACCCGGCACTGAAAAATTTCTCCCTCTTCTGCTCCCCCAAAATCAATATCTACATAAAAGAGAGAAAAAAAAAAAATTGTTAGCAGCCCTTGAATTGGAAAGATCACTCATCAGTGCTTGGATTCTTCCAACCCTGGGTGAGAGAATCCTCTTATACGACTTTATGTTCCGTTCTCAGTTCTTAATTTTCACACTCTGCAAATTTAAATATAGTTTGAGATAGTTTTGATAGGTTTAACGTTCATGCATTATGTGACTTAGGCTTGGTTTGGCTTAATAAGCAACTTGAGTTATTTATTTTGTCTTTATTTTAGAAAAAAAAATAACATTTGTTAATTTGAAACAAATTTTTGTGAATTATCGATTTATCTCGATGAAATGAATAAAATAAGTACTAAAGAATTACGAATTTTGAATAATGACAAAAGTAAACAAAGTAGATATAAATTTATTTATTTTTGACTAATTAAGTCAAACCAAGCCTTAGGTGAGGTTTGGCCTAAAAAGTTGGTTGGCTTATTTTTTTCCTCTTTATTTGATTTTTTTTTTCGCATTTTTTAGTTTTGCATCAACTTTTTATGTATTATAGGTTCATCTCGGCGAGAGGAATCAAAAAAGTAAAAAAGTATGACCAAAGCTTAAATTTTTTTTAATAAAGACAAAAATAAGCCAAAAAGTTAGTTTTTTACTTTTTTTTTTATCTTATTCAAAAAAATTGAGGGTTCTAATCATAATCTCTTACCTTTTTGGATTTCTCTCGCCGAGATGAACCAATAATACTCAAAAAATCGATGTAAAACTAACAAAAGCAAAAAAAAAAAATCAAATAAAGACAAAAAAATAAGTTAAGTTGACTTAGGGCATCTCTAGTGCACTACCTAAAATCACTACCTAAAGTGCCCTAACTAGTTAACTAAGAAAAACCTCAAAAAATGGTCTCTAGTGCACAAAAATTGGCTCCCTAAAATCTTAGATGACACCCCTCACTATCTAAAGTACCCTAAGTGACTACCTAAATTTGGGGAGTGACTTAAGGAGAGAGATAGAGAGAAGGGAAGGAGAGGAGAATTTTGTGAGACCACTTGGCACCCCTCACCACTTAAATGGATCCCACTATAAAAGATAATGAACATTTTTAGGGAGCCCCGTTAAAGTGCATTTTTCCTTAACTAACTAAGTTCTTAGCACACAAACTAAGGTCCCACATGTGTTTAGATGTACACTTTAACAAACATTTTTTAGGTAGTGCACCAGAGATGCTCTTATTATACCAAACCTCACCTTCGTTCCACTAACATATTGGCAAAAGGTCTACAAATGCGGTGATGAATTCGAACCAATGCGTGGTGGGGAGAGCACTATATAATATTCCATTAAAAGGCTGTTACGTATACACAGCATATTTATATGCTACCCCACACACACACACACCTGCATTCGGAGTTCGAGCCATTATATATCTGCACATGCATAGCATTGGTTTCTGGAGTTGCCCTTTTGTACCATTTGGAGGCTGTAGCACTGAAAGCCTCCCAACCCAGCAGGATCCACAGGGAAGAGCAAATTTTCCCAACAAAGGATCCAAAGGGGTATCAAACTCCCTCCTATTCATTTTGGGCCTAATTTTCTTGTAAATCTGGTCATTTGGTATATATAATATAATTTGAAATATATATACAGATATATATAGATCGAGATGGTGATGGTGGATTCCAATGAAGCAGGAACGAAGACCGACAGGAGCAATCTTGAGACGAGTGGAGGTATCCCATTCTTTAATTATTCCTTATTTACAACATGGGTTTTAATAATCTCATTGCCTCTGTGAAGGAAATGTGTATTTTCCGTATTTCTTGCTCCATTGTTGAATGCATTTACATTTTTTGAGAATGGGTTCAATAATGTCTAATCGAATGTAACGCAAATAATCAATTGAACGAAACCTTTGAAATCGGGTAACCATGATGTTGGTGGTTGTGGCGGCGGCTGGCAGATGCCACTGGTGGCGGAACTGTGATTCTACCATAGGTCAGGCGGTGTCCTCGCCGGATAAGATACGGGTCTGATATCAGATCATATTGTATACTAGAATCAGTTAGATTTTGAAGATCAAAAGGAAGAAGATATGACGGCCTGAGTTTTTTTTAGTAATTGATTTGTGGTTGTGATTAGGACGTTATGTGTTTGATAGATTACATAAAAAGAATTTTTTTTTCGACGCAAATTTGTAGAATATATTATTGTGTTTCCATTTTGACATGCCATGGTAGAGCCACTAAATATACGAAAACATGCGTTTCTTCAAAAATGGGGGTGCCATGTATCTAGGTTCGTCCCTGCCTGTTGCCACAACCATCTCCCTTGTTGCTGGGGAACAAGGAGAAGATAATTAACCTTAATGAAGGAGGTAATTAAGGCAAATGGGAGGAGATAGTTGCCGAATTTCTGGTTGTAACGGGTGGTTGCCTTGCTTCTGCTTTAATGCACCGGTTGCTTATTTTCTATGGAAGAGCTTATTGTTCGTGTTTGGTTCTTGGAGCTATGGGTGGAACTCTTCATCATTACCTTGTGAAAGTCAATTAAGTACACAACCCTATGGTTTCCAATTGCAAACTTCTCAAAAAGAAGTACAAAATAAACGGGAAAAAAATATTCATCATTCTTAATTACAATGGTCCCATTATTATTTGGGGGAAAATGATCAGAGAAATGGGAAAAGGTTGATGTATTGATGTGTATGGTTCGTAGGATAAGGAAAGAGCGTAATGTTTTCAGTAGTTGCTGAATGAGTCCGCAGGTGGTTCATTCCTCCTCTTTGTCATAAGTGGCAAGGAAATTCTGTGCGATAATCAGCAACTTATTAAACTGTGTTGCAAGAAAATCAAATTACGCTTTATGATCAATTAGAAACCACCGCTCACTGGGTAAATAAGTGAGGTGCACAATTGGTAATTTAGCTGAAGTTAAACGGTCCTGATACATGTTTGATAGCATGACAAACAGTGGAAAGAATCATGTCATGCAGAATATGCAAATGTCAAGTGAACGATTCTCCTGACAAATACCTGGGGAAAAAGTGATTCTGTATTTTGTCCTGTCCTGATTTGGTACTAGTGCTTTCTATAGGGCTTCTATCAGGAAATCCAATCTTATTAAATTTGGTCTCATATGACAGACTAATTTAAAGAATGAGAGATAAGGGGAGTATCAATCTCCAAAATCCCCTGTTTGAAACATCTTTCTTGGCCTTCACAAATTTTAATTCTAATGGCTTCGTCTTATATTGCCCTGCAGATGGATACGGTACACTTATGAATGGAAAGATCACGAATGGGGATCATCAGGTCACTGATGAAGATGAATTTGACCCAAGGGATCCCCCTCCTTTCAGAATAAAAGAGATTCGAGATGCTATTCCCAAGCACTGCTGGGTGAAGTCACCGTGGCGATCAATGAGCTACGTCATTCGTGACGTTCTTGTTGTCTTTGGATTAGTAGCGCTAGCACTCTATTTCAACAGTTGGGTTGTTTGGCCACTCTACTGGGTTGCCCAGGGGACAATGTTTTGGGCACTGTTTGTTCTTGGACATGATTGGTATTAACATGCTTACAAACTTCATCTGTTCCTGTTTTTGCAATTAACTTGGAATTTTTCAGTGTCTAATACAACATCAATCGTTCTTGATTTTCCGATTTACAGTGGCCATGGAAGCTTTTCTGACAATGCCATGCTGAACAGCGTTGTTGGACATCTCCTTCACTCTTCAATTCTTGTTCCCTACCATGGATGGTGTGGTCAATATAACTCTCCCGTTAACACTTTTTTTTCCTTCAATATTTGAGTTTACCAAATTACATATCTTATATAAATGGCTGATCCATAATACAGGAGACTTAGCCACAAATCTCATCATAACAATCATGGGCATGTTGAACACGATGAATCGTGGGTTCCGGTAATAGTTCTTCTAATGTTCATGCTACTACTTTTTCTTCCCATCAATCCACTCGTAACACTTTCCTTTCTTAGTTTAAGGCTCCCTTGTTTGATGGGGGTAAAACATTAAGAGGAAAAATACCCACATCTCCTGTAATGTTTTAAATCCCCATTGTTTTTTCAAGATTTCATATCTGACCGTAAAAGTTCCACTAAATGCATGATATGTGATTTTCTGGGATTTATTTTATAATCTAATCCTTTAATCCAAACAAACAAACAAGGCCTAAGTTTATTGGTTAATTCTTTGTTCATGTTAATTTTTCTCTTGGTTCCAGCTGTCGGAGAAGATATACAAGACTTTGGATTTCTCCACCAAATTCCTACGATTCAAAGTTCCATTCCCCATGTTTGCATACCCCTTTTATTTGGTGAGAGTCCCTCATATTTGTTTTTCCTTGAAGAAGCATATCTGTTATCACTTGCACTTAAGAACCAAAGTAAGAAGCTTTCCCTGTTTAACTGATGGGTTGAATTTCAGTGGAAAAGGAGTCCAGGAAAGAGAGGTTCTCATTTCAACCCTTACAGCGATTTGTTCGCTCCCAGTGACAGAAGTTATGTGCTCACTTCAACTGTCTGTTGGTTTGTAATGGTTGCCGTGCTTGTCTACCTATCCTTGGTTATAGGGCCTGCCCAAATGTTTATCCTCTATGGTGTTCCCTACTTGGTAAGTGAAAAACTCCACTTAGTAGGGCAGTAGTTGGATCTTGGATAGTGGAGGAATTTATGAACAGGAAGTAAAAGATAAGAAGTGAAGAAGCTAGAAATAGATAAGACGAAAAATGAAGTGAAGGAGCTGCTTTCTTTCCTTTGTTTCCTAGCATTTTCCTTTTCCTCGGCAAATCCTCCACAATTTTATAATTCAGACATAATGTAAAGAGTTTCCAGATTTCCTTGAAATCATAAAGAGATTCTGGTGTTCTTTCGCAAGCGGTTCAGTTCCTTTGGGATATAACTACTTGTTTTAACCATATTTATACAGGTTTTTGTCATGTGGTTGGACTTTGTTACTTATTTGCATCACCATGGCCATGAGCAGAAGCTTCCTTGGTATCGTGGCAAGGTAAATAACAGCCTTCTCGTGTGCCTGTACTTTGCAAGATTTTTCTAGTCCAAAATTTCTTGATTTCTGCTTGTTATTTTGCTGGAACTTCTACCTAAGTTTAAGATATCCTTGTGTTTCCACTAAACAGGAATGGAGCTTCTTAAGGGGAGGGCTAACCACTATCGACCGTGACTATGGAATGTTCAATAGCATCCAACACGATATTGGCACGCATGTTATACACCATTTGTTCCCTCAGATTCCCCATTATCACTTAGTAGAAGCGGTACTACCTCCACTAACCGCAATAATAGATTTTTGCTAGAAAATTGACAAATTTCAACAATTACTATCAACATTGCTAATAGTTTGATCCTCTCATATGATGCAGACAGAAGCAGCTAAGCCAGTTCTCGGAAAGTACTACAGAGAGCCTAAGAAATCAGGGCCAATTCCGTTTCACCTGTTGAACTATCTAGTAAGAAGCATCAAACAAGACCACTATGTCAGCGACACCGGAGACATACTTTTCTATCAGACTGATGCTCAGTTGTTCGGTTCCTCTCAAACCAAGATGGAGTGACGTCTCCCTGAGAGCGAGGACAGTACAGGAGATAGATCCTGTATTGGTTGAGTGACACCCGGAAAACAATATTTATCGAGAATTTTTTTCAGCAAAGTGTCCAGAATGTTGCGATGGATTCAGTCAGGTCATACCGCATTCTGCACTTTTCTGTAAAAGTTTTGTTTAATGCCTCACCCAAATGATTGTAAGCCTATTCCATTAGTAAATGGGTTTAAAGACTGTACCTCATGGTCATTTGGGGATACCATTATATTTTTCAATTTGTAGCTCATTATTCAGGTATTCATTCTTCATTAACTCTATCCAATATGGAGGAAGAAGAACTGCAATTTTGATGTTCATCAAAATTGAGCCATGTTGACCTTTCTTATACTCCTACCAAACTGGGATTGAAGTATTGAACTATCAATTTTGATGTTCATCAAACTGCATTTTTTGGATCCTTTAATATCTTTATGCTAGTATTATTGTGATATCTTGAAGCTTATACTCCATTTGTCTGTGACCGCAAGAAAGTAATTTATTATGAAATAAAGAGGAGCCAAAGTAACCGTACCACAAAACAGTGATGCGATATAAGGTTTTCATCCCTTATTCATAGGGGCCTAATTCTTTTCAAATGGCATTTCTTCTCTTCTTTACCTTTTTTTCTTTTCACTTTTGCAGATTTCGGAATAATATAAACTTTCAGCTATATTAATAGAAATTTAGGCCAAAAGAAAATTGCCGAAACAAATAAATTGGAGGAAACAGGAAGCCTAGATCCATGGTCAGTGTGAGGCTTTGCCCCCAACCAGAAAGCAAAAGAGAGAGCCCCTTTGTTTGGGTAGAGAGAGACACTGAGAGCTAGCTTTATGCCCATTTCAAATGACAAGCATGTACGCATGCATTATACTGTAGTGATATAGTATGTGCATCTGTAAACCCTATTAACCCCGAGTCGAATAGTTAGTCCGGTTGGCCCGTGGGTTTACTCCCAGTCAAGTTTCGAGTTCTGGGACTCAAACGGCAATAAAGCAATTTCTTGTAAACTCCCTAGTACCGTAGTCGATGGTACCTCTTTGAACGGACCGGGAAGGGGCTTAACGATGTGCTTGTAATCTGATCCAGAAATCCCTCCTCATGTTTCAGCCTCTAGAAGTTGGATTAAAGTTCAAGCAATGCCATGAACACAATTTTAAAACACAATTCTACACACAACTGCGTCCAAAACCATTCGATGTATACTATCTGGAAGGTGTGTTCCTAGACTTTTCCTCGCGGTTCTACGCACTAGTGTAGAACCATATGCTTTTGGTGAAGACAGAGTCCACAAAATTGACTGCTCGGCGCGAGTGGGAACATCCACTCCTTCCTTTTCTTTATCAATCTCTGTTTGCATGATCCCAAGTCCCAACATTCAAACATAAAGCCCGCCACCTCTCTCTCTCTCTCTTTCTCTCTCTCTCTCTCTCTCTCTCTCTCTCTCTCGTACTAAAAAAACTCATTCAAATTTGTCTTTTCTCTGTTTGCTTTTTATCACCAATCCTTTTATACTACTTTCCTTTTAGTACCAGTTATTCAACCCACCCAATTTCCCATTCACATTCTTTTTCAACAACATGAAGATGTTGTCTTCCTCTTCCTCCACCTCTACCTCCACCGCCGGTTGTCTACCCACCACGTTACGCCGGATTCTTTGCTTCAACAGTCTCCTAACACATCCCCACACCAATCAAATCAAAGACATTAGTTTGAACTCTGCAGAGCTCGACAAGCTGGGATGTTTGGAAACAGAGGAGAAGACGGAGGAGGATACAGCTGCTTATCCGGGGATAGTGGCAAGGCTAATGGGGTTGGAATTGCCGCCACGGATTGGTTTTTCCAATACCGGGACGAAACCCAATTCGATTCCACGAAGCAGATCGATGGATTATGATTCTTCGAGAGAGAGTGAGGTAATTCAGGGGCAGCACAGGCGTGCCAAGACCTCTCTGTCTTTTCACGAAATGCCGACGTTCTTTGAACAGGATGAGTTTTTTGTTCTTAGCTTCGAGAATTTAGGAAAGAATAACGAATTTAGAATGAAAGGCAGGACATTGAAGCGAAGAAAAGCCGGGAAATGCAGACGAAGGGAATGTGAGAGGAGAGAGAGAGTTTCTGGCGAGGAAGATAAAGAAAATCAAGAATCTAACACAAGGATGATCATCAATCACAAGATTTCTCAAACTGCAGGTGAAGCTGTTGAGCAACTGGAATTCATGAACAAGGAAGAGTCAGATGGAGGGAAACAGAGGAAGGAAGAGGATGCCATTGAAGAGGAGAAGGGTGAAACAGAGTGCAACTCGAGCGCCATTGAAGAGGAGAAGGGTGAAACAGAGTGCAACTCGAGTCCTGTTTCTGTTCTCGATTTTTGTGAATCAATTTTTCATCCCATGGAACCCATATCAGGTTTGGTTTCTCGATTCTGTTTACAATTTCCTCTGGGTTTACTCTGGGCTTGTTCATTTGTGGGTTATTAGAGCTTGGGATAAGATTACCAACTGCGTTTCCCATTTTTTGAAGCAGTTTTTACGGTAAGAGCATCTCCAACCACATTCTTCAATTTGAAGAACCAAAATAATGTTTTTTTTATTAAAAATGTGACGTTGAAGAATGCCACTATTCATTCTAACTCCAACCCAATTCTTTATTTTTTTTCCTCTATTTCACTCCAAAGCTTTCCCTCTAGAAAAATTTAAATTTTATGCTACAATTTTTTTTCCGGGATATATTGGATATTGGTCTCATTTTAAAGCTATTTTTAATATCTTTTTATTGGTACTGTTTTTATGAATATTTGATCAAGAATTTAAAAGATAAGCAGATTTAAATAAAATAAAAAGTGCAAAACTCATTTGAAGGATGTTCTTCATTTTTGAAGTGGCCAAAATTGATTCTCCAAAATGAAGGAGGGAATAGAAGATTGGTTGGAGCTCCTTCATTCTTCAAAATGAAAGAAATAAAGGTATGGTTGGAGAGGCTCTAAGCAAGTTGAAGAACTGTACAAATTGAAAAAACTGACAATTTACAACAATTAGTAGTTGTTAGAAGGATGCTTTTATTGTCTGCGTATTGGTCCATTTGTTTGATCTGATATGAGAGTCAACTTAGGCCTAGTTTTCCAAAAAAAATTAGCAATTTAGTTGCTAAAATCAATCATGATTTTAGTAAATGAGTTCACCAAGTGCTAAAATCATGGTTTTGAAATTAAAAAATGAAGTGGTTCCGTATATTGTTTTTCGATTTTTTTCGCACCAAATTAAAGTACTCCTCGTGTACTTTAATTCGGAGTGAGAAATTCAAAAAATAATACACAGAAACACTTTATTTTTTGATTTGAAAAATCATGATTTTAGCACCTAGTGAACTCATTTGCTAAAATCTGGTTGATTTTAGCAACTGGATTGCTAAATTCTTTTGGAAAACTAGGCCTTAGGCTATTGTATCTGGTGTTCAAGAAATCTCCAAAAGGTCATCTCCAATCCTGACCCACTTTAAGACCCAAGTCTAAACTTTGGGTAAAAACATCAAAAACTCATCCCAATGCATGACCGAAATCCATTCCCATTTCGGGTTTTACCGATTCCTTCGCCCAAATAAGGGACAATCCAAATCCCTCCCAATGTTTTCCAAGGGCTTTTCTGTTCGAGTTCCCCGGAGAAAGGGTTTTTTATTTTTTTTTGGGTGCTGTTAGAGTTTGCTGGAAGACCGAAGTCGTCGAAAACGAGTTTCGACTGCAGGTCTGACCAAACGAAGCCGGTGGTGTGGTCCCGCTGGACGTGCGAGTTACAGGTAGCGCGTGGGAGGAGAGTGAGATCTACTCTCATGCGTAGGTGACACGCACAGACGATGTGGATTTGCCATTGCAGATACTCATATCCAAATTGAGTTCTTTTCTCAAATTTTAACTTAATTTCATCTTTTAGGTTGCATATCAACTCTATATTAATCTAGACGATCACATAAAACCCGATAGTTTTACAAAAAAAAGTCTAAAAAGATGTCCATTTTGTCACTTTTTCATTCTAAAGTTATTTCTCCCTTTCAAAATTTGTAACAGAAGAAGATGAAAGTTGTAAGGGTTCAAATTCAAGAAGGAAGTTATCAACAGAGCTTGAAAATCATGAGCACTCATCACCTCCATGTGAACCCAGTAGTTCAACCAGTGATAATCCGACAAGGAAGATGATTCACGGTAACTGCTACGGATCACGGGGAAAAGGCTGCCCGAGAAAGATCAATGTAAAGACGTGGAGCAAAATTTGTAAAATCGTTGAAGCAGAGATGATAGAATCGAATTGGGTAACAAGAGCATTGTGGAAGCTTGAAGACTCTAGAGATATTGGTGCAGAGTGGGAGCTGCAAATTCTCCAAGAATTGTTGAATGAGGTGGTAGATCAACTTGTTGAGACCTCCCCAGAAAATTTTTGATATCTAACAGTTTATATGAACTGTAAATCTTCTCATTTTGGCTAGAAGATAAGAGTTGTACATTATAGTGAATTCTATAGAAGGTAAACTTTCTCTCATTTTAACAAGCTGATGAAAGTAAAGAAACAAAATGGTAGTTAACTAATCGAGGGAATCAAATCAAGGCAAGAAAAAGGGGAGAGAACCAGCTCATAGATGAACTAAGAACAATACCCTTTTACAACTGCAGTTTATACAACACAAAAATTTTCCCGCACAACTATCAGACTGCCTGGTCGAAGAAGGCTCTTTCCGGATGCTACAGCTTTACATACGATAATTACAAAGCATATTTCCACGATGGCTAAAGAAAGGAAAATGTTCTATTTCAGAATAATTCTAGTGGGAAGGCAAACTCCAGGAGCTTGCTCTTCCACAGGAAGGCCTTCACAAACAACCAATCTCAAAACATTCTGAAAAGTGAGATGGTACCTCTCATGAGCTTCTGCAAAGCTCCTACCAAGCACCTGTTTGACCCAATTGTTAACAGCGCTATTCCTATCTGATAACCAAGCGGCTGCAAGTATTTCCACCATGGCTTCTTCATCAATCTGCAGCATAGACTCCGATCCAACTGTTTTTCTGAAAATTCGGTTGATTTCCTTCAGTAGTTCATCCGCCAGGGCATCGAAGTCAAAGGGATCAAAAACCACCTTTTCGTCCACCTGACTAAAGAAATCTTCCAACCAAACATCCGACTTGTCTGAGTTGGAGTCACTGTCAGAGTTTCTGTAGTCGTTATCTTCTTCCACATCCTCCTCTACGACAGGCAGATTCAAATCCAGGCACGATTTTGATGCCTTGTTCGCCCGTTTTGGTATTTCCAAGGTCCTGTTCTGATCTGCTGACTCATTCATGTCAATCAGCTTCCTTTTCTTCACAGAAACTGCCTTTATGGTTTCTTCGCTCGAAATAATTGATGCGTTCATTCCTTTGGTTTTAGCAACATGGCCAGCAACACATCCAACTAAAACTTGCATTTGCAAGCCCTTGGCTCCTACTATTCTTTCCTCGGAGAATTGAACATCTTTTCCAGAAATGATTTCTTTCTTATTCTTTCTCTGATTTGATGTAGCCACAAAGATAGCGTTATTGATGCTGATTTCTCTCCCATGTGAATCACGAAATCTGCCAGTTCTGATAGCCTGAGCCAAGCTAGTCTGAGCCAGGAAATCGGCCTGGTCCAAGTTTTCAAGGAACACAACTGACTGCGGTTTTCTACTCAACCCCTCAGCAATACAATCAACAACCGTCTTTCCCCTAAACCTTAAACCACATCTATTTACATCTTGGCTGTCAAAGATGGACTTTGAACAACACATCCCATCTTCAGAGCTTAGATCCACACAGATCAAACTCTCCCTACTGCCAAAGATTATCTCAGCAAGTGCTGCAGCAGTTCTCTTCTTTCCGACCTTATCATCCCCAACAAAGCTAAGCCAAATGTCACCTCTGTGATTTGAGCCACGAAGTCTTCCGTTTCCAGTTCTGCAACGTGATACAGTTTGACTAACAGTACAGATGGCTTCACCTTGCCGCCCAACCTTTTCAGTCAGTGATCTCCAGAGGGCCTTGAAATCTTTCGCATGCACCTCTCCACCCAATGAAGGAGGGACAATTGCATTCTCACTCATCCCAGAAGACTCAGCAGGAACAGAACCTGTAGGGTAGTGAAGACGACTCCTGCGGTCCTCGAATTTGAGACTTCCAGCTTCTTGACCGGAAACTGAATAAAATGTTCCCAACCCCAAATCAGTGGCTACATTATCAATTGAAGAGTCTACCAGCAGTCTGGGTTGGAAATTGGCATTTTCAGCTTCAGAAGCCACTGGAGATGCTATGGATTCTTTAGCAGGAGAAACCTTTCTGAGGTCCATAGGCATGGAAGAAATTAGGTTGGAGGATCCACTTCCATGCGGGGACGAATCTTTACTGCAACTTCCATTCCTCTCTGCAGCATACTGAAGGTCCTCAAAACGTGGAGTTTGGCATCTGAATTGCGAAATATCTGAACTAAAAGGCTGCCTAATGGGATGAAGACGCTTGCAGATATCGTTCCATTTCCTCTGAAGACCCACAAGTTTTGCGTTCAACATACTCCCATCATCTTTGGCCTGCACTGAAATGATGGTATACATGATCTCCCAAATGTTTTAAGCATTTGAACAACAAAAACACTCTGCTAGTGCCTGCGATTGTGTTCAGTGTCAATCATCTAACTCTTTATAGTACATACCTTTACAATATCCACTCGCTTGCTTGCATCACATTCAGCCATATCTGACTGTAACCAAGGAGAGACAGTTGCTGAGAACTGATCAGCAACTGAAGCAGTAGGTCCTCCCTTCAATATAACAGAGGCTTCTTGCTCATACTTCTCGTTGCAGAGATTACACCGGGTGGACTGATTTGCGCTACTTAGCAGATTATGCATCTCGGACGGGCTAGGAAAGAAGCCACCAAATGGAACAAATGAACCCATCAAGCTGCAAATGTATCGCAAGAACAGAATGTGAGATCCGGTAAAAAAAAAAAAGAGTAATCTAGTCAGGAACCTTACTGATAACATTGAGGCATATTTTTTATGCAAAAGATACGTACACTTTTTTTTAACCAACAATTGGCCAGCAAAAGTGACCATGTACATTTTACAGTACGGTACATGCACGGACAATTCAAAATTTTTTGCAATATATATAGATCAAAGTTTTGTGAGATTCCTGATCCAACTGCCCCCTTGTTCATATCCTACTTGGAATATTAAACTTGAGGTTTAAAAAAGGGGGCAAGAGTTTATTGAGTTGACTAACATCCACCAGAAAACAATGAACCATCAAGATTCACATTCAGATTATAACTCCAATGAAGCTGCAAAAACAACATAAGACAAGGATCCCCAAAAAAACCTTGTCTGATTGTCCCAACTCAATGCTGAAGCCTGGAACAACTTCAGCTTGCAATCTGACTCAATCAGATTTGAGTTCTTACAATTTCACTTCACTGATACAAACCATTGCAAAACTCTCTCTCTAAGTCATTAAAAGCTTGTGGAAGGGTGATTTTGCTGTCAGACCAAGCACAACCAGCTGCAGTCTCTAAACCACATGCCCTTGGCATTTGTATGCGCTGGGCTTCAAGGCTTGGCTCCCCAGCAAATAAGGACCCTTCCCATTATTTCATCTCCAAGCATGGAACACTTACGGTATTTCAGTCAATGTGATTATAGCCTCTGGATCTTACCACATCAGGGAGACTTACATAGAGAATCCTAATCCCTCATTAAGAGTAAAGAATATAAGTTTCATAATTATGCAACATCTCCATACTACCTTTTTTATTTCTCATCCTACGGCTACCGCAACTCTCACCCATCCTTTCTCCAGTCGATCAACGCTTCCTAAGCACCTGTCATACTTTCAAAAGGCTCACTCGATCACCCACCACTGTCCAAAATTCTTTGTATATTTACAGAGTCAAATAAGAAAGGATTATGATGATACATAATTGGCTAGGAAGCACGGACCTGCATACAGGATACGGTCACGACACGACACGGATATGCGGACAAGTCATTTCTTCGAAAATTAGGAAATGGACAAGTCAGGGATACGTCAAATATAAAATGTATCTCTATTATAGATATGTTGTCAATTCATATAAACGTTTGAGGCATTATTTCTGTCGAATTAGGAACAATAAAATCAATTGTCCCCATGTAAGTATACATGGAATTTTTCAATCAGGGCCAAGTTCAAGAAGTTATATTTTAACATTTTAATGTCTCCTTAGCATGTTCTAAGAGTGTCGACAACGTGTACTACAGAATCCATTATGTGTCTAAGTAGAAAAAATATAATAAAAACATTGGACAGGTACTTAGGCATGTACACCACGTGTCCCGGGAATGTCGTGTCATGACATGTGTCTGACATGGATACATGAGGCTGGTAGACGTATCCGTGCTTCTTAGAATTAGTTGGT
This sequence comes from Vaccinium vitis-idaea, assembly GCA_963854785.1. Classification (NCBI taxonomy): domain Eukaryota; kingdom Viridiplantae; phylum Streptophyta; class Magnoliopsida; order Ericales; family Ericaceae; genus Vaccinium; species Vaccinium vitis-idaea. The sequence goes on along the minus strand of OY978223.1, from coordinate 32,708,925 downwards.
TTTGATTCGTCGTCTTTAAAGTCAAGTAAAATGATAGTTACAGGAAAAAACTAAGAAGAGACTTCATGTCAAATAAAAACGAAGAGACTTTCCAAATCTCCCTAATGGTAACACTTCTTGGTTTAGAAACACTGAAATTAATCCAAAATCATAGCCTCGAAGCCCCCTTTGTTGCCTCTGCCCTGCTTGAAGGCAATTGTGCCATATTGAATGCATATTGCAAGGTGCTACACTGCCATGTCAACACACAAACAAACATGAAACAACTAGCTGATAATGAGAATCGAATTCTGCAGAAGCTTCTCGCAACTTTTTTTATGACTAGACTTAAATCTCTACTCAACTCTGCAACAATTACTTCAAGGGCACTTGCCATATCCTTTTCAATGTTTTACAACTTCTATAATTTCAGGCTTCACCCTTTATCGAAGCAGTCCATGTATACAATTCATGCTATCACACAACTATTAATAAAATTAAAAAATTAGTATCACCACAATAAAGTACAGAGAAGCAGAATCACATACACTAGAAGGGCCACTAACCTGGGTTTTGAACAAAATCCTCCACCGGAAGGCTTTGAACTAGTGATGGGCAACACCTGCAGATCCCAATCTTTCTCCATGGAAGGAAACTTAGCCAATATCTTCATATATGTCTCATAACTCCCCACAGCCCCAATCAACCACAATTTCCCCACATGAACCTCCAACAATTCACTCAATTTCGACACCACGTAGCTCCCAATGTCAACCGAATCGCCATCCCTGATCAACCCCTTCAATTCCCCTATATTTACCAAAACACCAGGCCCAGAACAATACTCCACTAAATCAGCCACCTCTTTCAACTTCAAATCCACCATTTCCTTACACCCACAGGATACCTCCTTCTCAATGCAAACCAAACCCAACCCATCAATTTCAACCGGCAATAAACCGGTCTTCCCCTTCCCTAGACACTCTTTGAAACTGCTAAGCGCCTCATTAGCACAAACCCCGATCAGCAATGGGTTTTTGTTTTTCCCATTCTTCTTTGTCAAGACCTCTGCGATTCTCCTCCGGTTCTCGTCCCCGTCATCAGACCCCGAAAAAGGGAAGTTGAAATTAACCCGGTTCACCAGGTTCGGGTCCGAACCGGGTAAGTTGCAGAGAAATAGAGGCGGGCAACGAGAACTAGAGAATCTGGAAATCATTGGAGGAGGAGGTTGGAGAATGGCAAGCTTGATTTCGGAGCTCCGGAAACCCGCGTCACCGAATACACGACTCACTATCGGGTCATCGAGAATCGATAAGATAAAGTGCTTCAACTCAACCTTCACCCACGAAATCGAAGATTGGCCGCCCTGGTTGTTTTGTACCTGTTTTGAAAATTTTCATCCATCATAAATAATAGAAATTGGAATTGGAATGAAATTATACACAATAAGAAGAAGGAAACAAAAATAGGGACGACTGGACGAGATAGATTCCAGTAGCTTCGAAAAGTAAAAATGAACTTTTCTGAAGCTACTCGAAGAAACTCGAACTATCCCTCATTCGTGCTGTTCTACCTGTTGGTACAAGTGGAACGTGTCGGGGTGCCGTCTCTGATTCGCTTGCGACCGTTTAATCGCCGCCATGAGAGAGTTCGACACGGGAGGTTCCTCGACGCCCTTCGCCGTCGGGAGGCGGTCGAGGGAGACGCCGACGGAGAGCTCAAGGGCCCGGAACTGCAGCCGCGGCGAGTACGCCGAGCTCCGTGAACGCGCGCAGGCGTCGCGTATGATCGATGACGGAGGAGATAGAAGGGCAGAGACGGCGTGGAGGGAGGTGGTCTGTGAGTGGCTGCGGCGGCGGGCGACGGAGACGGCATCGTCTAGGGCACGCGCGGCCTCCTCGGTTAAGCATTGCCTGGCTGTGCATACCGGCGTCGGCATCGCCGGCGAGCATCTATGTGCGTATATATATGTGAATTGTGCAGTGTTAGCTTTTCAACTAACCCACCGTCTAGAATGGAAAATAAAAAATTGCAAAGAGTGTAAACTTCGTGACCTTTTAAAATTATTTATTAGCCCACCAAGCTAAGCCAGAGATAGGAAGAGAGAATTTAGCCCACCGCAACTTTATTGGTTGGAGGGTTTGCTCGCATGTAATAATTGATTATGGTTCGATTCTTATAGTCAAATCATAAATGAGGGTCTTATTAAAGGGTGCACAATTACATCCATTAAGAGTATAAAAAATGTTCTTGTTGGGTTTCACTTGTATTTTAAAATACACTTATAGTACTCCATCCCAATTTAAATGTTTCTTACGGTTATACGTGTTTTTTTAAAACTCTTATAGTTTTCATTCTATAATGTATTTTATATGCAATATGGATCTTATTTGATAGATCTTAATTAGTTCTATTAGGCAAAATTTTAAAAAACTCTCGGAACCTTACCAAGAAAAAGATATAGACGTTTGAAAATGGCACGGATATACGTAGGGAGCATCTAAAATGGGACGGAGGGAGTAACATTTTTTGGGTCTTACTTGTACTTTAAATTACACTTTTGCTATAAATGTTGTTGGGTCTCACTTGTACTTTAAAGTACATTTATACTATATATTACACTTATTGTATTCCACTTGTACTATAAGTGTACTTTTTAATACCTTTAACGGGTGCAGTGCATTATAAAGTCTCTAAATTCGGAGTAAATGGCATGTCTTTAACCGGATCAAAGAGATGAGACTTCGTGACCTTTTAAAATTATAAGCGTTGGTTTGCCAATTGATAAATTTAGATTTTAGCCCAAATTTTATCAAAATCATTCCTCAATTGATAAAAGCTAGCAAGTGATTTTAGCCCTGATTTTATCAATACCATTCCTCAAATGATAAAGTGCATTGAGTGGAGATTTTATCAAACAATTTATCATTTGGAAAAACAATGTAATTTTATCGCACCTCTATAAAACTCAACTAAAATGAAAAATCTCATTTTATCTCATTTATCAATTGACAAAATTGATTATGTTTCGATTGTTTAGAGAGTTTGCTCAACTAGAGATAGGAAGAGAGAATTTAGGCAAAGGTCAGGCCGATTGGTTCGAGAGTTTGCTCTCATACAAGAGTAATTGATTATGGTTCGATTCTTCGAGTCATGTTATAATAAAGTAATTTATTTTAAAATTTCTAATTTCGGAGGAAATGGCAAATCTTTGTCCCAAATCAAAGAGGAGATAAATGGAAATACATGTAGACTAAGATTGAATTTTTTTTGTCAAAGTTCGCTTAACCTGACACGATTCACACTATAAAAAAAAAAGAAAAAAAAGAAGAGGAATATTTACCCAAAAAAAAAAGAAGAGAGAAAATTTAGAGCATGGTGTGGGAGTGGGCCTGGGTGGGGCCAAGGAACAAACAGATGGTGCGCACAAATTCCCTTTCAAGCGAAAAGTAAGATCTTCTTACAAAATCTATTTTTGGTACGCCCTATTTAAGTATTTCATGGGGGAGAGAGAGAGACTGTTAAAAGGGATAAAAGGGAAAGGGGGAAGATGCCGTGTCCACTTGATTTATGGTGTACAAAAGAAATGCGCCAAACCACTGAAGTCACTGTCTCTGCTTTTTGGAGAGCTTTTTCTTCAGAGAGACAGAGACAGAGAGACAGGACAAAAAAAAATTAGGGTCAAAATTTGAGTGTGAACTCAATTGATGAGTGGATAGAAAATACGTGGATGATTTGGCTAATTTGAAAAAATTAGTTTTTTGGTTTTATTTTTATTCAAAAAAAATTACATTTGTTAGTTTTGCGTCAAAATTATGGTTACAAGTAATAGTTTTTTGAATAAAGTCGAAAATAAACCATGTTTTTTTTTTCGTCTTTATTCACAAAACTTGAAGTTTAGCTAATAATTTTATACTGTACTTTTTAGATTCCATTCGTCGAGACAAGCCAAGAAGCCACAAAAAATCAACCGAAAATTAACAAATGCAAAAAAAAATTGAAAAAGGACAAAATAAAAAAAGCCAAAAAACCAGTTTTTTCAAATTAGCCAAATCACCCCTAAATTGTACTAATTGGATAAAATAATGTAAGGGTGTGCTTCCAGCTTAGAAAAAGAAGAGGAAAATAAATAGTACTGTTTTTTGTTCATGTTAAGATTAGAAGAAAAAAATATAAAACAGATGTTTGTTTATTGATTTCTTTAAGCTTTTAAGTTACTGTTTGTCTCAGATTATAGATATAATAACTTAATACTGATAAAAGATTAATAAAATTAAAAAAAATTCTTAAAGCTTTTAAACTCAAATTTAAGTTGGAAAAATGCTAAAATATGCCTAGTAGGCTTATGTTAAGATTTAAAAAATATGTTAAAATGTGCGAAAGTGTATTAAAAAGTATAAAAGCTGAACTAAAATGCATGTATTTTTTGTTTTTTTTTTATACTTATTGTGAGCTCAATGGACTCACAATAGCAAAACCCATTTAAGTTTGTGCTAAAACTTGAGCTCGAGAAGTACGACACTGTAGAGTTTTTTTTTTATAACCAGATGTCCATGTCAACTTGCAATATGACATTATATCTTTAAATATAGGAAATACGGAAATATCTTATATTGTCCTCTCTTTTTCCCCCTTCACAAAGTCATATATACTTAGAACTAATGAGTTTGCTTCCTCCTAAGGAGTTTTGCTGTTATTTTAATTGAACTCCGCAAATGAGCGGAGAAATTGAGAGTTCAAAATTTGTCGAAAAAAGCGTAAATTGTCCAAACTTTATCAAAATGAACGTAAATTGACCATGAACACGTGAGTAGTTATATGCAACTCCAATGGAGTATTCTTTCTCGTCCTTTGGCAGGTTGCAACTTGCAACTTGCAATCATGGCCGGATTCACGGGTTTTGTATTATATGGGAAATTTTTCGTGACGTGGAAAATTGTAGATGTGAGAGGTTTTGGGAACCAACGGATATTTGTAGCACTGTACACCCGATGGTCTCCAATTGGTGTAAAGCAAAATGGGTGGGAGATTGGGAGGAGACGAGGAGCTCATAATCTTCGTCTCCTCCACCTCTTGGAAACATATGGGTTGAGATTTGATTTGACCCGTCAATTTATTATTATTTTTTTTGTAGTTTTATATTTTTCTCAAGTAATCATTCAATGGTCTTAAAGAAACGCCGCGTCTTTTTCAACCTCTTTGCAACAAACCAGAACAATTGGCCTACTATTTGTATCGTACAAAGAATGTTACGAGGTCGTGAGTTCAAATTTTATTATAGTGTGTTTTATCCAAAACTTCTAGGCACGCCATTTGGTGTACATCACATTGTATATTTTTGGGATTCAACACAAATGATCACAACTGTTTAATTTATTTTAAATATGTTTCTAAGAGTCCTTGTATTTAATTAAATCATTCAAGTATCGATAAGGCCTTGATCGATAGTACTAACTGAAATTACCAGAAAAAAAAAAACTCAATGATTCAATCAAGTCTTTATTGAATATGAATGAGATAATTTTTTACAAGGCCTGGAAAACACTATTGATGATATATTCATAATAAAGTAAACAATTCTAATCACATATACTCCCTCCGTCCCAATTTTATAGTCCCATTTGACACTTTTTGTTGTCCCAAAAAAATTGTCCCACTTCAAAACTAAATGGGTAATTGTTAAGGAATTTCCTCTTATACCCTTATATTTTGAAATTAAAAATAATTAAAAAGTAAGAAAGTGTAATGATTGAAGGGTAAAAAATAAGAAAAACATGTTTTCAAAAGTACAATGATTATGTCCCCTTATTAAGTTGGAATCCCCAAAAGGGACTATAAAATTGGGACGGAGGGAGTATGAGATTTCAAAGTGAGTAACACACAATGAATTGTAAAGGTACACCTGATGGTATACTCATAGTAAAGCTGAAAAAACCTATAGGCACCGACCCATAGGTACAAAAAACATACAAAACGTGATCGGGGACTCATTTTTTGGTTTCACACGAGTGATTTGAACCGTTCATTACTCTTAAAACATTTTTCCGAGGGGACCCACAAAAATTCAGTTCAATCAGATGGTTAGAAGTGCTTGAACAAAAGTCTCACTATTTCAATAAAAAATCACCGTGTGAGACCCAAAAATAGGTCCCCGAACACGCTCTATAAGTTTTCTGTGCCTCTCGGTATGTATATGTAGCATCCTCCTAGTAAAGCTAGTGTGATTGCACCGTTTGGAGAGCCGAAAGGGCAACGCAATACCCCATGGACAGCAGCCGCTGTAGTTGTGACAGACTGACAGCTTACTTGGACCAATAAGTTCCCCCGAATCAACTTGCACGCTTAATTACACTGAGTAACCTATCAGCGCACGAGCTTTCATTCGAGTCTTGTACGGTTGTACCACTATTGCAGGGAGGAAGCGACATACAGGGTCCGGCTGTGGTATCCCAAAGTGGTATTGATAAAGATACGGGTACAAAACAAAGGGGACAGAAAATGTACCGATCGTGTTTGGGGACCCACTTTTGGGTCCCACACGAGTGATCCGAACCGTTCATTATTCTAAGAACATTTTTCCGAGAGGCCCCACAAAATTTCAGCTCAATCGGACGGTTAGAAGTGGTTCAACCAAAGCCCCACCGTTTCAATCACAAAGAACAATGAACGGTTCGGATCACTCGTGTGAGACCCAAAAGTGGGTCCCCGAATGCGATCGGTACGTTTTCTGTCCCCTTTGTTCTGTACCCGTAGAACTGTCCAAGTGGTATTAGGGCACCGGTACTCCAATTTTACTTACCACGAATATTAGGTCTACAAATTATAAAAACATATCACACTTACTATAAACATAGGATTTACTTACCACAATTTATGGCTTATACGTGTGGTAAGTAAAACATGTGTTTGTGGTAAGTAAAGTCTGTGGTCACAGTAAGTACAATTGCGCGGGAAAAAAACAAAACATCCCTCATTCTTGTGGTGGTTTTCATCTAATGGCTCAGATTCATCTATTTTTTCATCTAACGTCTTATATTTAGTGAGGCACCGGTGCTCCAATACCACATTGGGGCACCATAGAAATATTCGTACACATGTACAGGGGCCAAATCACCGGAAATTTGTTAGGATTGTCGGTTGCTTCCAAAATTGAATTATTCTCGAATTGACTTAAAATTTAACTTATGTTTGACGAAATACGTTTATTTTTTACAATACATTAGCTCAAAAAGTTAACTTAAGTTAGCGTCTCACTAAAATCGATTTCTGAAACAAGACCTTACTTACTTGGAAATGATTTTTACACTCTTTTTTTATTTATTTTATAATTACCCACGCTTCTAGTCTTGTAGTGTACTTTATGTGAAATTTTCATGAGTAACAATAATGTATTACTTCCTCTATCCCTATTTTATAGTCTCAATTAACACTTTTTGTCCTCTCATAAAGATTATCCCATTTTAAAATTAAATGGATAATAGTCACAGCCGGCCAAGGGGTGGGCCCAACAAGCGTATGGGCTTATTAGTTTGGTTCTGTGGTTGATGGGTGATCCTACCATCCACTTGACCAGAGTTCGAACCATAGCTACCCTGTTTTTTTTTTTGTTTTTTTTTTACTTTGGCCTCTTTTAGGCCTTTCTTTCTATTTTTTACTCTATTTTTTTTTTATTTATGTCTCATTTTCCCCCCTCCCAATCCTCTATTTTATGAAAAGCACACTACTCAATTAGTACTTTGTTACAATTTTGCAATTTAACAAACACAACAATAATGTAAAAGTGATATTTTCTTACATTGGATTAAAAAAACTCCCAATGGTGGAAAATTTTAAAAAATGAAAGCGCTAACACAATTTATTATTATTTTCACACAAATCATATTTAAAATGTGAAACAAACTTTCTTATTTTCTCCAAAATAAACTCTTACAATCTTTATCATCTTGGTTTGAATATTTATGTTCTATATTTTTATAAAAGAACTTTTGAAGATGTAAGGGACCCAATATTAGGAGTTCGACAATGCAGGTTAAATTAATTGCTTCAATTGAGAGAAGTTTTTCAAAGTGAAAGTTGATAAAAACTTACTTTTGTAGTTTGAAAGATTAAGTCGGCTATGATCTCAATTGAGAATGAATTCTTGGATAAGTTATTACAATTACTCAATTGAATTTTTTTTTTTTGCTCAGTAATTGAAGAATTTGCTTAAAGAAATGCAATAAGAATTATTATTTTTTAAATCGGATCTTGCTTATCATAAAGCACTATAACCGGGAGTTCATTTTTATTGTTACTCCATTTTTTATGTTGATCAAGTTAAAAGTACAATGCAACCTTGTTTTTTTGTTTTTTTTTTAATACTGGTATGTCATTTTAGTTTTTTCATTTAACAGTAAGTCATAGGCGCGTGTGCGACCAAGATTGGAGTTGGGCTTGGACAACATAAACTTCAAGACCAGCCTTGGTAATAGTTAATGAATTTCCTCTTATGCATTTCCATGTTTAAATTAGTACTATTTTGCATAAGTATTTTGCAGTTATACAGATATACCTTTCAATGTTCAAACTGATAATTTAAACTCTACAGATATACCAAGTATTTTGCACAAATTAGGCTCAAAATCATTCAAAAAAAATCATTAAAGACTTGTAAGCGGTGGATTACTTCTTTCGGGAGTATATAATCGTGTGGTGGTTCCAAGGTTGGTTCAAAACTAAATTATTATATAACTTATCGAGAGCATAATTATCTGGGAATTTTTATTTTTTTATTTTTTGTCATGGTTCGAGCGACCCCACCGAATTTTGCATAGCGTCGCCATTGCATATGAATATGTGGAATTTTAAGTTCTAAGTTTTACTTCCTCCTCTATGTATTCTTGCTCCGTCTTTGTGTGCATTTATTAAAAAAAAAAAAAAACTAAGGGTGAGTTTTTGAACGGATTTTATCTAGATTTTATCAAAATTTGATAAAATCAAGCCTTTGATTTTATCCATTCGTGGAGAGAGTTGATAAAATCTTAGATTTTTTAATGCAAAAATCTAAGATTTTATCAACTCTTTCCACGAATGGATAAAATCAAAGGCTTGATTTTATCAAATTTTGATAAAATCCATTCAAGAACTCACCCTAAATAGTTAATTTATTCATGCTTAGTTAGAAAACTTAACCATCTTTAAGATACGGTGGAAATTTACTTTGTTGATGAAGTTATTCAATCTCAAATGTATTTTAATCGAGTCGAGCATGAGTTATTCTTCCTGTTCGAGTTGGAGCACTAGAGATATACATATATATATATATATATATATATATATATATATATATATATATATATATATATATATATATATATATATATGTATGTATGAATTGATTAATCACTTGTTCATGTTTTATTTAAAAATTTAACTAACTTAAAAAATATGCAATCCTAACTAGTCACTTAGGCATCATTCCACCATAACAATTTTGTGTATTTTTTTTTTTTTTACATTTTTCGAGATAGTCATTCTCTTCACATATAACATAAAAACAAAAAACCAGAAGTTAGTGGAATGGTCCGTTATCTCGTGTAATACCCTAGAAGAAAAGTTGAATTTAGGGTGTGTGTAATGTGACGTGGAGTGCGATTGCGTTCGCCCTCCTTAAAAGAAAGTGACGCATTACCCTTCCTCATATTAATTAAAATGATGTAAGCTTACTCAACAATACACTTTTAAATAAGGATAACATTACTTTTCGCGAAATCCACACATACTTCGACCAATATTTAAGAATGGTCGAGTAATAAGGAATTGGCTGCAAAGCCTGCAATTTTGGGATGAAAGGGAAAGCTGTACGTGCTCCTCTCTCTCTTTTTTTTATTTGAAAAATGCTAACGTGTGCCCAATAGACACATGTTAAGGTTAAAAAATATATTAAAATGTGTGAAAAGTGTATAGGTATCTGTGAAAATATATTAAAAAATGTTAAAGGTGTATTGGAGTGTGTTTTTTTTTTTTTTTGTTTGCTTAATGTGTGCCCATTAGACACACGTTAACAAAACCCTTTTTATTTTTATTTTAAACCAAAATGCTTCTCTCTCTCACTTTCTGCAAAAAGTGGCTTTCCATAGATTGGAGACTTGTTGGGGGTATATGTCGCGTTTGGTTGCAAAAACTAGTACTACCACTTTATTCTCTGTTAGAGTGGTACCCAACTTGCCTGCCCTATAGGGAGTTAGGGTTGTTGCACACAGTAACGTATGGGCCCGACTAGGGGTACAGATTTTGGGGACCAAAAAATGTACAGAATGCGGAGTTCAAAAAAAAAAAAAAATTGTACAGAATGCAACGAGGGATCCATTTTTGGGTCTCACACAAGTGATCTGAATCGTTCATTATTTTTAGAACATTTTTCCGAGGGGCCCCACAAAATTTGAGCTCAATCGGACGGTTAGAAATTAATTCTTAAACCAAAATCCCACCGTTTCAATCAAAACAAAAAATTGATTGAAACGGTGGGACTTTGGTTTAAAAATTTCTAACCGTCCGATTGAGCTCAAATTTTGATTGAAACGGTGGGATTTTGGTTTAAGAATTTCTAACCGTCCGATTGAGCTCAAATTTTGTGGGGCCTCTCGGAAAAATGTTCTAAGAATAATGAACGGTTCGGGACCCAAAAGGGGGTCCCCGAGCATGCTCGGTACATTTTCTAGACACATGTGTCTGTACCCGTAGGTTTTTCGGTAACTTATGGACACAGAACACTAGTAGGCATACATAAGAATTTTGTGCATAAAATGTACATAGGAATTTATACGTAAAATATACAAATTAGTTGGTTTGGGACCATTTCAAAATATTACTCCTATTAACTTGTCAGAATCGAAAAGTGGATAAACTGATTAAGCAGTTACCGATATCTGATTGAACTAGTTTTTTAGAGGGCACAAGTAAATATTAGTTTGAAAAACATGAACGGCTCCGATCATCCATGTGAGACATGGAGTGGGCCAAAATAAAATAAAAAATTGTACATTTTCTGTACACATGTTTTTCAGTACTTATTTGTGTGACTTTTTGAACTCTTTACTCTTTTAGGGTTTTGTATTTGTTCAAGTTTCGGTCATAATTTTTTTTAGGGTCTTTATTTCAATTTTGTATTTGTTCAAACTTTTTAGGGTTTTGTATTTTTTTTTTGAACTCTTTACTTTTAGGGTTTTGTCTTTATTTAAATTTTTCTCGTCGAGACGAATCAAATAACTTAAAAAGTTTGATGCAAAATTTAAATAAAGACACAATCCAAAAAATAAAAATAAAAAAAATTAAGGAGAACAAGACCTCCAAGCTACAACCTCAAACATGAATGCCCCTATTTTTGTTGGCCTTCAACACAAAGGGTAGCCGTGACAAATTAGCTTCCTTTAGATCTTCGCCTGTCGTCGGCGCCTTTCCCCATGTAAGTACTGGCAATAGCACGGTTAGATTAATAACAAATTTCTCTCTATTGGCAAAAAATAAATAAATAAATAAACAAGGGTAGCATAAAAAGGAGAAGTTGTGCGCGTCAGTATGCCCCCTAACCCAACAATATGAGGTAGTTGCTTGCACAACACTGATTTCACATACTCCGTCATCATAAACAAAGTTAGTCCATTATAGAAATATTTGTAATTATTAAATAAAAAATAAAGTATTTTTAATTTTTTTATAACAAATTAATCTTTAATTTGTTATAAAAAAAATTAAAAATACTTTATTTTTTATCTAAAAAATTGTACGTTTTTTTTTTTGGTCAACTAACCTTTTGAACCGGAGATAGAATGTGATCAATATGGTTCACAGACCTGTCACACATGAAAGGTTATATGCCCAAATATTGTTACATTGAGTTCCAAGCATCAAAAGAAATTGCCATCCACTGAGGGCCAATCAGGTCGATTTTCTTGATTAAGAGGTCGTAACCAGACACATGCTATAATGGAGTATCGTTTTTAAATTTCAAAATCCGGTGAGTCTTGTTAATCTTATGGGCCTTGTTCGTTTCTCTGTTTAATTTTAGTTTTAGTTTTGATGACATCATCATTTCCCTCATTTCTCTCTCTATCTCTCTCAATTCATTACACCTGCTGACATCATCAAAACTAAACTAAATTATCTAACCAAACACAGCCATGATAGTTAGATAGCATATTTGCGGCCAGTTTGTTGCATGTACAAGCCTTCCGAATATGAGATAGTCCGGATATACTTATCCCGTCTCCACCCATATCCAAGGTTTGGTTGGACCAACAATCTTGATTAGTTATCCATGCAGGAGTCTCCTGCAAGGGGATTAGTGAAACCCACCCTTGGAGGGTGTCGTTAGCTTATCCAGCCGACCTAATTACTAGATTTTTCCTTAGGTCTCTGTTCAGTTGTCAAGAAAGTGCAGGAAATGATGGGAAAATCAATTTTCTCATAACTTTTTAGGTGTTCAGTTAGCAAGAAAATAATGAGACCCACAAAAATACTTTTTCCACTAAGACTAACTTTCCCTCAAAATGCATCCCGCAAAAAGGAAGGAATTGTGTATTGTGGGAAAATTTGCTCCCACCAGTTACATTTTCCTGAAAAATTCTTTATCTAGTGAACACTCAAGGGAAAGTAAATTTTCCTTTCTTTTACTTCACTTGATTTCACTTTTCTCAGGATTAACTTTCTCGCATAACATTCTTGGCAAATGAACGGATTAGAGCAAGGTCATTGGGAAAATCAGCTCCCACAACCAACAGACCCCAACTGAGAAACATCCAAAGAAAAAAAAAAAACCAACAGACCCCATATTTGCCGGGAAAATAACTCCACCTCAACCCCTGAAATCAACCAACGACAAGCCATTCCTAAGAATTACAAAGTTAGTATAAGAAAAAATTTCCAAAATTTTATCAAAGAATTCAAGTTCTAGCCCAAATTCCCCAAAAAATTGCCGACCGATAAAAAGATAAAAACCGTACAAGGTAAAATCTTTTTTTAAATAAAATGCAACCGGAATTATCAGTCACTGAGTTATTGATGTCTAATAAAAACAAATTATAACGAATAATGTACTTTTCGAGTTTTGCAAGTCGAACCATACCATTAAATTTTTTGATTGAGGACAAAACCTGTTTTTGAGGGCACAACAACAACAAATCTCCTGCTTCCCATGACAGGGACTTTCTTGAATTGAGGCACATAATTCAGTGCTATCTTTTGTGGAAAGAAAAGATAACAGATAAAAAGATTACACATTATGAGGCATAATTTGTTAGCACACATTGCCCTCAAATCAGATACAAAATCAAGGTGGATCTTGTTGGCCGGCCTTTACTTTTTCCTTATTAGATTATTGAAGGGATGTGACATGAGTGGCCATAGTAGCTCTGTGTTGGCTTCACCATAAAGATTAGAGCAAGTGGGACAGTCAACTTCCGGGACCATAGAATAAAATCTTTGTAGATATCATCGTTTTAATTTGAAGAAGACCAAAAAGCAAACAGGGCTTTGGTTCCATCTTCATCTGGACAGGTCCTATCTAAATGTTCAATATGTATATCTTCAATATACTTGTGATCCTGGAAAATTTTGTTTCACCTTTTATTAGGGGAAAAGCTACAATACACACCCCTTATTTGGGTGTGTATCATACACACCCCTATAAAAGTTACGAATGTTTTGTAAAAGTTACGAATGTTTTGTAAAAGTTACGAATGTTTTGTAAAAGTTACGATTTTTTTTATAAAAGTTACGAGACACGTCAAAATGTTACGAATCATAGAAAATGTTACGAATCATATTGCTGAAAAGTTACGAAAAACTAAAAAATGTTACGATTGCTGATGAGGTGGCAAAATCTGGACCATACAATAGGTGCATATGGTACACCCAAATAAGGGGTGTGTATTGTAGCCATTTCCTTTATGTTTAGAGGTGTTAATTTTGATCTCAACCCATGAACCCATCCAAATTCACCCACCTAAAACCCAACCCAACCCAATCTACCCATATTATAATGTAGGTTGATATGGGTTGAACTTATATAAACCCATATTTACATGGATTAGGTTAGGTTGAAAATGGGTTCAAATGGGTTGGAGTAAAAAAAGAAAAAAAAAAAAGTCACGTTCTTCCCTTCCACGATTGAACATGGAATCGCACAACTCTTACGGGGCATTATAATTTTATTGAAATCCTTTGATAAAAGGTTTTTATCAAAGGATTTCAATAAAATTATATTATCTTATTTATTTATTTATTTATAGATAATTATCGCTTCAAATCTCAAGTAAGGGTGATATCGGTGTACGGATTCATATGGAATTTTTTCTTGACTTATCCTCGCGTCCTCAATAGAGCTAGCTTTGAGCTAAAGCTCATAAGGCCGCCGCCTTAGGCCCCCGATTTTTTTACTAATTTTGAGGGCCCCCATTTTTATAGGTCCATATAGTAATTACTAATTACGCCTATATAAAAATTGAATTATTGCAAGCGTTATCGATTTTGAGTACTTATACTCTCGAATAATTGTAATGACTTCATATGAAGTTTATTTTTCCAAGTATTTTTAACTATACAAAGTAGATTGAATGCCCCATTTAAAAAAGTTTGCTTTAGGCCTCGTGAACATTAGAGCTGGCCCTGGTACTCAAATGTTATGATGTTTTAACATGGGAAAAGGCTGATAAACAAAAAAACAAAAAAACAAAACATGGGAAAAGTCAAGAGGCACTAGAGGGTGAGTGTGAGTTTCCACTAAATTTTTTGCCTAGAGTATTTTTTGACTACTTTTTACTTTTTGTATTTTTTTTGTTTTTGAATTTTTTGGGATTAATCATTAGTTTCGACGAGAAGAATCAGAAAGGTATTTATAAAAATGTGGACCGAAAATGAAAAGGTTCATATTAAGACGACACTTTAGACAAAAAAATACCGATTGTTTGGTATTTTTTCGTCGTCAATTTTTTTTTTCTGGGTGCTGTTGGTCATATTACTTTTAAGATTTCTATCGTCGAGACAGATGATAAATCCAAAAAAAATACAATTCAAAAATATAGTGGAAACTCACCCTAAATAAATTAGTAATATATACTCCGTATGTATTAAATGTGTATGTGATAGTCTTTTAACGTATAAGTCTACCCATGTTTTACAATATGCATTGGTGTTGCCATGTGTATATTTAATGTGCTAGTTGTAAACTATTTAGTGTCGGTACAAATTGAACCATACAATTCTTGATTCGGGACGAAACCCGTTTCGAAGGCACACCAAATCCCCTGCTTCCGGACTTTCATGAAATAAGGCACATTCATGCATGCATTGCAAATCTTGGATCAAGTTACCGAAGATATCTCGGGTTATTAGATTTGAAATCTTAATAGTTGTAAAATGAATTGGTTTTTCGAAAAACAGGGAGCATTTATCGGTAAAGGACGCTGGTTAAATGGTAGTCGCTAGTATCATTTTCAGAGTTTATTAATACAATCAGGCTACTAGAAAGAGCCAAACATGCATTAATCCCATGCTTTTTTGAAGAAGTTGATTGAAGTTGAAGGGCCAAAAGAGAAAACAACACGGGTGACTTATTCTCTTCGCAAGGAGCCAGCCACCCAAGATGGTGACTTGTGAATTACAACTTTGTTCGGTTTGGGTTTTGAGGGAGCGTTTTGGAGGTAATGAGTAGAGAGAGATAGAAAGAAAATTTTATTGAAATCGTACAGGCTGGGTCTTGAGACCCAAACCGAACAAGATGTACTATTCTATATCCTATTTATGGTGTGCTTTTGCATGGGTAAGGAATTAGGATGAGTTTCTGTTGCGGTATTTTTTATAGTCTTGGTATTTTTGGTATTCTTCTTATTTACATCGATAACAAAAGAACCATGCATGATATTCTTAATGGAAACTGCAACTTAATACCAAAAATAACATAATGGAAACTGGCATTAAATTACACTTGGATTTGTCTTTTAGAATTTTAGATTGCTTCCGCCACTCCACCTAATAATATTAGTGAACCAAACAAACCAAATCGAGCCTTATGTCCCAATCAATTGGGATCGGCTACATGAATCATTTTTTTTATTGAGCTCTATAGATGGCTATTATATTCACATAGGCTCAGTAGACTCACATCTTTGCGCAGTACAACAACCAATGTCAAATTGGGTCTACTCCTCCCTATAGCGCTACTATCCTATCAACTCTCTTTACTATTGCATCTACAAGTCTGTCTAAAGTAGATATGTCAAAACCACCTATGTCTATTTTCTCTAAATTTTTCCTTTATAGGTACAACACTTACCATCTCACGAATCGTGTCATTTCTAAACCTATATATCTCTTCTAGTTTTACCACACGTCTATCTCAGTAAGCTCAATATCGTCCCTTAAAAAAATAAATGTTACCACACGTCTATTAGAGAAAGGCACAACACCAACAGGTGTGAATGAAATTTTAAAGCCGTGTCACAAAAGTAATTTTCAATATTGTCCCTTAAAAAATTAAGTTTTCACAACTACGTTTGATGTGCTCTTAAATAGCAATGAATTAAAATTTACCCTATCAATATCTTTATTTCACTATCCACAACTATTCTAAAAAATATGCAAACGCATAGCGTTTGTTCTCAGAAAATCAACAACGACAAAGTGGGAAAATCATTATCCAAAGTCTCCATGTCAGTTCAATTTTTTTTTATTTTTTGTGTTATTCATCATTCCTAATCTATTACATGAGGGAATGAGACTCAATCCCGGGATGCAGTGTGGGGGAATCTAAGAGCTCTACCGCATGAGCTAGCCACCACTTGCTCCATGTCAATTCTACGAACTTGGAAATTATTATAACTTTTTTTTTTTTTAGAATTAATAGTATTGAGTTGAGATTAATTAATCTTTTATGTTTATCATAAGAATACCAGATAATAAACACGTAACAAGCATACAGATAACGAAAGAAAAGTCCCTTAGCACGTGTTCGAATTCAGAAGGACTTGGTTTATCTTTCTTATCTTTTCTTTGTTTCTAGCCAAACCAATCTTATCTTTAGCACTAAATCCTCAAGAGTCAAGGGCTTTCATATTTTAGCCTTATGTGATACGACCTTTACATGACACAAAATAGACCCACGACCAATGGCGGACCCAAGAATCCAACTCAATGGGGGCACCTTATTTATTATAATCGTGCAATTTTTTTTAGTCAACAATTTTCCTAAATTAAGACATTTATTATGGATTATAAGGTTCATAATGCATACTTTTTATAAATAAAAAAAAAAAGAACAAAAAATGAGCACATAATTAATTCTACATTTTTATTTTTGAGATATACGTAAGTGTGTATGCTAAATATAGCGTTATATTACATAATTGTGCTAAATATATAATATTAATTTTTTTTTTGAATTTTGAGCGGGGGTTAGTGGGGGCACGCGCCCCCGCGTGACCCCCCTTGGGTTCGCCCCTGCCCACGACTGGTTCCTTGGACTATCCAAACCGTTTGTTTTACAGGTATTTATGTGTTTCAGGGGGTGTTCCGCTAAAAAAAAAATAGTTTAGTTTTAACTCAAAAACTACTTCATTCAGCTAACAAAAAAACCACAACAAACCAACAAAAAAAAACACTTAATTCCACTAACCTAAAAAAAAACCAAAAAGCCAAAAAACTAGTTAGTGGAACAAGTTAGTTTTTTTGCAAAACTAAAGATCCAAAAAACTAGTTAGTGGAACGAGTTAATTTTTTTGCAAAACTAAAAACCAAAAAGCCAAAAAACTAGATAGTGGAACAAGTTAGTTTTTTTGCAAAACTAAAGATCCAAAAAAACCAAAAAAAAACATGGCCTAAATATCAGATCAATTAGTTGGACATAGACAAAAACTTGATCAAATCATGTTTGGAAATCGGCAAAAGCTTGATCGAATTATATTTGTCCGAAAAGAATGAATAGCTAGGGTCTGGCCTTACCTTGTGATAAATATTTTTTGTTCAGACGTGTACCGATGTTGGCAATCTATTTATTTTTTATTTTTTGCATGAGTAAAGAACTATTCAAACTAGACCAATAAACTAAAATGAACACCTAGAATCATCAAGTGGGATTACATGATCGAATCTTATTTTACGTCACATGAGAGACCACACTAGTCTCCCACCCTATGTGGCTGCATTATTGTTTCAGATACTTGTCTTGTCATATACTCCCAGAGTGTGGGGAATCTCTCCCTCCTTCCTCTGGGAATTCTGAACCCTTTTAGTATTTCGTAAGTAGTTTGATAAACGATATGAAGAAATTACATGGTAATAAAATCTGATATCTTTACCTGTGGGTGGTGGGAGTAATTTGCGATTAATTTAATTTTTTGTATGGATGATGAAATTACTCATTGAACTAGACCTATATAGAATTTACTCGTGGATGAACCTCTTGAATCATCAAACGGGTTCATGATGATCTTATTTTACATCACATGAGGGACGAAATGACAGTTCCTAACCTATATGGCTACATTATTGTCAAAAGGTGCAAGATATTATAGCTTGTCTTTTACTTACTGACCGAGTGAGGGGAAAATCTCTCTCCCTCCCTCTGAAAATTCTTAACCCTTTGTTGCATAAGTGATTTGATACATGCAGTGGCGTAACCAGGATTTAGACGCGGGGTGACACCGCTCGATGGATATCTAGTTAGTACTCCTTCCGTCCCAATTTTATAGTCCCTTTTGGGGATTCCAACTTAATAAGGGGACATAATTATTGTACTTTTGACAACATGTTTTTCTTATTTTACCCTTCAATCATTACACTTTCTTACTTTTTTATTATTTTTAATTTCAAAATATAAGGGTATAAGAGGAAATTTCTTAACAATTACCCATTTAGTTTTGAAGTGGGATAAATTTTTTTTGGGACAACAAAAAGTGTCAACTGGGACTATAAAATTGAGATGGAGGGAGTATATGACTATGTGCTATGCGAAAAAATATAGAGAGATTAATGGGCCGGTACAATTTTTATTGGCAAATTACATCCAAGTACGGCCCCAGTTTTCAAAAGCACGGAAAAGTCTAGATGCCTTCTGAACAAAAGGTATGAAAGTGCAACTCCAGCTTGGCAACTTTTCATTTCTCCCACAGAAAAATCAATCGGGTGACAAAGCGGATGTGCAATTCTCTCTCTCTCATCTGTCACGTGAGGCTTCCCAATAAAAGCAGTTTTTCTAGGGTACCCTATGAGAGTGTCTAAACCTAAACCTTAGGGTACCTTATGAAATGCCTAAACCTAAACCCTAGGATACCCCATAAAAGTGCCTAAAACCCTTAGGTACCATACGAAAGTGTCTAAACCACTAAAACCTTGTACTAGGAAAGTGGACCATAAACCTAAACCCTAGGGTATCCTATGAAAGTGCCTAAACCACTATAACCTTATAATAGGAAAGTGCACCCTATACCTAAACCCCAAAAAGAATGACTTACCTTAATAGTAATTAAAAAAAATGACTTACCTTAGTGGTAATTAGATACTTCTTTTCTAGACCTAGAGGTAAAAATCTGAAAAATATAAAGAAGAAGATTTAGTGTAAAGTCATACAATTATTAGGTTTTGTCGTGGGCTTTTTTTGTGAAAAAGAAATAAAGACTTCCTCCAACTCTCTTATGATATTCAAATGGAAAACATTAAGATATTTATTTTTCTTGATCTAAAGTGACCATTTTCTAAATTGTAATGTTTACAATGTTTATACAAAGTATTACTCCTTTCGTCCATAAATACATGTCCCCTGCGAAAAATTGTGTGATTTTCTAACATATAATAAAACACTAGCTTCAATGCATAATGTTTTCAATTTTTTCTCACCAAATCTAATTATATACCGAATTAAAGATCTAATTAAAGATTTATGTGGCTCCGCTTATACCAAAGACGGATTGAGTGGCGGATGAGTCTGGACGACCGCCCTATCCACGTTTCAAAATTTTATAATTTGTATCATTTCAGTCAATGTCATTCTTTATATGTTACAATTCGGAATCGAAACACGTCGAAGTCGCATCGCATCGCATCTCAAAGTTGTCGTCCTCTAGCCATCGTCTGATATTGCCAAGTGAGATCGAACCGGGTTTGTGCGAGAGCTTTGTTCATGAAAGATTTAATTTTTTTTTCCTCCAAAACCGGGAGTGTCACACAAGACGATTAGGCTTTGTTTGATTTGTCAAAAACTAAAGAAAAATTAGAACGAGTGGAATGGGGGTGACACGTACCACCTCCTGGCCCCCCTTCTATGTTAGGCCATTACATACATGATGTGAAGAAATTACATTGTGATCTAGACAAAATTTGATAACTTTACATATGGGTGGTGGGTGTTGGCATTATATGGGAAAAAGGTGTTTTGGATGATGGGGAGAGATCATTAGGGGGAAGATTTGAAGGGTCGGTAAGTGGGGGGACCAATTTCTAATAGTATCAAGGGAGCACTTGATTCCTTGGTATGTCTGGGATTGCTTCTTCATTGGATTCTTGTGAACATATTCAACCCTCCACTCACCTCGATCTGCAGTTGAAAACTGCTTAAAACAACTTAATTCTATTCTCTTTTAGGTCACCAATTGTTAAGGGGATGCTTATACTTTCTCTTTTTCTATCAAATTTGAAAAGTGATTTTCGGGCTTTACTTTACTCGCTTGTGATGGGAATATCAGAGGATAAAAGTAGAGTCAACTATATTCAGTGGCGTAGCAAAAAAATCACACCAGTGAGGGCACAATTAGACCATAAACGCCCAGTACTTTGTAGTGTAAAAAAAAAAATACTCTTTTTTAAGAATCTAACATAACTTGATTTTCATTTGAAAGGAGCCTCTCTTGGACAAATGTGTCTCAGCCTATTTGGGTGTACCTTTTGAATTCCAAGGGGAGGTCTGCGGTTCGAGTTAGTTGAGAGATTTCCAACTCTCTTTCGTTGTTAACACACTAATTTTTTCACTAACTCTTGTTGATGTATATCGTAAGGAAAAAAAGACTTGCATTTTATGGTAATATAGTGATTATGAATCCATAAAAACCTAATAGTTTTGAGGCAAAAATTCAGTGAATTGAAGTTCGTTTGTAGTAATTAGTTATTCGATGGTTCTGGAGTATCTCCGCATGGTGCCCTAAAATCCTTCTCCATGACCCCTTTTTTTCGGCCTTCATCATCTCATAGTTAGGTAAAACTCATATATATTTAGTCTCAAATCCCACATCAATACGCATAGGACAATGATGTTATAACACCATATAGTTGTGCCCCAAGAACAATAATTAATCTTTTGTAGAAATAATATGATGTACCGATGAAATTTCTAATACATTTTTCTATAAGAATGTCAAAAAAAAAACAAAAACTCCCAAAAATCCAGTGTGGGCCTGTGCCCACACTGGTCTTGTAGTGGCTCCGCCACTGACTATATTCTGCATTTATTTAATAGATGTTTTGAATACGATAAGCTGTCGGATTCGGTACAATATGTCTTATTCATAGCCCGATTTCCCCCCTCGATTTGGGTGGTTTTAAAGCCCATTCCATTCGAGTATTATAAATTAACTAAAACCATGAAACAAATGATATTTGGGTACATATGATCTTGTGTCATGGTCTCAAGAGAAGTCAAGAACTTTATTTATTCTACAATAATGTAGGAATGGCATATTTTTGCCGTTTAAGGTAAAGCAAAGCTTTTGAGATTTGTCTTGTCCCCGCACTTCTAAAGCAAAAGCAATAAAAAATGGGCTGGAAAGAATGTTTTAACGAAAATTCCTCTCCACTCTTACAAAAAAGGGAATACAAAAGTGTGAAAACAAGTTCGAGTAATTAGTATATAGTATAGCAGAATGACTTTTTGTGAGGAAGACTCTCATCGCGACAAGTGGCATAAAATAGTTGGTTTGTCGTATAGGATTTTGAGTGACACATGTGGCAATAATTCAATTACCATAAGTAGGTAATTTCAAATTTCAAGCAAGTTCCATGATTTAAGAAATCAGCACTCAAGATTTGTAAGGAAAATAATCTGTCAAATAATTTTAAATTTAAAGAATTGGTGTAAGGTCCATTATACATGTTTGTTCCTTACCCAGTCCACCTCACCTTTTCAAAAACTCTCGTGTCCACTGTGGTGAATTTTCTAAAGCCTAAGGTCCACTCCTAATTTTTCGTAGTACAAAAATGCACCTGTGAGACAAGTTGTTTTTCATATCTATTTACGGCTGAAACACACAGAGACTAGTCAAAGCTTCCATGGTTACTTCATTGTCGGTCGACTATCGCCGCCTTCCATGGCTGCTTCGCCTCCATCTTCTCTCTCTCTCTCAACATTGACCCGACACAATAGTTAGTTGTAAATTACTTCCTCGACATCCGATGACAGCTCCGCCTCCGTGACCCCTGAAATTTCATCCATCTCTGTGAGCTATTTGCTACTACTATGGCTGAGAGGGAAGTGGAGACGATCAAAGAGAGAATCTAAAGCATCATCTCATCACCGTTTGAGTTCATATGTAGCTTTTCATTTTTTTTGTTTACTTGTTTATTGGTTCTGTTATGTCATTGGTTTACTCATTATAGAATAATACTCATGTCATTGTTGGATTCTAGTTCCTGCTGTTGCTATTATTCGTGTGCTAATGCTGCCATAGTTTTGATTGCAATTCATGAGTGCCATGTGTTTGACGAAATGCCCCAGTGGCTTTCTATCCTTGCAACACACTTGGATTCAATCCAAATAAGTGCGATACTTACCGTAATTGGTTCAAATGTATTCAAGACATTCAAAACCATGTGTTATATCATGAAAATACAACTGCCAACTTATGCCTAGCCTCATGCTAAGGTATTGCTAGACGGGATGTTAAGGACATTTGATCGTTGTTTGCAGATGCGAGGACCCATAGGCACTTTTCACGTTGTCATGTAGGATAAAATGCAGAATTCTCATGTATATTTGTAGAATTTCCACGTCGTCCTAGGGATTATTCACTGAGCTTACAATGGCACCGAGCAACTCTTGATTTTCAGTCATTATTCCATTTCCCCTCTCTATCATCACGACCGAGAGAATTCTCATTCAACGTTTTGGCACTTGGAGTGTTTACGTATGGGATGTCCAGTTCATGTGCAGATAACTATATCTTAAATCACAAGAGGTGGTTATTTGAACTCACAAAATTTGGTTATCTATATTATATCTTTTTTTTTTAAAGCCTACTTGGGATCAGATGTGGTTATCTAGACTCGCTATCTAGACTCGCAAGATGTGGTTATTTTTTGTTTTCTTTTGTTTTCTCTTTTTTCAGTTTTCTTTTTTTAATAGATTTTTTCGGTAGGATGTTATTTTAGGGTTTTGATTAATGTTTTTTTTTTTTGTAACTTGGAATATTGAGGGATTCTTCTATCCTATCTCTTCACCAAAAAAGATGTGGTTATCTAGACTAATTTTTTTTAATAAAAATAAGCCTACTTGAGATCAAATGTGGTTATCGGAACTCATAAGAGATGGTTATCTGAACTCACTGTTTTTTGGATTCGCAAGATGTGGTTATCTGGAGATTCTGGTCTATATCTTTTTTTTTAAAAGCCCATTTGGGATCAGATGTGGCTATCTGGACTCACAAGATGTGGCTATTTTTTGTTTTCTCTTTTTTTGGGTTTTTTTTTTTTTTTTTACAGATTTTTTTGATAGGATGTTATTTTAGGGTTTTGATTAATGTATTTTTTTTTTTTTGTAACTGGGAATATTGATGGATTCTTTTATCTCTTCACCAAAAAAGATGTGGTTACCTAGAATAAATTTTTTATTTATTTAAAAAAGCCTACTTGAGATCAAATGTGGTTATCTGAACTCACAAGAGGTGGTTTTCTGGATTCACAAGATTTGGTTATCTGGATTACATCATTTCTTTTTAAAAACCTACTTGGAATCAAATCCTCCGCCATCCACATGTAAGACAAAACATATTTGAGCATTTAAAAATTCATTAGATTAAATAAATAATTATTTAAAATATACAAAGAATACACAAATAAAGTAGGAGTATTTCTCCATATTGGTAGGTTGTGGTCAATTGAATAAGTTTCTCTTATTCAAAGTGCACAACCCAGTTTTTCAAAAGATTTTAGCACCCAGGTGCTAAAATTATGATATTTCAAATAAAAAAATGAAGTGGTTCCGTGTATTGTTTTTCGATTTTTTTTGCACCAAATTATAGTACTCCTCGTGTACTTTAATTTGGTGCGAAAAAAATCAAAAAACGATACACGAAACCACTTCATTTTGAGTAAAATAGACGCAACCTTTATATAAACAAAACAAAAATCATGCCAAGCATATTCATAGCTTTATATACCACACACTTGTAAGTTTGAGTAAAACAGACGCAACCTTTAAGACTTTTTTGTTTTTTCCCACTCACCTGTGAATTACAGTAAGAAGAGTCAGACCTTTTTCTCTTTTCAACATTTTCTCTCTTCAGGAATCTAATAGCAAAAAGTAATTTCCACTTCCCCTCCTACTGTTCATCTTCCCCAATTGGCACCGACGAAAAAGTTGCAGAGGCGTGAAGAAAGAGTGAACAACACTCTCCGATCGGCGATGCCACCGAATATTAGAGCTCTCCGACCGGCAAGTCTTTGTCAGAACTCATCGCTCTTCCTCACTTTCATCAGATTAAATCTCGGCCTTCCGTCTTCTTTCAAACTCGACACCATAGGCTGCGAGATTTCAGTCTAAAACCGCCGGCGGTGGAATGGTGAATGACGTCAGTAGGAATGGAGATACCTTTTCCAGCGGCAGAGAAAGGAGTGGGTTTAACGGCGACGGACTCGGTTTAATGGCGACGGACTCAAGAACAGTGGCCGGTGATTTAATCCCAGGGGGTTGTGGATATCAATGTCAATGCGCCGGGGTTAGGAAGAGTCCGGCCACCTGAGGTCGGTTGGCCCTCCGAGTTCGAGAGACCAAGAATTGACGGGAACGTATGTAAAACAAAACATATTTGAGGGGTATTTTCGTATTTTGGATGGGTGAGTGGACTGAATGTGTTAGGAAAATGTTAGGTGGACTAGAAGTATTAGGAAATAGGCATAGCGGACCCTATAGCAACTGGCCCTTTTAAATTTCAAATACTCATCAATCAATAAATTCTACAAATGAAACAATTAATTAGCTAATTAAAAATTTCAAAATAATTTAAAAAATCACTCAACATTTGCAAATAAAAACAATAATAAATTAGTTTTAAATTCCAAATACATCAAAAACTTATAAAAATGAAAATGTCCATCCCCCATTTTCTCAACCATCAGTCTAAAAAACTCTTAAGTCTTTCAATCCAACCAATTATATTTTCGTGCAAACCTTATTGTTGTTCTTATACTTTGGCTAGGGTCATGGTTGGCCTGGTGCAAATGAACAACTAACCCATGTTTTGGTAATGGTGAGTTAGTTTGTAATAATTTTTTTTTCCAGTTTCTATTAATTGGTATTCATTTTTTTAAAAATCTATAATGACTTTCGATGTCGAAATTTAAGTTGGTTAAAAAATGACTCGGCTTTTACAGGATCGATGTGAGAAACCTTGATGAGAAAATCAATCGATTGAAATTGTCAAAACAACATTTTGAACGCAAAAATGGTCAAAGGGTTACATAATTGGAATATTATTCTCAATTTAGCAGTAAGTGTCAAGTTAATAGTTGTTATGCTAAGATCTTGAAAGGTACAATACTAAATTACTATATGACTATCAGATGACAAATTGACAAATAAGATCTTAACAATTCTTTTAGCCAACATTTCTTGAGTTTTGTGGGATTGGATTTGTTCTCTTCTTCTTCTTCTTCTTCCAAAGTGACATATAGTATTCTAAACTACTTTAAGATAGAATGATGAATATCTATCTAACTTAAACAATTAATATATGAACAAAATAAGAAGTCGTAGAATACAGTTGAATTATATTGTGGAAAAAAAAAAAATTCAAAACTCAAATATATGCCCTACACATATGATACGTAATAATTGCAAAACTAACATCCAAATGTAAGAAACTATATATCCATATGAGTGAATTAATATTTTGAACCAACCATACATTAAGCACAACAATTGCACCACTGCAATGTCCAGCTCCATAAACAAAGGAGTTAAGCCCCAGAGCAAAATATGAAGGTCATGAGGTATGTTAAGATTTGATTAAGTTTGATTTTGTGAGGTACTTAAACAAGTTATAAGATTTTTTTGACAATTTATATTAGAGAGTAATACCCAGGGACGGAGCCAGGATTTTGACTCGGAGGTAGCACCTAAAATTAATATTCTTCCACCTCCATCCCACAAAAGAGTAGTCTATTAATTATAAATCGACGTGCAATTTTTGGATAAAAAATCTCAATTAGTTCTTTAATTTTGTATGAAAGAAATGTATAAATCATGTACGGATGTGCTTTATTTTTCTATCTGGAAATTAGAGGTTTTTTGGCAATGGATCATCTTTACGAACGGAGGGATTATTAGTATAAAAAAGGTATAAGTGTTCTAAGATTAATTATTTATAATACCCAAAAGAATACACATTTTCATAGGTTAATCATCATAAACATGATTAATACCCAAAAATTACACACTTTCATCGATTAATCACTCATCAATATGTTTAATATAAAAAATAATACACATCTTTTGTAGAATAACACTATTCTTGCCATACAAATTTAAATTATTGGTATACGATGACATTAATTCATCCCGTACATAGCACGGTTTTCCGCTAGATTGTGGAATCAAAGTGCTCCAAGCATATAATCATGTAACACGGTACGACGCTAGATTTTTGTGAAAAATTAAACTAACAAACAAACAAGGCCATTTTAATGTTGAAAGTATTCATCAATAGTTAAATTTTTTCGTGTATTGCGACTCCGTGCATAGCATAGGTTTGATGCTAGTTGTTCAGTATTCCGAGAGCACCGCTACGTAATTTTCCGAACCATTCTAGAACTACACATTTACGTGGGTCCATACACCAGACTCCATTCTCCCTACTTTCTTTTTTTTGTCCTTTTTGTTATTTTTATTATTATTTTAATTTTAATTTTTGTTAGATTCGCAATATATTTTTTGATTAATCACCCGTCTTGAGGAGAGGAGTCTATAAGTAAAAAAATTATGAGCAAAAGTAAAAAAAAAAAAGTTCACTAAAGACGAAAAAAATACAAAACAGTTGTCTTTTTTTTTTTGTCTAAAGTGTTAATTGACATAAACTTTTTTTTTAACTTTGGTCCACATTTTTATACTTTTTGTTTTCTCTCGTCAATACGAATGATTAATAAAAAAACGACGAAAAGCTAAACAAAAGCATGCAAAAATAAAAAAATACCAAACGCAAAATCAATAGAGAAAAAGTTATGGTGAATGGAGCCTTAGTTGTGGACCCCACCGCAACAAGAATGTGTGGTTGTGGAGTGGTAAGGAGCACCACTTGTCCGTGCTCCCAGACTAATGAATGATTTCACAAGGTGTTGAGATGGAAGTGATAAATAGTACTTCCCATTTCCTACAAGGTCGATTGGTCCATGGTCATCTAGACATGGAAAAGATGGAAGAAGACTGGGTTACAAGGCCCATTTGTTTGCTTTTTCGATGATGAATGGAGAGAAATATATGCAAAAAAAGAGAGTAATAATTGAAAAGAAAACTGCGTTAAAAAAAAAAATTTGGAAAGAAAACTTATTGGAGGCCTAGAGGATAGGAGGTGGCTCCTGAAAACCAAAGCCGTTGGCAATTTTTTTACCAAAGCTGTTGGCAGTTTTTTATGGAATCGGATCTTCTGTCCCTTTTCTCTGCATCCATTGTTGTACCACCCTTCTCAGCCATCGATCTCGGCAATTGATGGTTCAGATTTCACTCGGCAATGAATGGCTCAGATCAAGGGTGCCGGCATGAAATTCGGGCTCTCAATTGTCGAGATCGATGGCTAAGCGGGGTGAGACAACAATGAGGGCAGAGGAAGAGGATCCGGCAGCCTTTTTGGTACGTACAGATCTATAGCCCAGCCTAAAAAGCCCATTACCTATTGGGCCACTAGACGAACTCCTCAAGCAATGATTGAAAAGCCTAGTCTAAACTGGCTGGGGACACAGCTAGAGCATATTTGGGTTACAGTGCCGATCCTCCTCGACGACTGACCGTTTAATATTTGGAGCTTGTTAAGAAAATTAATTATAGTCAAAAGTAATTTTGATATTGGTTTCGATTAATATGATTTCAGAAGAGATTTATTATCTGGGGATAAATAGGTTTAGAAGATTTCAATTTTGTATGGCAATTTCATTTAATATAATAAATATGTTTCAAGTTCATATCAATCCACGGGTCACTAATCTAATATTAATATATTTGCAGACCTTGTTTTGGGAGGAAAACTATAATGTTAAGTTGTATGGTAAAATTTAGATGTGACGATTTTTAACCTGACTCATGAATCCGCCTAAATCTACCCACTGATGATCTGCCCATATTGTAATATGGGTCAATCCCCATTAATCCATATATAAATTGGCTTAGAGCATTATCGATATTTACCCTTTTTTTAAGACCCAAATTTAGTCAAAATTTGAGTAAAAACTCAATTTGGATATATAAGTATCTCCAATGACAAAACTCCATTTTTACCAAGAAGAAAAGGTTTCCAAGTAATATGGTAAAAAGAACCCAACTGGCACGGTCATTGGAATTCCAACAGGCAAAATTCAATTGGGCTGCACAAAGGGGTACAAAGGGAATTATTGGAAGAAAAAAAATTGCGTTGGAAATGATAAAGCACCATGCATTAAGAGCAATTTCAATGGTTATGCCATTTTTGGCACAAGCCATTTCCAAAAAATGGGTGTGAACAGTGCCATTTGGCCAAAAAAATGACAAAATGTTGTTTCAGTGGCGCATTGCCATTTGTAGTGACATTTTTTTGCAATAATTCTCACATTCTCTACTATGAACAAGTTTTAATAAAAAAAAATTACAATACTCAGACACTCCATTCTCCATTGGGCTTTTTTTAGTAATGTATTTGGGCTTACAAGAATTAGGCTAGGACTAAATTCCATTGGGCTAACACTAATTAATGTTTAAGCCCAAAAAATATTCATTGGAGCCCAAGTCCAAGTTGAAGTCTGGGAAAAGGCTGGATGTGGTCTCCTTCAAAGGGTGTCTGGCCTCCTTCGGATCTCACTCTCTTCAAATCACAGACGGCTCCGGCTCCAGCTCCGGCAACGGCAGCAGGTAAATAATCTCTTTCTCATAATCTCGGACACACAACACACAGTATTTTCCGGGAATGATTTTGTGGGAAGGATTTGGTGTGGTGGCACAAATGGCTAGGGTTTTTTGCAATTTCCACCCAAAAATGGGAACGGCTCTTGCCATTTGTTGACCATTGGAACTGCTCTAACATTGCCATTTTTTTTTAGCCAGATGGCGACTTTTTTTAGGAATGGTTTGTGCCATGGCGCAACCATTGAACTAACCCAAGAAAAAGGGTTTAAGTGAAGAAATGGGTCAATATTGGAGATGATCTTGCATGGGTTTAAAATGGATTAGACCCAAAAATTAAAACCCGTCGACATGTTTTTCTTCTCTCTGCAACCTACCTATCGGGCAAAGAATGGCGAGCAGAGTCTAGGGCTTCTTCGTAGTTGATCCATAGTAGGGTTCCTGATTTCGATAACGGCATAAAGAACTTCTAATTACTTGACTTCTAAATGGAATCGATTTACATTGAATGGATTCTGGTTGATTGATTTTGGGGTGCTTTTTTCTTTCTTTCAGTTCTCAAACGATTATTCTTCCGCATCTTCTCCGAAGGAGCAAAAGGTTGAGGTATGTAGTCTCTTTGAGCTTTAACATTTTTTTTACAGGTTAATTGACCTAAACTGGTTCTCTTCAGCTTTAGGATTTTATCGCAATAGTAATTTTCATTGGACTGTTTGATTTGATGTGCTTGAAGTGATGATGTTGGAGTCGTAGTAGGAACTCTTAATATATATGCTGCGTTATCTTTCTTTGTGCACATACTCTGAGGGGTTTTCCAGAAATTACTAACAGTGTTTATGTTAGAGATGCATTTTGTGTGTTTGACAAAATGCTTCAAAGAAATTAGCTTTAAGAATAGTTCTTTTCGTCGATGTTGTGGTGAAAGATGTCTATGTACTATCTAATTTATCTCTTTGCTATCTAAGGCTCCATTCTTCTAAACTGGAGTATTTGTCTAATGACTTTTTCCGTAATTTTTTTACTTGTCCTCAAATTTCTTTAGCTTTTCGTCTTTTTTGTGATTACTCCTTCGTATCGACAAGAAGAATCAAAATACTATTAAAATATGGACCAAGTTGAAAAAAAGTTTATATAAGAGGACAATTTAGACAAAAGGAGAGTTGTTTGGTATTTTTCGTTTTTTTGTGAACTTTTTTTTTTTTTTTTTTTTGGCTTTTGGCCATAATTTTTATTTTAGACTCGTCTCGACAACTCTGGTCGAGACGAGTTAGGGTTTCCGAAATTTCTGCATGGGTTTGGTTAATTTTTTGTTTGTTTAATTCTGCTATACCTTTGAATTTGCCAAAAATCATGCAGGTCAGTGATGGGAAACAACATTTTGGATTGTTTTGGAATACTGTGGTCTTGAATTAGGGGAGGAGGGAGGGAGGGAGTCTCTGTTTTTTTCCCCTACAAAGCTGTGGATATATAGTGACAGGTGTATTTGGCGCCAATACCCCATGACAGGTTAAATGACTTCTTTGCCCCTGAAATTTGGGGTATTATAGAATGTGACAAGCTCATGGAAGATTTTTCGTCCATTTCTTGGATGTCTGTGAGGTATAGGACCAAATAAATAAGAATCTGATAGTTGGAGGACGAAGTTAGCAAAATTGAAAGTTTGAGGACGAAGTAAACATTTGAGGGATGTATTAAAAAATAACTCTTCTTCTTTTCACAGACAAAACCCTACTTCATTCCCCCTTCCTCATCTTACACGATCAAGTGGTTCGTCCTCACTATTCACATCTACCGTCCATCTTCCCTCCTCCTCTCCTCCGCGCCATTGCTGCACTTTGGAACACCCGCATAGTCTTCCCCTCTCTGGTATTTTGACAACCCTTTGTGTGTGTGTTATATTTCTTTGCATCTCGAACTTCTTTATTGGACTGAAAAAAATAACTAAGCTCGACAACGAAAACCTCCTCACAATCAAACTCATAGTGAAGTTTTTCAAAAAGTAACCAAATCACTTCTAATTTACAACGAAAGTATGATGTGAATTTCCCCCAACGCTTATTGCTTCTCTGCAATTGTGCAAAATTACTGCCATGCAGAAAAATGCTTATGCACAACTTGCCTTTCACGTGTTCGATAAACTGACTTGCCTTTCACGTGTTCGATAAAATGCTCCATTATATAAGTTTAGTACAAGTTTCATTTGCGTACTAAAGGCACATTTGAAACCCAGTCGTAGAGCTATAGAATGGTATTTGAGTTGTTCATTGTCTAACCTTTTTGTTGGTTTGTTTAATATTTGATTACACGTTGGTTGGTCTTGGGAATTGATTAGGAGTCCCTGATGGAAACTCCATCAGGTATACCTGATGAGATCCTCCTTGTATGTGTGTGTGTGTGTGTCTATATATATATATATATATATATATATATAAAGATTACATGATAAAACCCTATATCCACATGTGCTTACATATCTTCACTTTCTGAATGTTGTCCTGAACTGAGAGGGGGAAAAACCTCGCTTATAGATGTGGTTTTTTATGTTAGGAAAGATGAAACTCATTCGCGGTTTGTTGAAGTCCGTGAATCTTGGCTCGCCGTACCAATTTCAGCTGCCCCAAATTGTTAGAGCTTTTTCTATGGATCCAAATTCAGGTACTTTCCTCATCTATTTAGCAGCATAATTCTTTAAGGGGTTATCATTCAAGTTTTGATTGCATCCATAATTAGAATCGAATTCCACAAAGGACACTTCCTCTGATAATGCAAATCTGAATCAGTTGTCCTCCATTTGGTTCGGATTCATGGTGAGGTGGAGATATTGCATTCTGGGGTGTGGTATATTTGAAAACTTGAAAAAAAAAAATCTTATCAATAGATGAATTGATATTTCGACTGATGCTTCCTTTTCTAGAGAAGATCCCTTTAAACCAATTGGGAGGTCAACAGAGGGTAACTGGTAGTTCGGGACTTACATGGCTGTTATTGAAAGCTGAGTTGCACATAGTAAAACCTTGAATCAGTATGGTCGATCATAAAAATACCAATCAAGTTTACCTTCATTATGGGACAATTTAAGGAGTAATCTGATGTTTGCTCCGTCTTTAATTGGGCCCCGGCAGCAGAAGGTGTTACTGGTCGACCAGGATTAGTTGAGATGTGTGTAAAATGGTCCGGACACTTAAAGTTAGCAAAATGAAAGGAGTTATCTAATCACTTCCGTAGATTGTAGAAGCTGAACAGGGTTCAATAATATGAAAATTTTAACTATCGATGGATTTTTTTTAGTGAAGTTGACTTATGCTCTGGATTATAACTCTGTCTTTCGTCCAAAACCACTCCCGATGTAGGGTGACTGTTATATGGGCATTGCAATATTGTATATCCTCTCCTACCTCAATACTTTGCTGGAGATTCTGTCTTCTGCTTTAGAGGGCATTCCAGTTAGTTCAAGTTTGGTCTGTGTGTTTATCTGAGCCTTTAGCTCTAAAGGTCATAGCAACCAAACATGGGTAGCAAAATATAGGATTGATGATCGTACACTACGCTAAAATGTCACATATCGTACCTTTAGATACAGTAATTCATGTTTCAACACTTTTAGGCGTGACCTCTCTAGGTCACATTTGGTTATGCCCATTTAGGAATTACTCTTTTACAAGCTTTAAAAGTAAAATTGGATATTCTACATGTCATTCCTTCTGTTTTTGATCAGGTAGTGATGATAGCCGAGGAACAAACTCATTTGAGTCCCATGATGATTTCGAGCGCCGGATATTTGGTGATGATGGTTTTGGGAGTAGTTCAAAATCTAATGCTTTCTATCAAAAGCTTGAGAGAGCTGAGAAGGCTCATGACAGATCCGGTTTCAGTTCTAAATTTAATCTTGGAAACAGATCCGAGTTTTTGGACGGTCTAGATGACAGTTTCAGCTCATTGTCAGACGGGATGGATGCAAAACTGAAGAAAGAAGCCACATATTTTGAGTTTGATCCGAATGAAATAGACAAAGATGATTATTGTTTCAGGCCTGATGTGCCTTTTCGGAAATGGCAGACCTATGACACCAAGGTACGAGATAGAGTTGCTGAGGCATCTATCAGCTGGTGGAGTTTGTTATCATTCTTGTTTTAACTTATTTGCATGATTATTGATGCATTAAGATGCTTCATAATTTAAATAAAACATACGGTAGAGGCAGGTTTATGTGAATCTGTTGTTTATCCTCTAATGAAAAAGCTACTGAACTTTCGTGTGGACTTCATCTGTTTATTTTTTAGCATGGGAAATGTTTTAGCCATATATTTCGCTTTGCGTTTAATCGAGTGATAGGCCTATGGGCTGGCATGGCCTCTCTTGGGTTTGATGGCCAGCCCAAGTTAATTTGCAAATTGGCCCTTCATGAGGTGTGTGCATGTGTCTGCTTCCCTGATAACGGAACTGAATCTGATGTAGATGATGTTGTTTGGTCGAAATCCAATTATCCTTTCAGCTAGGTGGTTATGATATCCATTTTAATTTTGGACAATGAGCTCTCTAGTCTCTAGTTTGATTTTTGGTTGGGGGGTTGACTCACCAATCCTCACCAGCAAATTGAGTTCCTTCATATTGAACATTAAGAATTTGCTGCCCAAACCACTGCCTTTCGTCTCAACACAACAAATATTACTCCTTGTATAGAGAAGAATTATTATTTTTTGGTCTATTTTTGCATGGGATGTGAATTTCGACCTCTGAAATAAACTTATGGTCCTTCAATATTGCAGCCCCTGTACTATATCAAATACCACGGATTTGTGTTTCATGTTGTGGTGACGTCACTTTCTTCTTACCTATGCTGGTGTCACTATATACAGGAGCTTGATCTTACAAAACCTGGTGTACCTAAACCTATGAAGAGAGATGAGTTCGAAGTGACAACAGAGGAAGTACTGAGGAAAGCTGATTTCAGGGTGAGCATGCAATTGTATCTAGCATAAAAATTTTCTAATCTTACCAGGTTGTTTGGTGAGCATTGCCTCGGCCAAGTTTGTTTGAGTAAGATCAATGAAGCATGGATACAGATAATACAGAAAAACCCAAAAAAGTAGGATACAGATACGTCAGGGATATGTCTATGTAAATTATACACTTCTATTACTAGTCTTTTACTATGTGTAAAAATAAAGTCAAAAGAAACAAAAGGATAGTTGAAATATGTCAATTGCCAAAAGGTGTTCTGCAAACAAAAAGAAAGCTAATAAAAACTAATATGAAGCATTAAATACATGCCAAATGTCTGCAACAAGAAGCATTCGGTACATGCCATCAGTATGTAATGTATATAATATATCCTCTGTAGATAATAAAATGGACAGAATATATGTATTTACAAACTACTCCATGTGCATATACACATCAGCAATTCAATGTGTATGTACATACAATATATAATAACGATTGCTGTGTATGTGTATTATATATATATTGGTATGTGCGACTGGATTGCTGTGTATGTGTATTTTATGGTATGTGTGACTGTTTGTGAGAGAGAGAGTCCATCAACTTTGATTGGTATGGCCTTCGACTGAAGAGGATGAATCGATCCTAGGGTTATCTCTCGTCTTAATATGTATACCTGGCAAGTTCTCCCACCATCCCATTCTAAGTGCTCCCTGCGGGGATTCCAACTTTTTAAGAAGTCAAAATTATTGCTTTTGATTTCCCAAAATTAACGTTTGAAACTGTGAAGTTAATTGAATTATTTTAAATTGCTTATATATTTCAATATGAATCTCGAAAAATATGTAATATGGATCTTGTTTGATACATCTTGAGTACAAAGTTTTTCAAAAAATTATGGAAAACATTGTAAAATGTAAATTGAAAGATATAGACAATTAAAAAATGGCACGAAATATCAGCATTGGACAAACCAATTTTGATGGAAAGAGTACTTTGTAACGGTAAAACTGGAAGTTTGGCATATTTTGATAGTTTTTTTTTAAATGAGACATTTATTTTGGGACATCCCAAAATAGAAAGAATGACACTTAAAATGTTTTTTTTTTTTTTTTTGCATATATGGTTCATTTACAGTTTAGCCTATAAACTTTACTTGGTTGATTCTTTGGAAAAAAATGATTTCAAACCATGTCGTATCCCAAAAGTATCCCGTCAACACTGTCATATTCCCTCAGTATCCCTTCGTATAAAAAACATATCCGAAATTGAAATTTTGTTTATTTAAATGCAAGATACTTATTTGCCGTGTCTGATATGCGGGCATGTATCGGTATCCGAACCCATACATCACTAGTTTTGGAGTATCTATGCTTCATAGAGTAAGATAATACACTTAGGAGTTAGGATCAATGTTGGCTACGAGTGAAGGTGCTTATTTTCTTTGGGAAAGTTTTCATATCTCCAATGAGCAAGGGACTATTCAGTGTGCCGAAAGTTGATTTTCACTGTAGCCTTTAAGATAATTGCTGCTGCTGCTCTTCTTCTTAACGGAATTATTCATCTCTTCTTCATCTAGTTAGTTTTGTGGCTTGATCCAAAAGTCCTATGCACGTAGGCTATCATAGGCAAAGGCCCTTTGAACACTTGAAAGGTTTACTGGGGATGTGTTGCGATTGAGGTAGAGCAATTTAAATTAACTTCATGTTTTCTCCTACATCCTTACCTCCTGCAAATGCTTCGCGCAGAATGTCAGGTTCCTTGCCAACTTCCTTACGGAGGCTGGAATTATCATCAAGAGGAGCAAGGTAAACAAATTGTGAAGTCAACAGTCGGGATCAAATCAATGTGTCATGCCATATTCTTTTTAATGGATTTTTGTTGTTTGTTCTTCAGACTAAAATTAGTGCCAAAGCACAGAGGAAGGTTGCTAGGGAGATTAAGACAGCCCGGGCTTTTGGTCTTATGCCTTTTACCACGATGGGCACCAAACGTTTTGCTTTTGGACAGACAATGAAGGATCTTGATCAGGATTATGAATATGACACTTATGATACCCGCAGCTTTGTTGATGAAGACAACCAGGACCCTGTTCGCAGCTAGGTGCTGAAGCACTTGCTTCTTTCTCATTAAGTCGCGTCAACACTATTCATTTAAGTTGGTATATGGGATACAACGGTCATTTTCAGCTGAAAGTATTCGCAGTCAATATTGGTTTTCTATATTTAGCTATCTTATGAGATTTGTACCTTGTGGCGCTGGTTTTCGATGACAAGCACACCTAATTAACTACCCGGCTAGTCAGTTTCAGGTCTTTGAGACTCATTAGAGCAGCCTGGGATTCTTCATTCTTGCAACAAGTTTTATGTTTTCGTGAAGTTTTTTTGTCCCGGATGACTGCTTTTATGCCTGTAAGGTGCCTATCCACGCAGTGGGTGGTGATGAGACTCTTTCGAGGCAGTCTTCATGCGGAGTTTATAATCTTCAGTTGTGAAGCTAGTGCATCTGTATCTTTTATTGAATCTCCAATGATCATCTGTGATCCTGTTCGGTTGTTTGTTTCAGTGTCAAAATTTTCAAGTACTCTTTAGAAATGAAGAGCATTGCCTAATACTTTAATCATTAAAGAAGATTTTATTCCCAGATTTTGCCTTCTTCCCCTTCCTAATATTATGTCCATATTTGAATGTGCATAAGTCGGTTTCGTTTGAAGTTTTCAGAATCATTTTAATACGACACTTTTAGATGACGTGTATTGAGAATGCAAATACTCATCCACGTCCCGGGGCATTCAACTTCTACTGCGTTCGACTCCACAAGCCTTCCAAGGTCAATGATAAGTTTCTAATCAGAGAGAATGCAATGTGTCGTGATGCTTGAACAAAGCATCAAAATTGGAATGAAACCATAAAATATGGACATAGATTTAGCTCGTAAACAACTAGTCGAAGGCTCCGTGCACGCACGGAGTCTTATGCTCATGATCTTACCTATTGTTAGTGCGTGCTAATAGTGTTATGTCTACGTATTGTTAGTGTTTTGTCTAAGTATTGTTTCGGTGATATTAGTAAGATTACAGTAGATTGAATAGTGTTCGGAAATTATAATTACAATTTACGTAATAAAGTTTCCGCATTAGCGTCCCTTGATTTTGATCACAATTAGAGAGAGAAAAGTTGCTTTTAAGTAGAAAAACAAATACTAAAATAAGAGTTGAGAGTGAAAAGCGCGCGAGTCCTTATTTTCAGGAGATGCTATAGCCAACGAAATTGTTGAGATGCTCTTGAGAGGCTGATGAAGGGCTAATTTTAAGATTTTTCTCTTCAAAGCTTAGGATGGTCTTTAGAAAAAGAGGTATGGATGCTTAAGGATATTATATATCCAATGACAAGTTATTTTTAAAAAGTGCAACTATTACGATAGATGTGTATCAAGGCACACATTCAAAATTACATTAGCCTAAAATTTGAAGGCCTCACAACTATAAGTATTGAAAAGGAAAAACACTAAACCCTTCAAAAATAATTATTTAAGTCCAAGGCCTCAGAAATAACCTACATCTAAGTTTAAAGATTGATTACTCTAGTCAGTTTTAAAAACTTTGTTAAAAGCAATACCGGGGCTAAAAGAAGAAAATACTTATTTGTCAGATTACCTTGCGTTATATTACACCATCCTTTCGTTTGCACTAATTCCTCTCAAACAAAAATTGCCTTCTTAAAATAAATATATACAAGCCTCAAGCTGCCAATAACTCCCACAATTCAAAATGAAATGAACCCCCAGTGCGCTTGCTTTTTTTTTTTTTTTTAATGTAATTGGGCGTCTAATATGGATATGAATTCTAACCCTACGAGATTTTTCTGCACCAGAAACAATGACTGCGTTAGGAATTTTTAATTTTTAGCCTTGCCAACAGCCTGATAAACAAAAAAGTATGCATATATGGAGCTGCAGGGCCAGAGTTCACCACATAATAATTGGAGTTGGTAACTTTCAGACACGTCAAGAAAAAAAAAAAACTAAATGATACAAATCTTTTCCAATTCAACTTGCGCTGCTCTTCCAAGTCACGGAACCTAGCTTCTCTTTTCACTACTCCGGGCCCAATCTTCAAACAACTCTGTGTCTATCTCTAGGAACATTCTTTGCACATTCCCAGTCAGCCCATGAACCGCCTGGTTCCAGTGGCTCTGCATATTCCTCTCCCATGGTTCGAAAATTAGTAGCCAAATCACTTGTTGGTTCTTGGCAATCAAGCCCACTATGTGTTCATTATTCCACAAGCAAAGTGCTCGTTCTACCACCTGTCATGTGCGCATAATTAGAAAGCACTCGTAAAAGCTTACGAATATGAAGTACTAAATCATGTAATAGCATGTCGCCAGGTAGTTGGGTACAACATGTATGTCTAAGAGTCAGACCTTTCCAAGCTCAAACTTTAGGATACTGAGATATGCATCTAAGTTAGTTATCTCTATTGATTGATCCAACAAGAAGTAATATATTTGTAGACGATATGTTGGGACTTTGATAGAAACATATTTCAGAAAATAAATACTGATTTTAATCCATATCCAATGCTAGAAATGTTCTTTTTTCCTAGGGTGAGATTATTATTCTTCAAATATCTTAGGCATTAGAGAATTCAAGGTGTTGCAATCACTTCCAAAAAGCATTAGATATCAAAGACAGCTAAAGATGTAAATAGTGATAAGCAGGGGTGGCATAAAAGACCATGTACTATCTAGTATCTTCTGTTCTTATTCAGTCTGGAATTGTTTAAATTTAGTTGTTAAGAATCAGCCCACAAATACAAATTAAACCCAGTTTGCAGACCTTTAATAGACATATTTTAGTAACATATATTATCCCCTTAGCTTTAAGCAGTTCAATAAAGAATTAGATAGTTCATGCATGTTTTCTTGTGAGGGCTTCTTATTACAAGGAAGTGAACCAAAAAAACCTCTAAAGACGCAAGGAATAGAATAATCACTCACCGGCCAGTAAAATGATTGGTAACCAGTTTTGCACGGAACAATCCAATGGTGACTGGAGGAAAAACACAACGGTAATTAAATAACCCATAGGGCAATTTATCAGATTTAAGATCAAATCAGAAAAAAATGTACAATTATTGGGAATTCATACTTGCAGAGGAATTGAATATT
This sequence comes from Vaccinium vitis-idaea, assembly GCA_963854785.1. NCBI lineage: Eukaryota > Viridiplantae > Streptophyta > Magnoliopsida > Ericales > Ericaceae > Vaccinium > Vaccinium vitis-idaea. The sequence continues at coordinate 32,669,520 of OY978223.1, read as the reverse complement.
TAGCTAAATATTTCTCTCGTTCAATTGTACTAATCAAATCTATCATCTTTCTTCAGGCTATTTCAAATTATACCAGGGCAAACATGGTCAAGATTAGTTCCAAGCATCCTAAATAAATGACCTCTAAATTCGTCCCCTTTTATGCAAATATAACCCAACCTTATTGAATAGATCCACGTAGATGGCCTTTCCTTTGAAATGCTTTTTGAGAATTTATGGAATATGATTGTGCGCTACAATGCCATTATTTGCAGCAATCAAACCGACCTACAACAAATCGTTACCAAATTTCATATCTTTGTACTTTCGAAACAAATATTACAACCATATTAGTTAGGAACTTAGGATTAAGAAAATACATGAAAGAGAAACAAAATTTCTCACAATATAGACTCATACACCTTTGGCACTCTCAACCAACATGTCTGACCTCGGCGTGTGTGCGAGTTATCCACAATATCATCCAGAGCAAGAAAATATGCTTGAATCTGCAATAATCATTGCAAGTGTTCAATACCAAGCACCAGTTTATGAAACTACACAAGGGTTCAAAATTTCAGGAAGATATAAACGAAGAAAAGCCAATATGACCATAAACGAGAATGATATAGCATACCCATTCAATGCACCACCCAAGTGCACATGCAAGAAAAACTTCATCATCAGAAAATTCCTCTCTTTCCCCCACCAACTTGTAGCTGTCAATAACAAAGAGGCCTCGGCTCAGCTTTCCTGCATGCCACAATATGAGCGGTTAAACTAACATTATACACAGAAATATTATCCATGTAATCCTCTTCAACTAAATAAATTGCCCTCATGTTTTTGCTTTCACACAACCACACCGAACTGAAGCAAAATATCATAAGTAACATATACTAAAGTAATTCTTCAGTTTTTACCTCCAGGTACGTGTCTAGCATCTCCAACAAAACAAAACAGAGAACAATTAGTACACGCGTAATTATTAGGATTAGAAAAATCAAATTCATTGGATGCTTTGTAAATCTCAAATCTACAAGTGCCTGTTTGTGAGATGGGGCTATTAATTGAATGGTTAATAGCCCCGCAAAATATACAAATCCCACTAAATGATCAAATTAATACAAAACACCAGATGTTTGATCACTTTGGATATATACTCCAATCCAATGCACATCCAGACAAACAAACGGACCGCTAAAAGTCCATGACCGCACTCCGATTCAAAACAAATGGAAACGCAAACCTGCAGGGACACAAATTAAAACAAACAAATCAAGTATAATCATCAGAGATTTCTTGCAGCTGGCCTTCAAGAGGCCCAAGATATAATTCGAACAACAAAGTTAAAAGTTCATAACATTAGGTGTCATCCATTCTAAAAAGCGCACCGGAGCAGCGGTCGTTTGCCAAACAAGGTGTTAAGAGTTTTGTTGCAATCACTGTGAACCTATAGAACAAACCTTCACTAAGCGCCAATGCGAATTCGGCCACGGAGTAGGATCCATATCACTGAAGCTAGCTATGGTGCTCATATAGCTAAACATAAGAGAAATATAAATATAACAGAGGAACCATAGAAAACGCATTCTGTTAGACTCATTTTAGAACACCAAACAATTTATGCCAGCTACATTTAATTACGATTCTACCATGCGAATCTATTGAGTTGAAAGGCAAAAATACATGGTTTGTTGATAGGAACATCGTGAAAATTCCATCAACACAAAAACCCATTACCGAAAATCAATTCCATTCCAAATGAACTCTACGTGGAGCACACCATTCCAGGCCTCAACTGTAAGCAAGTTGTATGAAATAGTTTACTTTCAATTTAAGATGTAAAGAAAATACTAACAATAAAGATTTATCCCGCTTACTTCAAAAAATTGTAAGCCAAGGACATGGTAGCTGGGCAAAACTGCACAACTGCGTGAATATTTGCCCCACAGAGGTCCAGACACAATCCTAATAATTACTTTCGAATTGAAAACCAAACAACATCAAAATAAACAATATGTCAATAACATATGCCAACAATAATAACAACGGCAAGAGCCTCAAAGCCTACCAACAGACGGGCGATCAATTCTTCAATTTCAAACAGCATTCGGAAGCACATGCCAACAGAAACTCGAGTTTGATAAACTGCTTTAAAGTATTTGGCTAACCGTGTCGACAAACTCAAACTCTGTATTTAAGGTGGCAGATTTGCAAATTATACTCCCTCTGTCCGGATTTGTTAGTCCACAAACATACTTTTTCAAGTCCGAAAATGTTTGTCCATTTTCAAAAGTCAAAGGATAAAGTAGAGGAAAATTGCTTTTGATGATGTGAAAACAACAAACACAAAAAGTAATGGAAAAAAAGTTGGAATCCCCAAAACGGACCAACAAATCCGGACGGAGGGAGTAATAAGTAATAGTGAAGAAAGAAAAGTTATGTCGACTCTAGCAAATAAACTTACCTAGGGTGATAAAATATGGTGGAACGGCTATTAGCTGCCACATCAAGAAGCCCTTAGCGCTGCTTGTGACTTGATAAAATTAAAGAAGGCATAGGCGGTTCTACATGAAATAGAGGGTGTTCACTTGAACTCGACCCGTTTCTGTTCTCCAAAATGAACTCTTCAATTGGACTTCAACACAAACCCTAGTCCCAACTATCGAAACCCAAGAAGTGGATCCTCCATCTTCTTCTTCATCCTTCTCGTCTTGCTCGTCATCGAACCCTTCGATTTGATGAAGGAATAGGCTTTTCAAATTGGCGGTGGAAGCTGTTTCAGTTTTCGAGAGAAGAAGCGACGAATGCAAATTGGGAAATCGCATCTAGTCTGTGTTAGAGACGTGAAGATCCAAGAGACGTGAAGAAGATGGCTATGTATGTGGCCCAAAACAGACGTGAAGGAAAAGATGACATCATCAAGATACACCTGTCCTAGACCAGAATGGAATAAAGGTGAAAACGTGAATGTGAAACATGGGTTTGAAGCGAAAGTGAAACCGAAGGATTTCCTTTAGATGAGAAACTTAAAATTACCGAGCGATGCAGTTAATAGTGATGAGGGCGAGCAAAAATAGTAAATTGCTTAGACGAGGGTATTTTGGTAATTGAAGAGATCCTAATCAAGGCCAGAATGGGTCGTTCAAGGGTCATCCTGAATCTGATAGGCATGAATATGCATTTAGCTACATTAAACACATTTTAGAAGGTTCAATGTATGCATTAAACACATGATTTTAATCCATTGCATGTAGTCATATATGTTAAACACATGATTTTAATTCTACCGTTTTAACAAATGTTTCACTTTCGCTTCAAACACTTGTCTCATATTCACGTTTTTACTTTTAAGACATGAACCCATTAATGAATAATTGAATAAGATATGCGAAAGAACCTAGATATAAATGCATACATTGAATAAGTGCATACATAGAATCTACATTGAATAATTGCATACATAGAATCTAATAATGACTACATGCAATGGATTAAAATCATGTGTTTAATGCATACATTGAACCTTCTAAAATGTGTTTAAAATCATGACTACATGCATAGAATCTACATTGAATAATTGCATACATAGAATCTAATAATGACTACATGCAATGGATTAAAATCATGTGTTTAATGCATACGTTGAACCTTCTAAAATGTGTTTAAAATGCACAAAAAGACAAGGCAAAACCGTGAATAGCAAACACGGTTCTGAAGCGAAAGTTGAAACCATAGGATTTCCTTTTAATATAGAAGGATTATACGAATTGCCTGTCTACATGTTACACAGTGGACCTAACTATGACTTGAAAAGCCAGAGAATGAAGGTCTATTAGCTCTGTTGTTTCTCCTCCTACAGCACTGAACCGAAAATAAGTTAACATTCCTTTCAATCAACATGAGCAGAAATCGCCCACCTAGTTAAACTGAGTTCAACCATGGACTTTCTTTGCTACTCCCGTGCACACACACGACCCGGTGGTTCTTGTAGTTAAGCTCCCTACCGTTGAAAGGAACGGTATCTTTTCTGGGGGGTCGCCTTAAGCTTATGATTTAGTATATTTCTTCTATGGAAATGGGATCCATTGAGTTTAAATGGATATTTACCATAAAGAAATCGATGATGAAACGACATAAATTGATAGTGAAGCAGACTCAGAATACTAAATATGAGTCCGATATTATGTGAAAGGTGTTAAAAGTGACAAAAATGAGTGAATAATGGAGAAAATTGAAAAACATGAAACATTTTGTGAGGTTTATGATGAAAATGAATATAATAAATACGTATAATAGAGGCCATTGCAACATTATTGAGGGGATTGAATTGAAAATCAATAAAAATATAGATTAATTTTCAACAAAATTGAACATATATGCAGTATCGCCATTAAAATTAAAAACATTTATGTTATATGATAGTTGGTCATATCGTGTATTAGAGGCGACAAAAATTATTCATTTATAGAGAAAATTGAAAGGTTTATGACAAAAAGACTGTCACCTCCATTATCCCTAGTTACTCTATGCAAACCATGCATTTCCATTTTCCCCATTAGTGTTTGTGCAATAAGATTGATCGCATCAATATAAATTTTCTGTGGGGTCACACCGTGGAAAGGAATAGAATTCATCTTGTTAACTGGAATCATGTTTGTAAACACAAAGACAGTGGTGGCCTTGGCATTAATATCGTGATATTCTTGTTGCCTTTGACGGCGTGCTGTCCATTCGGGGATAGCACGCATGTTGGACCGATCACGGCCGTCCGTGGTCGGCCATGGACGGCTCATATCACACTTTGTTCAAACAAATCTGAACCGTCTACTGCTGAACAGAAACAATCGAATGCATGGTATAAACAAGTATACAACAAAGCAACAACACAAAAGGTATACTATACACCGAGCGATGAGAGCTTCTCAAACAAATTTGAATTGCATAAGAAGCTTAACGGATTTATACTTTTCTCCCCTGCGATTATGCAGTGGAACTGCTCGAATTCCACTTCTCAACTCCGAAATAGGCAGGCAAGTCTGACCTCCAAAGTCGGGTTTACCGGTAGTGTCATACTCCATCACCTCAATCCGGAGCACTGCCAGTTCAGGAACTGTGAGGGGGAACTCAAACTCCTCATTCCATACCGGAACCCACTGATCCTCAATTGCTCTTGTCCTCCGAATTATCGTGTCACATGGGACTCCGGCAATCCCCACCTGCAAATAAATCAGTTAGGCACCGCGCCACATTCCCTTAACGCTAATGTTATATACTCCATTGTCAAAGACTTAAGGCCTTGGATGCATTTCAAAACAAAGAGAACACTTTGATAGACATGAAACTTAAGGTGAAGTACTCAAAAGCACTTATTCAGTCCCTCAATGAGTTATTCTTGGGTTGGTGGTAGAGCAGCCTTAAGAGTCTTTCTATCTGAGTTTCAAAGACGATATATCCTAGTGGATTTCAGTATGTACAACATATACATATACATATACGTTTATATTTCAACAAAGAACAATACACTAGTGTATCTCTCTTACTATTAAACACCTATAGCTATTAGCTACAATCAGGAAAAATGAAGGAACTGTATTTTTTGCTGAATAGAAGTTTTGGGTATCTTACCCTTGTATAGAAGTCCGGTGGGGAGTATAGATCAAAATGGGTACGGGGGAAATCCGAATGCCATCCTTCTCCGAAATATACTTTTACCTGCTTGTTAACAAGGTTAACATAGATTTTACTTATGAGAGAGAGAGAGAGAGAGAGAGAGAGAGAGAGAGAGAGAGAGAGAGAGAGAAATCAAATAGCATCACAGAACGGAAGAATCCCACACCTTTAAAGTCGTCTTAACTGGTAATTCTTCCTCCGAATAAAAAATGTCATACCCATCAAGTAGGAAATCTGGTTTTTTCACATAGCCACAACCACCATTAGCTGTAAACATTCCATGCATGATCCAAAGGTTCTTTCCATATCCCTGTTAAAAACTGAAGATCAGCTTTGTGACAGCTAATTTACCTTGAGACTGGAATGATGGACTATTTTTTACAAGATTATAGCACAGAACAAATCCGAGGACTTATCATGCACAAACAGGGTCCCGTTGGAGAGAGAAACCAGGAAGAGAAATCTGACCTGCATGTTATACGCAACCATTTGAGCTCCATGAGCCCATCCAATGTAAGGATTGTAATTAGACGAGTCGAAGCGTATTCCCTTAGGGTACACTCTAAGTAAATTCCGTTGGGTAAACCTAGAAATCAGAATAAGAAGTTAACCGTAGTCTATTAATGGTAAAAAAATGCAGAAACAAGGTAAAACTTGAAAACACAGTTATGGTTGCTAAAGTATACGAGTAGCGTTGATAATGTTCTTGTGTCACTAAGCGAAATGAGCTATTGAAAGTAGTAGAAATGGATCCCGTTGAACTAAATGCAAACGCATATAAACCATGTTTGAACAAATCTTACTGAACATTCTATACGTACCTGACAATATCAGTAGCATGTGTTCTAACAGCATTTTCAAGCTCTTGCTCACTCAAGCTAACGCGTCTAACTCTATCACGATCATCGGAAAACCAGTTATCCATTCCACCTTTCAGCTTCCCAGCATGGATAGCAATTAACCTCCTATATTCAGCCTGAACGTCCTCTTCCTCTTCTGATTCATCCTGTGGACTAAAAGGTGATTTTAAAATCAAGTAGATAGTACTTGCAGAGCGTTGCACCAATATATATATATTTATACTCATGCACCTCATCATCTTCTTCAATTTCGTCGTTGACAGCTGAACCCTTGGCCTTGTGTGGATTCCCCTTTTGCTTCACATGAGATTCTAGGTATTCTTTTGGTGGTTTGGTTGATATCAAAATCTTTGATTTGAGTGATTCCGGCGAAGGCAGCTCTTTTAATTCTGACTCAGGGCGAAAGAGTGTGGGTCCAAATGTTTCAATAACCATCTACAAGAAAACTCATTTTCTGTGACAAATCAGTATAGAACAGTTAAGTGCCACGAAATGGATGGATACTCACATTAGCAACTTTAGCTTGAAGAGGTGGGGTGAGATGGTCTTCGAATGTTATTATGACAGGATATTCAGAAGCACTAAAGGCATGATCCTTAATGGCAAACAAACATTTGCTGAGCTCTACGGGAGTGGTCAGCGTCCTATAAACCATACAGTGAAACGATAAACCAATCTGTTAATCACTTCAAAATAGTAGTTACAAGAGTGAAAATATATGTTAAGCGATACAGTTCTTATATCACAAACATAATTCTCTGCTTTATTTGACAACCGACAAGGGGAGAGATGCTACTAGTTATGTCCATATACGATAGTTGTGCAGGTCGTATTGTGCTTTGTAAGTCAATATGCAGTTTCAGGTAAGTATTGATAAGAAAGAAAGTGACAATACAGGAACGATGAATCTTTCGAAGTACTTCTTGAAAATCTTCGATATATCAGCAAAACTAATGCAGGAATAAATTTTCATTCCCCGTGAAACCTAACATCTCCTTGTGAGTTTTCTATTTCATTCACACATTCTCTCTTATGCTTTCTCTCCTATGTCCTTTTCTTTTCATTTGTCCTTTCTACTTATGCAAGAAACATAAATTGAGAAGAGAATGCGAAGAGATATATGCATCGGTATCTACTCAAAATAGAACTAGTCCAGAGTTTTTTTTTTTTTTTTGGGTAAATAAGTAATCTAGAGTTGAATAACCGGAATGCAGATTTACCCTCCATGTCGAACATCCACACCATCTCTTGTTGAATTTGGCCACAAGTCCAATTCAATAACTCTTACACCTCTCTTTAGGGCTTTTACAATAGGCTCTTCACTGCAGTCACTGCTGAGTTGGTTCCCGGTTAAGTACGAGTTATGGCCAGTGTACAAGAAATAATGTGCCAGGGGAGCTGTCATGTCGTGATGCACCTGCATCCAAAGAATTTTACATACCATAAAATCCAGTGATTCAAGCTTGATATGTCATTTTTCATTGTTTGTAATGGGAAAGAAGAAAACACATCTAAGCATGGAATTGGGTAAAAGCTTCATTAAGATGCAATGGTAAGTTTGAACAACCACAAATAGCCCTAAAAAAAAAAAAAGAATCCCTTCAGTTGGTAATTTGAGTAGAAATTATTTTGAAGTAATTTGGGATCAAAGATGAAATCTCTTTTGGATGACCCTTTGGATTGTAAGAAAGGGAGGGAGAAGGATTGTGATTTGAATATGGACCATGATGAGATTTGGCAAGAAACCCAAATGGACCAATAACATTTCATTTTTTCTTCTCTCATTTCCCACCATTTCTCACCTTTATTTGGATATATTTGGAATTCATGCTTATTTGCTAATCTTGTGTCTTGATTTAGTTATCCAAGCAAAAGTGATGTGAATCTCCTTCTAAAAGACAAATAAAGATCCAATTTTATATTTCTTCATTTCTCATCACTTCTCACCATTTCTCACCCCTTCTAATAATCCGACATGTGACGTGATTTTCCTTCGTCATTTCTCTCAATCCAAACGGAGCCTTAAGGTTTTCTATTTATCACACCTTGTGGTACCACAATTAGTTCCTAAAACCAGGGATGATAAACGGACCTAGCTACAAGAGTTTGAGTTTGTTTTCGTTCGTTAAAAAGCTCGTTTAAAACAAGCTTGAACATTTTTTGAATCTCGTTCAGCTTTCAAACCAAGCTCGAATAAATTACCACTCGGCTCGTTCGGTTTGTTATGAATAAAAGATTCAAGCTACTTGAGATCGGCTCGTGTTCGGCTATTAAAGCTCGTTCAAGATCGACATGTCTCATAAAAAATAAGCTCAACATGTTTCGAAGTTAATATTCGACAGTTAAAAAAAACATGTTTAATTCCAAGTTCATTATGTTTTCAAACCAAGCTTGAACAATGAACTGCTAGGCTCCGTTTGGCTCAGCGGCTCGTTCACCACCCCTACCTAAAACAGAAACCAAAAATAAACGGAATAAGAAACAGAGATTAGTACCCCAAGAGAAGGAGAGAGAGGAGGATTATTATCACTGAAGAGATGCTTAAAGAATGCTTCGAGATGTAATCCCTTGCGCTGGAATATATTGAGATGCTTAAGGCTATTCAAGATGGCTTGCGCATCCTCTTTCGTCGCTTTCTCCTCTCGTTGAGACTCCGCCAAGAACCAGAGGAGGTGATTGACGCTCATGGTACCATTCTCGGAGTAAGTTTCGAACAGTGCTTTCACATCGTGAGGCGGTTCAGCCGCCTTCAGCCGGAACATCCGGTTGAAACAGAAGCAGCATCTGTAGTACTGCTTGGGCGACCGTTCCATGAAGAAAGAGACGGAGAGCTTGCTGCTGCTGCTGCTGTTCTTCTTCTTCTTCTCCTTCTTCTCTTGAAGTTTTGGTATCAAATGGTGAATATATACTTGGGAGTGCAGATGGATATATGGGGCCGAGGGGTTTGCTTCATACTTGGGAGTGGAGATAGATACATGGGGCCGAGGAGTTTGCTTCCTCCTAAATTCTCATCTTCGAAACCTCTCAGCTGCTATCAACTCCTTTTAGTAAGTTCTCATGTTCGAAACCTCTTAGCTGCTATCAACTCCTTTTGGGCCAGCCCATTCTGAGCTTTGCTCCTCCTTTCAACTGGGCTCTCGTAAGTGGATGGTGGGATTAGACCCCCGAGATTAACCAAAGTGCGCATAAACTGGCCCGAACACATGAATTATAAAAAAAGATACAAGTAACATGTTGCTTCCATTGATGAAGGAAGAATGTAAGGTTGCGGGGGCAGTGAGATATTGGAAATTGCGTATCCAAAGAGTAGAATATGTTCGAGTTTTCAACCAGCTTGGTTGCTCATCAACTTTGTGCTTATTCTCAAACAGAGACTGTTTTTTTCCCACCACAACAGGAAAAGATAAGTACGGAGAATGAAATTTCCTCTTTGGTTCAACCTTTTAAGATTCAAAGCTCACACCTTTAGTTTTTGTGATTTGGGACCAGACTCCAGTAGAGTTCTTTATCCTCAAGTTAAGTTTTAGTTTTGGTCAGAGATGTACATCCTTAAGAGAAAAATAACTCAAACATCTATGGCTATGTCTACGATTCACATACGCGTAAGATAAATTGAAGGGTGAAAGTTTAAAATCAAATTTTTTCGTCCGATTTGAACCAAACTGAAAGATAGAGGACTGGACAACAGCATGGTCCGAAAATTTAGTAATTTTTCGGAACCTTAGATAAGAGAGTATGTATTCTGGACCAAACCGAAGGATAAGAGGACTGGACCACTGCATGGTCCGAAAATGTAGTAATTTTTCGGAACCTTAGATACGAGAGTATGTATTCTGGTCCACTTTGGATGCCAGGTTCGCAACAAGAACACACACTCTTATCACATTTGGCCAAATTATTAAGTTTCCAATACAAAAGGGGTGAGGTTGAAAATAACTGGGAATCCAAGATGAATGTGTAATCGAAAAGAAAAACTGTAGGATCAGTTCAAATCAGGTTCTACAATTCCAAGTATGGTTCGCACTTTGCTGGCAACTTCAAGGCGTGAAAACCTTCAGAAACAAATATCATATCCTTAAACCATCCATCTGTTCGACATGGGGAAACAAGCCATTTCAAATATACTAACAGGAAGTTTTCCCAGTTTCAAAAAAAAAAAGGGAAAAAAGAGAGGAAGTTTCTCCAAACCCCAATTGAACTAATGAAACAAATTGGGAATATATGGTCTAAAAGAGGGATGTTTGGCCCTCACCAAGAATCATTTCATTCCGACCTATTGGCGTACCTCTCGACCTTATCATCGTTGAGATTAATCCCCACCATGGCCTCGCCTAAACCACAGCTCACCTCCGCCAACACATCTGGGTCACTGTAATGCGTCACGGCCTGAACAATCGCCCGGGCCCTCCTTGCCGGATCACCACTCTTGAACACACCCGACCCAACAAAAACGCCATCGCAACCCAACTGCATCATCAGTGCAGCATCAGCTGGAGTTGCCACACCGCCTGCTGCGAAGTGAACCACCGGAAGCCTCCCCAGCTGCTTCGTCTGCATCACTAAATCATATGGAGCCGCGATTTTCTTCGCGAAGGAGAAGACCTCGTCGTCATCCATGTTGCGGAGGACACGGATGTCGCCCATCACGGAGCGCACGTGGCGAACCGCCTCGATTATGTTGCCAGTGCCAGCTTCCCCTTTGGTGCGGATCATGGCAGCACCCTCCCTGACATTCGAAAAATATGATCGAACATGCCATCAGACCAGCAAAATAAAATCACATAATAATACATGTGAAAAATAGGAGAGTGGTACAGAAATGTATGTGAATACAAAACAACAAAAAATTAAGGTGTGGTATTCGCCATCTTAAGTCATTGTGTCAATGGACACCAATGGCTCCAAGATCAACCCAATAATCTCGACCAGCCTCACGTAGAGTTTATATCCTCCAGGAGTTGAATTCTCTCAATCGAAGTTGCCATAAGATTACATAGTAAGAACATAGTGAAGAGTTGAAAGTAATTATATCACATAATATAGAATAGAAACGCCACACAAGTCACCTTTCTACCCATTCCCTTACTATCCTAGTCTCTCCCTTACCACGTCTCCTCTGTACACATTATGAATTTCTATCCATCTTGACTTTTCATTCCTTTCTCATCTCATTCAGTGTCTCGACAAAGCTCAATGGAGATATACGCAACCCTAAATGATTGGGCCATAAGGCTCGGTTTTTCTGATTTGGTCTCATCATATTCAACCTTTCCTAAAAGCTCCGACTCAAATCATGGCCCAACATCTTTGAAAGTTCAAAACATGATCTTCCTTTTATCAGCATCTCTAAATGGTTCAAAACATGATCTTCCTTCTTTCTTTCTTTTTCCTGAGCTTCTGTAACACCATACGTGAAGAGTTGTTCAAGAACTGGAAAAAGGTCAATGGGTGCAGGAATCAACTCACAAGGGCATCAGTCTTCCTCCCTCCCTCCCTCTATCCTAGAGATGCTAAGCAAATTGTTCATGCAATCAACCATGACAAGGCTTATGTCAATTGCGACTCTATTATTCTTGATTGTTGTATCTCTCCTGTTTCATCTTGTAATTTTATTATTCTTGTTTGTATCTCTCCTGTTTCACCTATCCATCTTGTAATTTTTCTATTGGACAGTGACACTAAATACCAAGCAGATATTTAGAAAATTTTCCACAAGCCAAAAACCAAATAAGCTTTGTCCTCGGTAACACTTTCGAGACTTATTTGTGTACGATTTGGTTTTTTGAAAATTTTTGTAAGCATTTCTGCATAGTAGAACAAATGATTTAGTGATGCGAGTCCATTATTCCCATTTGGTATTCCCCTCATTTGCAGGATTATGGAATCTTGTGGATACCTTAAATTGATCTAATCATTTGTCATCACTTGTTGAGAATATAAATAATAAAGTTTCCCTTCTCTCTAACAACTTGAGCTTTGAGATGAGTTGGTGGTTAACAATATAATATCGTATCATAGCAGAAAATAGATCTTGGGTTCAAATATCACTGCATACCTGATAATTAAATATTTGCATGTGTTTAGCTCACTTATGGAGATAAAATTGTCCCTCTCTAACAGCTTAAGCTTTTAGAAGAGTTGGTGGTTAACAATCTAAGGAGTAAAAAACATGGTCATGGATCAGTGGCGGCTCCAGAAGTTTTGAACAGGGTTGTTCAAGATTTACCTTAATTCTTAACTTATATATACCCATAAATTTTCATATAGTCGTGTAAATAATGTGACCACATGATGCGCAAATACACAAGATGTCAAAAAATTTCTTGGTGAATTCTATGTTCTTGGGATTGATGTGGATTGATTTTTTGAGCTTGGGTGTCCAAATATTTTTGAGTAGGGTCTTCAAATATTTGTGTGTTGGGTGTTCAACAATGGCTATACTTGTCTAAAACTAAAAATTTACATGTATTGCAAAACAATTTTTTTTTTTTTAGGGTGTTCAGGTGACCACCCTTTGGCAGGGGTGGAGCCGCCTAAGTGGATTATTGGCTTTCATCAGATTTCGATGATGTTCATATCATAAAAATATTTTTCTATTGCACCTATGCAGAAATCCACTACCACTACTCACCCAACTCATCTCTCTTCCCTTCTCCAATAAAAACTAATTAAGTCGAGTTATAGTATTGGATGCATGACGTATATCATGTTAATTGGGACTTTTTGACGTATATCATGCATCGGATGGGATTTGGAGAGGTGTGGAGGAATTGGATGAACTTTTGCATCTCTTCTGTCAGAATGTCAGTTTTAGTTAATGGAACTCCTGCGGGTTTCTTCCACACTTCTAGAGGCCTTCGGCAGGGTGATCCGATTTCATCGCTTTTTTTTATTCTTGTCATGGAGGTGTTTAGTCGACTGATTCGAAATGCCGTACAAGGTGGGTTTTTACAAGGCTTTGAGGTTGGAAGAGAGAACGGAGTAGGGTTGATGGTCTCTCACATCTTATATGCCAATGATACTCTTTTGTTCTACAATGCGGATCCAACTCAAGTAGGTTACTTGCGGTGTGCTATGAAGCACAGATACGGATACGATACACGAATACGCGGATACGTGATTTTTCCAAAAAGTCGGATACGATACGTTAGGGGATACGTTGAATATAAAAATATAAAAATAAATATATTATATACATATAATTTTTAATTCCTAATATCCCACTTCGGAGTGTAATATAGGAGCTTTATGTGTAGTAAACTAGCAATATCAAGCTAAAACCAAGCCCAAATTCTCATCCTAAATGGGCATGAATATCAATGAAAAACTTTTACTATGCACTGAATTTGTCGAATAAAAAATAAATACACATAACCCTTCAGTTTGGTACAGCTTTTTGTGATAATACCCAGATAAAAAAAAAAATTAAAAAACAAGATCTGGCCAAGAAAATCAGTAACAATAACTGGGTTTTTAAATACCTAATATTTAACAATGAGAGAGAGAGAGAGAGAGAGAGAGAGAGAGAGAGAGAGACGATATTATATACACATATATACACAACCAAAATGATACTATATACATATATACACAGTAGAGATGACGGACGAGAGAGAGAGAGAGAGAGAGAGAGAGAGAGAGAGGCATGAGATATCTCCAGAGGCAGCAGCTTCTAAGTCGATTGTTTGAGGAAAAACACTTATAAAGTCCTAATTACACTTGTAACCCACATATTTCAAGTACTAACATATTTACCCCCGCGCGTATCCGAAACGTATCCTAGCGTATCCGAAACGTAGTATCCAAAACGTGTCCGAATTAAAAAAAAAAAAATTTAAATTATTGATACTCTAAAAAACGTATCGGATACGTATCCGAGCGTATCCGTATCCGATACGCATACGATACGTGATACGGAGGCCAAAATAGAGTATCCGTGCTTCATAGCCGGTGTGTTCTTTTGTGCTTTGAAGCCGTGTCTGGCCTCAAAGTAAATATGGGGAAGTCGGAGATGATTCCAGTAGGAATGGACGAACGGTTGATGATATTGATGGTTCGGCTCAGTTATTGGGATGCAAAGTGGCGAGGCTTCCGGCTTTGTATTTAGGTTTGCCCTTGGGTTCTTCCTTTAAATCCAAGGCCGTATGGGATTCAGTGGTGGTTAGATTTCAGAAGAGATTGGTAGGGTGGAAGTGTCGTTATATTTCTAAATTCTAAAGGAGGTAGACTTTCAAGAGTACACTTTCAAGTTTGCCTACGTATTTTATGACCTTGTTTGTTATCCCGGTTGCGGTTGTTAAGAGGCTTGAAAAAATACAAAGAGACTTTCTTTGGGAAGGTGTGGGGGAAGAGTTCAAATTCCATCTTGTTGACTGGGACACGGTTTGTGCTCCCATTAGAAAGGGAGGTTTGGGAGTGAGAATGCTAAAGTAATTTAATCAAGCTTTTTTGGGTGAATGGCTTTGGAGATTTGCGTGTGAAAGGGAGAAATGGTGGAGGAGGGTGATTGTAGCAAAGTATCGTAGTAGCTGGGGAGGTTGGTTCTCCCTTTTGGTGCGATTGCCGCATGGAGTAGCTCTTTGGAGGGGTATTATGAATGGTTGGGGGATTTTTGTGCAGTTTATTCATTTGAGGGTTGGCAATGGAAGAAGGGTGAAGTTTTGGGAGCATATTTCGTGTGGGGATGCGAGTTTGCGAGATGGTTTTCCAAGTATCTATCGTTTGGCTTGTGATAAGGAAGCATCCGTTTCTGATTACCTTCAAATTTTTGAAGGATATCCGTCTGCGAAGGGAAGTGCTTGATCAAGAGGTAGAGGCCTTGATGGCTTTGTTCTCTAGTGTGTGGAATTCAAAGGATCGGAGAAGGGGAGGATGAAATATGTTGGAAGCTTTCTAAATCTAGGAAGTTCAAGGTGAAATAATTTTTTCAAGCTTTATGTGGCGACGGAAGAGCTTTCTTTCCTTGGAAAGCAATTTGAAAGACTAGGGCTCCTCTGAAGGAGGTTTTTTTTTGCATGGTGTGCGGCCCAAGGTAAGATCCTTACTATCGATAATTTGATTCGAAGGCGGATTATCATTGTTAATCAGTGTTGTATGTGCAAGAGGAATGCGGAGACAGTTGATCACCTTCTTATTCATTGCCCTTTGGCATGGGAGTTATGGACTTCGGTGTTGTCTTGGTTTGGTATTCAATGGGCTATGTCTAGAAATGTCATGGAACTTCTAATTGCTTGGAGAGGTACAAGAGTGGGAATGAGGAGGAAGCGTGTTTGGACCATGATTCCTCTTTGCGTAATGTGGATGATTTGGCGAGAGAGAAATCAGAGATGTTTTGGAGGAGTAGAAAAGCCTTTATTCAGAATCAAAAGTTTTTTGGTGAATAGCTTGTATAATTGGGACAAGGGAGATTGTTATCCTTCTCTTGACCAATTTTTTGACTGGTTTGATATTTTATTTTCTCATGATGGTGTATAGGGCCTTTTTGTTGGTGGCCTTTCTTTTGTATACAGGTAGCATCCCTTTATGCTCTCTTTAATATAATTATTTACTTATAAAAAAAAAGTATTGGCTGCATGACATTTTTTCAAGCTTTTATTCTATCTCAACTCATATGAGATTGAACTATCCAGGCTCAGGGGACAAATGCCCCAACTATCACAACACTCTCTCAATTTTCAAAACTATATTTGGTAAGATAGGGACAAGGATTCTCTGTCTTGAGATAATAAAAAATTTGATATCCAATCCATCTCAACCTTAAATTGGCTGCTGCCAGGCGCTAGGGAGTAAGGAGTAGGGCCATGGTCATCTAAAGTAGCCAAAGGATTAGCGAACCGCACTCGCCATGGGATTGTATATGCTATAGTAATTTTGACCCATACAGCCGATATTGCAAATCAAATGCCGGCACAAGCCAGACCACTTGAACATAGTCTAATTCCATGTCTTCTGTTACAGGTACCTAACACCGACTTTGTTCTACAGGTACCTAATCAATTTCCCGTCCAGTAACAAAAATTCCCTAGCATGAAATTACATAGCAGGGGTTGTAGCTGCTATGCATAGAGCAAGTCCACCGGCATGCCAAATTCCTTGTCATCGTCAAGATTTAAGCCAAAAAGTTGGCAAAACGCTATCCACTAGGTAGCCAAAATTGCTGTCCAAATCTAGCAAGTCATTTTTAGTGCCAAATTTGACGGAAAGTTTGCCAAAATAGAACCAAAAGGGTAAGTACAACAACAAGGCTATTTTAACTTTTTAGCATTATACCATGCCCCAAATGACTCTGTCAAAGTCATTTCAATAGTCCTTGGTCTAATAACTTTATATGGATGTCTCCCTAAAAAAACAAGAGCACCATAGTGAACTCTTTCTTTGTAAAGTTTTATGAGAAGTGACGTTTCAATCACATAAATGACTTAACTAATTACTATGCAACAGTCTTGATATCAAGACCCACAAAGCACGCAATTTACAGGTCATAAAAAATACTATGAACTTGGCCCAGTGGTCAAAGCTCGGGAGGTTTACTCATTTCTAATGTCTCATGTTCAAATCAGGTACAAACCTCTTAGTGCTATCAACTCCTACATAGTATAAACTCATATGGAGCCATTCCATTAGGCCTTATGCCCCGGCTTTAATTTTGACTCCGCCGGTGGACAATGGGATTGTGTGAGAAGATTAGTCGACTTGCGCGTAAAAAAAAAATGTAGAAATTGAAAATTAGGCTTAAGATTGAGAAGTTTTGGAAACACCTGATGCGGCGGAGGGCCTCGCCGAGATTCCGACACCCGCAAACAAAAGGGATGCGGAAATTATGCTTGTTGATATGGTTCTCATCATCAGCTGGGGTCAAAACCTCGCTCTCATCAATATAATCAATCCCTAGGGCTTCAAGAATTTGGGCCTCGACGAAATGACCAATCCGGGCCTTAGCCATCACAGGGATGGTAACGGCTTGCTTGATCTCCTTGATGAGCTGTGGGTCGCTCATCCGGGCCACGCCGCCTTGGGCCCGGATGTCGGCCGGGACCCGCTCCAGGGCCATGACGGCGCATGCCCCGGCCTCTTCTGCGATCCGGGCTTGCTCGGCGTTGACGACGTCCATGATGACCCCGCCGCGGAGCATCTGGGCCAGGCCCACTTTGACGGAGAAGGGGGATTTCTTTGTGGTGGTCTCGGTGATTGCGCCGTTTCCGTAGACTGTTACAACTCCGCTTCCTGACATGGCTATGAATTGTGTGTGTGTGTGTGAGAGAGAGAGAGAGAGCAGAGCTATATGGGTTGGGAAACCTAATTGAGAGAGAGAAAGCAGAGCAGAGCAGAGCTATATGAGTTGGGAAACCTAATTGAGAGAGAGAGAGAGAGAGAGAGAGAGAGAGAGATGGGATTTATGGGAGGCTGAGAAAGGAATGGAGGAATTCTGGAATGAGAAGGGGGAAAGGTGGCAGGAGAGAGAAGAGGTGCAAGTGGCTGGGGATAGCGGTGGTGAACGGCCAATTTGCGGTCACTGAATTTTTTCGTTCACGACGAATACATAAAAAAGGGGGTAAATTAAAAAGAAGCCCCTCTTAGTTTTCCTAAAATTTCAGTTTAATCCT
Source organism: Vaccinium vitis-idaea (assembly GCA_963854785.1). Taxonomy (NCBI): domain Eukaryota; kingdom Viridiplantae; phylum Streptophyta; class Magnoliopsida; order Ericales; family Ericaceae; genus Vaccinium; species Vaccinium vitis-idaea. The sequence continues at coordinate 32,651,402 of OY978223.1, read as the reverse complement.
CCTGATATGAATTGGAATGACAATAATCCATAAGTTTGGTTTTCATGCCTATGAAGTCCACTTGGTAACTTTTTATTTTGCTAGCCGAAAGTCATAGTTATTGAATATTTAGATTAACACGTTGGAAAATGAATCGAACTTTTAACCCCTATCTCCTAGCATTTAAGTGCACAACTTGGTGCCGTTGCACCAAGGGCCTGTGGACGAGGTCCACTTGGTTATTGCGGCTAGAACAAGCAAGAATAGGAAGCATATCAAAAGATAATTAAACAGAAGATTTTTGTTTGTAAGAGCACGTCTATCAGTTAATATCAAGGCTATTTTGCGAAATCATTTATGATTTGCTGCAGAGAGAAAATTAGCAATTTGTAACATCGTTATGGCGTCAATTTGGCACAATCCCAAATTAAGACCATTCAATTAAACCATTCAATTAAACCCATCTCATTTTTAGATGTTAATTTATCGACTTGGATGACGTAGAAAAAATTGACAAAGCTAAAATTGGGTAATTGGCACCAAACAACTTAGGTAAAATTAGGTAATTAGCTAAAATTGGATAATTGGATAATAATTTAGGGGTGTGGAAATCACTCCCCTAATTACTGCCTAATTTGGCACCAAACAACCTTGGTTGACAGAAAGCGCAACATGGAAACTTCTAAAATCAGCCCACTGACCTATTGTTAAGGTTTAAAAATTGTATTCCATGTGTAAAAAAAGTGTATAAAAATGTGAAAAAAAAATACACTAGCATGTGTTTTCTTTTTTTTTTTCCTCCTCGTCTTCTTGTCTTATTAGAAGAACCCTTTCTTTTTCTCACAAACCCAACATTTGAGAAAAATACATGTAGGACCAAGCTGAGACCAGGCCAAAGGTATCAAGCCGACGACGTGGAAGGAGATAAGAGTAGCAATTTTTCTTAGAATGCTTCAAAGCTGGCCAAAAAACATGTAGGAGTACGAGTTTAGATGCATTTTGTCTTCTTTGACAATGATAAGAACGCCGCTCATTTCAAATCTTTATGGCTTCCACACAAACCTCTCAACACAACCCGACACGAAAGTTATCAGGTTAGAGTCGGCTGTTTCTGATACAGAACACGAATATGACATGACACAAGAATTCTGATATAAACACGAGATGACATGACACGACACGATGCCCACCCCTATCAAATCATCCCCTTCCAGTGTAAATTGGCAAAACTTCTTCCAGTAGACTAGAGTTACTCGAGAATATCCCTTTTAGGACATTGCCTATTGCTGTATGATGAGCCACGCCCATCTTTCTGTTTTGACCAGTGTTAACCATACAACCTGCTCGGTTTAACAAGCTTGGGACTCGCAGTGTTCTAAAAGAAGATCTAGAAGGCCAAATACTCACCGCCTAGGTGCTAGATGGCCCCTCGCCGACTAGCCCGACTATGCACCGAGTACTCGGCCCTGGAAGCTAGAAGGAGCCTAGTCGCCCTGGGAGCGCCTAGCGAGTTTTAGAACCTTGCTTGGGAGAGAAGACAGAAATGGTGACACAGAGGAGAGGGTTTCGACAATGCCAAAAGGTATAGTAAGAGATACGAAAATCACAGAGAGAGAGAGAGAGAGAGAGAGAGAGAGAGAGAGAGAGAGAGAGAGAGAGAGAGAGAGAGAGAGAGAGAGAAGAAACATAGAGTTGGTGAAAAGGGAAAGCTTTTCCAGATATACAAACTTTATTCATCCTTTAAGTCTTAATTAGTTTTAATTACGTTACTAGAGCGCCGGCTTCCCAAGGTATTCAACAACTTTCAAAAAAAAGATGAGAATCTAGCCTTTTAGCCTGATTCCATTCTCTATATCTAGAAATTCAGAAGGGATGGTCACCACTGGATGAAAACCTGAAGAACAGCATTCCTACATGTACTGCAACAAATAACATCGCAGTCTAGCTTCTCAACCCAACTCCTGCTCCTTGATCTTCATCTACTAGGAGTCCAAAGAGATGTTAACAATTTTCAAGTATAAGGCCAAAGGCTAAACTATTGCTTAGTATGTGTGTATTCCTTTCCAAAGGGTCAATAATTGCAGTGATGCTACCGAATGATGATTCAGCCTCATCTTAGTTTGGATTTAAATTTGGTGGCTCGTTACATGTGGGGCAATAAATTTACATGGATGCCTTCTATATTATAGAGTGAACACACAGCAGCCAAGTAGCAGGACCGCAAAAGGAGCCCCAGATGCGCACATACTATACATGAGCATCATAATTCAACCGGAGTAAAGGCATAAGCACTCCAATGAAGAACGTGACCTTACAAAGCACTACTTCCCATCACTCTTGAGCAAGGAAGGTAGTAATGAGAAATTGCTCATCGAGCATAAGTTTCTAGTTACGTAGACTTTGGCTGAAATGCAGTTAGCAGCATCCACTAAGAGATGCACGTTATGCAGCCTAATAGCCTATAATCAAGGTTCTTGCAAGGTCAAACACTTTGTTATTAACTTTTTTTTTTTAAATGTAGCACCAAACATACGGTTTTCAAAGATTATAGGAGGTGAAGACAATGTAAGAGAGAGCTACAGATGTCAAGTTAATTGAATTGCCCTGCAACTGGGTAGCATACATCCAAATCTAACATTGTAATGGTTACACAGACAACCAACTCGAATTAACAACAAAGCCTAACTACTAAAACCATCCACACTTCGTTAAATTTTGCCTAGAAGCCTCACCTGATGATCCAGAATGGATCCATGGAGGCTTGTATTCGTCATGTAGGGGTCAGAAAGAAAGCCACAACGCCATATTCGCCAACGGATTGGGCCATGGGAGAATCTTTGTGGATCGAATTCCTAACAAAGGTCTCTCTCCACCACCAGCCAACGAGTACTAAAGGTGGAGACTGGAGGCAGCTTCAATATGTGCTTGAGGAACACTTTGCGAGCTAGAATCAACAACAGGGATGTATTTTTGTCCCATTAACAGCATTTGTACTCCAAGCAACACGAAAAAACAAAAGAACTCATCTCAGAAACCTACCTTCTGCTGCCTTGAATAGTTTAGAGAGACTTAGATTAGATGGCAACAAAATGCACAAGATTTATCAAACATATCAAATCAAAGAAACAAAAAAGATGGTCATTATATCTCATGGAAGAACAGAAGTGTAATTGCACGAATTACTCAGAATATTAGCTTCCAATTTGCAGACTTACCAGACTTGTGCAATACTACGTTTCCTTTAAAGCGGTATCATTTTTTATCTATCATGTAACAGTTCACGAAGTAGTTTACTAATAGTCGAATGCTGATTACACAAATCACAAACCATTAAACCTAACTCCCGCAAAAGGTTAGTCAAAGAAACTGCTCAGAATTTAAAAGCACTGAACAAGGGAAAAAACGAAGTGATATAAACATACAGAACATAAGTACCTCATGTATTCTGCGGGCAGCAAGCAATGGATACGCAGTCCCGCATTCATCATCCTTACAAAAACAACAATAGAACATAACGAAAGAGTATCAAATTAGCAACACATTTTTCACCACCACCGCAATCGATCCAACCATAAGACTAAAAGAAGCCATTAATCCACGCCCAACAGCAGTCTCAGTAACACATAAACTGGAGTTATTCAAAACAGAACATACCAAACCAGACTCCACGGACGCATAACTAGAACTAGATATAAGCTTATTAAACAACTGACACAGTGACACTATTAAGGCCAACAGAATCGACAAGGTGATCGAAGATTACTGAAGAATCGATCGACGGACGAAATCAAGACCCCGCACTATTCTCCTTCTCCTTCTCCTCCTCGTCGCTGCTGTTGTTCATGGAATCACCGATCGCACGTCGCTGGTGAACAATACTGGAGAAATTGACGGACAGATCGGAGTACATAGACATCACCTTGGATATATTACCGTTGATCTCCTGAATTAGGGTAACGTTCTTGGCGAGGTTGTCGGGAATCTTCGACTGGTGATTCTCGTTCACCTGCTGAATCAACACTCGGTTCTGATCCAAAACCGACTGGACCCGTCGAAAGCTATCGCTTAGCGTGTTCCAAACCTCCTTGTCGCACTCGCCGTCGACTTTGGACCGGTCTTTTCCTTCTTTATCGCCATCGACGGTTGAACCGGCTGCCGTTCGGCGGCGGTAGCGGTCTGGTAGGGCTTGGGAAGTCTCCTCCGTGGTCGACTCCATCGCCGACGAGGACTCAAGAATTGTCGTACATAGATACGCTTTTCCGTCTCCCTCTGCTCCTGTACAACAGATCAACCGACTTGTCCAGATTTTCACCTTTTTGATATGTTTTTAAGATTAGCCTTTTTTAATTCGCTGGTGATATCTTTTCCGATCTAATACAACTCTGCCATTGGATGGTTTAAAAATGAAAAATTAGTAGGAATTTTTTTTAAATAATACCTGACTTTTCAACAAAATTACATGGAGACCCATAATCTTAACGAAATACTATCACATAAACACTTGTATTATTTTAAAACTCATCAATTAAATCCCTATTGTCACCCTTTGTCTAAAAACAAACGGAATTAGTTACGTGGACTACTTCTCTCTCTCTCTCTCTCTCTCTCTCTCTCTAGGTCGGGGGTTTATTTTGAAAATTTCATTTATCCTCCTCTCTTCTCTTGAACAATCTCATCTCTCCTCCTCCTTCACACAACACATCAAACAAACGGAATTAGTTACGTGGACTACTTCTCTCTCTCTCTCTCTCTCTCTCTCTAGGTCGGGGGTTTATTTTGAAAATTTCATTTATCCTCCTCTCTTCTCTTGAACAATCTCATCTCTCCTCCTCCTTCACACAACACATCCAAACTCACCTCTAAACATATAAAAAATGGGGGGGGGGGGGGGGGGGGGGGGGGGGGGGGGGCGGCTGTGCAGCACGTTGTGCATCAAAACGACGCAGTTTTGATGCTTCAATGAGTTACCAAAATCTGCTAGGAAGGGCTCTGTTTGGACCCCTTAAAACCCAATTGCAAATTCAACAGAAAACTGTCTTCTCGTTAAAAACCAGTCCCAAGTAAACTAAATAATGAGATCCAATTAAACCTCCCCCGCATCCCAGAGCACATGATGGAAGATGAAGTTGCTTACCTTTGATTTCTATTTGTTGGTTTTTTCGATGTTGTTGTTGAAGTGAATCTCAGCACTACACAAGAATAGTCTTGAATACTAGTTACTGAAGTAATACTTTTGTGCACATTCGAATACTGTCGAATGAAATTTAGATATCCTTTAAGTAACTTACAATTAATAGGATTTACTTAGGTCTGGTTCTGTAATGAGAAGACAGTTTTCGGTTGAATCTGCAGTTGGGTTTTAAGGGGTCCAAACAGAGCTCTTCATTGCAGCTTTTGGTGACCCATTAAAGCATCAAAACTGCGTCGTTTTGACGCACAGCGTGCTGCACAGCAGCCCCCGCGCAGCGTCCCCCCGCTTCCTAAAAAATGCTCCATTTATCTCAATTTTTTCTCTCTCTCCTCTCTCTCTCTCTCTCATCTCCACTTCCTCTTCAACCTCCATCTCCATATCACCTCAAACCCTTTCCAAATCAGGCAACCCAATATCAATCCAATGGTTCCAAAATCCCCTCCGCCTCAAACCATTGGCTCGGCATACACTCCACCCTAACTCCTCCTGCGATAACTTCATTGGCTACCTCTTCTTTTCCTCATCACCCATCTGGCAATTTGGGTCGGAGTCTATCATCATCTATATCATCAAACTTCGATCAGAATACCAGTTTCGTATAGTCCAATGGACCTAGTCGGAAGTGAACCCGAAGCACCAAGATCACAATCAACACCCCCTATCAAGTTATTAAGCACCTTCTTGAGGTGATCAGGTTCGAGTCGGGTCGTGGAGCAACCCTAGTGCATGCCAGGTTGCATCTACATGTAACCCACATCACCCATTTCGTTTGTGTTTAGACAAAGGGTGATGGTAGAGGTTTAATTGATGAGTTTTTAAATAATTCAAGTGTTTATGTGATATTTCATTAAGGTCAAGAATCTCCGCGTGATTTTGGTGAAAAGTCATGGGTTGTTTTGAAATTTTTCTGAATTAATATTATAAAGTAATATGATTGGAAATTTTAGAATTCCAACACACTTTTGGCCGAAAATGTGATCACGTAATGAATAACTAAGATTTTCCAGGGAAAACGGGTAAAGGTTTTTCCATACGAACTATTATTCACTTCAAATTTTAAAGCTACTTTGACCTAAAATTTAATTTTCCCCATTGGCATTCGTCTTCTTTAAATTTTTTTTTTTTTTGGTTACTTAAAGTGATAAATTTACAAAATAAGAACTTATGACAAAAGGTAAAAAAATCTCTAAAGACAAATTTGTAAACTGCTATCTTAATTGCATCAATATTGTTTTGCTTAATATTTTTCAATTTTAGTTTATATTTTAATACTCCTTTCGTCTCAAAAGATAGTTCATTACGAAAATGCGTGCAATTTTTTAACCGAATACTTCCTTTCATAATTTTAAAATTTAATGATACCTGATTAAAGAGCTCAATGAGTTCTTTAATATGGAGTATTAAAAATTATGCACATAAAAAGTTCATTTTCATCAGAAATTGCAAGTTTTTTTGTAGTGGACTAATTTTTTGCGACGGGAGTACTTCTTCATTCTTCTCATCAAGACAAAATAAATTTTTTATAAATTTTCTTTAAAAAAACTAAATAAAAAATTTATTTAAAAAAAAAATTGTTTGTGTTTAGATTAATTTAAGTCATAATTTCTTTTGTGAAGCAATTTTTCCCTTGGAATAGTTTATTCCAAGGACAAAAATATCTTGTTCCAAATATCTTCCAGAAAGGGACATGATTTGTTTATCCTCATTAAATAAAGGTTAACATTACTCTCATTCTAATTGGTAGAAAAAATATGGATCCCGCCACAAACTAACTTAATTATTACAAAAAAGTGTATTGGTTCCCTATACAATTTCCACCAATCAGAGTGACGGTAAAATTCACCCACTTTAAATGAGGGTGAACAAAATCAAACTCGAAAGAAAAGTATCGTCGGTTCCGCATTTTTTTTTTTTTTTTGTCATTTGTTATTCCTAATCTATTACATAGGGAGGGGGAAACGATATTTAAGTTTTCAAAACAATATTCATTTTTACCACAACGCTAGTTTTACCTACCCTAGTGTCACGGGTTACTCATGATTCACCCATTATCCATGCACAATGTCCCTATCTACCGAGAAGCTACCAAGTAATGGAGTTGCTGTCACTTGTGTAATTTTCTTAAGATGTACAAATGTTGTAAATAGTTTTATTTACACTTTTAGTCCTCTTTTCTTACACTTTTCCCTCGGCTCCTCACACGAAAAGATGTTTCTTCGTGTCACATGGAGAAAATCCATTTTTGTAATACATAGGAAAGAGTGTGAAGTATGCTCTTGAGTACTTGAGCTCTTGTAACTTTGTAACCTTTGTAACTAGCTTTCTAGTGATTGTAACACTAGAATTGCTTAACGAGAATGAGTTCTTCCCTTGATTTCTAGTGCATTACTTGTTGCTTTACTTGAGTCACTATTTGGAAACTCAGCTACTTAAGCACCTGGTGAACTCATTTGCTAAAATCACCCTGATTTTAGCAACTGGGTTGCTAAAATGAAATGGAAAACTCAGCCTTACTTGATTTTGTTTGCTTGCATTCCAAACTATTATGGGTTTAGCTCGGCGCGCTACAAAGGGAGTTTGTCTAGCACCACACGTTGTTAGAGCCGTCATGTGACACCTAGTAATAGTGTCTCAAGATAATTGCGCAATCTATATATTGCGCAATTATACAGATCAAGGGGATGGCTATGTGCTCTATCAGGAGCGGTCAGTGGTGCGCAAGTTCGAGTCTCATTAGTCATTACTCTGAGCTATAGCTAGTATTCTGAACTCGGCCACAGATAGTGGCGGAACTAGGATTTCTACTGCCAAGAGGCCGAACTAAGAGGAGAAGAAAAAGCAACAAAAATAAATTTTTAAACACTAATTAAATATATTTAAAATAGAGTTCATAATTTAATTAAGTATGCTTAAAAAAGTCGTGACTATTATAATCACAAGACGCAGCGTTTTTTATTTTGTTTTAAAAATGTCGATTTGAAAGTCAAAGAGAGTGTCATTCCACTTTTCTTTTCTTTTCTTTTCTTTTTCTAATCGAGAGTGTTGCTCCACTTCACATTCACATGTGAAATTATAAACATAAAAATTTCCAAAGTGTGGGCTGGCCTTTGCCCCACCAACCCTCATGTTAGTTATCTTTACTGCATTAAAAATAACTCTAAATACGAATGAGAAAGAACAAAAATGCCTACCTACCCAGAAAGTTTTTACCCAAAAACTATCCAGAAAGCAAATGTAGCAAACTCTTGCTTGAAAGAATTACAAAATCTCGCGCGCACACTCTTGCATGGAAGAGTTTGCTACATTTGCTTTCTGGGTAAAAACATTCGGGTATGTAGTTTTGCTGGAGAAAGAAAGAAGAGGGGAAGACACGGAACAGAAAGAAAGATCTTCAACCAAAAGCAGATGCTGATGCATAAACCAACTGAACAAGCTTACAACCTACAATTTGTGCATCATGATGGTGCAATATCTAATTACAATAAGCTAGTCCATAAAGTTAAACAATTTCACCCCTACAACAGACATACCAAAATATTGTACGATCAAGACGAAGCATGACAAGTTATCTTGTACACGCCGGGTCTACCTGAAGAGCGAGCGGAGTTTAACTAAAGAGCGGATGTAATTGTACAACAATAAAATATCTAAAACCTGGCCTGTGACGCTAGCTAGATAACCATTAATCATCAAGTTTACAACAGAGATGGTGGAAACAATGACCTAAACCACTGCATCTGGATCAGGGTTACGCTGAACCCTAACCAACCAGAAAGCATAAGCGCTTATACTTACCGGTACTAAGGAGCAATCCGAGGACTAGTCGCTATCACTTTCTAAATCTAGAAAAGTGAACTCTCTCTGCCCGTCAAGCTTGATTAGGATCGTTCCACGGTTCTCTTCACTCCATTCAATACCTTCCCTTATGACCAGATCGAGCACCTGCATGCATTAACTACCAAGTTATGGTGATGTAAAAACACACAAGCACCACCCTTGCACTCACACACGCATACGGAGACAGGAGAGGGACACCCTGTTTACAGCTAAAACAAAGTCTTACTAACTATGTATGTATACCATTTGCTACTTTTCTTGTAGTGATTGCAGAAATTTATGGTCTCTTTACATGCAAATTATGGAAACACACCAGGCGAAAGATGAAAAATTATGCCAACTAGGTTTCTCATGAACATTTCCTCGTCTAGTGCATTTACAGCATTAACTTAAAAAGAGTTCTACCATATAGTGTAGGAAAGAGGTATATCTCTACAATACCAAAATTGATGCCAGACACTACTGAAAATCGATTTAGTTAGAAAAACATTTGCTCTTAGACAAGTCTCAGCAATCAGATCACTACCGGTGTGAAAAGGTTTACAGCCTCCACAAGAAAAGGAAGCAGTGAAAAAAGAAAGTATATAAGAAATCTATCGATAACTACTGTAGTAAGGTACAGCGCTACATTGAAAGAAGCAGAATGATTAGAACCCATACCGACTGCTTCAGCTTTGACTTCCCCACTCCGTGGCTCCCACATCCCGTGATAACCCTGAAAAACTGGACAGCTGTGGCAGAAAAGCATAGAGAGAAAAAGAGACAGCAATATGTCACAAACTTCAATCCAAAATTACTTAGTTTACTAGGCGCAAGAACAAAAAAAGTACACTCGGATATATATAATTCACTTGAGCTATGCACAAGATTCTTACATCGTAGATATGCTCCAAAGAGCAGGTGAACTTTTAAAAGCCTTAATGCTTGTTTGACATGTTGCCCATGCAGATCAATTGTTATCACATTCTCTATGCTCTTGTTTCTGTACATTCCATGCACAATAAAAATTAGCATCATCTAGAGATACTAAAAGGTAGAGGTGAAGAAGTTTAAAGAGAAACTATTTTTCCTTCTTTGTTGCGTAATAGCTTACCTAGCTTTGAATATCTCTTGGCTTGCTTTTTCATCAGCCTCTCGAGCCTTTTTATTGTATAACCTTCCCTAGAGCAAGGCAGAAAAATATAGTCAATTAAAGCCCATGCCCAATGGAGTACAACTCAACCAATTTCATTAGCCAACACTTCTTTGTGGCACAATGGATGAACACTTAATCAGGAAGTCCCACCATCTTCCATTACTACCACAACTGCAGCAGCACTGCTCAAGATTTTCAACAAGCCAGCCCCCATCAACTAAAAATAGTACTGTACAAGATAACATGTCAATCCGAAATGCTAATAACCAATGCTGAAGCCATTCTTCTCAATTATTTATACCATACATTCTTCAGTAGACAGCATAATCATCTACAACATTGGCAAGTTGTAAAGCCGTAAGAGCCGAGAATTCAATGCATGAGTTGGCCGAGATATATGAAGAAATAAACCTTCGAGAAGGAAAGAAAATCAACATTGATTGGAAATAACCACACCCACCTGCTCAGAAAGGTAAGCTGCATGTTCCCGTTCCCCATTTGAAAATGCTGTTGCAGCCTGCAAAAGATGTACTCTCTTAAGTGATGATTACTAAAAGTATGTATTCATCTACAACTACAAACAAACTACTATGTGGCAACGCCATCAGAATTACACAAATGTTACTAGTTCACTTTTACCTTCTGATAGCAGGACTTCATCGAATCCCAGTGCTGTCCGGCAGCTTTTCTAAACACCTGATATTCATTGCCTTTGGCTACAATATCCCAAAAAAATTAGAGCGAAAAAGCTGGAGGTGGCCCAATATTTGGAAAACTTATGATTGGTGGATTGTGATGTATCGACATATTAGAAAGAGAGATAGAAACACCGGAGCAGTCATGATTAAGTATCTCTGACAGCTCACTAAAAAAGTAACAAGCTAACTTCTTATTACCATGAATATGCTCTGGTCCGGCAGCGTCAGCAAGGTCAGTCTCGCTCCTCTGTCCAAGAAACTCCATCTTTTTCACTACATCTCTCCAGTTCATAGCGTTCGGTTCATGTTCAGCACTCTTGGGCATGTTAAATAAAGATTCCAACACCTTCTGTGGAAGTTCTGACTTAGAACTTCTGGGGCCAGTCAGAGACTGTGCTTGGGAGCAAGTGAGAGCCTCGGAATAATTCCTGAAACAATACAGTGGTGAAATAGTTTCAAAAGATCAACACAGTAGTCATAATCAGAGGTTTCAGGAAATATGAACCTCTTTCAAATAGATGGATGCCGAAAATCCTTATCAAGTATCAACTGAACTTGTTTAGAAATTTAATCGCATTCCATTGAAATGAAGATGTAGAGGCCGTTGAAAAAAATTGATGTAGAGAGACGGTTAAGTCTCATCCTGGAGAAATAGGTAAGCAGTGGTGAAATCAACAACCGGAACAAATTACCTCCAACGAAAGCCCATAGGCCACACATTATCTGAAATCTCGCTTTCAGATGTATGAGAAGTTGAGTCAGATGCCCTCTCAGTCAGCTGTTATAAAAAAAAAAATGTGAACCATAATAAGTTCACTGTAACAAGTTGAGGGCAGGTAAGACAACTTGTCAGCCTAGAAAAAAGGTTGTAATATACCACTGTTGCATTTTCCAATTTCAACTACTACTGCACAATAATTTGTTAGGTAAAAGAATTGCTTGCTCCTTTGCAAATTGAAAATTCAAAGCAAGTATACTTCAATCAACCAAATTCAATCTACTAGCTAAATAAACAATATCAGATTTCTGTTTTAACAGAAGATTTTTATGTACGTAATATGGTGTAGGGTTAATCGCAAAAGGAAACGGAAGATTGGTAGTCAAACAAGAAAAGAAAAATTATAAACGGCAAAGAATTATACTACAGAGAGAATCCGGGTTCCAAAGCAGGAAAATTGAGTGGCCATCCAAACCTTCATGCAGTTGCTACTTCAACTTTCCGACAGACCACTTTAAACTTTTGGTACATGTAGTGTACAGAAAATGCCTTACAATTACAAGCCACATAAAAAATATGTATATCTATACAATACTAGGCCATTTAAAAAAAAAGAAAAGAAAAGAAGATAATACCAGGCCAAAGAAAACCAATACAATTATAAGCCACAAAAGTAGCATAGGAGTTCCCTCTGCAAACATGTTGAAAGGTCCAATCAAAAGTGACAAGGAGAACCGTTTAGTTGACTGCAATAAATTACTAAATCCATAGCTAGCGAAGAATCAAGGACCTCTTTGGCAGGGGTCAAAGACCTCTGGATATAAAAAGTAGCCGGATACAGACATCCGAGTAAGAGATATCTGGTTTTTGTTTCCAAATTCGGAGGGGGATACAATTTTGGCCAGATAAGTATATCCCTTGGAGGGTGATATAATTTTGACACCCCAACCCCTGGCCAAATATTTAGACCCTTTATATCCGGCTTCAAATAACAAAATTGCAATTGCTGATTATGGAAATGCCACTACTATTTGCGGAAATGCCATTATTCATCCATATCCCCCTTACCCAACAAACCCTATATGACTAACCACTTTATACTATATCTCCTTCTTGCGATATCCCCTTAGCCCCTCTAAAGTTTTGACCGCTAACAAACCAGCCGCAACAGTAAAATCAGCATAAGCAGCAGAAGTAATCAAGGAAAAAATTGTGAGACCCTTATCTATTCTAATATACAAGAGAGCACCAATTTGGTCTCTCTTTTTTTGTCATTGTGCCAACTTTTCATCTTCCTATATTATCCTTCCATAATTTTTCAGTTACAAGTTAGATATCCTTTGACTCAAATAACTGTAAGGAAAAATGAGTAAAAAATGCCCACCCACAAATTACTCCACATTGTAACTGCAATACACTATTTTCCTTCAAAAGGCATAAGTCATAATTTCTTTAAACTTTCTGAATTACGAATTGCTCTCTTTCATGGGACTTTGACAAGAAAGAGTTCTCATAGGCAAAGGTAGATTTGGATGAATTACACTATTTTATTGTCATTTGTGTTTCTTTTTTTCATCATACCATTTCGAGATGTCGTATTATAAATTTGACTTGCACAAGCATCGCATGCGCCCAGACCAAGGTTGTGAATCCCGTACCGTACCGGCCGGTACCGACCGGTACGTACCGGATTTACATGTAAACGGTACCACCAACCTATTATTTCGTTCCGGCTCCAATACCGGCCTTTACCGGTCGGTACTGGCAAATCCGGTCAATACCGGCCGAGATACATTTACCGGGGATTTCGTCCGGGAAATTGCAGAGTGCCAGTTACGCACTGCTATAGCCACAAAACCTCCCGATCTGTGTCTCTAACGCACTCAACTCGTCTCCGGCGACCTCGTCTGGCTCCGGCAATCTGTGAAACTCGTTAGAAATGGAGATAGAGATGAGGAGAGGTGGATGTTGTAGTTGCAGAGGAGATGTAGTTGCAGAGATCTGGGTTTCACCTTTCTAACAAGGGAGAGAGAGAGAGAGAGAGAGAGAGAGAGGGGAGCAGAAGAATACCAAGTGTGCGGCGGCTTGGAGAAAAGTAAAAGAAAAGATATGAGTGGGATGTTAGGGCTGATTGATAGATATACATTTTATAACACTATGAGACCTTACAAATTTTTAGTACTACACATTTACCCCCACAAAGCTTGCAAACCTAAGGTTTAGGTCCTCGTAATAACTTTTTGGTACTCTAAAATATCTGTAGTATTTTATTTTATCATGAATTAGATGACATGGAATTTTTTTTTGATATATTTATACATACATACATATATATATTTAGGTAGTAGCGCTAAATCCGAAACGGTACCGGTATCTGTCCGGTACCGTACCGTACCAATAAGAAAACCGGTACCTTATCCGGTACGAGATTCAGAACCTTGGCCCAGACTCTAGAACTTGAATAATACTACTGAAAAGAGATTACCATGATCAATTTCCCTTCTCAGGACTACAAAATTTATAGCCCTACAATAAACGTAAATACCATGTCTTCCGACCAAAATTGCAATAAACATTCATGGAACTTACATCATCACTGCATTCAAGAAAGAATTGGGTATCTTCTTTGTTGTTGGCCGTATGTTCACAAGATTGATCCTTCTTGGACAGCTCATAGGAGGAAGCAGATAGTTCAAGCAAGGCATTCATAGCCTGGAAAAATAAACATGCTAAAGCAAATTATAACTGTGAATATAATATTTGCATGGAAACCATCTGATTGCAAAAAATGTAATTGTCACTATCTGAAATGGAATAGCTATTGGCAATGCAAGCAATGCACTATTTGCTAGCAATATGCAACAATCCAGACCAAGGTTTGCTTCATACGACTGCATATTACATGTGAATGTATCTTTGTGTATTCTATTTAAAGCCTAGATTAGGCGTATCTTGATACTCTATTTATGGCATAGATTAGGCATACCATATCTCTTTGTAATCTTCTATTTTAGGTATAGGTTTCTAGATTTTCTCTATTTAAGCTTGTGATTAGCATTGTAACTTTATGATCAGTAATATATCAGTTTTCTTCTCTCCTTTATTTTGTCACATGGTATCAGAGTCATAGAATCTAGGCTTGTGGGATAATCGCTCTCCTGCGGATGGCCTAAGCCTCGCTGCCGTCCGCTGGGCACTCATATAAAAAAAATTCATGGTATTTCGGGCTTTGTTTCTCTGATTTTGCATCTCTGTAGTTTTGTCTCTCTGATTTCTTACTTTATTTCTCTGGTTTTACATCTGAAATCTGCATCAAAAATCCATATGTCACTCTCTCTTTCTTCTCGAACATCATCGAAATTTGCATCTTTTAGATCTGCATTTGAATCTGTATCTACTGAATTTGCCTCTGTTCTGCAGCTGTTTGCATAAGTTCTGGCTTCTTAGCTTCCTACCTCAATTTCTCTATTTTAGTCATCATCTCACCCCAGACGTAGTTCACCAGAACCCTAGTGTCTCCAGCGACGCGATTACAAGCATCGGTGACTCTGTTCATCTGCGGCAACCTATGTTTGAAAAGATTCAGTCTATTTTTTCAAAGTATCCTTGCCAAACTCTCGATGCTCTCTACTCTTGCATCTTTTTTTTTTTTTTTTTTTTTTTTGGGGGGGGGGGGTATGAATCCTTGCGTATCTATCAATATCCTATAGCAATGTGTTTTGCCTTGAAAAGCCTCCAAATTGTCAATCCTTAATTCCTAGATTTTTCACTTTTTTTAAACAATAAAAAAAACCACCACTTTACAGGTGTCCCACCCAAAGGGAGAAAAACAAAAACAAAAAAACCCCCCATGTTTAAATACTCACAAACCCACGTTGGCATGCCAACAAAAAAACATCCATACACTCACCACGCCAATTTACAGCAAACGGGGAAAAAAACTCCCCACTCTCCACGTTCAAACCAACTCCCCACTTGCTTTCTTCTTCCACTATTTTAACTCTTCTCATGCACCATTTAATTCACATCACACCACTTCTGTTCTCATCAAACAAAATGTTGCCATCCAAACAAAAAAGCACTATGAAGCCAAAAGGGAACAACCGAAGTTTACAAATTTTGACAAGTACTAAATGTAAGTCCGCCACTCTATCTTTATCGTGTATCTTCACTTTTCCCCACATTCCCTCTCTTAATTAAGGTTGTTTTGACCTTTTTGTTCTCCAGATTTTTTATTAGAGGCACCAACTGCCAGAACTACACCAAATTAAGTGATTGCCCTATTCACTACAACATTTGGTTTCATTTCTCATCCACTGCTAAAGGTTAAAATTTTTCATGCATTCATCATTCATGTACTTTTCTTGTTTTCCCAACCTAGAGTTGAGTTCTCAGCAAAGGCAATTGTTAAACGTCTGATTGATTTTATTTTTTCATGCCTCCTTGGTTTTTTAAAGCTCCCACATTCCCTCTCCCAATATACTGCTGTGTACACACATTTTGTAAAGGGAAGCAAAAAATATATACCTATAAAAGATCTCACATTCATGTGTGTTAATTATGATTTCCTTCTTCGTAAATTAGCTAGTTTCATTAGAAATGATTTATTGATTTACGGAAACGGAAAAAACACATATGAACTCTCTTTTTTTTCGCCCCGTACATAGAACGGGCACAACGCTAGTTCTATTTAAAGTCTAGATTAGGCGTATCTTGACACTCTATTTATGGCATATATATGGAGTAATCATCTCTCTTTGTAATCTTCTATTTAGGTATAGGTTTATATCTTTTCTCTATTTAAGCTTGTGATTAGCATTGTAACTTCACGATCAGTAATATATCAGTTTTCTTCTCTCCTTTATTTTGTCATAATACCATATTATTATCAGATAACCAGAGCTTAAGCTCCACTTCAGAACTTCTCTAATAACATGCTAGGCACCAGTCAGGCCATGAGCGACTTGTCTATGTTGATGACCATGGGCTTTTAAGTGTCGTCTAGTAACTTTTGCAAACATCCATGGGCATGGCTTCCTTAGATGCATTATAACATACATGCAAGGAAAAAGTGTTCTAACGTGCTCTCAAGTCTCAACAAGCGATGGCTCGTGAGTTTATGAAACAAAACCAAGCTGAGACAGAAATTTTTTGTCTATGCTTATGCAAAGAACACCAACCTATACAGCTTCACATCAATCAGAAAGTTACCAAAAAAAAAAATGCAGCAGATGTAATTTTGTCAATAAAAAGACCCATAAGCTTGTAGGGGTAGACAAAATGAATATCGATTTGGAAGGACTTGAAATGAAGTGTCCCAGTGCTCACCGTTTCAACGTCATATCCGCATTGAGCTGCAAAGATGAGCATTTCAAGTCAGACATTACATGAGTGAAGTTCATGTCAAACTCATCACAACCTTTTAAACCAAATAGAAGTAGTCATTTATGATCATAATTTGCATCTTATTTCATTAACAATACTCGTTTAGGCAAATAGCTTTGCAAAAATCAAACCAATCCAACCCATAGAAGAATAAATCAAAACAAAAAATCAGGGGCAAACTCATAGGTGGTGTTCCTCGACGTTTATCCTAGCCCATAACATGGAAGCTACCTTGAACATGTATGAAAGAAATTGATAGAAGATGCAATGACTTACGTTGATACTCATGATGTATTGAACCAAAGTGTTAGCCCCAAGCAGAAACGCTTACCAGTCATATTATAGTAAATCGCATGAGCTGTAGTTTCTAGCATATCAATTTGGTATAGACTGATAGAAATCAAAGCCTGTTCCAAGTTTACTCCTTCCGTAGTTTTGTTTGTAAAATTCCTTTATGGTCCCTAAAACTTTACTTACATGTTGTTGGCCCAGATTACTGAGCATATACATTACATGCATTTTAACAGCCGCGTGCAGCATACATATTCAATGAAGGGTTTCTGTATGGGGCGGCATGCTAGTACATGAAAAGTAATTTCAGTTAACGTGACATGAGAAATTCTTCATTGTTCATCACTGATGCGGATAAAAAAAGAGGCTCTTGCCCCCAGCAATAACACACAAATAGCCAAAAATTCTAAACTTCATATACCCAAGATTTTACCTAACACCCAATTTGACATCACACCACATCGCGTAAGCTCTAAAACAGAATTGCAATCATTGCAACAGCATCAAGAACTTACACAGTACGTCTCTAACCACGGCCATGCTCAGCTCGCAGTCGTCACCAAGCATCGAGCACAAAAACTGCTCAGCGTCTCCCTTAGTCATCACCTCATCAACAAACCCCTCATTTCTCCTCAAACCCTTCCTTGGACTTGCCTTCACATATTCCTTCCCCAACACGTTAGAAACCGTCCCAGTAACAGCAACAACCTTCTTTCCCTTCCCCCCTCCAACTCCCCGTCTATTTCGACCGCAATTTGCCTCCATCAAACCCTCTGTCGAGCTTGAACCCACGCTCGAGCTCAACCTCGCACTCCCACTGAAACTCGAACACTCCCCCAATCCTCCGAGAATCTCCGCCGCCTTGTTCAACTCCCCGTTCGACTCTCGATATGCCGAATCAGCTTCCTCGATCGAAACCGAGGTAAAAGCCTCCATCAAATTCTTTAAAGCCCTGGTTTTTTCACTCTCCTCATTGTCAACGGCGCCTTTAACGACGCCGTTTGGATTTTGAGGCCGCGATCTCTTCTTCTTCTCCCTCGTCATGTCACAAACTAGTGGCCCACTCTCTGAAATGTACAATGATACAAGCAACTGAACGTATGTATACCTATAGATGTTTGTGCAACAGCTATTTACATCGAAAAGAACAACAAACCGAGCCGATCAAACTTAGGAGAACGCCATGATCAAAGAAGTTACGCAGATCGGTGATTACAACATTAGGGTTAAGCGAAATCGATGGTTTGTGATGGTTGAAACCCTAATTTGGGATGGCATAGTCCAAATTAGGGTTTTTGAGAAAGAGAATTGAGAGTTTTGCGGATTTGATGGATTCTTGAATTGGGATTTTTTTCCGATTGGTGAAAATGATCGAGATGAAACAGAAGATGAGAGAGAAGGGAATTCCAAAGGAGGTGCTCCGAAGATTACTGGATTTGAGGAACCGTTGGTTAACAGCTCCTCTTTTCTTCTTCTTTACTATAAATTTGATTTTTTTTGCCAATTTTCCGTTTAATTTTAGCAATAAATTTTAGCAACTGAATTGTTAAAATTATTTGAAAAAACTCAGCCTAGTATCATTAATTTTTTCCCCTTATTTGTTAGTATCATTAATCCTTAAATTTCTGCTAACAAATGTATTTTTTTGGTACCCATTAGCAAGAGCAATTCTGGAATATTGTGTCTCTGTCTCATAGTCATACCAAAAGTTTTATTCTGCCTCATTCCCAACTTTTTATTCCATCCGGTGGAAACCTCAATGCTCAAACTAATCATTTATAAGATTCGAGTATATTAAAATATATCTTGTAAATTAACAATAAGGCTGAGTTTCTTAAAATCAAGATTTGATAAAATCAAGGTTGATTTATCAAATGAGAAAGAAATTTGATAAAATCTCAGCTTTTTGAATGCAAAAAGCTAAGATTTTATCAAATCGCTTCCTCATTTGATAAAATCAGGGTTGATTTTATCAAATCTTGTTAAAATCTTTTGGGTAACTCAAGCCTCGTTCCGCTTAACTTTTTGCACTTTTTAATTATTGTATTTACTCGGGAAAAAATTGGTATTTATTAGTTTTGTATTAAAAGATTCTGTGATTCATTTCGACGAGAGAAATTTGTAAAAAGTAAATTATGACCTAAAATTGAATAAAGACAAAACTCGAAAAGTGCAAAAAGTCACACAAATAAGTGAAGCGGAACAAGGCCTCGGTCGTTTAACAATTTTTTAGTAGGGCAATCTAAAGTTCCATATATTAAACATTGTACATGAATCTTATCTTTCAACACGATTGCAAAAAATGTATTGAGTTAAGCCTTCCACAAGCTTCCAAATCCTTAGGTTATAATTTTTTAGATTTTTATCTTTTTCGAAAAAAATTGAGAGTGAGGGAGAATATGAGAGGGGACTGGAGATTTTGAGGGAGAGATATATGGCGAGCGGGGAGTTGGAAGTTGGGTTTTATTATAGATATAGAAGATTTGTTTGTATTTTTGGTAATTTTAAATCGAAGTAAGAGTGAGTGCCAATGAATAAGTGGAGTGTGAAAACCATTTCCCAACTTTTAATGCTGTAAACGTTAATTTTGTTTGTGCTGTCATGAAATCTTGACTACTCCTATTCAACATGAATTTCACGTGAGTCATTTTAGTTAGGATACTGATGAAGCAATTTCCGGCACTCCTCAAGCAATGACCTGCAAAACAAAGTTGAACTAGGGACACCAGTGTGGTGTTGGCCAAGTAGCCTCCGATGCCTAAGTCAGTAGATTGTTTGTTGCTGTGAATTTAAGCTAGGTTATTGAATGTATCAGTATCACACCTACCTTCTTCGGATTACATGGTTAGTTTTTATAGGCATTCGAAGTAGTAGAGTCCTTTTGGGACTTGGAGTCTTGGCCCCCAGCGGATAATGCCTATCCTTTTACTCCCCTTGTGTATTAAACTTCTTATGGAGTTTGGATAATTTTCTGATTCCCCTTGGGGTTATCTTATTCCAGTATCGTCGTCATTGGAATCCTCTTAGCTTGCTTAGGTTTAGCAAAGGAAACTCATTTTGCCTTTATGATCAACTCGGTCACTTTAGCTTTCGAGCTGATTTATGGTCTGAGCTGACTTCTTATTCCTGAGCTGTTCTTGAGGTCAGTTCGGACCCATCAGATACATACTCCTATTTCAACACATTTGACTTTAGACAGGATGCTCATTTTTTTTTTTTTTTGTGTAGGTATTCACTTGCAGTTTATTTGTGTTTTCTTGGAGATTCCATTCATGCCCTTTTAGTCAAGATGTCCTCGAACAATTGAACTCAATTGCCTTTGAATTCGTATCAGATATCAAATTTTTTGCCCGGCAAATGTGGTTTAAAACTCTACCACTCTACTTGTTCCTTTCTCTCTCTTTTTTTGGCAAAAAATTGATGACTAATGATATCCGAATGTAAATCATGTTCTTCACATGTCCATTTCGATCATCTTTGTGTGCTCTGAATGAATCTTCAAAAGTGTAAAACTACATGACATTGGAAGGTAAGGAAACTAGAGGGGAGTCCCCTTCCATAATCATAGGCGTTGGTGTTCCGTGTGAGTACGAGATTGAAAAGAATGCATTAGATGGATGTCCAAACATTGAGAAGGAAGGACGCTTTTAGAGGCAAAAGGCCGGGAAATACCATCTATGATCCATGGATCTCTGATTAGGAAACCATATCCAAGCTTCGTGGCTAGTCTGCACTCTTTGGACTTTTCAAACTTAGCAAACTGAAACATTTGAGTAGCTAAAGGAAAGGAAATCAACCGAGACCTCATTAGTAGTGGCGAGTGAAAGCGGGTTGGGGTTTCGGGGAAAAAAAAATACAAAGCTTCATTTCTTAGCAAAGTGTTCACTTCTTTTTTGCTAGATTTCATTCAATTTGTGTTGTGGATGATGGAAAAACCAATAAGCTACGGCTTCAAATCAACCCTTTTTATTAAAAAGGAGGAAGGGCTTCTTTTTCTTTTTATAGGGAGAGGGGTTTAGTTTGTAAGCGAGCTGCGCTAGCCTATTATGTTTTTTAGAAGCAAGTTATGGTCTAACCCCTAACCTAGGTTGGGGCGAAAACTCCAAAACTTGTGTTCTTCTCTAATAATAAGGTAAACTCCAAAACTTGTGTTCTTCTCTAATAATAAGGTAAACTCCAAAACTTGTGTTCTTCTCTAATAATAAGGTAAACTCCAAAACTTGTGTTCTTCTCTAATAATAAGGTAAACTTTCAAGCCCCTTTACTTTCTTTAGTAAAGGATGCCATGAGTTATAATTTTGAAAAAGTTGGAAGACCTGGCCATAGAAGGTGATAGCCCTGTAAATTTGTTCCCATGATTTTTCATAGTAAAACGCGATGTGTTCAAAATCCTGATCTTTAGGGGACCACCTCCTCCAAGCCTAGGTATTCCCCCTCCGACCGATCGTATACAATTACCGTTAGGGAAATGTGAAAAAAAAAAACCTTATTTAGGGAGCACAATAGAGAACCTGAGATCCGATGCCAACAATCAGTCTAAGGAGCGGAGCTTTAGATCCTTTACTATGCCATTAAAGATAAGTTGCCTCTTGATCCTTTCCAAATTCATCCCCAAAAGTTTCTTCTAGTTGAGATGAGGATTATTTGACTCTCCTGATGGAAGCCATGTTGCATGTAAACTTCAAAAAAGGAAATTTTAAGCCGACAACTTGAAGAATAAGGTGAGGTGGGCCCTAAACCAAAACCACAGAGTGGTAATATAACAAAAGTGCTAGAATTGCACATACTTGCACAAACACACGTGCAAGTATATTTGTGTAAGGTTGGGTGTTGCAATAAATTGCAAGCGTGGTAATAAACCAGAAGTGCTAAAACTTTTCACTGTTTTATAAGCACAAACACACTTTGTGTAATGGTGCGTTTGCGTATAAGTGCGTGTGTTGTGCGGCAGGCCCCCTAATGACCCAACCGCAACCCAAGATTATCGATGGCCATGATAGTGGAGAAGTAACAAACCAAACGTATGCAAAAAAAGGGAGAAACCAAACTAAAAGCATAAACAAATAAGAGAGACGCCAAGATTTACGTGGTTCGGCTCACGGATGTAACCTACTCCAAGGGCAAGGAAACGAGAGAAGATTACACTATGTGACGAGAACATGCTCCGAAGAGCTACAATGGTGACAAACAAACAAAGCTCTCGCAGGAGACACTTACCAACCCCAAATACAAGTTCTCTCACCAAAACCCAATTGGAATCTCTCACCAAGACAAATTCTCTCTAATCAAGTCTCACAAAACCGCTAGAGTTTTTAACCAAGAGAGCAGAAGGAACAGAGTTCCACAGACGTGACCGAATGTCACACAGATGCAGATGATTCTCAAGAAACCCAATGGTTTCAATCAGAAAGAATCGCCGAAACAGATAATCTTCCAGATGACTAAAGGCCTATAGAACCCACCATACATGGAGCAACCAGAAACAGATGAAGATCTTAAAACAACCCTAAGTTCTTCAGACGAGAACCCCTAGGGGCCTCTCAAAGGGATGCACTCAAGCAGTCCAAACCCTAATGGAGAGAGCAAGGCTATATTTATAGCCACAGAATCCTTCCTAAAGCCAATACTTGCCCAAATAGATTTCCTTACACCCCGAGACATAAACCAATAAGGAAACAAATCTTTAGGAAGTCCAAGACCCAATCAAAACAGAACAAAATCAGCTAAAACTCGTAAAAACGGACCCGGTGGTCCGGACCAAGCATGCTGCAAGCTTCCATTGTGTACTAGATTCGCTGGTCTAGACCAAACATGTTGCGACCTGCAATTTTGTCCTAAATTGCTCTAAATTGCCTAGTCCGGACCAAAGAAGCCTTGGTTCGGACCAACCATGCTGTGAACACCAAAATCGAGCCGAAATTCCAACAGCATGTTGTTGCATTTGTCGATCCCATGTACATTGTGAGGTGTTCAAGTGTGTGTAATTGTACATGGGCTTCTTTTTTTTTTTTTTTTGTAAGTTGTATGTAATTCTAACTGTTTTACCCAGTTGAAGACAAAAAATACAAGACTCCAAGAGCCTCAACAAATGCAAATATAAAATACCTAAAGCTAATTGAGGTTGCTCATCCAATACTTTATTAATTTTTCTTTCCACCCTCTCTCTCCCACTCCCTTTTAAGAAATTATTTTTAAGATGATAAATAGATAGTATTGTTGGAATGTTGAATGAGATGCGGAATTGTGGATAGCAAAAAGAAAAAATGTGCACCGGTCACTAGCGTTTTTAGCTAAGAACGACTACACTTGCTCTCAACAATAATAGAACCCATCTAGTCCCCAATTATTGGGGGTACGACGGGGATGATTGGAAACAACCTTAAGGCTCCTAACCTTTGGCAATATGCACAAAATGACTACTCTCATAATACCACTGAAACTGTGGTTCTCCCAAACCTTCAGGAACCGAGGAACTACAGGGGAGTACTAATGATTTGGCAAATGACATGGCTCAAGTTGTCAAAGTTAAATCTCATTCTACAGGTTATAGTCTCTCTTTTTGCATTTAAAATTTGAACCCACGAAGTACGAACTACCGCATGATGTAAAGTCTGTTTACATATGTTAAGCAAATTTGAAATGGAAGGAAAACAGATCCAAATGTAAACAAAATATAAAAACAAAAGACTGCATTGGGAATTCTGTACTACACCAATAAATGTGATGGTTCCAAGAACACTTGCATTATTCATGCGGACAAAAAAAATGGAGACTTAAAATCTTGAATCTCTCCTCAAAAAACACCAATGTAGAAAGCAAGTTCTGGATTTGATGATACACTAATATACCGGCCAGTATCGACCGAGCCATAGATAAATAATGATTTTTATGGTGTAAAATTCCGTTACGTAACGACCGGTAGAGACTTGTGTCAAGACCGTTCTTGCAGCCGCATGTAATCGGCATAGAAGCGTGGGGTTTCTTCTTGATGGGCTGTGTAAGCATACCCTCCATGGCTAGAGATATCAAGCCCAGCAACTTCCTCATCTGTAGATATCCTCAAAATCCTGAGCTTATGAAGTGCATAGAAAAGTGGGCCCATTGTCACGCTAACCCAGCCCACAATCACCAAAACCTCAATCACTTGGCATCCAACAAGGCCCCATCCGCCGCCCAAAAAAAGCCCATAGGGCCTTGTCACTCCACTCTCACCGGAGTCGTAGGCCTGAACCACAAACTCCTCTTTCGCGAAAAGGCCCGTAAAAATCAAGCCCCAAGCCCCACACCCGCCATGCAGTTGCGTCGCCTCTAGTGGGTCGTCGAATTTCAGCTTCAGGGCCAAGATGTTGAGCCCAATTAGAACCCAAGCCGCGAAAAACCCGCAGACGATTGCGGCCCACGGTTCCACCATTGAGCAGCCCGATGTGATCGCCACGAACCCACCAAGCAACCCGTTGCACACGTCTAGGGCGTCCCAGTGGCCCACCAACAACCGACGGCCGAACAACGTTACGAGGCCAGCCGTTGAACCGGCAAGAGCTGTAGTTACCGCAGTACGGCCCACCCCAGTCCAGTTACCCTGAGCCGTCGCATCAGGGTAGGCCACGAGAATTTTAGCGTAGGAACCAGGGTTGAACCCGAACCACCCGAACCACAATAAGAATGTCCCAAGCACCACTAGAGTCGCATTATGACCTCTCATTGGAACGGGCTTGCCAAAAGCATCGAACCGGCCCACTCTCGGGCCTTCAATTAAAGCACCCCAAAGCCCAGCAATCCCACCCACCAAATGCACCACACCACTCCCAGCAAAGTCAATTGCGCCCGACCCGAAAACCAAGCTACTCGAGCTCGGGCTGAGCCACCCGCTCGATGACCAGACCCAATGGGCCACAACCGGGTAAACGAACCCGGTTAAAAAGAACGAAAAAACAAGATAGGCGCTGAACTGGGTCCGCTCCGCTATGGACCCACTGGTGATACCCGCAACGGCAATGGCGAAAGCCCATTGGTAAAGGAAGTAGCTGTAGTCATAGGAGCTGTTTGGGATGTCTTTAAGGGCGAAGAATTGGGTCCCGATAAACGGGTTGGAATTGGACCCGTCACCGAAGGCGAAGGCGAAGCCGAAGAGGTAGTAGGAAATGCTGCCAACAACGGCGTCGACGACGTTGGTGAGCATTATGTTCGTGGCGTTCTTGGCCCGGACAGAGCCGGCGCAGAGCATGGCGAAGCCGAGCTGCATTACGAAGACTAGGTAGGCTGAGAAGAGGAGGTAGATGGTGTTGATGGAGTCTGTGACACTGGTTTCCCATGAGGCCTCCATTGATGAGAGAGGGGAAGGTAGAGATGGAGATGGAGATGGGATAGAATTGGTTGGTGTGGTGTTGAAGGGAAATTGAGGAGATTTAGCTAGGGGGGGATTTTATTGGACTCGGGTTTATGGTATGTATGTTGAATGGTAGATATTAGCTTATGACCCACTAGTAGGACATTCTTCCATTTTTCAGAATTTCATGTGGTTTGACTAGTGGTGCATTATAATTCAGTGATTTGGATCTGGGTTGATAAACTTTGAGGTGAGGTGTTTCTTCATTGGTAGGACTAGGGACATGGACATGGACCAGTGTCCAGTTTTTTCTTTTCTTTTTCTTTTTTCTTTTGTTTTTAGTCCCGTCCGATCTAATTTTGAGCTTTTGTGGACTCATGTCAATAATCGGTATCGTATATTTTGATTACAAAAAATTAGCTGGATAGTGATTAGGATTTAGGATCATCAGGGTTGATAGACTTTGAGGTGAGGTGCTTCCTCATTTGGTTAGGACTCGGGACATGGAAAAAAATCTTGGTGCCGAGTGGGTATTGCCACTTGTCACTCAAGCATGATCCGAGCCGCCTAAACGTGTTTTGGGCGGTCCAGATTGATTCCCTCTCTCTGCTCTCACCCAAACACACTCTTTCTTCCTTTTCTCTCTCTAAAATCCGGACCGTTGGATTGCGTTATGGACGTCTGAGATTACCGAGCGGATACCACATGGGGCAATACCCACTCGGCACTGAAAATTTTCTCGGGGACATGGGAGTCATGGGAGTCATGGGACATGATCAGGCATGTCTCCATATCCAATGGGTTTTAATTCTCAATGTGAATCATGTTTCTATTTTTATTCTACTTACTATTTTCTCAAATGTAAAGAAGGAAAATGCACTTATCAAAATGAATTGTATCATAGCCGGTCCGAGACAGTCCAAATCTGAATAACTTATTACTTCAAAACTTTTAGTGGTCAGAGTTTTTAAACATATCCGAACCATTAATTATACTAATGTATGGTCTGGATTTAGATTGTTAGGTGTCATCAAAACTTAGACTGAAGAGAATTCGAACCCTAATAAAATTTGAAATGTTAAGTACTTAGAAAACTTACCCCGAAAGTGTAATCAGTGGTTCAGATAATCACCTAAGTGAATTTGAATCATTGCCGATCAAAACAAAAAAATCTGAATCATTAATTTCACTTTCAAAGTAAATTTTCGGAATAAATTTTCTGGGTATCTAGCATTGTTCTATAAAAATATAGAAGAAGAAGGGTAAACCATTAGAGACTCAAAAAAACTCAATGAAGAACATTTTTTTCTCTTTCTTTTGATACATTGGGAGACATAAGAGACATAGAAGTTAGTTTTTCGAAGCAATTTTGTTCACCCTTTTCCAAACCACATAACAAAAATTTGGGTTTTAGAGCTAAAAACTAATCACTTTCCAACGTCCAATTTAGTTGAATTTTTCCATGCCCTCCTAGAAAATTGTTATGAACAACATGAACGGGTCTGATTGTCAATGTCGGCATCGGAGGTAGGAGGGTAACGTTCACTCTTTTCGGGAGACGTTGAACAAAATTGCTCTTTTTTTTCTTTCTTCTCTCTTCTATTAAGGGATCACACTACAGTAACTAAACCATAAGGGTCCGAATCCTCTTCGGTCCAATATTTGGATTGGACGAGACAATTCTTAGAGCATCTTCACTCCGTACACAAATTTTTACTTAAATTTGAGTAAAAATTTGATTTAAAACTTGATTTGGTATGGTCTCTTCGAACTCGTACTCAAATTGTATGGTGAAGATTTAATCCACAACATTGAATTGCAAAAAGGTAAATAGCAGTTCAACAAAAGACTCTTGAAAATTTGGTTCACATCAGATTTGGTGAAATATTTGAGTAAAACTCAAATTTGTATATGTTTGGGTAAGGAGTGGAGGAGGGTTTTGGATGATTTTTACTCAAATATGAATTTCAGTCTAAATTTGAGTAAGGAGTAGAGACACCCTTACTACACTATATGAGTATTGGTTAAATCAATAGTTTAAATTTGTTAATCAACTCGGTTCGATTCTGTTGGGTTCGATTTTAGTTTATGGGTGGAAAAAACCGAATTGGACCGAACCCAAATAAACTTTGGCACTGTTTTTAGGGGGTGTTCCACTAACAAAAAAATACTGTAGTAGTTTTTTTTTCAAAAATCGAGACAAGTCATTTCTCTCACAATACATCGCGTAAAAAACTGTGAAAATCCATTTTTATTCTAAAAACCACCCTTAGTGGAAAGCGCTCTTAATTTTGGCCCTAAGATCAATTAGTTGTTCCAAATCACATCATCCTGGTTAAATATCTTCCCCAATTAGAAAATCTAGGGTTTGCCTGGTTAAGCTCCACGGGGAATTCCTCCTACTCTCTCTCTCCCTGGGTTTATATAGGGGTCGTGTTCGAACCTCAAATCCTTTAATTCCGGTGAGCCTTCGCTGGAGGAGTTCGAATCTTTTGGATCGGAGCTATGAACCCGTTGACGCTAGTGAAACGGATACAGAACATCAATTCGAAAGAAGCGTCGTTAGGGATTTCCGAAGCAGCTTCGTGGCACGCTAAGTACAAAGAATCTGCTTACGTTTTCGTCGGCGGCGTTCCCTTTGATCTCACCGAAGGCGATCTTCTTGCGGTTTTTGCACAGTAAGTACTTATTAGTTCATCCTATTGACAATAGATTATACTGTGTTGTTACACGTATGTTTATTCACGTAAGTAGGACCCGAAACCGCTTTCAATTCTCGGTTTTGTGTTTTTTTACTAGTTTGGGATGTTTCCCGCTTTCAATTCTTGCTCTACGATCACCCTCTCAATTCTCGCACTTGCGAATATTAGTAGTTCGGGATCGAAAGACCTTTCACGCTGGAGCTAATGGTCACGCTTATACCTTATGCGACTTACTTGGTTACATTTTTATTTATTTATTTTTTTGATAACTGGATGGTCTGGGCCAGCTTACGCGCATCTCCACTAATCTATGTATGCCCCGCTACACAAAAACAAACGCACAGGGAATGGAACCTTGGTTACATTATTACCATAAGTTGCTAAAAGCCTAAAACTCAATATCTGTAAATGTTTAATGGAGCTGTACTATAAGGTAGTGTTTTCATCTAAATATCTATCAATGGAATGCTCATTCCTCGGCATGGTAACAGAATGAGCGTTCACCTTGGGGGATTATCATTACGGTTGCAATGTGCAGTTTTTTCTTTTCCAGATAACAAGATGCCGGAGTGAGTATTCAATGAGAATGACCATTCCATTTTGTCTTCATTCCAGTGAACCAAATGCTGCCTAAGAACACTAATTTGGCATCACAACACTGCGTTGGAATCATGATAGATTGGTTCGTAGAAACTATATTTTGCAATGGCTTGGGTCTGAAAGTTTGTATATTACCCCCCTCCCAAATGCAGGGGGTAATTTTCCTTTGTTACTGTTTACATAATAGTTGGCTAATTATATGTCTGGCATTGTACGTGAATGAGCATGATTGGTATACTGGTTGTATTCTAAGATTTTCGAGCACGAAGGGAGACAATCATAAGTAGACACACAATTTCAAATGCTATTTATCGCTGGCTCATATACCCACCTTCTTTGTCACCTTTAAACTTAAGTTGTACCACGGCACCTCTCATGTTTGAAGTAGTTGCAGTTGTAGCATTGCACTTGGGCTTGTCAATTGACTCTACAATGCTTGGTTTTGGTATAGTAATTATATCAACGTAAGAGAACCAGAGGCAACATTACCGCCCATAACCAACAAGAAGAACGACTAATGCATTACTCACAAAAAGCTTACCCTTAGCTGTTAGCTCCTTCGGTTTGATATCTGGACAAGAGACCAAGGAAGACAACGGCAGCCCATTGGTGGGGTGGGGTGGGGTGTGTGTGGGGTTTCAATGCTTACCTCGGCTCAATGAATGGCCTATGAATTCTACATAGTCGATTGTTTAACGAAAGAAGCTGGCCTTTGGGGAGAGCCCACGGAAAAAATCTTGCTCTTTACAACTACAATGAAAGAAGGGTACCTGTACCTACTCCCTCACCTCACAATTTCTGTTTGCTTGTCCGACATTTCTGATTTTGCAGCAGTACTTGAGTTGCGGATAGGTGAAGAATGAGAATTCCAACTTGATTTTAGGTTAACTCTGTAGGCTTTGAATATCAAATTATTGGACCATATGTTAACTTTGAATTATGGAACTTTGACTATTGCTGACCTAGAATGGACTCTTATTATTTATTTAAGGTAAACACTATATTCTTAGTAAAGAATGTTTCAACTGCATCATTTGGATGAGTTATCATTCTTCTTATTTTTTCCGTGTGGCTCGTGCCATTCGTTTACAGTATATTAATCTGATATTGTCCTAACTCCTAAATCCCATCATGTTTTTTCGTCATTTTATTTTATGAGAGTTAATTTATCCCCTTTTGCTCCTCTTTTTTGTTGTAATTTATCAGATGTGGAGAGATTGTTGATGTTAATCTTGTCAGAGACAAGGGCACTGGTAAATCAAAAGGTTTTGCCTTCATTGCATATGAAGACCAAAGAAGCACAAATCTTGCTGTTGGTTGGTCCCTCTCTCTCTAGATGTTGCATGTTAATGATTATTATATTTTTTGGCTAAGATTCCAATTTATGTTGTAACTGTTGCTAACTGAGTGACTGTTTGATCAACTTCACAGACAACCTGAATGGAGCTCAAGTTCTTGGTCGAACTATTAGGGTTGATCACGTTAATAAGTATAAAAAGAAAGAGGAAGAAGATGAAGAGACAGCGCGGCAGAAAAGGGAGGCACGAGGAGTGTGCCGTGCTTTCCAAAAAGGTGAATGTAATCGTGGAGCTGCCTGCAAGTTTTCCCACGATGAACAAGTAAGATACCTGATTCTCAAATGAAACACGTTTAGCATTTTTACTCATTCTGTTGCTTTGGTTATTCACCCCTACCACATGCACTTGACAGTAAATCATTGCTTCAATCTTAAATTGGTTTGATTACTTCTGTTGATGAAGTTGAGAAGAACGAGTCACTGCCAACATTTTCTAATAATCTCAAAAAGCATTGCTTGTACCAGTGAAGCTTTGAAGTTCATAATCATGTTAGCTTTCCCCATACTTGTTCCCATCTCTTTATGAAACTATCGAGGACAGAACATTCTTTTTGCTTAAAGAGTTATTATTACGCTGCAACTACTGCTCTTTTAGTTTCTCATTTAGAAGCATTACGATTTAGAAATACGTTTAGAGGTTAAAAAATTGGATATCCATGCAATAACTTATACTTGGCTTGTTTCTGAGTAGTTTTTGTTTTTGTTTGGGGATGGGCAAAACAGAGCTTATGTCTCAATATGAAGCTATCCAGAAACAGTGTACTCTGGGTCCTGTGGGATAATGTGCTTACTGAATTTGATTCATTTTCTCTCTTTATACAGAGAGCTGCAAATACTGGCTGGGGCCCTGAAGATAATAAGAATTCAAGATGGGGTCATGACAGGTTTGATGGTCCAACAGTGACTGAAAAACGACCTGGCCCTTCAAATCGCATTCCAGAGTTCGCCGCTCAAGAGGGGCTTAGATCAAGTGATAAAGATGGAAGAAGTTTCAGAACGAAGGGAAGTGAAATAGGCAAAGATAGTTACAACAAGGTGAAAGAAGTAAGATCCAGAGATGAGGACCGATCAGAGTGGAAAGAGAAGGAGAGGGGTCAGAAGGAAGATTATTACAAGCAAGCAGCAGAGAGAAGACCTCCGAGGCATGATGCTGAACCAAATTCTAGAGAAGACCATGACAGGAGGGAGGAAAAGCGGTCAAGAAGGCATGAGCCAGAGTCCGATCACAAAGAAGACAGAGATAGGAGGGGAAGGGATGCTGAACCAAATTCTAGAGAAGACTATGATAGGAGGGAGGAAAAGCGGTCAAGAAGGCATGAGCCAGAGTCCGATCACAGAGAAGACAGAGATAGGAGGGGAAGGGACCGAAGGTCAGATCATGATAGGGTTTCTTCCCCACAACATCGTCGTCAAAGGTTGGATGAAGATGACCGTCACAGATCACGCAGATGAGTTCTATTTTTTCAGAGCAAGAGTTCTGTGTTCCAGAAATTACTGATCCACCGGAATCATGTTCGTTTTTCATTTGAGGGTTATGATCCTTTTTTGTCCTCCTTATTGACAGGGTTGGAGGACTGCACAGGGGTAGGTCTTTATTGGGTTTTCTCATATGCTTCCCACAATGGCCTGTGTATGTTCTCAACCATCTGTCCTATCCTCCCAACATGACTAGTAGGGTGTGATTGTCTTTTTTTTTTTTATCCGCAGTAGGGTGTGATTGTCATTACAACTAGATGTATTTTTTTTTTTTATTATTTATTTTTTGAACTGGAAAAAAACGGTGCTCTAGTGGGGGCTTCATTGCACCGTTAGGCAAGGGCCCCGGGGAAACCAGTTGCCGGCCCAATTTAACCCAACCCAAAGGAAGGGACCTAGCCACCGGGCACCAGCGGAGTTCATCATACCCCCCCCGGGCAAAGGCCCAAGAGCCTCCTAAGGGAGACAGGGGAACATAGCCACTTTGTTCTCCCCTGGGAGTCGAACCTGGGACAAAGCTGGGGAGGGCAGATGCCTCCACCGCTGGGCCACCACCCCGGTGGTCAACTAGATGTATTTAGAGCTCTTGAAATCTGTATATGGCAGAAAAGGAATTGGCCTTTTTTTTTTTTTTTTTTCTTGATCTGGAAAAACGCCCTAAAGGGCTGAAATTGGCCATGTTGGAGAAGTTCATTTGCTCCGTGATTGTGTTTGAGTTGTTGAAATTTCGAAGACTTGAAGCTTCATTTCGATATCTGCAGATCCCTTGCTCTCTTTACACAAATGTAATTCGTATCATGCTACATACGGGAATTGATTACTTAATGTAGGGCGTAGATCTACTTAGTAGTGTGTTATCTCACAACAGGTACACCAGCAAAAAGGAAATAAGCATTTACTAGTGATGAGCTTTGCATCGCTATATGTTGGGTTGCTTGGAGTCGGTCAGCCTGTAATGCTTTGTAGCCGTGCTTATGTCATATGCTAGTTGTTTTGGTTCATTCCTATATTATGTGATGTAATCTTTTTGCCTCCGAACTGTGAATGAGAACTTGACATTTTCAAAAAAATAAAAATAAAATATATGTTGGGTTGCTTTTCTGAAATCCAGGTCGTGCTAATGGAACAAATTTAAAGGAGTTCAAGTTTACTTGATTGCCCCATGGCCTTCTTAGTAGGGAACTTTATCCAATGAAGTCGATCGCACTAAACATTGTTATTGCAGAATTCACAAGTACGTTTTATGAGGGAAGATCGATGTTGTAATCTGCAAAGAAACCGAGGTAGTTGCGCAATCCCAAGCACTCTTATCATCAGTAATCAACCCTAAGTTTTGGTGCCTTTCTCCTGAGCTAGGCTCCAAGCCAGATTTTGTTTTTAGACTGGACCTTCAAGGTTCGCAGAATATGCACCACTTTCATATGATCATTCACGTTAACCATACAACTTGCAACCTCAATTTTAAAAATGTCGAATGCTTGCATTTTTTTTTAACATTTTGTTTGTTCTCGAATTCTAACCATAAATGACTTCATTCTATGTAGAAGAAACTGGCCAGTTCATGGACCCGGGGACCCTGTAGCGCACTTAATGCGCTGCACCAACATCTCAACCGTCCAAAAGTGTTTTCAACGGTAGGGATTTAAATAGAACTCTTCGCTAGAAAACACTTTCAGCAAAGAGTTTTTTAAATCCGGTCCGTTGAGAGCACTTCCAGCAAAGAGTTTTTTTTTTCCTTCCTAAATCTCTACTGTCGAAAACACTTTTAAAAGGCCCAGATATGCGCTGTACGATGCAGCGCACTTGAACGCAGGCTAAGTCGATTAATTCTGGCAAAGCTGCTCCTACTTGGATCTGATTCTAATCCAATGATCATATCTTTCTAGTAATGATCCAGAGTATCGAGTGCAATTGGCAGAACTGCAGCTGTACATGTTTGAGAAAATTTTCTTTAGATCATAACTGTACAATTATGAAATCTGTTAAGTACCTTTCCTTTCTTATTTCCAGAAAGAGATGCTGTTCACTGTCACATATTATCACATCTGAATACATGTTCAATGTGCTGGAAGCGGTCGGGGTTTGAGCTTTTTGGTAAGTTCAGCTACATATTTACCCTGATGAAAGGCCTGTTGGAGTTCAAGTTCGGAGGGCTGACGAGATCCATCTGCCGCGTAAGTTCCAGCACCATATGAAGACCCACCCTTCACCTCGTTCATCTCAAACATTCCACTCCCGAATGTGTATCCGATAGGGACGAATATCATTCCGTGATGTGCTAATTGTGTGACGGCTGTCAATCTGAAAGAGGCAGAAAGTAACGAGTCATAAACCATCAGCTTACTTGCGATGAAGAAGAAATACAAAAATCAAAATTATATTCTGGCCAGTATAAAGTGTTAACTTGTGAAGCTACAAACAAAGTTGATCCCAGAAAATCAACCCCTCGTTTCCTTTCAAAAAGACATGGATAACCAGAGTACTTCGTCTACATTGTTGGCACATCAACGTATCCTAAATGTACGTCTTTCGTTTACTGATTCCTCATACTGACGTATATTGCATCGTTGCCCTCTCATTAGTAGGTCTCACGACGCAACAAATCACATTAATCCAACTGACCACGGGACATTTTAAATCATCCCACTGTAACTTCCCAGTAGCTCTAAGGGATTAAAATATTCCCAGCATTAACCTACCAGTACATTAGATACAAAGCCGCAAGGTACAATAAAAGAATTCAAGTGAAAATAATCATCAACGTCATTGGTATCCAATGCATGCATTATACGTGTTTTTGTCCCATTATTACCACACGACATTAAAAAGCAAATGCAAGTAGATAAGATGCCATACTGGCATATGTGTCGCGGCTATTAGTACTACAGCCGAAGTATGACAAAGGCTTGTGGGCTGTACTCATTTATCCTTGCCAAATCCTTATGTAAAC
Organism: Vaccinium vitis-idaea; assembly: GCA_963854785.1. Taxonomy (NCBI): domain Eukaryota; kingdom Viridiplantae; phylum Streptophyta; class Magnoliopsida; order Ericales; family Ericaceae; genus Vaccinium; species Vaccinium vitis-idaea. Next base: position 32,616,757 of record OY978223.1, on the reverse strand, counting down.
TTCTTAGGTATATACAACCATCCTCAACATCCATTCCCTTCTAATGCAATAACTTATTGTGGTGTCATATGGGCTTATCATAAGCCAAATCCACATTCTTGACTTCCTCTTAATAGTAACAAAATCCATTTTCTTTGGTGTGGGGTGGGGAGGGACAGAGAGGTGTTGAACGGTGGGTTAAACACGGTGCAACTACCCATGAATATACTAGTGTGTTGATATACCACCGTGGCTTTCATTTCCCCGCCAACTTTGGACTTCTCTTCCTTCTTGATTAACTAACTGTTGAGGGCAAAAGAAGCTCAATTCTAAGCTTCATTCACTATCCCAGGCGCTGGAAGGACTTAGAACAAGAGTTAGGGCATTAGGAAGTCCGTTCGAATCACTCGAAACAGGCTATCTGGATAGATGAAAATCGCCATACAACCAATCTCAATACTAGAATGGACTGGGCTAGCTCTTATCTATCCTTTCCGATTCATATAGCCAAGTAGCCACCAGTGCAATAGCCTGCAACTAGACATCCTCACACTTTTGAAGTAACTTCTACGAATTCCTGTATCTGTATCTATACCATATATAAAAGCGAGAAAGGTGTTTTTATTCGTGGTTTGAGGATTCAAAATGAACTTAAGTTTAACCGAAGGTCAAGACAATTTTTTTGCAGTTCTGTGATAGCAAGTGGGCCACCACATGATATTTCCTGAGTACTGCTCCTAACGGAGGTGGGCCCACCTATTCCTACCTCAGCTACCTGTCACCCAACCCCAACAGATTGAAAGTGGAATTCCAATTCTTCTTCACTGCTCAATCTATCCACCTCATTCATACAGATTTCTACAACAAGGTTTCAATTCCAAATTCCCTAGGCCATTCATACCCATCATCAAATAAAACAAGAAAGTCAATCATACAACGTGATTGAGATTCGTAATACTCAATTACTGTAGAAAAAGAAGAGGTTAACAGCATCCACGATATCAAAATAAGGAAGTAATAATAAGTCTTATGAAATCATACTGAAACTTGCAATAATTTGGGATCACTACATATGTAAACCGAATGAACTTGATTAGTAGTATGATAAGACTCAAATGCCGTTATGGAGGTGAACAATCTCAATGATTCAAGAAATCGAACCAACTAAAACATTTGGCAGGTTTATAAGGAAATGAGATATGACAAGAATAACAAGTCCACTGCTGTATAAAATTTACAGTGCCAAGCAGTTAAACAATGTAACTCAAATATGTGATGTAATTAGAAAATTTTAAAATAGGATAATAACGGTGACCGACGATATTAAGTGAGAACATAGACAATTTTGATACGCAAGATGTTGCTTATCAATAACGGTTTACATGGCCGACAAGTAACAACCAGTTTACATTTTGTTTTAAAAAGATGATTTTTTTGAAAACTACCTCCAATGTCACCCTCGACTACCACTTACATTGACAAATAAACCATAATCCGAATCGGTGAATGGAATCGTGTAATCGTTCGAGCGAACGCATGACTACAAGGATACACCGAGGAGTGGTACTACATAACAATCATACGCTAAGAAATAAGAAACAACTAACAAAACCCAAGAATCCATTCAATGCATTTTGACAAACAAACCAGCAACGAAGAAGAAACAAACAAACAAACAATAGCTTCAACAAAGAGGAAATTTACCAATTCATGTACATCCTTGATTGGTTTTGCAAGAAGTGTGAATGTAGTAATGAATGATTAGGGATTGGGGTCTTGAGCCTAGTGGTAGCGAATGAGGTGGGTTTTTGAGCCAAAAAAAAAAAACACACACAACCCAAAAAAAAAAAAAAAAACACGTTGCCTAATGGATTCTCTGTTCAAAAAACTATGGGTATACCACCTTGCGTGGGACCTATTTTAAGGCCCTACGCAAATGATCGGACCCGTTCAATTTGTTTAAACATAATTTTAAGAGTCTCCGTGAAAAATCAACTCATTTAGATATCGGTAAGGGCTTGATCGATTTATACAGTTTTTATCCAAGAGAATTTAGGGATAAAAATCGATCAAGCCCTTACCGATATCCGAATGAGATGATTTTTAAAAGGGACTCTTAAAAACATATTTTAAACAAATTGAACGGCTCCAAATGGGTCCCACACAAGGTGGTGTACACCTATCCCCATAGTTTTAGTTTTTTGAACAGAGAATTCGCTATCACTAGGCTCAAAACTCCAATCCCCAACTCATTCACTACCACATTCACTATTTTCACGAAACCAATAGAGGATGTACACGAAAGGGTAAATTTCCTCTTCATTGAAGCTATTGTTTGATTGTTTCTTCTTCTTTGGTGGTTTGTTTGCCAAAACGTGTTGAATGAATTCTTGGGTTTTGTTAGTTGTTCCTTAGCGCATGATTGTTGTATAATACCACTCCTAGGTGTATCCTTGTAGTCAGACATTCGCTTGAACGATTACACAATTCGATTCACCAATTAGAACCAAATGGGAATTAGTCAAGATACTGCACAATTCCCGTTCTAAAGCAGGTAGGCACAATCAGATTAGATATAGGATGCAATCTGTGAAAAGATCTCGATAAGAGGAAGAAGAATGACGGGAAAAGACTCACGCAGTAAGCTCCTGCCCTCCCCCATGGAAACCGGTACTCCAGAAGATTCCAGCAGGTTTGCCAGCAAGGGCTTGGGTAGCCCACAGCTCGTGAGTGGCATCAAAAAAGGCCTTAAATTGTGCCGCCATCACCCCGAAACGAGAAGGAAAACCAAAAAGAAAGCCATCAGCCTCCACAAGTTGTTCCGGCCTGATCTCCGGCACATCATTTGGTTTGTCAGGGGCCTTCATCTTTTCCAATACTCTATGTGGGAGCGTCTCCGGCACCTATCCCATCCAAATAGACAGCAACTCATAAAATGCATCTGAAAAAAAATACAGAAAAGGAACTCCATATTCCTTCTAATGGCCTGTTTTTATATTGGCGAAAGTATTTTTTGATAGTTAGATTAGCACCTTGAAAAAGGAGTTTTAACTCCTGAGCTCCTCCTTTCTCTGGGCACCTAAGTGCACTCCTAATGCTTTGGGTCTAAGGCCTCTTGGCTTCCAAGGGCCACTAGATTAACATAGGATTGGAAGATCCACATGTCTATCGTTCAAATCTAACAATTGATCAATTATAGTATTACATATTTGTTGAACAATCAAGGCAACAAAAGATTAACAATAATCTTGTTAACAAACAAATGCGATCACATTCCGACATATGAATGCAACAATTGATGAAGAGAGATTACCTACTTTTTGGACAACCAGACCGAATGTACCGTATCAAACATTAGCAAGCCCGCCCTATGCGCTCCCCTCTCTCCTTGCCTAGGGTGTCCAGATTATAGTGGCAGCAGTGGTGGGGACAGGGAGGCGAGCATATCTGAGAGCTCCCCCTCCCAAGTGAGGTCTTACTCAGTTTGCTGGTGCTTTGAGGAAATTTTTAGTAGTTTTTATTTGCCTTTAGTATTTAATTTGATTTGATTCTAGACAATCGGTTGGGGCTTGTGATCTTTCTCACTGACTCACACTTGGTCTTCTATGTAATATGGGCTTGTGATCCTTCTCACTGACTCGCACTAGGTCTTCTATGTAATATGTGTTAGAGAGCTTAAAGGTCAAGTCTGAATGAAAGATACAAGAAATCCTATTTTGGTGGCTTATTTGTTTCTCTCTCGTTTGCCGGGCTGTTTTTTTTATCAGCGTATTTCGCACGAAAATCCCGATGTGAGTGCCTTTAGGCTTTTCATGAATGAAATTCATTTTCATTGATCAGAAAACAAAGAACAGAGTATATCCTTGTTGATAATCCGACCAATCGAACATGGCCCAGCAGCAATCAGTTCCCCTAATACAGTAACAATTTGGAAGAGGACTTGTAATAAGAAAGAAAAACCTGCCAAAGGGTTGCTTCCACACCGTCAACGGCATTAGCTCCTTCTTGTATTTTTCGAGCCATATCCTCAACATGCCCGTACAAAGAGTAGAATCTGCAACAAAGAACCTTATTCAATATTTCACACACACCCACATACCGATGGAGAGTGAGAGATTAGCAGATTAGCTTACACTATGTAGACCTTGGTGGTGGACATGGTTGCATCTGAAAGACAATTGAGAGAAAAATGCGAACTAAAAATTAGCAAAGAAGTGAGAGACATTTGATCAAACAGGTAGTGGCGTATACGGTAAAAACAGGTGACGGATGCTTAGGTCATGTCTTTGGCTTATCTTTAATGAAGGAGCTGAGCCACGAGATAATGAACAATAATAGTAAGATAATAAGAGATGCAGACAGCTACAGAGAGGTAGAAGAAGCAGATTCGCCACGTCGGGAGGCCTTATCGGGATGATGATGATGAGGTTCCTCCACGAGATTTTTTTTTTTTTTTTGTACTAGTTGATGAATATCTTGGCTTGTGTTTGGAGTTTGGTCTAAAATTCGACATATACAGTGAAAATTGACATGAGTCGTGAATGTACTAAATATTGTGTTGGGGAATATAATTATTCAAAAGTCAACTCACATCATTCCAAATCCATAACATAATAATAACTCGAATACGTGCATCCCATGATAAAAGCATAATTAAAAATGGTAAGGTTTATATTCTACCAAAGTTAAAAGAAAAAAAATAAAGTTAAATATTCATCTTTCAAAAATACCTCTTCATAAGATGTCATTCATCCAAGTAAATGCCCCACACGCCAATCTACTGATGCTCTGTGCTGGGTACCTGAAAATGTTAGAGTGAGCTACACTAACCCAGTGAGAATTCCTCTACAAATTCTAAATGTATATATAATGAAATGAGCATGAGAGACATAGGATAATCTAAACCAACCAATGATTGAACAATATCTAGATACGAGCTAAATGAGAGATCAACGTCGTCATTTTTCATAAATCATCATTTCGTTCATGAAAATCATTTTTGTTAAAACCCCAAGTGTCCACGTATCCGAATCACCGGTTTCAATCTTTCATTTCAAATCTTTGTTATCCACATTTGGAAAACTAAAAATTTTAGGTCCCCTTTCGAGTATTTTCGGCCTCGTAATCCCTACTGAGCATTTAAGACGTCTCCCTGGGACCACGTAGCCCTCTGTCGAGATTCTTGGGTCTCGTTACCCTTGCTTCACAGGTCTCGTAACCCATGCCTAGAGTCGCATTGAATGGTGGCCCCAGTAATCAACAAACAAATCCAAATCATAAATATTTTTATTTATCAAAGTATCACGTGTCCTTCAAGTATCCGTTCAAAATATGACTCATTTTGTTCAAAAAGTGTCTTTTGTCCATTACATTACGTTATCAAGTGTCAAGTGTAAGAGGGTAGGCACAATTATCATCGAATTCGAGGAACAACAAACGATATGAGCAATGAACGAGAAATAAGTGCCACAACTAATTAAAGAAGCTTAAACAATAGATATTTCAAGTTCACGACAAAATCAAGATTTCATAACATTGGGGTACCAATACCCCATTTTATACTCCTAAAATGGGGTATGGGAACTAGTTGACTTAAAAAAAAAAGAAAAATAGAACTTTTCGGTACTGGTACCTGGATTTTGGGGTACCGGTACCATAGTGTTTCGAGCAGAATTTTTGACAAATTTTCACATTTAAGGGGATGTCAACCCAAGCAGGAAAAACATGAAATTAACCAAATTTATGCATCAAAATACTACACAAGCACTTGGGGAGACTGGAATAGGACCCATACCTCAAAGATTTAATTCCAAATCAAAGATCCAAGCAAACCATAGTTCTCCAACTTCAATCCAATCGAAAAGCCATGTATTCCTATGTTAAAAGCATTTCCTTCGTCTTTTAAAAAAAAAAAAAAAAATTAACGTGCAACACATGCAATATTTCCTCACAAGCTAAAATCTACAAGAAAATAAACAAATATGTTGTTTCGAGTCTTTTTCCGTGGGTAAATTTATCCTTAACAACAAAGGAAATACAAACAATAATGTTTTTTGTTCTTTGTTTTTATTTCCAACAAAATTTAACTATCCCTTGATAATTTTATTCGTATTAACCTTTCATTTGTATACTCTTTTACACTATAATAAAGTTGTAAATTATATTACAAAAGAAAAAAAAAAGTGTAGTCATAAAAAAACTGCGTGTGGGAAATTGGAAATCACGACCCTAAAATGAACACAAATCCTCAAATATCAATAAATACAACCCTAAGAGTAAGTCCGGTTGGTTAGTGGATTTGCTCTTTACATAATTGACTATAATTGACTAGGAGAAAAATTCACATGCCGAAAGAGTATCGCCACATAATACCCATCGGCACATCCGAGCCGTCTAAACATGTTTTGGATAGCTTAGATTTAAGGGTGTCATTTTTATAAATTTTGGGGACAAATTTACGCCAACAAATTTGGGCCGTCCAAAATACATTTGACGGCTCGGATGTGTTGATGGCTACCACGTGGCGATACCCTATCTGCATGCAATTTTTCTCACTATGGTACGATTTTGGAAATTAGATCGCAAGAAAATAATTTCTTGTGAATCTCCTAATCCCGGTCTGGTGCGCATAAATTCGCCCTGACTGTCGGAAAAATAAATAAATACACCAACAAATGCAACAATATGAATAGTAACACAATAGATCAATAAATCTAGACCGTTGGATCAGGCCAATAGCGTTTCACATCCCAACCCTCTCGTTTGTCCGTACTAACCTTATGTAAGCCTACATGCAGCACTCGCGCTTTCTCCCTCTGCACACCACCCTTTCCATTTTAGGTTTAGGGTTTCCACCACACCCACCCCATAAACTCTCTCTCTCTCTTCCCCCTCTCTCTAAACCCTAAGATCTGCAACAATGGTGAAACCGACCAAGACCGAGAGGAAAGCGACGTACGATGGAAAACTGTGCAAGCTGCTTGACATTTACTCTCAGATCCTGATCGTGGCGGCCGATAATGTCGGGTCGAATCAGCTTCAGAACATACGGAAGGGGTTGAGAGGTGATTCAGTCGTTCTGATGGGTAAGAACACCATGATGAAGCGGTCCATTAGAGTCCATGCTGAGAAAACCGGTAACACCGACATCCTCAACCTCGTCCCTCTTCTCGTGGTACGATTTCGGTCTCCGATTTGCGTTTTTAATTTTTGGGCTTGTTTGGCTGTCGAGAAAGTTTTTTGGAAATGGAAGTTTTGATCTGTTTTGTTGTGTGGTTCATTTCTGTTTTTTGGTTTTCGTTTTATAATATTCTGCTTCAGTAGAGTAGATTTTTATCTTTTCGTATTTTTTGAGAAATGAATGTGTAGGTTTGATGTCCTTTGGCATGTTTCGTTTTCGCGAGACAGTTTTATAGGTTTATCTGAGTTTTTGTCCTTTTTGGCCTGTTTGGTTGCCGAGAAAGTTTCGGAAAAGGAAGTTCAGATGGATTTGTACCTCTATGTTTACTGTTTTTTGCCCTAGGTTTTTTATATGAACACTAAATTTTTTTTGTCAGTGATATTCACTGCGTTTGGCTGGCCTTTTTAGAGAAAAAATTTTGACATATATTTTTGAGATAGTAATTTTAACATTTGGGTACGGCAGTTGTTCGGACTCACCGGTGATCCGCACCCAATTCGTCCTTGGCTAGTTTGATTCTGAAAAATAGTCTCGGTTATCTTCCATTTTTTTCCGAAAAAGAATAATACTCCTAAACTTATGAATGTCTATGTTTTGAAGAGTACTTTTGGTTTGTTTGGTTGACGAGAAAGTTTGGGCAGAGAAAGGTTTGAATGTCTATGTGCTTTCCCAGAGAAAGGTGAATTCTGGAACCTGGTATCGGGTTCTGAAAAAGTTTTCAGCTCAGTACGGTAGTTTATGATCTTTCATGTTTTTGGGAATAATCCAAAGAAACTTTTTAATGCCTTCCAAAACGATCTTACATGCATACCTATTTTGTTTGATCTTTTGAAAATGTTTGTTATTATCAGGGAAATGTGGGATTGATTTTCACTAAGGGAGATCTGAAGGAAGTGAGCGAAGAGGTTGGCAAGTATAAGGTATTATCATCATATCTCTCTGTCCTTTGTCATTAATTTAATTTATGGTATATACTATTATATTTGGGAATTCATAATTCGTCTCAGAATGTGAGCGTCATGAATTCCCTTTTTATATCAGGAATCTATATGTAAATATTATGAGTTTCCTTATAAAAATTACTCATTAAAGATTGATTCATGAGTTTTTTCCAAATATTATCAACTTTTGTAACATTTAAGGGGCACATAGCACACAGCCGCATACGTACGTATTTTGCATTTTGTACTCTTGCAACATGCTTTATAAACTTTAGCTGCAGATTTTCTTACAGTGTGGACCCACTCCTGTTTAACATTTTTTTTTATCCAGTATCCAAAATTCACATCCGTGTTCAGTTAAATACCGGTTCAATCATCTAAAAATTAAGAGCAACCATAACACATAACTCCGGATAAAACCAATCATCCGAGTCAACTGTGGTATTGAATTTTAGTACAACCTTTTCTGGACGTTTTCGGGAAAACTCTTTTTATACTCTTATCATTTCTCATTTTAGTAAGAATGTTCGGGTATGTGTTGATTTCACGAGACCATAATTTTGTACTCTAATATTTTTGTGAACAGGTTGGAGCTCCTGCTCGGGTTGGTCTCATTGCTCCAATTGATGTCATTGTGCCCCCAGGAAACACAGGACTCGATCCTTCTCAGACTTCCTTCTTCCAGGTCCCTTCTTCAATCCTCTCTCACTGCTTGATCACTTTTTCCCCTTAATCGCTCTCAACCCTTCAGTATTATTATTTCAGGTGCTCAACATTCCAACCAAGATCAACAAAGGCACAGTGGAAATCATCACCCCAGTTGAACTCATCAAGAAGGGAGACAAAGTGGGCTCTTCTGAATCTGCCCTTCTCTCAAAGCTTTTGATAAGGCCGTTCTCTTACGGCCTCATAGTCACCTCTGTCTATGACAACGGGTCGGTTTTCAGCCCCGATGTACTTCAGCTCACCGAAGACGATCTGGTGGAGAAGTTTGCAACCGGGGTGTCCATGGTTACCTCTCTCTCAATGGCGCTCGCGTACCCAACACTTGCTGCCGCGCCTCACATGTTCATTAATGCGTACAAGAATGTTTTGGCTATTGCCTTGGAAACAGACTGCTCCTTCCCACAAGCTGAGAAAGTGAAGGAGTACTTGAAGGTCAGACCCTTGTCACTATTTTCTTATTAGTCCGTTTATGAGATATGGTCTAAATATTTCTCCTATTATCTTTGATTCCACCACAAAGAGACAACCCGTTAAAGCGAATTTTTTTTGGGTCAAAATATGAAGAAATTAACTAGAAAACGAGATTACCCAGAAATATAAAACAAAACAAAAAAAGAGCTGGCTTTGATATTTCGAAAAACTTCATCGAAAGAAGGAAAAATCCACACAAACGCACGCGCGAAAACAGCTGGCTTTTGATATTTTTTTTCCTTTGCTTGTACTCATAACTGGTAAATCGTTTGAATACTGTATAATTGCAGGATCCAAGCAAATTTGCTGCTGCCGCTGCTCCAGTTGCTGCTGCTGCTGCCGCTGCTGGTGGACCATCAGAGGTTGCAAAGGAGGAGAAGAAGAAAGAAGAAGATGAGGGTGAGGAATCGGATGGAGGAAATTTATTCGATTTATTTGCTGATTGAGTTTTCGATCTGCTAGTAGTTTCAGTCTGGAGTCTAGAAAATACCAAAGTGAATGGTTACTCTTTGCCACGTTTTTTTTTTTTTTTTTTGTTTAGGACTTTCGGTTAGATGCCTGTCTGTCATTTTGAATTCAGAGATGGTTTGCATCCTAATCAAATGCTTCAATCCTTTCTTTCTGTTGCAGTTCTTTTATGTGTTGTTGATTCTTCCCCAGTTTTAGCTTTTTGCTGAAGATTCGTCTATGGATGAATCTTCCGTGAAAGGATATGGCAACCTCCTTGAGTGTGACCAAACAAGGCCTTATCTGTTGGGTAGCTAATTAGGAGGGGTCTACATGGGCAGCGTAACACGCGGTTCGTGCAAGGTCACAATGTCCTGGTCATCAAGCCACAGAAAGAGGAAGTTCTACCTACTAGTTCACCCAATGCTGAGTTCATATAGTGAAAAGGTACCATTTTATTGAGTTGGGGGAGTCAAAATCCCGACATTAACCAAGTCATTAACGTTCTTTAGGCCATCTCCAATGGTGGAGGAGTCAAAATTGTGTTGCTATACAACACAAAAGTGTAAGAAGTGAGACCCAATTTTATTGTTAAGTTGTTAGGTAATTAGATGCATTTGTGTTCCAATAGTGTAACTAGCGTTGTGTTGAATTAAATGAAAATCCAGCAAAAAATGGTCTCACAGTCCAAAAGGCGAGAAGTTAAATATCGCTGTCACTCCTAAGTTTTTAGAGTTTGGACCCCACTGTTGTGGTTTCAAAAGGCAAAAAATGAAAACTTTTTTTACTTTTCAGAGCTTGGGCCCCACTTAGCTGTGGTTTCTGCTGATGTTACAGTTTGACTCCTGAGTTAACATTTTCTCTCTCTTGACACATTTTTAGCTTCACCTTAATTACACTATTGGGGGCAAAAAGAAAGAAAATGTTAGCTACTGACCCAATTGCTGACTAATTTGTGCCTTTAACCCTATTATCGGGGATGGCCGCTTGAGCTAGACTCAAGTTCTAAAAGATACCATTAGAAGTTGCTAAACTAACAAAGTTCCCTATAGCTTTCTGTTGGTTTTAGGTACACCGGTTGTTGTGCACACGCCTGAAACAACAAGATTTTCGTCCTATAATTATCGGGTGAAAGACCAGGGAACTTTGGCTAGCTGTCGTGCAACAAGATTGTAGATTCAACTCCTATGAAGAGGAAGATGATACATTTGTCAACGGCTTAAGAAGGGGTTTGGGTAGTATAAATGAACGTATGGCAAGAAAAAAATTTACTCGCCGAATAACTAAGTAAGATTATGCATTCCAATTTTGACCATAATCCAACAAAAGGAAATAACTAATTATTTCTTCTCATGATTAAATTTTTTACTAAAAAATACTCAACTTAACTTAGAATTAATTACTAAATCTCTTTGATCCTCGGCATTGACTGTAAGTGTGAAACTTGTTAACTCTTGCTGGTTACCTATTTTTTATTTTTTATTTAAAAAAAAAATCCTGCTGGTTGCAATATAATAAGAGAAGTTGAATGCTGAAACATGAAACAATTGATTTTACTATGAAAAAATTGATAATTATCTGTTACTATAAGGAATTCTGTTACAAGGAAGATACATCTGTAAATCATTCTGGACTTTCTACTCAGCTATCTTTTATTGCAAGAATTTTAGTCTAAAAAATAATTGAGATGATTTAAATGACAGCCTCCTGGATAAAAATAGCAGTAACGTTTTCAGGTTTGCTGCTGTAGATTGTTCCCTCATTCGAGACTTATTACCTATATGACTGTAGTATCCACGCTTCATCAAGCTCCCGAAGCAATGATATCTGCAAATGGAGCCTTGATACTGCGCCATTAGCAGGCACAAATAAAATCACAAGTCCGTATTCTTGTTTCCAGCATTTAGACAATTTCGAAAGACACGAATTCCCTGCCAATCAGACAATTATAATCAGCGAAATAATTGAGGTTTTCCTAAGCAAGCAGATTGAAACTATGCCAGTAGTAGCTTTGTAAAGATATTGACACCAGGACACAGAATAAGGAAGCTAGAATTCGTTTCTTCTATACCTGCAGAGCAAATGCAATATCTGCTTCATCTACATTTAGTGTTACTCTTCTTAATTTGTCTTCTCGAGATTGGCCGAGTTTGAGAAGACCCTGCAGTTGAATCATTGAATTTAGATTTTCGTATCATTTCCATCTTACTATTTTTGGTTGTCAAATTATTTTGCTTTCCAGTACTGTGGTATCATTTCCCATTTTGAGATAAGCTTCATGTGCTCAATCTAAATTTGTGAAGGTAACATGGCAAAACAAAAGAATTCAATGAGATATTAAGCTCACCTGGTCACCTAGTACTCTGCACATGCTAGAAACTTCCATATTTCCGACCGGTGGGATTAATATTAATTTGCAGATATCCAAGTATGATTTACTGAGCTGCACGAAACAGGGAAATTTTTTTTTTAAAATTTAAAAGCTGTTTTCTTATGGATCTTTTGTAGTGGAATATGTCAGATATATACCTCCCCTATAGTTGTATCCTTCTTTCCACCCCGGAAAAGCTTCACAGCAGAGCAAAGTATAATCTGAAGTCATTGGAAAAAAAATAAAAATAAAGTAGTTATATACAACCAACTAAATTTTGAGCAAGGAAAGATAACAGCTTAAGTTCCAACAGGCTCCATTCTTATCAAAGATGGTTTGTGCAGTACAAACAGTCTGAAGCCCAACTTATGAATTATGATGACCGTTACACCATGAGATGATCAAAGACAATCTAATTTACCTGAATTCGAACTGTAGAAAATGTGCATCATTTGATTGGTTTAAAATTAAGACATGACTGTTACTCATGCTTTCAGTGATTGATACCTTCAAATTTACCATAGCTCAATTTGGATGACATATTGTGTTGTTTTTCTTTAGCCACCTCTACTGCTCTTCCTAGCAGCACGTAGAAGTTCATAAACAATGATAGGGCACAAGTGAAAATTTAGTGACAAAAGTTTAAATGATGCTAGATCTTCTTCAGTTGCATCTTATGTGACTGAAGCATGGATCATACACTCAAAGCATAAATTTTTATGCGTCGACCTATCAATATGCACACAGATCACTTGCTCAATTGATTCTCTTTTATCAGAAGGAACTTACCTGTTGATGTTGTGGAAGAGATCGTACGGTGTCCACAACTGGTGATCTGTAGGTCTTTGACAAAGCAATAGCCATATGGTCTACCCTCACCTGTAACAAACTTCAAAACTTGTAAAATAATAAAGATGGTATTGACTTTAAGGAAGAAGCGCAACAAAATAAGGACAAATGAGTATTTCCATATACAAGGAAATATTTAAAACCAGGGAGAACAAAAAGAAAAAGGAATTTTGACATAAGACAACTGAAATAGTTGACAAACAAGAACCTTGGAAAAGCATAATTCGTGGGAGAGAATTGTCAATTCAAATGTCTACCTTGATCTATAGATATTTATATTTATGTGAATTTCTACCGACTTACATTATTCATTATGAATCACACATAGATAGAAAACTCACACTCTGCTAAATTAAACCCACTTAATTACAAATTTGTATGATCATTATATAACAGAGGGAAGATAGCGCGAACAATTAGTTTGCATAAAAAACTTCAATATTGGCTACGTCTTGATAACATGCAATCCACACGGAGTCAAGGTTTGCATTTGGCTTGTTATTCTTAATTAATCTTGCCCTTGGATGGCACCATAACTGTGTAGTGAGACACTTACGGACATACTCGTTTTCAGTATCATTCTTTTGACTTGTTTATGCTTGGAAATTGGAATGGATGAAGTTCATGTAATAGAAATCACTTACAATATCACCATTTTGCTTTATTAAGTCACAATCTGGAGTCCGATGACCATGGAATCCACTCTCTGTTGATGACAAATCCAAATTGCACACTGATTCCCTCAACTCTGCTTCTAGCATGTCAATTGCACTCCTGAAACAGAATTAAAGAGGCGAGGTAAAGACATTGCAGTTCACAACTTGCCGAAACATTTTGTTAAGCTATGCAGTGAACAATTTTATTGTGTACTATGTTGAACTATACATTTCAACCTAAGCAACTAAAATTAGAGTGTCAGCTTATGACGCCAATGCTTAAATTGTTGCTGTAATTTGTCTGGTTTGAACTCTTTAAAAGTCCAAATCTATTATTCATTAATAGATAGAGGTTACCTATTTTGCCCACTCTTTTAATCATACTGCCTTGCCCTTCAATCATTACTTCTGAGTTCTGAGCGCCATTAATATAAATGAATTTTGGGCCTCTTGAGTCCAATTTCTGGCATAGGCTACAACTACAGACTAAAACTTTTGCAATAAAGACCAACCTGCAGACGCACATTGCTTTCCTCATATCTCCAGACGCAGCTGCAACTTTCTGCACAGTTGGAAATGCTATCATTACCTACAATCGAGATATAATTCCAATATTTTCACATTTGGCATATGGTGGCAATGTTTTACAAATAACTTGAAATATAGAAAAGTGAGGCCGCATCCCTAATGTTGAGGGAATAACATACTTCCTCCTGTGCTCATGTTCATTCAAGCAAATTTTTATATAAGGATCCTTGTTCAAACTGAAGGCTACGTGCAATATTAAAGAGAAGCTGGCATAGTTTAATTCAGAACATGGTGTGAAGTCAATTGTGGTAACTTACTCTGGCACAGAGTTCCAAGGCTTGCGGTTGGAAGACAGTGTAAGGAAGAGCCTGTAGGAAGACATAGTATTAGGCATAGAGTCAGTAACCAATAAAGACAAAACTATAAGATTATATTTCGGAACTTGAAGCTTCCACTCATATTTTTCAAGGTACCTTGAACATTGAGGTACCTCAACAGTTAAAAAGTACTCAGATGTTTCAGCAGTTGAAGGAGAAAAGTCACAATACTGACATAGGGTTCCTACTGAAAATACTGGAGGTAATTAAGCGGCAACTTGGTCAATTATCCACTTGTAATAGCAGACTCATAATCTATAATCTCTCATATCCTCAACCTCAATGGTTACCCGTGTTTTGGAAAAAAGGTATAATTTTCTAACCAAGTTTATGCAGGACATGTCTAAGTTATAATTTTAAATCCGTGTAATCATTCCGATGTGGCAAGAACATACTGAGAATAGTCACTTCCAAGGTGCTTTCCATTTCGCTAAAACAGAAATGGTAGCTCAGGGGTCTTTAAAGATCCACTTAGCATGGTATACAATCAAATGAAAGAACACCAATTGTTACAGAAAAGCAAAAAAGGAGCAGGAGAATTACCAGTAACCTCTGCTGAAGAATTGCTATGATCTGATCCTTGGAGTAGGCCCGAAAAGATACCACCATAGGCTTGCCTAGCACAAGAAAAAGTAGAACCAAACAGTTAGCACAATGACCAACCAACATAGCAGAATTTTCTCTTTCGGCAGTTCAACCATGTTAATGAACAAAACCAACAAAGTTGTTTGGATAAAAATTCAAGCTCAAGTAGGCAGAATTCACATCATTAAATTTTGGAGAAGACCTAGCATCATAAAGGGGGTCTTGAAAGATAATATCTGTCACCAGACCTCTTCATATCTAAAGTATAGAGAATTAAATTAACTGATTTAAGCAAATATCGAACTTACAATTCAACGACTGCAGTCTTGGAAGAAATCGATCTGCTAGGTCTATTGCATTAGCTATTCCTGAAAATCAATTAGAGAATGAGAACCTTACAAACTGGCAGCTAAGAGTTATCTACTTCGAAATCAAAACTAGGAACATACATCACATACAAAAATAGAAACGATTAAACAAATGTAGTCTGTTATACCTATCAATATACATCTAGACGATGGCAAAGTTGTAAGCATAAAAAGATCATGAAGCACAGCCCCGTCTTTAGTTATTAGATAGTCCAACTCATCAGCAATAATCAGCCTGTAAAAAGACAGATATCTTCCTCAGCACAACCATACTTTCGGTGACTCTGAAACACTTAAACCAGTGTCTATTTTCTCATACAGAGAGATCTTGCTCTTGTCGTATTCACTTCAACATGGGAGCCAGTAGCTATATCAAGGGATAAGTAGGCCATATATAGGTGCTAAAGATTCTATGAAAAAATGAACAGTAGAAGTGTGAGGATGTGTTCCTTACATCATCTTCATACCGGCTGATTGCTGCTTTTGTGAATACAAGTTTTTAAGATTCTGTAAAGGTGAAGTAGTTTTCTTTTGGGGTTGGTCCTTTCCAAGTATCTGCCAAAACTAAGCAATGTAAGTATAAATGATGTTGTAGAATTCAGGCATGAGAAGGAACACTGATTTACACTCCGAATTTCTAAGTACCTTACTGAAAATGTCAGATGTTTTTGTAAGAGTAGTACAGTTTACAGCTAACACATCTGGTTGCTGAAAACCTGCCTGAAATCAAGAATTGTAATTCAATAAGCAAGAGAGTTAAGAAACTTAAGAATTACAGTTTAATGAAAAATTTGCGTTCATGGTTAAGTTGGCCAATTTTAAAATCAACCTGCACACAAGCAATGTTAAAGGTCGATGTCAAAGGGTCAATCATGACATAATGCTGCTTTTCTAGGTTCCATTCAAAAGCCTCGCAAAAAGATTTTTTTTATCTGAACTTGCACAAAGATTAGCTGAAGGTACTTCCGGTCAGCAGGAAAAGTAAATTTGACCATGACTAAAACATACGTCAATTAACATGAGCCATGCCATGGACATCCTTGTTCCATTGCTTGAAATCATTTGAGAAATCTAATCAATGGACAAATCCCAATTTGTAGAACTTCAGTTAAAGCCAATCAGCTTACCTCCTTTGCCCATTTGATAAGAGACTCTTTAACTCTTTCCATTGAGAGTGATTTTCCAGTCCCAGGACACCCACACACGTACAAGCTCCCAGCCTTTTCTTGTTCTATGCATTGTTTACAGAACTGCAAAACCCTTCTCTGCTCATCTTCCCGGCACACAAGTGTACATGGTGCCGTTGATACATGCAGTGTATCCTTCACCGAACTCAGCTGCTCCACATCTATTGCATAAAATCAAAATATAACACCCAATTAACAAAAGAAACTAAATGCGTAACTTGTATGTAAAGCACTATGAAGTCTGAATGGTTCTATTCACATCAGATAGTTTTGGAATCCTCGACATTCAAAGCTTGCAAGTTGAAACACTATCGATATGTACTATTTCGTTGGGCAACTCTTGTATTCTTCTTCATCACAATGAAACAAAAATGCTGACTGCGAACATAATTCACATTGACGAGTTACATAAATCTTTTGCTTCTGTATATTTGTGCATTCAATTGCTTTATTTTCTACATTCTTTTCCCTTGGGCCTAGATCCTTTGTCGAGCCTCTTAGGAATCCACTTATTCGCAACATTTAACACATAAGCCAGCATATAAACATTTATGACACAATATTAAATTAGGACTGATCAAGTGAACAAAAGAATACATAGTAAAAGCGTCAGCCGGAAAAGTCCTTCAGTACTGATTTCACTAAAGATAAAAATTCAGATCAAACTTGCCTCTTGGATTCCATTTTGGTTTCTCAATAAAAGCATCGGATAGTTTTTTCCCCAACAACTCGCCAGATTTTCCAAGCTCATAGCCTCTTTCGATTCTCTGCAAAGTGAAGTGAAGTCAAAAGAGAGTTGGTGAAAACAATATGGCTCAGTTTTGATAGACGTGGATTGCAAAACTAAAGTTGAGGAACTTTGAATCACTTATAGCAAATTATTAGTATTTCATATCCATCATAATAAAGACGAGCATAATTGCTATGGACGCATATGAAAATGCACATATTTGGGCACTGATGTGTCCGAAATTGTCCAATGCGTGTGGAACCTACAACTAGAGTGTGAGACGCACGTGCATCGTATGGTTTGGACACATCTGTGCATGATCTGTGCACTTCTGTCCATGTCGATAGCATTGCTCTAATAAAGTGTCGAAATCTCAAATTCCAAATTAAATATCCGCATATAAACAAACTATCACACCTAAGTTTGAGCTATGCTTGTGCAGAAATGTCAGATGTATCTATTCATTTCCAATCCACAAATTATTACATTAATCGCAACTGAGCCTAATTTTCAAAGCATAAATATTAGCAGAATCGAGTTACAGTACTCACATTTGCAGGGCTATTGGGGCTACCACTGGTGCATCGACGAGGAGATTTCCACTTTGTCGGAGAGCAAGGCTTCGGAGACGGCGTCGTATCAATCGGACCGTCTACTTCAGCAGCCGAATTGGATCTCAATCTTCGTTTTTGAGGAGTAACGTCGCCACTGGATCTTCTCATCTCTCCTGATTTATCAACCTTGACGGCGGATTTGGTACGCTTGAGTTCATCGACGGCGGAGGACGGCGGCGATCCATTTCCGGCGATGCTCGGCATGGTTGGGCTGCGGCGAGATCGAAGCGATTAGAAATGTGCAAAAACTGTGAGAGATTATGTGTGTGAATGGAATCGATTTCGCTGAATCAGTGATAGATGTAATCAGATTTAGATATAGGCAGCCGCAGGAGAGAGAGAGAGAGAGAGAGAGAGAGAGATGGTTTTAGCGGGAAAGATGTAACCGTATCACGTGTGTTTCCCGCCATGCTATAGTGTGATTTTGAACTTTGCTGGGTAAAATTTGGGAACATTGCAAATTTGTTGCAATCCTTCTATTGCCTGAGCGGACGTTAAAAGTACTTCCTTATCGATGGGTGCATTTTTATCGGAAAAATATCAATTTTATTGTCCGCCCCTTTAACGGAGGGTAGAATTTTCTAATTTGTTGTATTTAATCTTATTCGCCTTAAAATCTAACATTTGTTTAAGGGTGTGAGCAATGCAGTTTGATCCGGTTTCGGCATTTTTTTCAAATCAAACCGGACATTTCCATTTTGAATAGACATTTGAGCGATTTATAACGGTTTTCTGGTTTATTAATTGTGCATAATGACATAAATCTAAAAAACCTCGTATACGCGGTATATAGTAGTGAATTTTTTTGTGAAAGCTTCATTTATATGTATATAAAACAACTATGATTTCTATAATCCAGATTCATAAGTCCATCTTTAACAACTCTATAATTTCTCAAATATCAAACTCTGGGATAAAGTAAGAACCAATTAACACAAGTTACGGGGGTGCTCCACTAACAAAAAACTTTTTTTTCCAAACACCGAGACAAGTCATTTTCTCACAACACATTACATAAAAAACCGTGAAAAACCAATTTTTTCAAAAAACTAGGTTAGTGGAACACCAAAGCGTTAAAACTAGAAGAATACTCATAATTTTTTATGGACTAACTTACTATTTTCTTGTATATGTGAGACGACTAAGCTTAGTTATACAAATTTTTTTTTTAATTCCGGCTTAGACAGTCCCAAATCGGACCAAGCTGGTTTTTTCGGTTTGTCAACAAATCAAACCGGACCAACCGGTTTGGTCCAATAGCGATTTTTAATTCTGATTACCGGTTTTTCCTTCCACCCCAATATTTGTGAATATTATAGAATCTTATTTTCAGACAGTAATAATGGAGCAAACTTAGACATGACAATCAATTTTTTTTTTCAGATTAAAAAAATTACTTCCATATTAGTTAGCTTCGACCCATCATTTTGGAAAAATTTGAAGCTCTTTGAGGTTGTTATGAAGTCAAAGGTTCTGGATTTTAACAATATCTTCTCCGCATCATTTCGAACACAAAAACTTATACAAATATTCAAATAATTTTGGATTGTTTGGAATATATGGAAAAGAAAGGAAAGAAAAGAAAAATTAAAAAAATGTTCCCTCCTATTTTTTGGTTTAGGAAGAAAGTGAGAAGAAAAAACAAAATCTAGTTTTGAGCACGGTACATTTTCCTCTAGAATCGAACAAAATCAAATCGAGTCTCATATCTCAATCAATTGGGGTCGGCTATATGATTTTTTTTTTTCTTTTATCGAACTTTGTCCGGGATACCTCTTTCCGAAGTATTGAAAACAAAGAAGAAGAAGAAGAAAGTGACCATATTCCACTTGCACGTCGAGAAGGACTAGGGCCACTTGGGCTATGTGGATATTTTCACTCTACAAAATAACCATAAAGTCCTGACATTTTCAATTGTTTATTTTGTTTTTTATTTTTTTCCAAAAAGCACGGGTTAAGGGTATATTTTTCAATGAACATGTACTTGGCGCATTAACAAATTTTTTAACGCACCACTAACCCATTCAACTTTAAAACCAGCGGGTTGGTTGTTTTTTTAATTTTGATGATTATAGTTCAGTGTTAGGCGGGTTGAGTCGGTTGAAAAAACCTTTTCACAACATTTTCAGTGGAAAGATAGAAGAATGAAATCATGTGGGGTTGATATGGTAGCTAGGTTTTGATTTTTACTTAGAAATGGTGGTGCTAATAAAACATAGTAGAGTTTTGGGTGTCCTAGGCCCAATTGTCACGTGGGTGTCCTATATATTTTTGTTGGGGATGTGTATTTTTTAAAGTGTTTTTAAAAGCATCTCCTATTCTTTTGTCCCACATTGATTAAACACAAAACTTTTGAGCTCATTATATGTGTGAACACTTATTAGTAAGCTACGGAATGTGGTTAGGCTCAAGGAGAGATCTTGCGTGCTCAAGAAAAATGGGCCAATGTCCAAGGCAATTTTGAGGAACACAATTTTGGGTCCCCTCTTTTTTCCCTATTTGACTAAAAAAGACCCATACTTAACCCTAATAACAAATTTTATGAAGTTTCCCTAAAATTTCGTGTTTTAGGGGTGCCCTAGGCCCTGGCCTCTTGGGCCGGCCCTGGGTGCAACTTAGCATTGGTTGGAAATATAGTACGGCACCCACCTTGGCAGGCGGGTGGTACTATTATTAATTATTCTATGAATGTAATGTAGATATAACGGATTGGGTCGAGTGAAAGACAAATTAAAAAAGTTTTACCCGAACCAAAACCATCCCGCTAAGAATTTGAGTTTTACCCACCGACCCCAAACTAACCCACTCTTGATTTCAACCCATAATTTTTGGCACCATTGGTTGGGTCGGTCTTGTAGGTTGGCGGATTTTTTTCACACCCTTGACCACTCTATTTGGAATGGGTGATATTTGTTGGGTGGTAGAGAAAACTTGCAAAATGAACTGAGAAGATCGAAAGTTGGTTGGCCATATGGGTTGTATTCCGCCCAATCTTGCTTTTGTTTTGTCTAAGGACATGCCTTAGTTTCTTTTAATACAATTGACGTCTTCAAAAAAAAAAATCTGAGAAGATAAGTGGCGTGGCACGGTGGCATCGGTGTCTGAATGTCCCAGTCCCAGTTCGGAGCCATGTGAGTGAAATGCCTTCGCAACGTTTTTCTAATTTCTTGTTGGTTATTCCCTCACCCAACAATAAAAGGACCAAAATTCTATTACTTGAGATATAAGAGGACCAAACATGTCAAAGTATGTAGGAACATATTTTTATAATACAATACACAAAAATTGATGTCCAAACATTACCGATTACATCTGTATTATAATAAAGACTACTTTACTATATTAGTCTCTTTTTTTACAGATGTAATCGGTAAATCCATACATTGCATATCTTCTTTAGAAAAGTAATCGGCCACCATCATAGCCGATAGCACGGTTAGCACCAACTCCACAAATAATAACTCTCTCCACTTTCTTCCTACAACCCAATATTCAAGAAATGAAAAAAAATAGTTATTTAAAATCAGAAAAGACACTATAAATTTATTTAAAATGAATGATCTTAGTTATTTTTATTAAAAAAATAGATCTTAGTTATTTTTATTAAAAAAATAGTTTTTAAAATAAAAAAAGACACTATAAATTTAAAAATAACATGCACGTCAAGAAATGAAAAAAAAAAAATTGACACAGAGATAGTAGGAATAATACACATGAAGAATTTTCCGTACCGACCATAATATTGCAGTGGTCAGTGGCAAGCCCATCATTGACACTGCCTATTATGGTATCATTGACACTGCCTATTATGGCAATGGCCCAGCCATCATTCCAATTTGCACAATAAACATGTGATGGATTTTCACAACATTCTAAAGTTGCTTATGGGTAGTAAAGATGAAATTATGAATCATTACATATCTAATCGTATTCATGAGCCTTACTATGTCGTGCTCACTTCAATTTTTCGTAGTTTTGGTTTCATTCCTGTCTATTACTATAAAGTCTGTAATCATTGCCGGATGACGTTTCTTATGAAATGACATGTTGACTTGTTAAAAAAAAAAACGTTTTCATGAGATCCCAATGTGAGTCTATGGAGAGATTTTGAGTTCTCTTTTGTTATTAATACACTAACTTTTTCACTAATCTCTGCTGATTTATACTATATGAAAAAAAAAAAGCTACTTAATGTAACAATTTCCTATTTTTAAAATGTTTTTCCCTCTATATTTCACAACAAGGACTATTTGGTAAGTAGCATCAATAAATTGAACCAGAAAAAAAAAGAAGAAAAATGCTTAACGCATGTGCTTAAAATATACGCATAGGGAAGTGTTTAAAAAAAAAGCAATATAATGATTTAATCAGGAGTCGACAATGCTCGATCTAAAGAAGCTTTTGCTCGCATGATCTTCTCAAAAGAATCCTAATATTTTGACTAAATTAAATTTTTTTGGCTTACTTTTTCTTGTTTGAGAAGATCATGCGAGCAAAACAGACAGTATTTTTTAGACTACAATAATTATTTCTATATCTTTAGATTTGATTCAAATTTTCAATTTTCTAATGTTTTTTGTCGATATGAATTTGAAATTTTCATATTTTTAATAAAAAGTAAAAGATGTTGAGTATAACCAAAATAAATTATTTTAATACCAAAGATAATCCTCATTTTTTATCCAAGTGAAGGTGAGAGCACTGACGGTGGAAACTGAAAACACATGGCATTCACAGTGTCTGCCTGAAGGTAACAGCTGTTCCCAAACACAGGACGATTATTAGAAAAAGAAGTACAGGACGATTATTCAGTGCACATGGCACGCCACCATGTGGTGCTCTACATATCCTTTGCACCATGCATGTATTTTCATATACTTGACCATTTGAGTTTGCCTCGTTTGTAAACGAGTACATATGCAAACGAGTTGAGCCAAGCTTTGTACCATTTGAGCTCGGCTCTTTCGAATGAGCCCAGTTAGAGTAATTTAATTAGCGAGCCGAGCTCGGAGGTTATACAAACGAGTCGAGTTTTAGCGAGTCGAGTCGAGCTTTAGCAAACTTGTTTATTAAACGAGCTTAAAACTTGAGTCTGAGCTCGACTCGATTACTAAACAAACCGAGCCTAGCTTTGCCCTGCCTTTAGTCTTTAGCGAGTCGAGTCACACACTGCTCGCGAGCACCCCTACGTAAGGTAGGAAAAATTATTATGGGGCATCGACGCATCGTGTTGCGGTGCTCCATAAGCACACGCACAGTAATCTCTCCAAACGCAACTGCGTTAAATTCAATTAGAAAACACGAGAGAGAGATGACTCCTCAACCAATTTCACAGAAAGAAACTCCCTCACCTACAGGCTACTGACTCGGGTCCAGTTAGGTAAAAAAAACAAACACCCAAATTACAACTGGCTCGAACCCTGCTTATCATACTCTGTACTGTATTCCGGTATTCATACACATATATATTTTTTGAGCTCATTATATGTGTGAACAATTAGTAAGCTATTGAACGTGGTTAGACTCAAGGAGAGATATGTCCAAGGCAATTATGAGAGACACAATTTTGGGTCCCCTCTTTTTTCCCTATTTGACTAAAAAAGACCTATACTTAAGCCTAATAACAAGTTTTATGCCGTTTCCCTAAAATTTCGTGTTTTAGGGGTGCCCTAGGCTTGGCCTCTTGGGCCGGCCCTGGGTGCAGCTTAGCATTGGTTGGAGATATAGTACGGCACCCACCTTGGCAGGCGGGTGGAACTATTATTAATTATTCTATGAATGTAATGTAGATATAACGGATTGGGTCGGGTTAAAGACAAGTTAAAAAAGTTTTACCCGAACCAAAACCAACCCACTTAGAATTTGAGTTTTACCCACTGACCCCAACCCAACCCACTCTTAATTTCAACCCATAATTTTTTACGCCATTGGTTGGGTCGGTTTTGCAGGTTGGCAGATTTTTTTCACACTCCTTGACCACTCTATTTGGAATGGGTGATATTTGTTGGGTGGTAGAGAAAGCGAGCAAAATGAACTGAGAAGATAAGAAGAGTGGCGTGGCATCGGTGGTGTCTGAATGTCCCTGTCCCATTTCGGAGCTAACCCATGTGAGTGAAATGCCTTAATTCCCAACGTTTTTCTAATTTCTTGTTGGTTATTCCCTCACCCAACAATAAAAGGACCAAAATTCTATTACTTGAGAGATAAGAGGACCAAACATGTCAAAGTATGTAGGAAGATATTTTTATAATACAATACACAAAAATTGATGTCCAAACATTACCGATTACATCTGTACTCTATTAAATACTACTTTAATATATTAGTCTCTATTTTTACAGACGTAATCGGTAACAATCCATACAATGCATATCTTCTTTAGAAAACCAATTCACCACCATCATAGCTGAAAGCACCAACTCCACAAAATAATAACTTTCTCCACTTTCTTCCTACAACCCAATATTCAAGTAAAAAAGGCAAAATAACCTACAATAGTTTTTGAGAAATAATGTGCCACTATAGCTATTTTTTTTTCATGATATAAAATCATAGTCTATTTTGGCATAAAAGGGAGCAGGGATGAGGTTTGAACCCTCACCGGATGAAATGAGGGTTAGTCCGGTTGGTTGGTGAATTTGAACCCCATTTAATTGACCAGTGTTCAGTTTTAGGGTCAACCACAAGAAAGTAATTTCTCATGGACCCCTTAGTCCCAACATATGCACGAATGACCTGCCTTTGATGGACCGTGGAAAAGATTAGTCGAGATGCGCGTAAGATTATCCAGACACCTCCGTCGAAAGAAAAATACCTCTAGAAAATTTTGTTCCAAATGTGTGTGACATCCGAGAACATATGCACCATATGCTCTTTAATTTGTACCCCTGCCTATGGCTATACAATACCAAGTAATTTGTGTATCTCTTTTCTGGATTCTGGTAATGTGGCTTGTCAACATTCTCAAAGTAGTAGTGTATCATTCGGTTATTCATTGGCAGTGGCGGAGCCAAGATTTTGACCCGAGGGGGGCCGATTTAATAGACATTTTTTTTTATCTAAACATATCTTTGTTATATTATATTTTTTGTTTTTCAACATAACACATTGGTACATTGAAATTGTTCTAGTATAATGCATTAAAAGTATATGAATTGTTTTGCTCTATTCTTTGGGCTACTACAACATTCACATCGTTATTTTTCACGCATGAAAAAATTGAGAAATCAAAATATAAAATAACTTGTTTTTTTATTCATTCAAATCAAAATATTAAGATAATAAGAAATAATTATATTAATAATACTTAAAATTAGTATTATATTAATAAAAAAGTTGAAAACCGGGGGCCGGGGCCACCCCAGCCCTATGCTGGCTCCGCCAGTGTTCATTGGCACCCAAAAAAACCTTTGCAGCTGCAACCTAGCTTCCTATATGTAGCTTGTTCACATTAGCAAAATGGAAGCCATCAAGGTTGGTCCACCACAGCAATCATGTACCGGCAACCCTTTGTGAATGCGATCATTTGGATAGTAAAGATTTTAAATTTCTAAGTTTGGGGGTTAAATACCATTGATGCCCCCAGTTTTGACGGACAAGTAAGACGGTGTTAGGGGTGGGAACCAAATTTACACACATTTTAAACGTTGGGAATGAAATTGAATAAATGTTCTGATTTGGGAAGAAATTGGTACGTACTCGCTCATACTTTGGGGACCAAAAAGATAAATAAGTCTATTTGCAATATTGATTTTGTTTGATAGATCTTACTCCCTCTGTTGCAATTTGTTTGACCAATTTGGATATACGTGCAAATTTCAATCGCTTATATATTTCAATATGAATATCCAAAAATATTTAATATGGATAATGTTTGATAGTTCTCGATGAGTTCTATAATATAAAAGTGTTCACAATTACGAAAAAAAATATCAATTGAAAGATATAACAATCGAAAAATGGCACGAGTTTTAAAAATGGACAAACAAATTGGGACAGAAGGAGTAGTTATTTCTATCAAAATATAGTTTTTTAAATCATAAAAAACACTGTAAATGTAAAATTATAAACAATTTCAAAATAACATGCATGTCAAGAAATGAAAAAAAAAAAAAAAAACCAGTCCTACTTGGGGTACAACACCTTGATGTACACCAAATGTACATCGCTTCAATGGGACCCATTTTAGGATTTCACACAAATGATCGGAACTACTCAATATTCTTAAACATGTCAAAGTATGTAGATAAGAGCTAGGAAGATATTTTATAATATGATACACAAAAATTGATGTCCGAACATTACTGATTACGTCTGTACTATAATAATAAAGACTACTTTATTATATTAGTCTCTTTTTTTGCTGACTCGGTAACAATCTATGAACACATATCTTCATTTGATTTTAGCAACTGTTGCTAAAATCAACCATGATTTTAGCAAATGAGTTCACCAGGTGCTTAAATCATGGTTGATTTAATAAGCACCTGGTGAACTCATTTGCTAAAATAATGGTTGATTTTAGCAGCTGGGTTGCTAAAATCAAATGTTAGAAAACCAATTCACCACCATCGTAATTGATAGCACCAACTCCACAAATAATAACCCTCTCCACTTTCTTCCTGCAACCCAATATTCAAGAAAAAGGGAAAATAACCTACTATAGTTTTTGAGAAATACAGTGCCACTGGCCTTGTTCGTTTCCCTGTTTTGTTTTTGTTTTAGTTTTAGTTTTGATGACATCATCA
The DNA here is from genome assembly GCA_963854785.1 of Vaccinium vitis-idaea. NCBI lineage: Eukaryota > Viridiplantae > Streptophyta > Magnoliopsida > Ericales > Ericaceae > Vaccinium > Vaccinium vitis-idaea. The sequence continues at coordinate 32,590,001 of OY978223.1, read as the reverse complement.
TTTCCCTCATTTCTCTCTCTATCTCTCTCCACTCAGTACACCTGCTGACATCATCAAAACTAAACTAAACTATCTAACCAAACACAGCCACTATAACTTTTTCCATGATAGAGTCCTAGTCTATTTTGGCATAAAAGGGGGTGGGGATGTGGTTTGAACCCTCACCACGTGAAATGAGGGTTAGTCCGGTTGGTCGGTGAATTTGATCCCCACGCAATGGATCAGTGTTAATTTTTAGGGTCAGCCGCAATAAAGTAAATTCTTGTGGATCCCTTAGTCCCATCACATGCACGAATGACTTGCCTTCGACGGACCGGGGAAAAGATTAGTCAAGATCTACGTAAGATTACCCAGACAACTCTAACCGTCGAAACAAAAATACCTCTCGAAAATTTTCTTCCAAATGTGTATGAACATATGCTCTTTTGTACCCCTGCCTGTACAATACCAACTAATTTGTGTAGCTCTTTTCTGGATTCTGGTAATGTGGCTTGTCAATATTCTCAAAGTAGTAGTGCATCATTCGGTTATTCATTGGACCCCCAAAAAACCTTTGCAGGCTTGCAGCTGCAATCTAGCTTCCTACATGTGCTTGTTCACATTAGCATAATGGAAACCATCAAGGTTGGTCCACCACAGCAATCATGTACCGGCAACCCTCTGTGAATTTAAAGCATCCTGTTGTCTATAAATAGTGAATGTGATCAATTTTTTTTTTTTTTTTTTGGACAAGGTTATAAACGGATACAAATTAAGGTTTATCTCTAGCCAAAATAGCATCTAACTCGGGTGGAATACAACCCGGAGAAAAGAACGACTTTTCTCCTTAAGCACGATCATTTGGAATCTATAAATTTTATATATAGATTTTAAATTTCTAAATTTGGGGGTTAAATACCATTGATGCCCTCACTTTTGAAGGACAAGAGAAACAGCATTAGGGGTAGGGACCAAATTGACACACATTTTAAACGTTGGGGATGAAATTGAACAAATGTTCTGATTGGGGAAGTAATTAGCACTCGCTCATATTTTGGGGACCAAAAAGGTAAATAAGTCTATGTGCAATATTGATTTTGTTTGATAGATCTTAGTTATTTCTATTAAAAAATAGTTTTTTAAATCATAAAAAAACTATAAATTTAAAAATATAAAAAAATTAAAATAACATGTATCTGAAGAAATGAAAAAAAAAAAAAAATTTTGACACAGAGGTACTAGGAATAATACACAAGAAGAATTTTCCGTACCGACCATGATATTGCAGTGGTCAGTGGCAAGCCCATCATTGACACTGCCTATTATAGCAATGGCCCAACCATCATTCGGATTTGTATACACATGTGATGGATTTCTTACAACATTCTAAAGTTGCTTATGGTAGTTAAGATATGAAATTATGGGGGTTCCGGTAAGGATGTTTTTAGAATAAACTCGTTTTTTACGATTTTTTATGTGAAGTATTGTGAGAGAATGACATATTTCAATTCTTTTTTAAAACTATTTTTTGTTAGTGGAACACCCTCTATGAATCATCACATATCTAATCGTTTTCGTGAGATCTCAATGTGAGTCTATGGAGAGATTTTGAGTTCTCTTTTATTATTAATACACTAATGTTTTCACTAATCTCTGTTGAATTATAATGTATATAAAAAAAAAAAAAGAAGTTACATTAATGTAACAATTTCCTATTTTTAAAATATTTTCCCCTCTATATGGTATGACAACTTTTGGATGGCCAGATTGCAAATAGAGAAAGAGGAAAGAGAAGAGCCGAGAAACGCGATCGAACACCACGTAAAGTTTTTTTAAAATATTTTCCCCTCTATATGGTACGACAACTTTTGGATGGCCAGATTGCAAATAGAGAAAGAGGAAAGAGAAGAGCCGAGAAACGCGATCGAACACCACGTAAAGTTTTTTTTTTTTTTTTTCATTTAATGGACTCTCCGTGTCAAGCTGCACTCTACTGAATACTGATACCAAAGATAATCCTCTTTTTTTTAACCGCGAAAGATAATCCATCTCGTTCACAAAAAAAGAAAAAAGCAAATGAAATGAAAACAAGTGAGCACCGAGAGGGGAGCGGGGGGCCTGTAGTGACTACATGTGTAGTGAGTGAATCTCGGCCGTGAAAAGTGTTTTGAACGGTCTAGATCTAAAATAGTGAATAATGTAATTGTTCGCGCGAACAATTCAATTAAGATCCGGACCGCCCAAAACAAGAATGGACGGCTGAGATTCTCATTACATTGCCTGTAGTGAGTTGCTCACTACAGGCTATGGCCAAATATGGGCGGACTCTTGTTGCTATTGTCCTTTGGGTCCGCTACAATGACAAAGGTCACTGAAAGTGAACCCATTCTCGTGACCACATTCCTCTAGAATCGAACAAAATCAAACCGAGTCTCATATCTCAATCAATTGGGGTCGGCTATATCATTTTTTTTTTTCTTCTACCGAACTTTGTCCGGGATACCTCTTTCCGAAGTATTGAAAACAAAGAAGAAGAAGAAGAAAGTGACCATATTCCACTTGCACGTCGAGAAGGACTAGGGCCACTTGGGCTATGTGGATATTTTCACTCTACAAAATAACCATAAAGTCCTGACATTTTCAGTTGTTTATTTTGTTTTTTAGTTTTTTCCAAAAAGCACGGGTTAAGGGTATATTTTTCAATAAACATGTGCTTGGCGCGTTAACAAATTTTTTAACGCACCACTAACCCATTCAACTTTAAAACCAGTGGGTTGGTTGATTTTTTAATTTTGACGATTATAGTTCAGTGTTAGGCGGGTTGAGTCGGTTGAAAAAACCTTTTCACAACATTTTCAATGGAAAGACAGAAGAATGAAATCATGTGGGGTTAATATGGTAGCTAGGTTTTGATTTTTACTTAGAAATGTTGGTGCTAATAAAACATAGTAGGGTGCACCCAGGGCTGGCCCAATATATTTGGGTGTCCTAGGCCCAATCGTCACATGGGTGTCCTATATATTTTGTTGGAGATGTGTATTTTTTAAAGTGTTTTTAAAAGCATCTCCTATTCTTTTGTCCCACATTGATTAAACACAAATTTTTTGAGCTCATTATATGTGTGAACAATTAGTAAGCTATTGAACGTGGTTAGACTCAAGGAGAGATCTGTCCAAGGCAATTTTGAGGAACACAATTTTGGGTCCCCTCTTTTTTCCCTATTTGACTAAAAAAGACCCATACTTAAGCCTAATAACAAGTTTTATGAAGTTTTCTTAAAATTTCGTGTTTTAGGGGTGCCCTAGGCCCTGGCCTGTTGGGCCGGCCCTGGGTGCAGCTTAGCATTGGTTGGAAATATGGTACGGCACCCACCTTGGTAGGCGGGTGGAACTATTATTAATTATTCTATGAATGTAATGTAGATATAACGGATTGGATCGGGTTAAAGACAAGTTAAAAAAGTTTTACCCGAACCAAAACCAACCCGCTTAGAATTTGAGTTTTACCCACTGACCCCAACCCAACCCACTCTTAATTTCAACCCATATTTTTTTACGCCATTGGTTGGGTCGGTCTTGTAGGTTGGCGGATTTTTTTCACACTCCTTGACCACTCTATTTGGAATGGGTGATATTTGTTGGGTGGTAGAGAAAGCGAGCAAAATGAACTGAGAAGATAAGAAGAGCGGCGTGGCATCGGTGGTGTCTGAATGTCCCTGTCCCATTTCGGAGCTAACCCATGTGAGTGAAATGCCTTAATTCCCAACGTTTTTCTAATTTCTTGTTGGTTATTCCCACACCCAACAATAAAAGGACCAAAATTCTATTACTTGAGACATAAGAGGACCAAACATGTCAAAGTATGTAGGAAGATATTTTTATAATACAATACACAAAAATTGATGTCCAAACATTACCGATTACATCTGTACTATATTAAAGACTACTTTACTATATTAGTCTTTTTTTTTTTTTGTATAGATGTAATCGGTAAATCCATACATTGCATATCTTATTTAGAAAAGTAATCGGCCACCATCATAGCCGATAGCACGGTTAGCACCAACTCCACAAATAATAACTTTCTCCACTTTCTTCCTACAACCCAATTAATATTCAAGAAAAAAGGAAAATAACCTACTATAGTTTTTGAGAAATACTGTGCCACTATATCTATTTTTTTTTAATGAGAGAAAATCTTAGTCTATTTTGGCATAAAAGGAAGCGGGGATGTGGTTTGAACCTCACCACGTGAAATGAGGGTTAGTCCGGTTGGTTGGTCGTTTTAATCCCGTCAAAATTGATCAGTGTTTAATTTTTAGGGTCAGCCACAAGAAAGTAATTTCTTGTGAATCTCTTAGTCCCAGCATATGCACGAATGACCTGGCTTCGACGGACCGGGGAAGAGATTAATCGAGATACGCGTAAAATTACCCAGACACCTCTGGCAGTCGAAACAATACCAACTAATTTGTGTCTCTCTTTTCTGGATTCTGGTAATGTGGCTTGTCAATATTTTCAAAGTAGTAGTGCGTCATTCGGTTATTCATAATTGGCACCCAAAAAACCTTTGCAGCTGCAATCTAGCTTCCTACATGTAGCTTGTTCACATTAGCAAAATGGTAACCATCAAGGTTGGTCCACCACAGCAATCATGTACCGGCAACCCTTTGTGAATTTAAAGCATCCTGATGTCTATAAATAGTGAATGTGATCATTTGGAATCTATAAGATTTTAGATTTCTAATTTTGGGGGTAAATACCATTGATGCCCTCAGTTTTGACGGACAAGAGAGAGTGTTAGGGGTGGGGACTAAATTGACACACATTATAAATGTTGGGGATGAAATTAAACAAATGTTTTGATTGGGGAAGAAATTGGCACTCCCTGATACTTTTGGGACCAAAAAAGGTAATAAGTCTATATGCAATATTGATTTTGTTTTATAGATCTTAGTTATTTTTATTTAAAAAATAGTTTTTAAAATCAGAAAAGACACTATAAATTTAAAAATACAAACCATTTAAAAATAACATGCATGTCAATAAATGATAAAAAAAAAAAAAAAAATTGAAACAGAGATAGTAGGAATAAATACACATGAAGATTTTTCCGTACCGACCATAATATTGCTGTGGTCGGTGGCAAGCCCATCATTAAGCCATCATTGACACTGCCTATTATGGCAATGGCCCAACCATCATTCCAATTTGCACAATAAACATGTGATGGATTTTCACAACATTCTAAAGTTGCTTATGGGTAGTAAAGATGAAATTATGAATCATTACATATCTAATCGTTTTCATGAGCCTTACTATGTCGGGCTCACTTCAATTGTTAGTAGTTTTGGTTTCATTCCTGTCTATTGATGTAATTATTGCCGGATGACGTTTCTTATGAAATGGCATGTTGACTTGTTAAAAAAAAAAAACACGTTTTCATGAGATCCCAATGTGAGTCTATGGAGAGATTTTGAGTTCTCTTTTGTTATTAATACACTAACTTTTTCATTAATCTCTGCTGATTTATACTGTATGAAAAAAAGAAGCTACTTAATGTAACAATTTCCTATTTTTAAAATGTTTTTCCCTCTATATTTCACAACAAGGAGTCAAGGACTATTTGGTACGTAGCATCAATAAATTCAACCAGAAAAAAAAGAAGAAAAATGCTTAACACATGTGCTTAAAATATACGCATAGGGAAGTGTTTAAAAAAAAGCAATATAATGATTTAATCAGGAGTCGACAATGCTCGATCTAAAGAAGCTTTTGCTCGCATGATCTTCTCAAAAGAATCCTAATATTTTGACTAAATTAAATTTTTTTTGGCTTACTTTGTCTTGTTTGAACTTTTATTTTGTTTTGTATCATGTTTCACTATCTTTCAATTTGTTTTGAGAAAAATTTTAACAGTAAAAAAACAGTGGCAAAAAGATGAAAAAAATGTTTACAGAAAAACAAATACAGTAATTCAAAACAGACAGTATTTTTTAGACTACAATAATTATTTCTATATCTTTAGATTTGATTCAAATTTTCAATTTTTTAATTCTTTTGTCGATATGAATTTGAAATTTTCATATTTTTAATAAAAAGTAAAAGATGTCGAGTATAACCAAAATAAATTATTTTAATACCAAAGATAATCCTCATTTTTTTTTAACCGCGAAAGATAATCCATCTCGTCAAAAAAAAAAAAAAGGAAAGAAATGCAAACAAGTGAAGGTGAGAGCACTGACGGTGGAAACTGAAAACACATGGCATTCACAGTGTCTGCCTGAAGGTAACAGCTGTTCCCAAACACAGGACGATTATTAGAAAAAGAAGTACAGGACGATTATTCAGTGCACATGGCACGCCACCATGTGGTGCTCTACATATCCTTTGCACCATGCATGTATTTTCATATACTTGACCATTTGAGCTTGCCTCGTTTGTAAACGAGTACATACGCAAACGAGTTGAGCCGAGCTTTGTACCATTTGAGCTCGGCTCTTTCGAATGAGCTCAGCTAGAGTAATTTAATTAGCGAGCCGAGCTCGGAGTTTATACAAACAAGTCAAGTTTTAGCGAGTCGAGTCGAGCTTTAGCAAGCTTGTTTACTAAATGAGCTTAAAACTTGAGCCTGAGCTCGACTCGATTACTAAACAAACCGAACCTAGCTTTGCCTTGCCTTTACTCCTTAGCGAGTTGAGTCATACACTGCTCGTGAGCACCCCTACGTAAGGTAGGAAAAATTATTATGGGGCATCGAAGCATCGTGTTGCGGTGCTCCATAAGCACACGCACAATAATCTCTCCAAACACAACCGCGTTAAATTCAATCAGAAAACACGAGAGATGACGACTCAACTAATTTCACAGAAACTCTCTCACCTACAGGCGAGAGCGGATCCGCTGTCCCAATTTCGGTGTCCCAACTCGCTGTCCCAAGCATCCGAGCCGTCCATCCGAGCAATCAACGGCTCGGATTCCATCTCACCCCAAACAAATCTGAACCATCCATATTCATTTGAGAATCTGAGCCGTTAATTTCTCGGATGGACGGTTCGGATGCTTGGGACAGCGAGTTGGGACACCGAAATTGGGACAGCGGATCCGCTACCCCTACAGGCTACTGACTCGGGTCCAGTTAGGTAAAAGAAACAAACACCCAAATTACAACTGGCTCGAACCCTGCTTATCATACTCTGTACTGTATATACGACAAATCCCTTTACCCACTTTAAGAGATTTTTTTTCATAATGGAAGGTAGAGTTGATGCCTATATATATATGGAGAATATCAAATTTCGCCATGGTTTTTGATAAGTGAAGGTAGGACCATAGCTTCACTCTCAAAAAATCATCTTCGCCGGAGTCTTTCATCATCGGAATATTCACCGGCGTCGACGAGAACTAATAAGTAAGCACACACACATTCTCATCAATTCTCAAAACCCCCGCCCACTTCTTCCGGGTTTGGGGTTCTCTGTTCACACACACATCGGTTCCCGTGCCACATGATTTTCCTAGAACTTCGATTTCCGATCCGATTTTCATGGTGAGAAAAACAGTGCGTGGAATCATTACGGCCACGAGCGTCTTCAATTTTAACCCCACTTGAGAATAGCTTTCAATTTTCACACAAAACCGAACGAAGTTCTGATTTCCCCTCTTTCCTTTTCCTAGTAATAAGATTAGGATTTACATTGTTCTTCTCCTCCTAGTTAATTCAGTTGAAGTTCTGATTATTCAACTGTTCTATTTCATTGCAGGATTCAACTGAGGCGAATTCTTTTATCTGGGTCAGATTCAACTGCTCTTTGATCAATTCTTGATTCTGTTTTTTTTTATCTACTATTTGCCCTTTGCTTTTAATCAGTGAGTGAGAAAAAAAATGGGAGTGGAAATTGTAAGGGCGTCTTTACAATGGTCTCAACCCTCTCTTCCTCATCCTCCTCCCTCTCCTCAAACCCTATCTCCCACAGTCTCATGTCCGTCTCTCAGACGTCGTAGTTTCATCGACGGAGCTCTTGCAATCAAATGTTTTGGAACTCAGATTTACCAGTCGCAATCTTGTAACCGTCCCAATTCGAGACGGCGAACTATCAGACGAGCTATCAGTGCCGGACTAGATTCGTTTTCCGACGAAGAGTTCTCGAAAAAGATCCGAGAATTGGCGAATAGATTACAAATTCCCGACGAAAGTGGTGAATCCAAAACGGCTGATTCTTCGAGAGTCAGTAGCAGTGACATTCAATTTGTGGATAATCAGAGACTGTTTGAGCCTCCGGATTGGCCGGGGAGCATCGAGTGGAAGGCGAAGAGCGTGGAATTACCGGTTTCGCTACGGATGATAAAGAGGAAGAAGCAATGCCAACAAGGGTTGAAACTAGCAGGGGATTACTCCGCGTGCACTTCTGTCAAGAAGGCTTTTTCCTCCATGGTTTTCATAATACGAGAGCTCCACAGCTTCACTCTCCAAATGAGTGAAAAGTTCTTGTGCGTGCAAGATCTGCACGGGATTCTGGCTCGTGTGCAGGCCGAAATCCACGCTTCGTTCGTGTGGTTGTTTCAACAGGTTTTTTCGCATACGCCGACTCTCATGGTGTACGTGATGGTTTTGCTTGCGAATTATAGCGTGTATTCGATGAGTGGTAATGCTGCGATTGCTGCACCGGTCCTGCAACCATCTTACGGTGCTATGACGGAGTCTGTTTCAGTTTATGAAGATTCTTATCATCATAAGCAAGAGAAGTTTGATTCTACGAAAATTAAGACGTTATCGATTTCATCTTCTAGTGGAAAGACGACCTCGATAGGAGGAAAAAATGGCGGTGGGGGGAAATACCGGCCAGTTGCAAGCAATACAGATGGCGAGGGGCGTTTTGATGACTCAACTTTATTGAACTATCATCGTGGCGTAGTTCCCGAGACAAGGAGGGAGGAGGAATCAGTATCGGGACAAGTAGAAGAGGAGTTGGGAGTATGGCATTCGATAGTGGAAGAAGCAGCGAGAATGCAAGGGGAGTTGAGAGACGAGTCGTTGGATCACGAAACGATGCAGAGGTTTGTTTCCCCTGTGACGGCGAAAATTGAATCGGATGAGTATGCGGAATACATGAGAACGGAGATGATGTATCAGAATGGATTGGAACAGGACCCTGATAACCCTCTTCTTCTTGCCAATTACGCTCAGTTCCTCTACCTCGTCGTGAATGACTACGATAGGTACGATTTCGATTCAGAATTCTTTGACAGTTCCTTAGTTGTTTGTTTAATTTCAATTTACATATGAAGATATTTGAGTACTTGAATTAGTTGAGGTTCTTATTTAGGGAAAACATTCATAGTATATATTTGTTAAAGTTTCAACTTTTTCTTGAGCCTAAACTCTAAGATCACTAATGGGAGGGTAGAGGTAAGATTAGAGGTTAGCAGGGCCGGCCCTGATGTTTCCCTTATCACTGTGGAGTGTGTGTTTTGTCTAAGTGCCCTCTGTTATGAGATATTTTGTTCTGAATTTGGTTTGTTTTGGAACAGAGCTGAGGAGTACTTCAAGAGAGCGGTCAAGGTGGAGCCACCAGATGCGGAGGCGTTGAACAAGTACGCTAGCTTCCTGTGGCAGGCGAGGAAGGATCTGTGGGCGGCGGAGGAGACTTATCAGGAGGCCATCGCGGCTGACTCCGGCAACTCCTACTACGCCGCTAACTACGCTCACTTCCTATGGAACACCGGCGGCGAAGACACATGCTTCCCTTTAGAAAACAACACTAACATGGCCTGAATCTCAAAATAACCAAAGATACAGAAAAGAGACGTGATGGCCACAGGTTCCTCTGGTCTTACAGTGCAAGTTCAGTCACGTGATTATCTCGTGTGTCAATATATAATTGTTGGACGTGTTCTTTAAGATTAGATTTTCTTTGAGTTATGATACGTGGCAGAAAACGAAATAACCCAAAAAATCTTGTTCACCTACCTTCATTGGCTACATTTGTATTTATTAATCATCAATGAAGTATTAACAATTTCATAGGAAAATGGGAAAGAGGATTCTCTTGTCTTGTCTTGAATCAGTCTTGCTTTTTATACTACTTAAGATTAAGATTTGTTGTTCTAATTGATTTTACATATGGGCCAAACCATCTTTGGAGTCCATCGCCTCTCGACCCACAATATAGGCTCGGGTTGAGTCTCGACCAAACCCTGAGATGCTCTGAAGCGCTAGTTTAACTTCAATCCGGATTGGCCAAGTGGCACCAATAGGTGTCCATCAAGCGACACGAACGCGTAGTGCATGTGCATTGTTGCATAGTGGTCTCACGGTCCAATGGCCGTTGGTGCCTATATGGCCTTGACACATGGCGTGGTTGTGTAGCGTACTGAGCATTTGGTCTATAGTGTACTGAGAATGCAATGGCTCGGGTGGTGTGATTGTCAAGGGAAGGTTGTTGGGGACGTCGCTCGGTCACAATGATGGCACACAATACCCTGGCCCGAAGTCATTGCATTCTTATAAATACCCATGTGAACCCGACATTCACCTTTTGAACCAGCGTTTCGCATGACCTTCTACAGGCACCGTTAGGTGGCTAGAATAGAGGTTGCGCAACGTGTCGAGACCAAACCTACACCATGCTAGGCCAGGGCATTCTATAATAGAATGCAAAAGGGGACTTCGGAAGGTCCTCATCACCCCCATAGTGAGGAAGGTGGTGCTTTTGGAATCAAAGAAGTAGCACATGGCTGCACTCGGTAGACCGTAGACCCCAAGAATTGAAAGATTGAACTACCAAAACATTTAGGCCTTGTTTGGTGGCACTTCTGTTTTCTGTTTTCTGTTTCTGTTTTCAGAATTTTGACAATTTAAAAACAGAATGTTGTGTGTGTGCCACTTTTACTTTCAAATTTTACTTCTTACTTCCACTATTTATGAAATTTGAAGAAGTTGAAAATCTCAACTTTCACTTTCTGTTTTTGTTTTCCCACTCCCAGCCGCCACCCCCACCACCACCCACCACCACCGCCACCACCCACCACCACCACCACCCCCACCCCACCACCACCTCCACCTCCAGCCACCATGCACCATCGCCACCCACCACCCCACCACCACCTCTAGCCACCACCCACCATCACCGCCACCACCCACCACCTCCAGCCACCATGCACCACGTCCACCCACCACCCCACCACCACCTCTAGCCACCACGCACCACCACCACCCACCATCACCGCCACCACCCACCACAACCCACCATCACCGCCACCACCCACCACCACGCACCACCACCACTGCCCCCCACCACCACCTTTAGCGACCACGCACCACCACCACCCACCATCACCGCCGCCACCCACCACCACTTCCAGCCACCACCCACCATCACGCCACCACCCACCACCTCCAGCCTCCCGCCGGCACACTTCCAACCGACTCATAATTATGTTTTTACTTTTTAAAAAAAAAAATAATTTCACACAAACATATTTTTTGTTTTCACTTCCATTTTACGAAAAACAGAAATTAGAAAACAGAAACAGAAAACAGAAAACAGAAGTGTTACCAAACATAGCCTTAACTTTAACTTTTGATTCAGTATTTACAGAAATAAAAAATTGAAAGATTGCATCAAGTACTTATAAAGAGTTATCTAATTGAACTAATTTTTTATCGGCCATTGGATAACGTATTTCAAAATCAATGAACGACTCGGATTGTTCTTGTAGGATTCCGAAGTAGGCCTTACAGAGCGATCTGTGTGCACATATATGTGAGCATAGTTCTTCCGTTTGTTGCTAACTTTAGAATTTCGAAATTAGTCCAGCTACGTGCAAATTAATCCTGACATCTGGTTATCGAGGGAAGAAAAAAAAAAAAAAAAAAGATCCAGAGAAATCTATGGCAAGTTTAGTGTGACTTCCGACAATTATTGACAGTTAAAACACGTGAAGAGATGGTTACGCTTATGGTCCCATGCCTTCGCTGTCCCTTTTCTCTAGAGATTTCCAACTCCCCAGCTGCAATGGTCTTTGTGGTCCTTGTGGAGTACTTTTGTAGGGAACCATGTTAGTGACTTGTTTTAGTGCCACAATTTTCATGATGCGCAGATATCTAGGTTGCTCTTTTTCTGATTGCACATTAGGCAAGATGCATTGATCTCATACGAGTATTAACCGAGCCAATCTTGAGTAGCTTTGAACCTTTTGACATAAGAAGTCTGAACATGCTAAATAACAGCATGTTCAAGTTTGATTTGATAATACAATGAGCTTTAAAAAGTATACGGGTTTGATTTATTTATAAAACCAACCAAATTTTATTTACAAACTTTTATCGGAGCGAGCACAAACTCAAAATAACTTGGTTCGTTTATCAGCACTAATGGCTCTGACTTCTGTCCACTTTAGGTCGGCAAACGCTGCTAACCCTAATTCACACCGTCCAAATATATTTTGGATGGTTCAAATTAAAAATAAAACTCTTCCGTGGAAGAGACTCAAACCACGGAAGAGTTTTAATTTGAATCCGAAAATATTGAATGTCAAAATGGACGGTGCTAGATAAGGTTGGCAGACCCTGCCGACCCATGGGGACAGCAGGCTTGCTTTTAGGTATTTAACCTTGGGCCCCCGAACACCACCATCTATTTTTCCTGTTGGGCTAAGCCATCCAATTTAAGTTAAAGCCCACACTATTCATTTTTCTGTTAAGCTGTCCAATTGCTGTCCAATGTCATGGTCCAAATAGGATTTTTTTTTTTTTAGTTTCAACTTTATATGGTACTAGAGGGAGAAGAAAGTTCCAGAAATGTCTAACTCCACGACCATCAACAACAAAACTAACGGGTACACCATTTTGTGCAAACTAAATGCACACCGCGTTGTGTGGAGTCCATATCAGGTTCCACACAAATGATCGAAACCACTTAATTTATTTGAAATGTTTTTTAAGGATTCCTGTAAAAAAATCATCTTGATTGGATATCAGAAGAAGATTGATCAGTTCTTTGCTCAATTTTCAGTAAATTGAGCAAAAATTCGATCAAGCTCTCATACCAATATTCAAGAATCCTTAAAAACATATTTTGAATAAGTTGAGCGGCTCCAATCATTTTTGTAAAATCTCAAAATGAGTTCCAGAGAACGCGGTGTGTATTTGATGTGCATCAAATGGTATACTCGTAGCTAGGGTTGGCAAAATGCCCCGCCCCTAACCCGCCCCGCCCCGCCCCGATTAGGGCGGGTTTTTTATCAACTTTTCGGGTACCGGGGCGGGTAAGGGGGAAAATTAGAAAAACCCGGGCGGGGTCGGGTCGGGGTCGGGTTTATATTACCCCGCCCCATTACCCGCCCCGAAATATATTTATATATAAAATTATACTTTTATTTTAATCTAATTATCATTATACTAAAGATATTATATATTTATCCTAATTTTATTATCATTCTACTAAAAAAACTTTCATTCTTACCTTAATATTTTAACCATTAGCCTAAAATATCACTTTATTTATAGGTATTTATTTTTATTTTGCTTTTAGATTAACAAATTTTTTAAATTTCTTACGAAGCGGGGCGGGTAAACCCGTTCCCCGATCGGGGCGGGAACGGGGGTACCCAAAAAATACCCGGTAGGGGTCGGGTCCATGTAGTAATTTTCGGATCGGGTCGGGTATGCCAAAAACCCGCCCCGCCCCGCCCCGCCCCATTGCCATCCCTACTCGTAGCAAGACTCATCAAGGATCAATTTTTTTTTGTTTTGTTTGGTATTTATCACAATCACCATGCCAATTTTAACCTCTTACACTATCTCCCATAAAGTGGAACCTAAAGGTCCAACCTTCAACATTCTTGATATTTTGATTACCAATTGTTCACAAGTCCACTGAGATATGAACCACTAGAATTTTTTTCGTGCTTATTGGCAGTCATCCGAGCCATTAATTTCAAGACTTTAAGGTCTCCGATTGAGCTAATTTTTGGTACACTTGTTCTACTCGGCGAGCTCTTCGACGTGAACGTTTCCGATCATCGACACGAGACCGGAACTCCCCGGAATCGCCGGAGACAGCAGGTGCTGTCCCTTGCTAGGGACAGCAGTGCCCCTCTGTCCCCCAATTTCACACAGAGTAAAGTAGGAATTTCACTTCAAGGGCGCCGGGTATATCATTTTTAGGGGTGCCCGCATAATTGCACCAATGTGTTGCAAGACCTTCCATATAATCACAAAAGAAAATATTTATGTCTGTTGACGAAAATGATTAATTACTGGAGGTTTAATTACCAGCCCCCACTAATCTCTCCACCTTTCTTTTCTATATTTGTCCGAGGAGTAAATATTCAGTTATCCGATAGCACAGTCACGTGGTGCTCCAGATCACTCCCGCATCACACATTTACTTGGGGTCCATACACTTAATCTTGAGTCCCGCAAAAATGTGTGGTGTTAGAGTACCCGAAGCACCACGTGGTTATGCTCCGGAAGCACCGGATGATTAGATTTGTCTGAGAAGAAGCTGAGGAGTTACACTCAAGTAACATTCTCAGCCGTTGGATGGACTCTAAGATCAACGGCTACAAACCCATAAAAACTTGTCTTTACAAGTGGCTAGAGCTAGACAGGAAACAAAACAAGAACACAAAACACATCCTTCCCTAAAGTGAAGGCAACTTTTGTTGCTCAAAAACAGTCCTGAATTCTCTTCCTTCTTGTTTTAGCTAATCCTCTCTTTCATGGAAGGTGGTGGTTTTGGGTATGGGAATTTACCAAACAACCCTTCTTCGTATAAGCCCAGTGATCTTCCATTTACAGCCATAGAGAGGTTCTTGTTGGAAAGAAACCTCAAAAATGGTTTTTCTTCTTCTTGTGGTGGTGCAATTGGTGGCTACTCAGACGGGTTTTCGCGGCCGAGTTTGGTGGCCAAGAATTGCATTGGAGACAATCTTGTTTTTGATGTACAGAGATATGTGGTAAATCCAAACTTGCATTTGCATGAAGAAGATGAATCAAGAGATCGAAGCTCGAGCGGGGTTGAAAGGAGAGGGAAAGGTCGCTCTTATGTAAATTCGATCAAAGGGCAATGGACTGATGAAGAAGACAGGTGACTTAAAATTCTAATTTTTTTTGAGTAAAATTTCTTGTTCCTTAAAATTTTTTTAGTAAAATTTCTTGAAAAAAATGAAGGTTAATGCACCCTTCTACTTCCCCCCCCCCCCCCCCCCCCCCCCCTTCCTTTTTAGATGCATGATTTCTTTGTCTTCTATTTATGCGAAAATGGAATTGGTTATGAAAATTAATTTCAATGACTTTTGTATACTTTTTTTCTTTTTTGTGAAGGAAATTGCTTAAGTTGGTGAAAAAACATGGAGAGAGGAGATGGGCTCAAGTAGCGAAGCAAATGGTAGGCAGGGCCGGAAAGCAATGCCGCGAGCGATGGCACAATCATTTGCGCCCTGACATTAAGGTTTTGTTTCAATTCGATCTCCAATGAATCTATTATCTTTTGCATAAACCACCCTAGATTGCATTTTTTACTTTTTTATTTTTCAATATGCGCAACGATTTCTTGTATATTATTGTTGTATTTGCAGCATGGGTTCCAATGAATTTATCAAAGGAAAAAAAAGAAGAGACGAAATAATGAAGCAATAAAGTTAGATTTTTCTCTACCATTTTTATCTCCTTTTACAAATCAATGACACAAGTACCGCTATACAGCCTTACAATGGCAAAAAAAGAAAAAAGCAAACAAGGTTCATCAATAACACTTTTCCATCGATATCTAGGGTTTCTTGATAAGAAAATATTTTCACAACTCTTAATTTTCTATAAATGCATTCTTTTTTTTGGTCTTGTAATAAATTTTTATGTGTAATTTTGTCACTAAATGACAAAAAAGAAGTGCATTAATTGTAAGAAGGAAAAATCGAAAATAACTATCACTAAGACAATTCTTTGACCGGTAAGAGTGCATTAAGAGTGTAACCGTGGGCTCTCATTCGAAAGACTGTTATAAGAAAAGGGGTGTGAAAATTTTATCATTAATTTACATTCTTTAGCAAAGTTTCTTAATTGATGAAATGCTTCAATCACGTAAATGGGCTTTTATTTTGCTTCCTTTTCATTTTCCTCTTTAAATATTTGCTCTTCTTTTGAGTTGTATCAGAAAGATAAATGGAGTGAAGAAGAAGAGATGCTGTTGATTCAAGCACATAAAATTGTTGGGAACAGATGGGCCGAAATAGCTAAGCTAATTCCTGGAAGGACTGAAAATTCAGTGAAGAATCACTGGAATGCCACCAAAAGAAGACAGAATTCAAAGAAAACAATCAAGACACAACAGGGCCAAACCGGGAAATCAAAACCATCTTTACTCCAAGACTACATCAAGAATCTCCACCATACAACCACCACCAACACCGCCACTGCCACCCCCACCTCCACTATAACTGAGTCAGATTCATCCATTGATGACTCTCCACAGTTGATCAACCAAACGAACGTGGACGATGAACTCAACTTCATGATAAACTTCTTTGGTAACTCAACTGAGAAAAACCTCGGTGCAGTGGAGTCGAAACCAGATCAAAACGATCATGTTCGTTCGAAGGAAGAACTTCCTAGGAGTACTCATTTGGCTTCTGATCTTTACCTCTCCTATCTGTTGGATGGACCAGTGCCGGCTGCTTCGTGTTCCATGGATTATTGCTATGATATGGATATGGATTTGGTGGTGCAGTCCATAACTGGTCAAGCTTCCTGCAGTGGGAAGAAAGATATGGATTTGATGGAGATGGTTGATGCTTCTTATAGTTCTCTGGCTGGTAACTGGCAATATTGACTAGTTTACCTTCGAATTGTGTCTCTCTAATGTCTGGTCTCTCTCTCTTTTTTTTTTCTTTTTTTTTTCCCGTGTAATTTATAACTGGCTAAGTTATTTTCAAACCATGTAAATGAAGTTTGATCGAGATTATTGATCACCAACTAATCTAAAAGTTTAATCTCTTGAAAAGATTACTGCAAAAAATTGCAAACAATATTATAGATTGAAATATATAAACAATTAAAAAATGACACGCAAGCACGTAAATGGACAAGAAATTCGGAATGGAGAGGGTATGAGTTTGCATGTATTAGAGCATCAGCAGCAGCTAAGGCAAAACCCATTTTTGGGCAAAATGGAGAAGAGGAAGAAGAAAAGGGTGCTGCAGTAGCTAGGGTAAAACACTGTTCCCCATCCATATTTGAACAGTACCTAGGTAAATATACCGTGGTACTGTTCACCAGGCATCCATTTTTTTTATTATTTTCCTTCTCTTTCTCCTCCTCCTGCTGGACTGCTGGACCGATCGGAGTGGGTGTAGCGACGGCGATGGAGATCGATAGATCTGTGGATATAGCGACGGCGACAATGATGACGATCGACGGCGACAATGATGACGATCGACGGCGATGGAGCTCCGAAAAATGGACCAATCGAAGTGGGTTTCTTCGACGGCTAGAAGATGACGACGATGGAGCTCCCAATCACCGGCGACGGCGACGGTGATGACGGAGGAGGTAAAGACTGCGACCGCGGAGGAGGCAAGCAGAGGAGGTAGCGATAGTGGGAGGAGGACCAATAGAATTGTGGATATACATACAAATATACACTGTGTGTATGTATATGCTATTTTAAATGAGGAAAAAACAATATTTTATTATAAAATAGGTAAAAATGGGTAGTATTGTTGGAGTGTTAATAGTGACAGGCTAGCTATATGCATT
The DNA here is from genome assembly GCA_963854785.1 of Vaccinium vitis-idaea. NCBI lineage: Eukaryota > Viridiplantae > Streptophyta > Magnoliopsida > Ericales > Ericaceae > Vaccinium > Vaccinium vitis-idaea. Next base: position 32,572,262 of record OY978223.1, on the reverse strand, counting down.
ATGCATCAGGTTTTTTGGCAAAAAATGTAGACTAGTTGCTGTTTTTGCTCTTATTTCTAGAAATGTAGGCTGTGTAACCTGTGTTCACTTCCCTTTTCCAAAAAGATTCTTCCCCCATTTCTCCTCCCTCAAATCATTACACTCATTTCTCTCTCTACTCATTACCATCCAAACACTATCGTAGTATTGCTAATCCCCTCTCTCTGTTTAGTCTTGTCCTAATTGGTTTTTCGCCTGTCCCAAAAGTATCATTTCTAATACATCTGTGGGGCAGGCTTCTATGACATAGAAAAGACAAAAATGGATTAAATGAACAACTCGTAGTCTTTATTTGAGATTGTGTATCGTCTCAATCTTGGCCTGATCAATTGAACATGGCCGCGTGGCCTCTCATGTTACGAGAATTCATTTGATCAATAAACGTGTCCCTGACACGTAAAAACACTAATTTTCAAGTACAATACGATGAAATCTCAATTTCAAGTTTTAAGCTCATAAAATTATTGACCACCAACTCATACGCAAAGTGAGATCGACTTGCATGGTTTATCATCGCCATGAAAGGGCTATTCAAGTTCTACAATTTCAATTAATGTCTAGAAACTAATTAGGTTGCTTTTGGCAGGTTGGTTACGTTGAAGAGAAAACTTTTTGTCTGCGTTAGTAATGAGAGATTCATGAAATCTTGTGCTAAAAACTAAATTGGGATGGCGTTATCGATGTCCTAAGAAGGTGTGAACAGCAGTACCTTTTTGGTGCTTGACCAACTAATAAAACACAGTATGTTTAGTGCTTATTTAGTTTTCTGTTGGTTGGTTGCAGTACTGTCGACCATTTTTGTATTTTCTTTACTTTTCCTTAGTTTTCTCCTGTCTTCTTCCTCCCCTTTCTCAACTGTTTTATGGACCTTTCGGAGTGTATGTTTTGTATGTGGAAAATGGAGTGAAGCAAAGACATGCAAGGCTTACCACCTGGCCACCTTCCCATGCATTGTGCAATGCTGTTGGAGCAAAGCCTAGTCAATGCGACAAGTGCATTTTGAGTAAATATTAAGTAGTCCGGGAGCACGTAGTGCTTAGTACTGGACTTTACGAGAATGTGTGGTTCTAAAGTGGTACGAGTAACACATGGGGGTGCATCCCGACTGCTGAATAAGTTCACTTGGTTAATCCTGCAAAGCCTAGTCATTCATGCAAAATCCTTTCATTACGAAATTCTATGAACAAATAGGGAAGTCATGTCATTGGCTGTGTTATTTCGAAATTTAAATTGCTTTCTTGGCATAAAACTGTTAATATTTAGATTACTAATTAGAGTCTCATTTGGTGACAAATGCAATATTACTTGAAATGACGTGATAATGGAAGCCTTGACAAAAATGAGACAGCTACATGCACTCGATAGATCCGATGATTAGTTGGACAATTTCCGACATCCAAATGTAGCTCTACTGGAAGGGTACGTTCATGAGACCGAAGTTTAGTAAATATGTCCTTTTGTGGGGATTGCCGAGGCCTTGATTCCCAGCCTGAGTTAGTTATCCACCTTTATCAGAAGTCATTAGAAGGGAAAGTACTCAAGTGAAACTAATCTCTCCCCCTTGATTCTCTATGTAATTTTAACGATGTGATTGACAGATTCACCAACCAGTAGTTACACCAGGTGGAACATCCCCCAATCTCTATGATCTGTTAAGGACACACCTCTCCACCACCCCTCAAACCACGTGATTGCTTTCTATTTTATTTCTTCTGTTGGCTACCCCAATGCTGTTAATGTTAGTTAACGTGAAGATTTGTTTGTTATCTTCTTCTCGGAATCATCAATATACTTCAGAATTTTGCAAAGAAAGGGGCCAAATCGATGCAAAAGGGAAACTAAATGGCCTCCCTCTGTAATTGTCAAAGACCACCATCCCTTTTCTGTATGGGATGTGCATCTCTAAACTCAAGGGTTGATTTGATTAGAGTAAAACGAAGGAAAGTGCAAGAAAGAGGGGGAAAAAAATTTACAATTTCCTAATATTTGATTAGAATGAAAACAGTAGAAAGTGATAGAAAGTATACTTTTTTTTGTATAATAATCCATTTAAGCGTGGCTATATAATTTTTATATTTCTTTACTTAAATGCAAGGGATTTTTATTTTCTTGTGAAAACTGACACCTCTTATTGAAATTCCAATTATGCTCATAATTTTTCCTTTCCCATCATGATCCCTATTGAATGTTGGGGTCTAGTTTGTAGCTACAAACGTTTTCTTGCAAGATTCTTATGAAAATTTTCATTTATTGAAAAATAAATACGGAGTATATAATTTTTTATTTCACTTTCTCTCATTTTTTAATTTTCATGTGTATTTTCTTTTCTAATTAAACGGCCCCGACGGATTTAGTTCACATCTCAAGAGAATTTTTTTATTTCACTTTCTCTCATTTTCAATTTTCATGTGTATTTTCTTTTCTAATAAACGGCCCCGACGGATTTAGTTCACATCTCGAGAGAAATATAAAGGCCTCCTTTCTGGCCCACAACGCCGTTACAAATTCGAATCCACATTCTTTTGTTTCGGGGCCCATTTCAACGGACATCTCCACAGCCCATAGGACACCCTTTCTCTCCGTGGGCTGGGCATATATTCACGGACTTGGTTCCCCTACTACTACATTCCCGTAGTATTCCCATAGTAGGCTCAACTGTGGTGCGAAATATTTTTTTAAGAGGTAATTAAATAATCATCCGTTTTTTGGACACTATTTAGATTTTCATCCCCCTTATTTTACGGAGTTATGTTTTCATCATTTTCCATTGTGAAATACCTTTCTACCCTTTTATTATGATATCAACATATACAAGATTATATTTTTTTCCTAATTTTGTGGGATTCAATAACATCCTAATTTTGTGGGATTCAATAAGTTCCTAATTTTGGGGGATTCAATAACTTCAAAAAAAAAAAATTTCAAATTAAAAAATTTGTTACTAATGTGTGGTGAAATTATAGATAACCAAGCAAAAAAAAATTAAATTCGCACCAGCAAATATGGTAAAAATGGCATACATGAGCCAAACACCAAGTTTATGGTAAAAATATATACCACCACAGTAAAGATGGAGAAATTTTGAATAAACATGGTAAAAAGGGAAAATGTAACCAATGACCGAGTAATGTGGTAAACTTATAACTAGTCAAAAAATATGGTAAATATAATATTTTATATTTTGTATTTGATTTTTAATTTTTACCATGATTACTCGATTTTAGCATATTTTATGTTTTGTATATGATTTTTACCATGATTACTTGAATTATGTAAAATATATCAATCACATAATCGACATTTCATGGTAAAAATAAAAAATGGTAAAAAAGTTCAAAACTCGTGGTATATAGATAAGGACTATGTACATACTCCTTATCTATGTAGGCCCACGCAGTGCCTCTCTTATAGAAAGTATGGTAAAAAAAAATGGCAACATATTCCGGAAAACATGGTGAAATCAAGTAAAGAACTACAATCATGGTCAATATATAGTACCTACAGAAAATGGGTCATGGTAAAACTACTCAAAACTATCCAAATAACCGTCAAAATACCCACAAAACATCATAATAGTAATTGGAGACATCACAACTAATCAATCCAAAACTCTCATACCAGGGGACCATTCGCCCATAGTGATGAGAAACATGGCTACAAACTGTAACAAATCAAAAAAATGTGCTAATTCTAAGATTTATTTGGACCTTCACTATGTCGCTCCATTATGCTAAATCGAGGTTTCTGAACAATTGCCGATGGACCTAATCAGAAATGCGAGCTCCCTTTGTGTGATAATCTGCGTGAAAGAGGCTTCGTCAAATACAAATAAATCCAAAAACCTCATGATTCAAGAATGTATTTCTAAAGATTTCTGAGATAAGGGACGGGGAAAAGAAAAAAAAACCTTTCAAACAAATTACTGTTTCAGATGGTTCTGCTACAATGATTGAGTGTTTGGTTGGTTTTCGTCGAGGAGTTAGTGATTGAGATGGAAGGACGACGAGGACGAGTCAGTCATGACATGACGACATGAATACTTCTTACAAGGACTCCTCCTACCAAATGATAGTGTACGTTAGAAACCGAGAAATTCCGCAGAACTGGAGACGAAACCCACAAAATCCCCAAAACCCACAAAATCCCCACCAAATTAGTACTGTAAAAACCAATTAGAAAGAGCAATAACGAATCAAACATTAATATGTCAACAAACATATAGAATTGAGATTGTAATGAATAAAAGCTCGTTCACATTTACCATCCGAATCAAACCTTTAATCAATGCATGACCAAGACATGAGAATCTCATTCAGAACTACCAATAACGAAGAGTTTGGTAGTGAAGGACCAAAAAACTGACCTTAATATGTCAGGACGACGAGGAGTCTGATTGAGTTTCATCGGGACGGCATAGAAGGTGGAATGGATGAGTTTTTTTTGGAGATTTTCTTGGTGTGTGAGATTTGTGATTTCTGGAGAAGATGAGGATGAAGATTGACGATGGTGGTGGATGAACGAGATATTAAAGATTGAGTTTTATCCCCAATCTTATAATTGCAGCAGAGGACCTCATAATTTTGAAAATGGTCCACTACCCACCCCTATATATGCAACTTTTAATTTAGTCCTCAAACCCTTAATATGCTACAATTATATATAGATGAAGGTCATTTTAGGGTTTTTTTGAATCTCGGGATGGAAACATAAGTCCTAAATAGGCTCAGGATGATTTTCTAATTTGAAGTGACTAAATGGATGATTATTTAAGTGCCCCTTTTTTTAAAGAATATTGCGCACATTATAAGTGTAAAAATTATGATTATCGAAGATTGGTAGACACCTAATTAATTCAAATTTGTCTTACATTATATTCTCGAAATGATAATGGTCGTCCATATAAATGCTATCGAACATATGGGTAGCCACACATGAATGATCTACTCAATATTTTTGACAAATTATACATTTCCATCTCAAATATAGATTATAGAGGATCCACAATTGAGGTTACCAAGAGAATGTAGGGACTTTGTTCACTACAGATACCTAAATCCTTCTAGCTTGCAGCGCCCTGAGAGAAAATAAAAATAAGGCCTAGTTTTCCAAAAAAATTTAGCAACCCAGTTGCTAAAATCAACCATGATTTTAGCAAATGAGTTCACCCAATGCTAAAATCATGGTTTTGAAATAAAAAAATGAAGTGGTTCCGTGTATCATTTTTCAATTTTTTTTGCACCAAATTAAACTACTTCTCGTGCACTTTAATTCGGTGTGAAAATTCAAAAAATAATACACGGAAACACTTAATTTTTTGATTTGAAATACCATGATTTTAGCACCTACTGAACTCATTTGCTAAAATCATGGTTAATTTTAGTAACTGGATTGCTAAATTTTTTTGGAAAACTAGGCCTTAAGCCTTGCTTTCCTTCTAGCCCACATCGTTGTTTGTGGGACCCATGGATCGGACCAACACAAGGGTCCTACTTCTGTGAGTGTTGTGTTTGGATGTTATGAATCATGTTACATGTATAATCATTTCGGTTCTAATTATTTATAATTTCCTCATATACATATGAGGTCCACATACAATTATGAGTGTAGGGTCTATGTGTATGTGAGAGAGTTGTACAAGTAACATTTTTGTTTTTGGTGAAACTACAGTTCCGTGGGACCCCTTCTATCTAATCCTCTTTAGAAAAACCAAGAGACACGTGTCATTAGGATATCCAGTCCCCTTCCCTCCACTCCAATCAAAAAACGTTTCTTCCTCCAAACGCCAAAAAAGATCTTCCAACAAAAATCTCCACTCTCTCTCTCTCTCACACACACGCACTACTTAGCTTCATGACTGTGAACTCTCTGTAATCAGCTCTTATCGCTCTCGCGCACCAAAAACCGCCATGAACGCGAGAGCTCTCCTCGTCTCTCTTCCCTCCGATTTCCACTCATCCCCAAAGCACACCTTCCCCCCCGACATTTCCCTTTCCAGGAGGATTTCCTGCTCCTTCTCCGAATCGCGGTTTCGTCTCCGCTTTCGGTTTCGTTTTCTCTCTCCGGAGCGCGCCGCAACTCGTCACGTTTCGTCTCCGTTTTCTAATTCGGTTCGGAGGGGGATTGGGAGAGTATGGGCGGAAGTGAAGTCGGACTCGGCGCCACGAACGGTGAAATTCGAAGACGCCTTGGGAGACGTCGTTTATGAAAGGGAGGGTGAGGACGTGGATGGCGAATCGGAGGGTGGGGTGCCGTGGTGGGTAGAGTTCCCGAAACGTTGGGTGATTGTGGTCCTATGCTTCTCGGCGTTTCTACTCTGCAATATGGATAGGGTAAGCTTCTATTGCGGGAATAGTATTAGGGGTGTTAATCCATACTTCTTGGTGTCCTTTTAATCTCAATGATTACCCGTTTCTGTGGGTAATGTGCTCTCTTAAGTAAGCAGTAATCCCAAAAGCTCAAGCAGTTAGGAAATGGGGAGCAAATGTAAATAGCGAGACTTTGAATGTTGAACCCAAGGCCTTTTTGCAACCATGTTAAGTAATCCGTGGTCCCCAAAACTTAAAGCTGTTAGGAAATGAACCCGACAATGTATATCAAGCTATTTAACATACTCAATATTGGTAAAATCTAGAAAACTGAAATTGAAAGTTAATATACCAATTAGGGAATTGGTGCGGTTTTTTATATTTTTTCCTACCCATGGGGTGGGTTTGGTTTTCAAAACATGATACTCAGCGGGTTTGGATTTGGGTTTGGTCTTAGCAAGTATTTGGCCAAACCCAAACCGATCCATATAATATTATTTATTGGATACATATACACATTATTTTTTTGTGTACATGTAATTTTATTTTTCAATTCATAATTTTCAGTGACTTTTTCTTTTATCCCCCTCCTTATTCCTCTCCTAATCCCCTAAAAATCTCAAGAGTCACTATAGGAACCTCTTAAGAAAAGTTTATTATTTAGTTATTTTCTTTGATTATGTTGGAATTTAGATGTTTAATGGAAAAATCATATGGTATATTACTTTTTATTTTAATATATAGTCTTTTTCCTTCATATGTTCATTAATGGAATGAATATTAATGCGAAAAAGGGGGCCCGAGGTTTCAGATTAACTTAAAAAACAACAGTCTTATAACAATAGGGTAAAGGGTAGAGATGTTAGATATGCTATCTATTGAAATGGGGCTTTAATTATTCATTCGTACTAGTATAATTATTATTTTTTCTGCAATGCAAGAAATGTAATATTTAAGTGATCCTATTGGTTCCGGTAATCATCGCAGCTTTTAGAGATTTTATCTACTCGAATAGATGTTACTTTTATTTTTTAGATTGATGTTGTCAATGATGTTTTTACTCATTAAGGTAAGGTTGGGGCTCCAACCTTAAAGTTTCCTTTGGGCCACTAAAATTCCAGGGACGTCCTGACAATAAAGAAAGAATCTAAGAAACTCTTGTGGCATAGCTGTTTTATTGTGTTAATGAAGCTACTTAGAACAAAAGGTGAACTAATATTTATTTTATTTCAGTTGATCGAATCAATGTACATATCATTGTCAATGAACGAATATCAATTCAGGTTAAAAAGAAAATTTCCAAGTATTTTGCCATACCTTGTAATCAAAAGGAACTGCTGAAGGGTTGTATAATTGACAGGACTTGGGACCTAGGAGTGCATGCATACAGCATTTCATTGTCCTTAGAATGTAAAATGGGATGAGGACAAGATCCCTTAAATGAAACAGCTGATTCTTGACTTGTGTACTTGCTCTTTTCTTGAAACTGCGAGTACCAGTGGCGCACTGCTAGTGTATTGTTTAATCAGATAATGTTTGATAGGTAAACATGAGTATTGCAATACTCCCGATGTCGCAAGAGTTCAACTGGAATCCAGCAACCGTTGGTTTGATACAATCTTCATTTTTCTGGGGATACCTTCTCACCCAGGTAACCAAAGATCTTTTCCCGATCTCGTTTTGGATCATCCAACTAGAAGCTTTCTTTTCTTTGAGCATATCATTTTGTGACACTAAGTTTCTCATATGAGACTTGCTCGTAAATATATATCGTAGAATCGTAGAGTTACATCCAAAGTTATCCAAATATTTAGAATTTAGAATGACATTGTTTATCTGTTAAGGCATATTCAGATGTCACTTCCATCGCGTAAGTAATTTGTTCTTTTTCCTCTTCTAAATTTGTGAAAATAAGCTCAGATTGCTGGAGGTATTTGGGCAGACACGGTCGGTGGAAAGAAGGTCTTGGCATTTGGTGTGATATGGTGGTCTGTTGCCACAGCTCTGACACCCGTTGCTGCGAAGGTTGGTTTGCCCTTCTTACTAGTGGTCCGTGCCTTAATGGGAATTGGTGAGGTTGGTTCTCTAAACTGAATTCTACGTTCATTTTCTTCCCATCTTTATTCTTTACTGTAATATGAAAATACTGTCGTGCACAAATGAGTTTTTTTTTAACCAATGAACATTTAAAATGGGTAGATCTGCTGATAGAAATGTCTCATGTTGCAATTATATGTTGCATCCATACTTTCAACTGGAGATATGTCTTAAAATAACTCTCTTATGATAGTTTAAAATATCTGAGTTCTGTTTCTCTCTTTCAGGGTGTTGCCATGCCAGCTATGAATAATCTCCTATCAAAGTGGGTTCCTGTAGCAGAGAGGAGTAGATCATTGGCCCTAGTATATAGTGGAATGTACCTTGGATCGGTTACTGGCCTGGCATTTTCACCCTTTCTGATACACGAGTTTGGGTGGCCATCTGTCTTTTACTCTTTTGGCTCTCTTGGCACTGTATGGGTTGCATTGTGGCTAACTAAGGTAACTATTAGTTTTTGTGTCCATTTTCCTCCCTTAGAAAATTCTATTTTTAAGTTTATGGAGCTGATTTTTTGTTGTCATTAAGTTCTGGTTTTCCACCGAAATGGTATTCTATTGCTTCACTTTGAAGTTTTGCTGCAGGCACACAGTTCGCCTCTTGAAGATCCTCAACTACGGCCTGAAGAAAAGAAGTTAATTCTCAGGAATAGCGTATCTAAGGAGCCTGTTAAATCAATACCTTGGAGATTAATCTTGTCAAAATCACCTGTGTGGGCCTTAATAGTGTGTCACTTCTGTCACAATTGGGGAACATTTATTCTCTTAACATGGATGCCTACTTACTATAACCAGGTGAATATTTGTATGCATTGTTATTGTATTCACTTCTCTTCTTTGGGCCCTTGAAATATTGCAGCAATTTTACAACTTCAATTTCTTCTAGGAGTCTAACATGTGAAATAACTTATTTGACCAATAGGACTAGAAATCTGGTATGATATTTGCTGATCATGCTTAAGCACTACGTCAACACCAAAAGAAGAAGAAGTTAATAGTTTGGCAAAACATCCTTAAATAAATCTCAAAGGGATAATGATATGGCAAGAAAGTTAATAGTCCCTTTTTTTTTCTTCTTTCTTTGGTGCTATTTTTTCACCTCTTCTGATTCTAGGCAAGCTTTGTTGAGAGAACTCTTTGACCTAGGCCTTTGGCACTAACTGCAAAGGCAATTTTGTCATGGATTTTCCGTTCTGTCCAATTTCCACTATCGTGTGACTTGTAGTTCGATGATATTGCTGCTAAAGCTATAATCTCCTTTTACCCTTTTAGTTTGTAACAATGTTAAGAGTGGACATAGACATTTCATAAAATGTAAAAACTGATGCTGCCATAGGTCTTGACATTTTGGATAAAAGCAATTTTTGAGAAACGGTATTGACCGAAGAGAATTTTCCTTTAAATTGTACCATAGGTCTTGAAGTTCAATCTCACGGAGTCTGGGCTCTTATGCGTTCTTCCCTGGCTTACAATGGCATTCTCTGCAAACCTTGGTGGGTGGATTGCAGACACACTAGTTAGCAGGGGTTTATCTGTGACCATTGTTCGAAAGGTATAGCTCCCTTTTAGTATTTTTTGATGCTTATGCGTACTGAATGATTCTCAGTGCTCTAGGATACATTTTTCACTTCTTGCAGTTTTGGAAGTTGTAGTGTCTCAGAATGGCTGAAGTATATTTTTCTGTAATCTTCCTTGCAGATCATGCAGAGCATTGGATTTCTTGGCCCTGCTTTTTTCCTAACTCAGTTGAGCCATGTTCACTCTCCTGCAATGGCTGTCTTGTGCATGGCATGCAGTCAGGTCTGCTTTTACTTCTAGAAATAGAAAGATAATATTCCCCCCAGTATGAACTGCTGTCATTTCCTGCTCAAAGCATGTTACCTTGGTGGGTTGCTTAAGGAGCCACTACTTTCAGGATACTTCAATAAATTAAGCAATTGAAATGTGATTTGGAACAATGATCAATAGAATCAAACCCATATAAAAATGTTGCTGTGATTCTCCTCCTGAAATAATCTAAGGGGAACCAAAAGCATAATACAATCACATGCAGCGTAACACCCATCCAAAAAAAAAAAAAGACACTCATGACCATAGACCGAGATAAAAAAATTATTTAACGGGCAACTTACTTACCCAAAAAAAAATAAATTAAGGCAACTTTTTGATTTGTTAGGAGTCTGATCCCATAAACTTTTTGCCCATGTGCGTGCAGATCCAACCCATTGGGGAGTATCCACATAGTCTACGCCATATCACTTGGCCCAATATATACTGAATGACCCAAGTCCACTTAAAAGCTTAAACGTATTAAGTGGTGGGACTCAAATCCTTCACAATGTTCCAACAATCTTCCCCTGATGTGTGAATCATACATTAGGCTTAGCTCCCCCTTGAGTCTGATCAACTCAATCGTCAATTAAAGCTCCTCCTTAATTCTTGGTCTATTACCACTCTCCAACACAAGTGCCCAAACTAGGGCATATTTGCTACACCTACTCCATCAAGAGCCACCATACTCCACGAGGGCCACCTAGCTACCGGCCACCAGCTGTGTGCGCGAGGAAATTTCCTCGGCTATAAAACCAATTGTTAGGAGTCCGATCCACAAAAGTTTAAGCCATGTAAGTAATGACCCAAGTCCGCTTAAAAGATTAAGCCTTGTAACTGGTGAGCCACCCATTTGTATTATAAGGTTCAACCCTTTTTCTATTTATCCGATGTGGGACTCAAAGCCTTCACACATGTTCCAACATGATTGCTATGAGAGTGTGACAGATGGATACTCGGTTGTTAAATGGGTGCTTTTCAGCACCTATCATGTAATATCCTTGACTATTGCGCAATATTCTGTTGTCCAAAGAATGGAAAGAAAATCTAATACAACATACTTTGCATATTTGTTTACCCTTTACCTTCATCAGAATGATGGTCCATGTGTTCTGGCTAAATTTATTTTGGCTTTGTTAACTCAATTCTTGTTCATATTTCTCAATAAAAACAGGGGACTGATGCATTCTCACAGTCTGGTTTGTATTCAAACCATCAAGATATTGCCCCTCGATATTCGGTGAGTATCACATTTCTTTTTTTCTTTCCTCTTTTGATTATTTCATGTCCCGATTATAATATCTACTTCTCAAAATATTGATAAAAAGTGAGTCCTCTGAGATTCAAATGGTTTTAATTGAACTTCATTCTGTCACTCTTGACAAGGTCCAGATGGATTACTATGAATATCCATCCTTTCCCTGAAGGCTGTGTTTGTCTCTAGGATATAAAGTTTTGTGGATGGAAAAGAAAAAAGAGATCCCTCTCTCTTTACCCTACGAGTCCATTCAATAAATTGAAGACCCAAAACCCACCACAGCCTAAGGGGATAAACAACTTATGTTTCTAATTTTGTTTTTAACTCTGCAGGGGGTATTGCTCGGTCTATCCAATACTGCTGGAGTGCTGGCAGGTGTTTTTGGAACAGCAGCAACTGGTTACATCTTACAACATGGTATGTCTCATAAGTCATATCCTCGCATTCTTATGCTGTTAATTAATTTCAAACTTACTCAATATAGACTTGTGTTATGCTTTGGAATACTCCAGTGTAGTCTGTTTTAGTTCCTCTATTACGTGAACTGGGATCATTTTCCAGTCTCTTTCATCTGAATAGATCTGCTGCAGACCTCGCCCAACATGATTGACGCCTAGATGAACATTACTCTGATCAAGGTTTTCTGTTGGAGCCTTTGGCTTTGACTAAATGAAATATTAGTGGACGGTGAGATTGGTCTCCCAGGATTAGTCGAGGTGCGCAAAAGCTGGCCTGGACACCTGGTTATCAAAAAAAAGTTCCCTGAACAATCTCACCTGGCAGACCTTTAAAGATTAGGGTATTGTCAATAGTTTTGCCAACGGTCCCGTAAAGCATATATTTCTTGTTATCATACTTGAAGAGGTTAAGCACAGGGTATTGTTTTTTTAGGGAGAGAACATTTAAAAAAAAATAAAAATCAAGGCTTTTTCTCGACAAAGATGCATACCTTGCCTTTATAGGTGTAAGTCATAGGGTCATAACACTGGCCTATTTGGTCAAACTTTGGTATGGCAAATCAACAGGACATTGATTCCTTATTCCATACTCCAGTATATTTGGTAGGAAAATTACTCTTATAAGATTCTTGCTAGAGATTTTTCTTAATAAACTTGGCAAAGATATGCCGTGCCTAGCAATAGACAGGTTTCGACTGATCGGGGATCTCAATTTGAGTTGTTGGGTTTCAGCTAAATGAAGTAGATTAGTATACATGTACATCTCTCATTGGAGTTTTAGTCCTGCTGTTGGGTTATCTTGGTGAGGACCGTAGTGTAAGGAAAGCTACAGTTTTTTAAAAAAAATTGTTGGTTCAGCTACCGCATGATCAATGTGGACCTCATGCATAGAAATAGTTTAGGTTCCTTGACATTTTACATATCCCTATACACTAGCTTTATCTGTTTATAGGCTTATTTTGCAAAAAATTTCAGGTTCTTGGGATGATGTCTTCAAGGTTTCGGTCGGGCTCTATCTGGTTGGGACAGTGGTCTGGAACCTTTTCTCTACCGGTGAGAAAATCATAGACTAAAAATCGTACGATTAGCTGTTTAGGACAGGGAAAATCAGACTATTCCACGCTCGAGCCAGATTTGGATACACGAGATATCAATAGAAGTTGAGATATCATTTGAATGGGAGAAAATTCGTTCATTTTGTTGTTTGGCTTGAGTAGCCGAATTTTTTTTGAACCCCACGCGGAGCTCGGAAGCAGATCGACAAGGAAGGCCATGGCTTGTTGCAAATCATGTGCCCTCTCAATGTGGGGATGATAAATTTGCCAAAACATTGACAACACTTGTACATTTCATATAAACACCAACACACCAATTTGTAATAGTATTAGTGCAACGTCATTTTCATTATAGTTCCACTCTTTGTGACGTACTACTTTTAATAATCTTGATGGGTTTCTCTGTGGAGGAAAAAGGGTAAAACTACGCTAGGGATTCCTGTTGCCAGACGCACACTATTACGGACATCGCGTGTTGTATTGACAACTACAGTAACCTCCTCTCATAGTATGCGTGATGAATGATGAGTCGAGCCATGTGTTTTTACCCTTTCGGGCATTACGCGAGACATCATAAAATGTAATAATAATTCAACGCATAAATGTTTAAAGATTCGTCGGAATACGCGAAAATCATGTCTGTAGACAGGGACATTACAATCCAATATCCTTCTGATAAACCACCAGTAAACAAAGCTCAAAGTTTAACCAGCAAAACATAAAGCACCTTCTGAAACTATTATATAGAGAGGTTGTAAACACAAATCAACACTTGTAAGCAGCAAGTAAAATTCCCAAGCTACCCTCGCGTAATTCACAATTGACGGAAGAGGACGAACAAAAGTTTTTGAAAAAGACAAATATGCCCTCACTCTATGCCAAAGCAGCAAGCTCACGAGGATGCAAATAAACACGAAGACCATTCTTCATAAACAACGTAAGAGACATCTTCTGCTCAACCCGGTGTCCGGGAACCGGTAACAACCGGTATTTCAACAACACGGCCGACGCCACAGACTTCATTTGCAAGTAAGCCAAGTCCTTCCCCAAACAAGTCCTCGGACCGGCGTTAAAGGCCACAAACTTGTACCCATCCATGGGCGGTTCGAACCGGTCACCTTCGGCCGATAACCACCTCTCAGGTTTAAACTCCAAACAATCCTCACCCCATATGGTCTCCATCCTCCCCACCGAATAAATCGAGTAAGTCACCGTCGACCCTGCCGGCACATGGGTCCCGTCCGGCAAAACGTCGTCCGATATGACGTACTTGAAGTCCTCCGGCACTGACGGGTACAGCCTTAACGTCTCGGCCAATGTGGCTTTTAAGTACATCAATTTATCGGCTTCGTCAAAAACCAACGGGTCTTCGACCCAAGCCAGTGGATCTTTTCCGCGGGTGGAAGTTAACACCGTCGTGATTTCCGTTATGATTTTTTCTTCCACCCGTTTGTTGTTCATGACTAACCAGAAAAACCAGCTGAGCGCGACGGATGACGTGTCACGGCCGGCGAGCACGAAGTTTAGCGCGATCCGTTTGAGGACGGAGTTCGGGAAGAAGTCGCCGTTAACGTCACGCTTTTTCATGAACCGAGATAACAGATCGTCCGACGGAGTTTCCTTCCGGGTCTCGAGAGCGTCACTCATGTAGTTTTCAACAACGTTGAGGCTTTTCTTTAACCGAAATTCGGCTCCGAACCCGAATATCTTTTTCAACCGCCATAGGAAACCCGGGTAGAGTAACCGTTGGAGAGTAGCCTCGGTGGCGGAATCGAACGCGGTTGCGAATGGGTTTTCGGGTAGATCTGGAGACAGCGTTTCCGGATCTTTACCAAAGGTAAGTCCGCATATATTGTCAAAGGTTAGGCGGAGTAACAAGTCTTGTAAATCGACTGGGGTGTTTTCGCAAGACGCTTTCTCTAAAATGCGCCAGAGGCGCGTTTTAATGGTCCGGCTCACCCACCGAGCCATGGCCTGTCTTAGGGTCCGAGTCGTGAACTCGAGCGCAGCGGTTTTCCTCTGGATCAGCCACGTGTCGCCGTCGCTGTTGAAAATGCCTTGACCTAATAGGTCGTGAAATGCGGTTTGCCACGTGGGACCTTTAGGGTAGTTGTCGAACCGGGTTCGGAGCACGTGCTCGATGTTCTTGGGGTGGCACGTGACGGTGTAGAACCCTTGCCTACGTGCGAGGAAGGGAATGCAGATGGTGGAGGTTTGGTAGGTGGCGGCCCCGCCAGTTGAGCGGAGGTTCCCGGCGACCCAATCGTGGAATCGCCTCCGGTTGAGGAAGAGGAAAGGGAGGCTTCCGACAAGCGGCAACACTCTTGGGCCGGTTAGTTTACGGGCGAGGAGGTAGAACCAAAAGAGGTATGCTGCCACGGTAGCTAACGCAGCGAAGAGGAGTGGGGTTTCCATAAGGGTTGTGGTGGTCATCGTCGTTTTGAAGGGAGAGAGAATAGAACGAGAGCGTAAGATAAACTGACTCGGACACTTAGACGGGGCTCTTACCCTTTCTGGCGCCCCGAGTTATAAAATAGTGAAAAGAAAGGGGAGAGAGAGAAATTGAGTTGGTTTGTACGTAGATGTGTTGCAGCAGGGTGGAGTTGAGGATGAGAGAGAGGATATATAGAGAGAGAGGATTGTGAGGAAGGTTTAGGAGAGAATTGGTAGGAAATTTCACTGTTTGGTTGGTAGGAAATTTCACTGTTTGGTTGATAGGGAACCTGTGATTCGAAAAACCATGCACACGTGTGATGGGATGACTGTACAGACAGGTTGGTCGCAATCGTTGAAGAACATTTTTTTAATTAGTTCATGATCCTTTAGATTAATTCCTTTTATTATTATTATTATTAATTTGGCTCTTTTTTTAGTGCAATAGTTTTATAATACTAGTGTCTGGATGAACTTATCTACACGTTGACTAAGGGTGAATTCTCCAATAAATTTTATCAAAAAGATTTTATCAACTTTCCTCACCAATGGATAAAATTAAGGGCTTGATTTTATCAAATTTAGATAAAATTCATTAGAGAACTCACCCTAATTCTGCTTGCTTGCGGGTAGGGGTGCTATTACATGCGTTCAAGCTTGGCTCGAACTTGAATTTGAGACTAATTATTCAAAGTTGGCTCATATTTGAAGTTTTGTGTTTCATGATGGGCTTGACTTGGCTAGTAGAATCTGCAAATCAATCTCGAGTTTTTAAGCTTGAAATTTTAAACTTTCAAGCTTGAGCTTAAGCTAAGCTGATGAAATTCCAGCATGAAATTGGCTAATTTAAAATCATAAGCATTAATTTAGGGGGAAAAAAAACTTGTAAACCTAAAATTCAATTTACTAGTTACCATTCATTAAATTAGAAACCTCCGAACTTTTCTTAAAGCCATCTTTAAAAATTAAAAAAAGAAAAAAATAACTCTTAGCTGCCATATCTCACCTAGGACTTTTATCATTTTTGTTAAAAACAAATCGGTGAAAATACCTATATGAAAGGCCGACCATCTCATGTTTTGGGATGTTTATTAATCTATCTCTACCTTTGTAATATTTACAAAATGACCTACTTTGAGCTTATTGTGCCAAACACCCATATGATATCAAGCTTGACTTGAATTCATAAACAAACAAAAAAGATAATAGAGCATGGCTTAAATTTTTTGTAAACGAGTTTGCACAAGCCAAAAGTCAAGCCGAGCTCAAGCTGTTTGGTTCGTTTAGCAGCCCGAGGAGTCTAATTAAAGCCTGATCAAAGGGAGTTGACAGCACTTGAGATCTTAAAGAATCCGGGACCTTATAAAGGAGTAAACCCTAAGTCTCAAGCCTTGATGAGGCGTCTTTGGGATTTTTATAGCATAGTGTATTTTTCTTTTTCTTTTTGTGTTATTTGCATGCAAATTTTCAACATCAACCTTTCCCATTTGGTTAATTAAGATTCTCTTGAGGGATCATGATCTTTCCCACCCTTAGTTTGTAACTTGTCAAAAATAAAAAAGTAAAAAAAGATCTTGTCTACCAGTTGTATACTATTATATATATAATTCAACTAAAAGTCTAAAACTAATCACCAAAAAAATATAGATGAGTTGCTTACGTATTGGTCAATCGATCAAAGCTAGCAAACTAGCCAGGATACAGCTTTTAAAGTTTACCTACTCTCCTCAAACCAGCTTTCTTTTATGTGAGAGAGAGAGAGAGAGAGAGAGAGAGAGAAAAGTAGGTAGAAATGGTTTACCCGCAAGGAGAAACTGGGTTTCCTCAAAAGGGTGGGAACAGTGAATGGGAAGCTCCAGAAGGGGCTGAGAGAGAGCACACGATTTTGACGAATCGAAGAGCTAACAGAGTTTGAGTAGTTTTATTAATACAATCAAGTGAACCAGCCAGCCAGCTAGCAATTTCGACCATTTTCTTACGGACAAATCGGCACCAACCAACCGGCTATGTGTTTTTTTTATTTTTTTTAGAGGTAATTAAATAATCATCCGTTTTTTGGATACTATTTAGATTTTCATCCCCCTTGTTTTACGGAGTTATGTTTTCATCCTCTCAAAGTGTAAATTCTCTATCTTACCCTTTTAATGAGATATCCATATGTATGTGTATATTGTCATCCTAAATTAGTGGGATTGGATATATCTTCAAAAATTTTAAACATTCAAAGCAACCAAAATCTCATTGATTTGGTTTCCATCTTAAACAAATGAAATTTGAAACAAAAAAAAAAATTCAAAAAGCCATCCTAACACAAACGGATGAAATTTGAAAATTATGAATTTTAAACACATCACTAAATATGGGATATTGTTATAACGTATCAAAATGGTAGAGATCATTGCACAGTAATCATGGTAAAAAACTTTAAAATATGTAAGTATCATGGTAAAAACCAAATAATATATAAGTTAGAAGGTGTCTTACGAACGGTCACAGTAATCATGGTAAAAATATGTAATATGTAAGTATCATGGTAAAAACTTAGTAGTATGTAATTTACAGGGTGTTTTACGAACGGTTATGGTAAAAAATATAGACTCAAGTCATTTTTTATTAGTAATCATGGTAAACATTTTCACGGTAAAATACATTGTAAAAGTCAATTAAAATTTCGAAATATGAAATATATGCTCACAACATCTTCAATGATCATGATATAAATATTTAAACATCACATTGTTTATGGTAAAAATAACTTATAAACATAGTAATAACGGTTGAATAAATAACTCGAGTCATGGTAAAAAAAGCCATGTGCATAATCCAAATGTCATGGTAAAATCGAATAAAGAAGAGAAATAATGGAAATATAGAATACTTTTAGAACTCAAATCATGGTAAAAATACAAAAACATATGAAAGTGTTTATGGTAAAAACAACCAATAGAACTCAAATCTTGGTAAAAATCTTAAAACATATAACAGCGTTTATGGTAAAAACAACAAATAGAACTCAAATCATGGTAAAAATCTTAAAACATATAACAGTGTCTTGGTAAAAAAAACCAAAAGAACTCAAATAAAACAGCCTTCAAAATTCTAGCAAAATCGAATACTACCGGCCCTTTTTCAACCAAAAAATAAAAAACATGATGCAAACCCATATTGATCCATCACCTAATACTCTGATTTTTGGATCAATTTGCCCAAAGATTTCTCATCTTCCCACCATGTAAAAAAAAGGAGGAAATATCTATTTTGCGGAAGTCCGACGAGAGGAGGCTGACGAGGAGAGGTTGATCGAGGAGGTGTGATTGGGACGGCGAAGATGGATGTTTTGGGACCGATTTGTGACTCCGGCTGGTGAAATTTTCGGATCACAGTTGGAGAGCGATGGTGTGGGACCGTTTTGGGATGCCAACAGCGAGGAGAGAGAGGACGATGGCAAGACGGCGAGGAGAGAGAGGACGGTGGGATGACGATGGTGGGACAGCGAGGAAGGAGAGGACGAGTAGCATTAGCTTGAAGAGGTGAAGCACCTTGAATAGCGGTTGAGCCCCAAAGTTATTTTCCCCACGCTTCAATGGTAAACGTCATATCCCATCTGTTTGCAGTTGTAACAATGAGCATGGCAGGAGGCCATTATCCGTGGATTTCAAAATCAATTTGAAGACACCAAAAGACGTCCATTATCCATAGTAAGCGTAATATCTGGATTGATAGTTATCCCCAAAATCCCTTAATTTCAGTAGAGGACCTCAAAATATTGAAATTGGTCCACTTTTCTCCCCTCCTATATGCAACATTTATTTTAGTCCTCAATTTTTTAATATACATAATAAAGGGCAATTCTGGGTTTATTTGAATGTCAGGATGAAAACATAACTCCACAAAAAGCACAAGATCAAAACATAATTTCAAGGTGTCCAGAGGATGATTATTTAAGTGACCCTTTTTTTTATTTACGGCATGAGTAGTCCGGTCATCTTACGCGTATCTCAACTAATATTGAGGGCTCATTTTTCCCGTTCACTTACGTGAAGCGCAATTAAAGTCAGAACAAAACTTCCATATGAACTGGTCATAAAATAGTTTATAGCCAAAAAAAAAAAAAAAGTTTATTACTAGCAGGTTTCGAACTTAAGATCTTAGAAACAAGTGGTGGCTAACTGATGCGGTAGAACTTCGAAAAGGGGAGAAGGTAGTGAGAGAGAATGTGGTTTGAATTTTTGGGTGTGGTGGGCCGGTGAAGGAAAATGGGAGAGAGAGGGAGAGAGAGTTTGCAAAGAGAGGGATAAAATATAATATGACGACTGAAACAAAAAATGTGACTAAGACAAAAACTGTTCTTTGTTGGAGTATAATATAGATTAGGAATGATGAATGACCAAAAAAAAAAAACTAATTAAGATCTTAGAAGGAGACAATCCCTTTAGAATAGCAGAACATTAAATTTTAAGAGGATGAAAGCTCCTAAATCTCAAATCTTGACTACCAATCCAACCGCTTGGGTTACCAGTTGAATGGGTTTTGGATCGAACTTTAATACCATTCCCCTTCATGACGTAAGAGATTTATATCAAGCGAACATTATCTGTATTTTTTTTTATTTATGTTAAGCAATCTAAAATGTAAAACCTTGATGTTAATTACCAAAGACGTAAAATAATGAAAGAAGAAAGAGAAAAAAAAAAAAAAAAACAACTCTCGGTTTAGAATACAACCGGAGACGGGTAGCAGCGATGATTGTCAAGCTCATCGATCGCATATTATGCTATTTCTATCATTTTTCTCGGTTCAGCTCTTATGGACTAATCTAATACCATTGTGCAATTGGCTGCTTCTGGATCCTAACAATAAAAGAAAGCGCGTGGTAAGTAAAAGAAGGTATGTGGTAAGGCGTCTGATCTGCCTTCAATTGGAATTTATGTTGACTTTCATTTTGCAATTAAATTATGCATACATTGAACCAAATTCAATGATCCTCCTATTAGTCAACAACTATTTGAAGGACAAAGCGAACAAGCTACTATTTATACGACCCATGTTTGAGGCCAACCGCCAACCCTAAGTTACATAATGCATGTGCAGGAGCGCGAGCGTGAATATCTTTAAGAAACCTCCCAAACAACTAGAATTCATCAATGCGATGATTAAGCGCGAGCGCAGAATGAGAATTGAGAGCGGAAGCAAATATCATTTTGAAGGATTATGTGGCTAAGGGCCAACCCATCTTTTTGGACTTATTGTTATATTGGGTGTGCCTTTTTTGGGCTTAGGCCATTAGGTGTTTGGGCTTGTCCCTTAGCAGTTTTGGGCTGCGACCAACTGGTGTTATGGGCTTTCCAACCTAGGTTGGAGTCCTCTTTTCTTTCTTCAATACTTGATATACCCTTGGTCAAGTTTTTAATAAAACTTCTTTTACCGATTAAAAAAAAAGGGCCAACCCATATTTTGATCAGTCACCTTGGGCCGGTGTGTAGGCCCAATTTGAAGTCCTAATATGGGTAAGGGTTAAGGAACTGAGAAGAAGTTTGGGCTTTTGGTACCAAATCAAATTTGTATTTTGCCTTGGAAAATCAGTTCCCCAAGAAGAAAGTCAAAGTATGGCAAATCATAAGGTACTCCCTCCGTCCCTATTGTGCGTTGTTCAATTGATTACTCCTATATCTTTTAATATGAATCCAAAAAAATATTTAATATAGATCTCGTTTAATAGATTCTATTATTCAAAGTTTCAAAATCTTGGAAAACATTATAAATTGGAAGATATAAACGTTTGAAAAGTGACACAAACTCTGAAAAATGACTAACAAACACGGACAAAAGGAGTATCATAACTACCTCTATAATTTTGTCATTAATCGTAAATTTAGATTTTCTTAACTTTATTTTTTATAACCGGCTTATTTTGCTTTTTATTATTTTTATAGCTTTTGTTCAAACTATATGACTTTTTCTATCCGTCTTGACAAGAAAGAGGCTTGGTAGAGTAACATGAAAAGAAAACATGAAATAGAACATGAAAACGCATTCGACAGGTGAAATACACCCGGTGTACCCAACACTTTCCCGACAAGAAAACTAAGAAAAGAACCAAACAAGACAACAAAACTTGGACTAAACTATATGAGTAAAATGAAGAATGGGTGCATATTATACACAATGAGTGCATATCGTACACACCTTTAAGGGGTGTGTATTCTAGATTTTTCCTGAAGAAAATAAGTCAAGATCTGTTTAGGCTTATTATTCTCCAATGATGATTTTGCACGAGAAGGTAAATTAACAAGAACTTGTAGGAGTAGAATTAGATCTCCTCTATGAACAACTGGAGTCTACCAACTCCTCTATGCACTCTCCCATGCACTCAAATATGGCTTCACCCCAGAAATTATCTTTCGAAGATTTCAATGCATTAGATTTTCTTGATGATGAAGTAACAACAGGGGAAGTGGATTTCCTTACCCGCGTCACAAAATTCAGAGCTTCAGCAACCTTTTTCCCGATACGCTTGAGAAATTTTCTCGGCGATAGTTTTGATCTTCTGGATGCCTCGACTCCCTCGATAGAGCTCTTTTCGCGAAACATGGGATTGTCGTAATTAAGCAGCAGGAGTATACGTAAACAGGACACGAACACGAATGTTGTGGCGGGAACGAAAGAAACGAGAACGACAAATAGAACAAAATTACGCGAGAACGCAAAGGATTTACGTAGCCTAAGCGAATGGCGACGAACGATTCAGTAAACGAGTTTTACTGTGAAATAGGTGAATGTAACGAACCAACAAGACTCACAATTGCAAAAACCCTAGAGCCCTCAAGGTTTTATTTGTAGGAAACTCTAATACATGAGGGAAACCTAATAGGAAACGGGCAATACTTCTGGTTTTACACGTCAGCCGGCTAAAACTAATACATCTCTTATTAATGCTTTTATTGTTTCTTTAGCGGAACTGGATCCACCCCGGTCCTTAATTTGGACTGTACAGTTCAGCCCAAGTCTGGATCGTTCATTTGTTGTAATTAATGGTTTAAATTTATTCAAATTAACTCTTATCGGGTAAAAATTTCTGAGCAAATCCAAACCAGCGATTTGGACTATCCCTTCCAATTTGCAATATTGATTTTTTTATTCTTTTGTTGTAGTATAAGTTTGTCGAAAGAAGAAAATCCTTTTTCACTAAAAACTATAGTACATAACATCTAAATTGTTTTGAAAGAGGAGCCAACAGCCCTCCAATTGTTTAAATTTCGTATTGAAAAAACGAAAGAGATTCGTTTTTTCAAGTATAAAAAAAGTTAAACATAAAACAATTAGATACTTAATTACTTTTTTTGCTCCATACGAGGTTTAATTCGAAAAAACTGATCAAACTCGTTTTTAGTCCGTCAATTTCTTTCTTTTTTTTCCCGAAAATGTGAGAAGTTATCCGGACACAACCCCTCACATACCCTTGGCTCTCACACACATTTAGTACCATTGGCGACGCCACATTGTAGCGAGTGGGGTCACGCGACCCCACGGGCTAAAAATAAATCACAATAATTATATTAATATTATTTATAAATTTATACATGACCCCAACAAATTTAATGTTGACACCATGCTAGATAAATTTTTAATATTTGAAACCCACGAAAAGTTCTAAGAGAATACAAAAACGAAAGACTGTGTTACCATACTGCATAATTTACCAGTCTAATACAAAACAAAGGCTAAAATCGATTTGATGACATCACCACACTAGATAAGTTTCCCATCTTTGAAAAAACCCAATAAAATTAAATCAACAAAATACAAGCTAAAATCAGTTCCTCTTTACCCCTCTGTTCTCTCTTCATCCGTCCATTGCATACTCCCAAAACACAAGCTAAAAATTAGATACGAGGGTTTATAAATGACCCCATACTCCCAAACTCCTGGAGTCGTCACTGTAATTAGTACGTTACACCCACGTATATGTGAAGAGTTGTGTTCAGAGTTATGTCCAGATGGGCAAACTAGCAACTACCAATTGAGAGAGGGTGTGGTAGGGAGTGGTTGAGAGGGTGTGTACCTATCATTATTCATAGTAATAAGACGGGGCGTTGGAATTTCCTAAAAGGAACACCAAAGGGAAAACTTCCCTATTTCTTCTTCTGTAAAACTGGCAACAAAATCTTTGAAAATCTATAGAGGCAGATTACATTCTTGCAGGATAGTATAAAGTACGGACCCGGGATCCTGTAGTGCAAACCCTGTAATGCACGATTTCTCTCGTCTTGATCAGTGAATCAATGGAGATACACAAGGAGAAGAAAACCAGCATGGGCCGCCAAAGGATTGAAATCAAGAAGATAGAGAAAAGCAGCCGATTACAAGTCACATTCTCGAAACGCAAGTCCGGAATCTTCAAGAAAGCCAGCGAACTAAGCGTCTTGTGCGGCGCGGATGTGGCCATTATCGTCTCGTCTCCGGCTGGGAAACTCTTTGCATTCGGTAACCCGTCTGTGGATGCTGTCGTCGATCGGTTTCTCGCCCGAAAGACATGTTGCGAGGGCTTGGAAACGGGGTCCGGCAATGACGTCCACCTGTTGAGGGACAAGCATGACAAGGTACGTTATATATGGGCCTTCTTGAATTTTATTGAATCCAATGTAAACCAATTTACGAATTTTTCAATGATTCGGCTTGAATTTTTTAGTTGTGTATTGAAAAAAATAATAATGTGACAAGTTTTGTTTTTTAAAAATAATTTGTTCGTTTTAATTTCTTGTAGTTGCAATAAATACTCAATTTTGGTGATTATAATCGGTAGTTGATTCACCAACAGGTTGTTAAGGAGCTGGAAGCGGAGGAGGAGAGAGAAAAGGCGGTGGAAGCGGCGCGCGGTGGCAACGGAGGAGGTGGGTTGTGGTGGAATGAGAGTATTGATGGTTTGGGGTTGAATGAGTTGGAGCAATATAAGGCGGCGCTTGAAGTGCTTAAGAGCAAGGTAATAAAGAGAGCTGATGAGATGGCGGCGGGACGTGCTTTTCCGGGAAGTTCCTTGGTTGCCGGCGGTGGTGATCCTTATTTAAGTTGCATTGAGCAGAACAATAGCTTTGGTTTTGGTTTTGATTGAAAAGTCGTCAAGGCTTTCTTGTTTTTCCCTTTTGTGTTGCATCGATTTGGGAGGCGCTAATGCCATGATGATATACTTTAGTGATACGACAATTCTCACGTTCCGACAATTATTTCTCTGACAAGTTAATTTGAACCACTAATTTCAGTTTTAGAGTAATTTTCGACATACGTTTTCGGGTATCTAGCATTTTCCTTTTGCTGGTGTTGTTTTGCCCTCCCGTCTTAAATTAGTTTATTATCACGGTGGTGGTTGCTGATAATTTTCGATTTTAGCAAGACCTACATAACCATCACTCAATTTCTACCTTCAACCTCCATCTCTTGGTAGTAGGTACAAGGTGGAGAAGGAAAGATTAGCTAGATTAGCCGAGAAAATAGGGGAATGGGTTGTGTCGCGTATTCGATGCTCTGTCCACTTCTTCTTCATCTTCGTTTTGGAAAATGTTAACCTCAATTTTTAAAGAACGGAGGATAATGTGTATAAAATGTATCAATATTCGAGAAAAATGTATTGTCATTCATATTTCTCAACTATTTCAAGACGATAGACATTTATAAACAATATTTTAATTTTAATTGACACAAGAAAGGAAGCTTTAATTGTTGGAGGAGTGATGGAAAAAATGAATAGGCAAAATGCTAATACTACTTTTTGAGTAGGCATTTTACCTACTATTGCTCTAAGTATTGGAAAATATTTTTTAAAATGAACATATTTTTTAATCATGTTAAAATAATTAATAACATTCACGTGATCAACAAAACGTATTAATTTCCTCTTTACAAGTTCAACTCGCAATCTCACTTACATAAATATTCATGTTCATAAAATTTTCATATGTAAATAGAGCTACACAATCATTGGGTACATCACACTGACTTTTTCTAGACTAAAAATTATAGAGCAATGTTAGAGATACATTCAAATTTGCATCGTTTATCACAAGTTAATGGTATGACCCACAATTCTCTTTCGATGGTCTTACTATCAGTTGTGGTAGGGTGGGCAAACATGACTTTTTCGTGTCATGTTTCAGGTCATGTCGAGTTCGTGTTGTAATGTCATGTCAAAATTAATTATTTTTTAGCTAAATTTTATTTTTTTAACTTGACACTTGATGAAACTAATTCTAATGTACAAAAATTACTCATAAAAATATTTATTTATAGCACAAATTAAAAGAAGGCCCACTAAGGCCCATTTCAGTGAAGCCCAAGAAGAGACTCAATCATGCCGTTCCATTTTGAGGAGGCAGATTGGAGGCTCAATCTGCCTAAGTTACATTCGGCTCCAATTAAAGCAGGATCTTCCTTGATGGATTTTGATGTATTTTGTGTGTTTCTCTAACCTCTTTCTAGATCGTGTAAAAACACTTAGTTTAGCTTTTCGTCTCATTTTTAATTTTATGCCTTTAATGTGCATTTTATCCTATGGTAGTATCCCTTCCCAATGTTGCCAATTTGACCATCCTTTTCCTTTTTTTTATATTATTTTTTTTCTCCCTGGAATATATGCTCCTTAGAGGCTGTATCTTCGATTCATATTTTTTGTATTTCAAGTTAATTTACCCAAAAAAATAATCAATTATATATAGATTTATTTTAATTTTCGTGCTATGAATGCTCACCCTTAGCTCAATTATTGTACATTTCGATTTGTGAAAAATAATCAATGGGTTTTGTTAAAATGTACCCCCGAACACAGTTTGAAGATCCCCCCCCCCCCCCCCCCCCCAATTTCTCAGCCATCGATCTCGGCAACCAACGGTCCAGATTTTATGCCGGCACTTTTGATATGCACCATCCATTGCCGAGTAAAATCTAGACCGTTGGTTGTCGAGATCGACGGCTGAAAATGGGGGGCAGAGGAGGGGGGCAGGGAAAGGGGGCAGAGGATCCGGTTCGCCAAACACATGATATGGTTCATAAAATGAGTCTAATTAAACATTTGTTTGAATGAGAAATCTAAGTTATAAAAAAATTGACACAAACTCTTTTACTATTTTTTACATGGGAAATCTAAATTATATCAAGTACTTTACAATTTTTTTATAAAAGCGGATTTAATTAGACTCATTTAATAAACCTCATCGTGTGTCTGGGGCCACATTCTAACAAAACCCATAATAAAAAATAAAAATTAAAATAGAAAAATTAGAAAAAAGAAAAAAAAAGATTATTGTTCCTTCACTTCTTGCTGCATATCTTCATTCAACGGATAGGATAAACTGTGGGAATAGCAGGCAAATCTCTCTCTCTCTCTCTCTCTCTCTCTCTCTCTCTCTCTCATGGCGAATTCTGCAGCATCCCCTTCAATTTCCTGCTTTTCATCCCCAATTTTCCCCAGTATCCGCACATTCCCTCACCAAACCCCCAAAACCCTCTTCTCAACCTTCAAACCCCTAAAAACCCTCCTACTTTCTCACACCCACACCCCTAAAACCTCCCCGATAATCCGCTGCAACCTCCCCACCACTTCCACCTCCACCCTCCCAATCCTCGATTCCACCGGCTCCAAAGTCGGCGAAGCCACTCTGACCCTCAAAACCGCCCCGCCCCAGACCTCACGTGCCGTCGTCCACCGCGGCATAATCACCGACCTCAACAACAAGCGCCGCGGCACCGCCTCCACCCTCACCCGCGGCGAGGTCCGCGGAGGAGGAAAGAAACCCTACCAGCAGAAAAAGACCGGCCGCGCTCGGCGAGGGTCACAGCGGACCCCCCTTAGACCCGGCGGGGGTATCATTTTTGGACCAAAACCTAAAGACTGGACGGTTAAGATTAATAAGAAGGAGAAGAGGCTGGCAATATCGACCGCGATTGCGAGCGCAGCTGTGAATGCGGTTGTGGTGGAGGATGGGTTTGGGGAGGGGTTTGTTGAGAGGCCGAAGACGAAGGAGTTTATTGAGGTGATTAGGAGATGGGGGATCGATCCGAAGGAGAAATCGATGTTTTTAGTAATGGAGAGGGAGGAGAACGTGGTGCTTTCGAGTAGGAATATTGGGACGGTGAAGATGTTGACGCCTAGGACTTTGAATTTGTTTGATGTGCTGAATGCGGATAAGTTGGTGTTTACCAAGGGTGCTGTGGAGTATTTGAATGAGATGTATGGCTATGATTATGTGGGAGAGGGTGAGGAGGAGGACGAGGAAGAGGACGAATTTGAAGAAGTGGAAGAAGGCAGTGATGGTTAGTTCTGTTTTTGTTTTTGTGGAATTGGTTTCTTATTATGGCATTGAGTGCTCTAACTGTGATGTGGGTCTTAGGTTTCTTAATATGCGTTTGTCTTGGCATCTCCAGCATTTACCTGCACTTCTTCTCAAATCTGAGTAAAAGCTTCATTTCATATGGAGGATTCCATTAAATTTGAGCATAAATTTGAGTAAAAGTTACTTTAATGGCATAGTTGTAAACTTGAAAGGCACAAAATAGCTTTCTCAATTTTAGGATTTTAGTCTCCCTTGATTTGATTAAAAAGCTCACTTGATTTAAGTAAGAATTCGAGTCTTGATTTGATTGAAAGCTCACTTTGATACAAGTCTGAGCCAATGAGTGGAGTTGCTTTTGGTGTTTTTACTCAAAATTTTGAGTTTAAGTGAAAATAAAGAGTAGGGGCCGGAGATGCTCTCAGATGCTTCTATAGTTCTTTAGTACTCAGTTGTTACTTCAGGTTTGCAATTACCTGAAGATGGCTATTGATAAGAGCTAACTAGTAAACTTGGTGCATTGGGTTTTTTGCTTTCACCTTTGGACAACCTCATAGCTTTACATAGGCTTATTAATTGAACATTGAAATCCAAATGAAAAGTTCATATGGAAGTGTATAGTTTCACCAAGTCTGGAAATATTTGGTGGGTGAACCCTCAATTAACTGTGATGTTCATAGCAAATCTAAAAATCACCTTGCAGATGAAACAGCAAATTTCATTTGTGGTATGGAGCTATACGGCATTCAAGCACTCTTGATTATGTTTTCTCCAGCAAATAGAAACTGCATCCCGGGGGGTGGGGGGTGTTCCTTGGTTTTATCTTGATGCAATAGGTATTTGCTTAAGTGACTTGCGATTAAGGGTTGGCAATAATAGCACTCTATTTGCTGTGATCACTCGCAGCAGTCTTGAAACTTATTTTCCAGTCAAATTAGTGTACCTTTTACATGCAGACTTCAATGGAATCCTGCGATTAGAATATTCATTTATGTGCCGCTCTCATTAAACATGAAAACCGCTTTATTTGCATTCTCTAGAGGAGATCTATGAGATGAGGTGGATCATGCATGGTTTACTTTAACCACTGATTCTAAAATTTCATTTTCTTCAACTTTGGGATACAGGAACTGAGGAAGGTGAGACGTCTGAGGTGACGGACTGATGCTGCAGCCTTTTCCCTGGCTAGGTCAAACCAAACATTGAAGAGAATCTTTGGCACCGGAAAAACCAGTGGCCGTGTAGCATTTCATACAGCTTCTGTATCCTATTGCAGAATTTTCTTGGGTAATATTGCGCGTCATCTTTGTATCAATTTGCACATTCTCTTCCTGGAGTTGTACCATCTTTGTACCAAGTCACACGTTCTTTTGCCTTAAGTTGCTTCGCCTTTTGATTCTTTAACCTTGTTATTTAATGAAAAATTCCCCTGCTTACCCTCTTTTTAGGTTCTCTGTTGTTTTGTTGGTTCCTTATGATCGGGTGTTCTATGGCTTACAAACTTACCCTTACGAACTTACCTTTTCCTGTTGTTTTATCACGTGGTCAATAATGTTTCTCTGGCAAATCGTTTGTGTGGAGTTAATAAGTTTTGCTTCCAAGGAACTATTGTACAACTGTGCGCATGTTTGGTTATGTAGGCCCGCTTGCATGTGTTTGTCTTACGAATTTGCAAATTGTTGTAATAGTCTTTTCCACTATGTTCTATGGGTACTTACGGAGTTTGGGTCCTCAGGAAGATGATTTCTATGATTTTTATCTGGTTCTGCCCAAAACCAGATGCATGTAACAATACAAATACTGGATCTGAATTTAGTGTGTGCTATATTTGTGCTGTGATATGCTTTTCTCACCCTGTTGTATCCTTTTCCAGTGGGCCAAAGTTCTAAGATTTTCATAGTTCTTTCGAACGTTTTGAAATTCAGGAATACATTTATTTGTTCTGATTCTCTACTTGAGAGATCTGGAGTATACATGTAAAGGCACTTGACCCCCAAGACTATCTTCCCCTAGTTGTTGTGTCCGACTCTAACCAAGCTTAATCTAATATATCCCAGGAAGTGTTGGATAGTATCATGTAGTCTTTTCTCAGGTTTTGTACTTCCCGTGGATCAACAACCAAGACCTGTTGTGTAGGTTCTCTGCTGTTGTTTAGCCAAGAAAGCTCTTGCCTTGCTTGAGCTTTCTTAGTTAAGAAGCACGGACATGTCTACCGACCTCACGTATCCGAGTCCGGCACGTATTGGTCATGGACACGACACTTTCCCGGCATGTGTTGGGGCATTGCCTAAATACTTGTCCAATTTTATTAGTATTTCTTTTACTCGGACATATCGTGGATACTCTAGGACGCATTGGTGACACTCTTGGAACATGCTAAGGACACATTGAAAGGCTAAACTACAATTTTTTAAACTCAGCCCAGCGCAAAAATTTCCACAGATGTTCTTATATGCGGACCATTGATTTGAATCTTCATAGTATTGTTCCTAATTTGCTAGAAATATTGTCTGTCATTAATATGAATTCATTACATACCTAAAGCTTTGCGATACAATTATATTCTACACTTCACATCCTCCCGACTTGTCTGTGTCCTAATTTTTTAAAACGCATCCGAGTGTTCGTGTCGTGTTTGTATCATGTATCCGTGTTTCATAGTTAGGGTATATTTTCGACCTTCATGTTGTCACTTTTGTGGTCATAAAAATCCTTTTACGTATTGTTGGTGGCATGGCATTCATTGTTGCTTACCCATCAAGTTGTTTTAATTTTTAAATCAAACAAAGATCTGAGGGGTCATTAACCAAAAGGAGCTCTTAAAATTAGTGTTAAGTGTAGTGGGCTGGAGAATGGGCCCATGTGCTGGGCCGTTCAAAGGAGCATGGGGCCAGTAACCAGGAAAATCTATTTGACATCCCAGCCCGCAGTTCGATATCATGAGGTGATGGGTCTGGTCGGGTCCCG
This sequence comes from Vaccinium vitis-idaea, assembly GCA_963854785.1. Classification (NCBI taxonomy): domain Eukaryota; kingdom Viridiplantae; phylum Streptophyta; class Magnoliopsida; order Ericales; family Ericaceae; genus Vaccinium; species Vaccinium vitis-idaea. The sequence continues at coordinate 32,541,504 of OY978223.1, read as the reverse complement.
ACCACATCCTATGATCGGTACGTCCGGTGATGTGGTGCCAACAATCTGGTTCGGCCATGTGGGGCCAACCTGGTCTTCCCGCAAGTCGTGGACGTACAAAATACACTGCGTGTCGCCGATTGGTAGCTATACGGTCCGACCAGTGGCACCTATGTGGTTACTCCTCGTGGCGTGGCTGTTCATTGTACCAAGCACGTGGTAGTACATGATGTACGGTCCGACCACGTGGCACCAATTTGGTCTTGCCGCGTGGCTCGATTGTCTTGCCTGCCACAAAGCTGCAACTACAAGAAATAGGTGGTGTCAGGATTTGACTGTTGGGGGATGGTTGTCAGTGACGTCGCCTTGTCACAAGGCTGGCACGCAACACCTTGTCCGACAAGGCAAGGCACTCTTATAAATAGGAAAGGGATAAACCCCAGGTACGTCAACTTCCTTCCAAAAACTTTTCGCCTCAACCTCTCTGAGCAAGTTCTAACTTGATCGTCAGAGTGTCTGTCGGTCACCTTAGGCCAGTTAGGTCTCAACTAGTTGTTTCGAGGGCTGTCCGGTCCGGTTTGGTGCGGATTGGTATGAATCCGAACACCAAACCAAAAGTCTACGGTCCAAGGAAAGGCAATCCGTGTCCTGACCAAAAGCCTACGGTCCGATTCTGAAACAATAAAAAAAAACCTCACCGTTCGGTTCACAACTAATCCACGGATTATTTGGATCCGAGGATGCTCCTTTTCTCTTAAATGACGTCGTTTTGCTCATTTTCTTGGTCCACCCCCAAAGCTTCCAAAGGTCTTGTTTGGAAAGTTAATTTTCCAAAGTGCCTAAACCCAATGCCTAAACCTAAAACCCGAAGTGTCTAAATCCAAGTGTCTAAACCAACTATACCCTATCCCAAAAAGTCTAAATCCCCTAAAATTGAATTTCACAAAGTGTCTAAACCCTAAACTCAATGCCTAAACCCTAAACCCAAAGTGCCTAAACACGAAGTGCCTAAATCCAAGTGCTTAAACCAACTATACCCTACCTCAAAGTACCAAAATCCCCTAAAATTGAACCAAAAAATTAACTCTCCAAACAGGACCCTTGAAAGATTTGGTGATGTACCAAGAAAATGAGCAAAACGACGTCGTTTAGGAGAAAAGGAGCACCCCTGTTTCCGGATTATTACATTCCACAAAATAAAAAAATAGATTCCAAATTTCAAATTCAAAGTTCAGATTAAAAAATAAATAAAATAAAAACTAATTTCCAGATTCCAACACAATAGATTGGCTTTAACAGCAGAGCACTGCTCACTGAATAATCCATAGGCAAGTGACAGAAATTAGTCGTATGAGATTCACTAGCAAAATAGAATAAGAAATTTTTCGTTACACACAGATAAAGGTTAAATGGGCACAGTACCCATTCGCATATAGAAGATCAGTCACTCAATAAAACCGACCATTTTATTCATATGGAAAAGGCGTCCAATTAACATAAATAAACAGAAAATATACGATCAAATTAAAGCAAATACGACACAATACAAAATAAACCACACCACGGACCACAAGTCTAAATAAAAGAGCCCTAGATAACACCAATATTAAATTAAAATTCTTATCTCAATATTATTTGAATAAATATATATTTTTTTATGTTTTCATCCCAAATTTCTTTGCCTGTAGGGTAAAGATTTTTGGGATGAAAACATAAATTATTTTTGCCGCTGTTCTTTATGTTTTTATTCAAAAATCCTTAATCAAGTAATCATGGTTAAAATTTTTAAGGGTGCCGCATGCGCGGGCTAAATTCATAAAGGGAAGCGATCATGGTTAAAATCAAATGGTTTTTGACATTTTTGTTACCATGATTCAAGATGTTAATTCAATAATTATTAACATGTTCACAGATACAAAGAGAGCGTACATACTCCTTATCTATATAGGCCCACATAGCAGCGGCTGTTTTGATCTTTTTACCATGATTTTTAATTGTTTTTTTTTATTTCTAACATGAAATGTCGATTTTGTGGATGATATGTTTTACCATGATTCAAGTAATCAAGGTAAAAATCAAATACAAAACATAAAATATGGTAAAATCAAGTAATCATGGTAAAAATTAAAATGATGGAGATAATGAGCCAGTAATAATGGCAAAAATCACTGATAAAAAAAAATAATGGTAAAAATCAAGTACAACGTATAAAATATGGTTAAACGTGATTCCAACAACAATTATGATAAGATATCATAAAATGATTTGAAAATATGGAATTCAAAATTCCCCCTTTTCCGTTGGAAAGAATGAAAATATTCAAAACCAAGGATTTTAGGTAACTTACATCCCACAAAATTAGGAAAATTACATCCCACTTATGTAGGCAACAATAATTATGTATATTAAATACATATCACTAAATAATGGTAGAAAAGATATTTTACAATTAAAAATGATGAAAGCATAACCGTCCAAAATGATAAGGATGAAAACGTACGCTCTATCTCTAAACATGATAATTATTTAATTACGTCATTAAATATTTTTCGAATAGTTACCCGAACAAGTTAGGGGGTGTTCCACTAACTTGGTTTTTTGGTTTTTTTTGGATGTTTTAGTTTTGCAAAAAAGCTAACTTGTTCCACTAACTAGTTTTTTGTTTTGCAAAAAAACTAACTTGTTCCATTAAACTAGTTTTTTTGTATGTTTAGTTTTGCACAAAAAACTAATTTGTTCCACTAACTAGTTTTTTGGATTTTTTGGTTTTTAGTTTTGCAAAAAAACTAAGTGGTTTTTTGTTAGTGGAATGAGATAGTTTTTTAGTTAAAACAAATCTGTTTTTTTTTTAGCGGAACGGGGCCATAGTATCTCCTTATTCATCTTCTTGGCGGTGAACTATTTGCCATCTAGATATTTTCAAAAATGATATGGGTAGTTGGGTACACCTAAGTACCTAACTTGCACCCAACATGCACATTAAGGTAATGTGGCAGGATGTTTGGTGTGCACGTGAGATACGAGTTAAGTGTGTACTCATAGCATTGTTATTTTGGTCCCACGCACGCACACTCGAGTCTCCCGCGATTCGAAGTGACTTATTAAGATCCCCTTGACATTTCTTGTTTTATTTATGAATGGTTGGTGCCAGCACTGTACTTCTATAATTAACAACTGAAGTTAACGTTCTTCTTCTTCTTCTACCATCGCTACAATCTGTTCTTTCTCCTTCGACAATCTGAAGCAGCAAAACAAAGTAGAGAGCACCATGGAGAATTGCATATACAAGAACCCGAACGAGCCAATCGAATCAAGAATCAAAGACTTGCTCTCTCGAATGACTTTGCAAGAGAAGATCGGCCAGATGACCCAAATCGACCGTCAACTCGCCTCTCCTTCCGCCATCCGTGACCTCTCCATAGGTCTCCCTCTCTCTCTATACTTCCACACATCTTTATAGCATCTCCAGCCCTTGGTCACAAAATTACTCAATTTTTTGAGTAATAATTTGTGTACAAGTTTCATTTGGTATGAATCACTCAGGTGGACTAACTCAAATCTACGCTTAAATTTGAGTAAAAGATTCATTAATGGAATAATTGCACTAAATTTTAAAAGCAAAACATGTCTTAAATTGGAGTACAATTTAAGTGAAAGTTTGAATCTTTCTTGATTTGGTCAAAAATTTGTGTAAAACTCAATCTTGTATTATGAGTTTGAGTCAAGGACTAGAGTGAGTTTAAAAGACTTCTACAATGAATTTGGTTATGAGTTAATGAAAAGGTAAGGGCTGGAGATGCTCTTATATGATAGATATGTCTCTACTGTTCTGTGTTTTGCCTATTTAAGTCATTTGATCGGTGAAATTGGTATTGCAGGGAGCATTCTCAGTGCGGGTGGTGGCGGGCCGTTCCATAAAGCAACCACGTCTGATTGGATTGACATGATCGACAGATTCCAGAAGGCTGCGCTTCGGTCTCGGCTCGGGATTCCATTGCTTTACGGGACTGACGCTGTTCACGGTAACAACAATGTGTACGGTGCCACTGTATTTCCTCACAATGTCGGCCTCGGAGCGACCAGGTGAGTTATCTATATCATACATAGATCAATGTATGTGTATTTATGTATGTTTACATAATTAACAAATGTTTTTTTTTTTAAATCAAGCCGGAGACTCTAATTGAGTTAAATTTGATGTAGGGATGCGGAATTGGTCAGGAGGATTGGGGTCGCGACAGCTCTTGAAGTTAGGGCATGTGGTGCTCAATTTGCTTTTGCTCCTTGTGTAGCTGTAAGTAGTGATTGATTTCATGACTTTAGAAGTTCACTTCATTGTTGCGCTGTTAAGTGATCATTTTGTTCCAAATGCAGTATGCCTACTTCAGGGTATGATTGTTTGAGGGGACTATTAACGAAGGTTGTATTATAATAGTACTAGAAGATATGTTCTCCCATGAGGTTGATACAGATTAATTGCGATATGATTTTTGATACAACACCGTAATGGTATATAAATCTCACATTTTGTGAGATTATATATCCAATGTGAATATAATCCAGCTTGCATGAATTTTAATCATATACGGCATGAGTTTTATGTTGGGATTCCACCCCGTGTGGGCCGGATGGGCTTAGGCCCAGAGGGAGTGGATTAGGGTTTTTTTGTTGTATCTCTATAAATACTCAATGAGCCTAGTTTATTGATGTGTGGTAGCACAATGTAAAGAGAGAGAGGCAAAGAGTGTGAGAGGGGGAGCCGGTTGTGGCTTTCCCCGGAGAGAGATACACGAGAGAATTGGTGAGGTTTCATTATTGTGAGATTGTGAGTGAGTGTGTAACACAACAAGCTCGGATTTTCTCCAGATTATAGTGAAATCCCCCTCCCCGTGGAAGTAGGTCCGATTTGGCCGAACCACGTATATTGTGTGTCGTGTTTTCTCTTGTTTTACTGCTTCTGTGCGTGTAGTGCGTTGTTTGGAATCCTAACATTTTAATCATATACTGGAAGTAGATATCCATAGCGATGCGGAATTGGTTCGAAGAATGGGGGTAGCAACAGCTCTTGAAGTTGGTGCTCAGTTCGCTTTTGCTCCTTATGTAGCTTTAAGTTGTGACTGTTGGTAAATTCCATAGATACTTCATGTTACTCTGTCAAGTTATCAATTGGTTCCCAGTTTAGTAAGGGGTTCATTTGCCTGAAGTATTTACAGTTTAGGTTTGTAGAATCTGTATTGTTGACTAATGCTTGTGTTTGGATGTTTAACTTGTTTTAACACCAAGGCATGTTTGCTGGACTTATAGCAAAGTATGTATAATAATCCCTTAGGATATGTTGACCCATGCAATTTACAATGATAGGATTAGTAGTAGCACACCCGTCGTGGTAGTATTATCTCCCATTTTGTGAGATTCTATCACCGTCATAAGAATTTTTACCACATACCGGAACAGGATGCGTGGTTCCCTTGGAAAAATAGTCCAATGTGATGCTCATATCCGGTCAAACAAACAGGCCCTCAATGTTTGATATGTTGCAATATATTGTTAAAAGAAAGGGGAAACATGCAATTACACTCACAGAAGGGCAATTATCTCCTATAGGCCACGTCGATCCTCATTCCTTTCACTATCTATGGCTCTGGAGTTTTTGGTCATCAATGAGAGTGACTCAACTAGATTTGTTTTCAGATTCTCCAGTTTGAGCAAATCCATTGTTTAAAGATTCCAAACACAGCCTTAATGTCTTAGTTCACCTATTGTTTGTAACACATGGGCTCTTCAATTCCCCTCAAAGTACCCTTGTTCACCAGATATGACAAGGGTAAGGGCGGGAGATATCGTATATGTGTCTGAAACTTGTGCCCTACTTGGAAACTTACATCATTTAGTTTTCACGATGATGGATGAAATATAGCTCACACTTGGTAGAAAAGAGATTTCAGAGACTCTACGTGGATGGAAGACAAAAATCTCCTTTTCTTGGTCTCATTTAATTTTGCTTATATTCATAAATGGCTGGCGTCTTATGTCAAAGAATTTTTCTGCACATTATGTATTCAACTGATTGCATGTACATGGAATCGTATCTAACATTGGAATACATAATCTTGTCCTTTCATGTAAGAGTTCTTTGCCTTGGACAATAGCTGTCTTGCACTCTTGCTAATATTTGCGTTGAGTGGATTCTTGCAGGTATGTAAAGACCCCAGATGGGGAAGATGTTATGAGAGCTACAGTGAAGATACTGAGATTGTTAGAAAGATGACTGCAATAGTTACGGGTTTGCAAGGAAAACCACCCCAAGAACATCCAAAGGGCTACCCATTTGTGGCTGGAAGGTAGAGAGGCATCCTCATCTCTCAATGTCTTGTTGTGCTCTTCTAAAAATAACATGTTGCATGTTCTGCTATTTGGTATGATTCATGTTATTATCCACTTCCAAGCAAGTGGTGTGCGAGCCTAGTGGGGCGGCACTATTGTTCCATGCACTTGCGGTTGGGGGAGGTTCAAGTCCCACCCACCCCATTTCTCTCCCTCCTAACACTAATACCAAACCCGCTAAATGATTTTTGAGATCAGAAAGAATAAAAAAGATCCATCAGTTAGGGGAGCCAAAAAAGTTGAATGGATATTTGGTTTTCAAATTTCTATTTAAAACTTTTCGACTGTTTGATTGAAGATAATTAGGTGGCATCATTTTGACACTTTTCATAGGCTGACTCTTTCATGTTGATCAAGTAAAAATTATTTTGGGTAAGATTTTTTGTTTCTTATCTCGTGTTTATTGTTTGCAGATTAATTGAAAATATTTTATGAAACTTATGTTTGAAAATTGTGTCTTCTTTTTTGAGAAATGGTCAACATGTGGTTTCCCTTTGTTTTTCAAACAAGTTTTTTACCTCTTCCCCAACCCCAACATCCTTTGCCACCACCCCTGCCTCCTTTGGCGATTCCCCTCCTGCAAGTGACCCACCAGCTAACTCCCTTGCGCTAGCAACCGCCACCCCCAGTTGTTTTCAAAACAAGATTCTAAACACATTTGTGCTCATTAGACGTGATTTTGAGGACAGAAAGCAGAAAGTCACAACCTTATCAAACATCTATGAATTCCCAGCTTCTGTACTAGTGTATTGTTTTCTTTCTGTTATACATCAAGTTCTGTATTATCTTCAGTTCCTATATTAGTTGATATGCTACCCTGTCGATTAACACAAATGCACTTATTATGTGCCAGAGAGAATGTCATAGCATGTGCCAAGCATTTTGTTGGAGATGGGGGGACAAACAAAGGTATTAATGAGGGCAATACAATTGCATCATATGATGAGTTGGAGAGAATCCATATGGCACCTTATCTGGACTGTATTTCTCAGGGAGTTTGCACTATCATGCCCTCCTACTCTAGCTGGAATGGGAGGCAGCTACACTCTGACCATTTCCTCCTCACGCAAGTTCTCAAAGGAAAACTGGGATTTAAGGTAGTTCTAACCTAATTTTGTGGTTTCATAATTGTGAAATGTCAAGCGTGGGTATCTAATTACATGCGTATTTTCAGACCAATGCTCCCATTTTTATTGGGTTAAATTTGTGTTCTCGTCCTACACTGCAATGTTTGCCAATTTTCATCTCTAGCTTTCTTTATTAGTGCATCTTACAAGATGTCCTAATAATGGAATCATGCGGTCGAGATCTACTTTTCTTTTTTTCTTTTTTCTTTTTTCTTTTGTTTGTTTCATTATTCGTCGAGACATTCTTTGCACCAACTAGCCCATCATTTATTGCACATATTGTTGGCTTGAAGGCATATAGTTCCTGTAACCCTTAATTACACCAATCATGAAGCAGGTAGATCTTAACCCAACATTATGCTGCAGGGTTTTCTCATTTCCGACTCTGAAGCACTTGATCGGCTTTCTCATCCATATGGTTCTAACTATCGAAACTGCGTCTTGACAGCCGTTAATGCAGGCATTGACATGGTGAGATTAAACTCTTCTTCCCAAAAGATCAAGCTAGAAAGTTGCTTCACTATATATGATGTCACTGTGTCTATCACCGATAATATGTGCAGGTGATGGTGCCTTTTCGATATAAACTATTCATTGAGGATTTGACATATCTAGTGGAATCGGGGAAGATACCTATTGCGAGAATTGATGATGCTGTTGAACGGATCCTGAGAGTGAAATTTGTTGCAGGAGTTTTTGAATATCCCCTGACTGATAGATCTTTGCTAGATACAGTTGGTTGCAAGGTAGGCTTCTCTGCTTGCAAAATGAGATACATCACATGTTGTCCTCACCACACGGCATGCACGTTATGTACTTAGGAACAAAAGAAGACTCTTTTCTGCTTAATCTGAACTATTTTTTCGTGCATCCTTTTTGTAGTATTTTGTCACTTCATTAAACATTCTGTTGCGAATAAATTTGTGATGTCTGGTTTTTCAAAGGGAAAACTTTCGCGTCTCAATTTTTCTTCCATTCCATTACCAGCCTTTCCAGATTTCATGCCCGGTACGATTTTCTCATTGGTCAAGGAGAACGTTTTAATAATTGGAAGATGCCCCCTTCTTCCTTTGTCAAGGGTTGGAGAGAATGATGGGCTTTCTATCATTGTTTAGCAACTTTGTAGGTGTTTGATGACTATCGTACCACTTTGAGTACCATTTTAGGAGAGTGGTACCTTTCCCTTTGTCTTGGAATCTGTCACATAGACGTAGGTTCATCTGTCAGTCAGTATGTCTTGACACTTTAAGCTTCATATTTGTGAACTTCACGTATGCCAAAAACAGGGGGACGTGGTCAAATATTCATGTTCTTGCTTTTTTTTTTTTTTTGGGTAAGAAAATATTCATGTGCAACATGGATTTTTCAAGCACTTTAGTCAGTTTGACTCAACTACTCAAGCACGCAAGAAGCCAATTCCACGCACGGATTTGTATCCATGGATGACCATGCCCATGTCTTGTACGATCATGGGGTGCTTGTCACACTAAGCAGATTTATATGGTGTGGATTCATGTTTGTATGCCTTTGTGTATCACCCACTCCCAATTGTGAAATAGGCCTTTTTTTCCCCTTGTATTATTTGATTCTAAGTAATAAGTTTTCACCCTATTTAAGTTTCAAAGTGACCAAGTACGAAAGCGGATCAGTTTTCATTTATTGGGAGGGGATAAATTATTTGAACCAAGAACCAAAACCAGTTGATTCCATATATGTTTCCATCTGCCTTGGTATCCGATTTAAATAACTATTTGGGGGAATTTGAAAAACACAAGAAGAAGAATTAGACCTTGCAGCATTTTGCATTAGTAGGATCTTAGAAAATACCTGTAAATACGCTAGATCATTGGAGTGTTTTGCTTGTTGATCTGTAGATTGCGAGTGACAAGAAGTCGTGAGGCAATAATTTGCCTTGGTTTGCTCAAATTTGTTCAAAAAAGGGTATAAAATATCTGAAGTTTGAACTAAAAGCAGAACAGTTTTAGTGGCCACTTTTACACAAACGTATTCATAGTAGAACGTCCATTGGCTTTAGGATTTGTGTCCGTGCTTGTAGTTACTTTATCACTCACTAATCATACTCCCGTGCTAAAATCTAATCATACTCCCATGCTAAATAGATACTTCTTTTCCACATCTTGTGTCAAATATAATCCATTGAATGTAAAGGAACTAGACTTATGACTTACAGACAGTTTTGTTGTTATCATTTTGTTTCAGCTGCACAGAGAACTTGCTCGCGAGGCAGTTCGCAAGTCCTTGGTTTTGTTAAAGAATGGAAAGGATCCAAGGAAACCATTTCTTCCTTTAAACAGGAATGCTGTAAGAATTCTTGTTGCTGGAACACATGCTGATAATCTTGGATATCAGTGTGGGGGGTGGACAGCTACTTGGAATGGAGCCAGTGGCAGAATAACGGTTGGTATGTAATAGTCTGCAATTTGCCTGACACGAATCCATTAAAAGCACACTCTCTACTCTCTATTCTCGATTAGATTGTGCATTACCTGTGCTCTGGATTTTAAATGAAGCAAGCAAGGTAATGAGCACATAAATTGGATCGGGTCTCTAGGTTTGGCCGCTCTGATGCCTTTTATCTATGATTCGGGGTATGGTTCCACACCATGACGTCCCTTGAGCATCTTGATTTTATTTATTTATTATTACTATTCAGTGGTAAAACTTTTTGAGAGGAGTCACTTTGTACATATAGTGCCAAAAGCTAGGTGTGTCTCGACTCCTCGCCCTCATATCCCCCGGTTGCATAGGTGCTACTGTTGTTGTAGTCTCTATTCTCCTAAGAAGCACGGACACAGATACGGGATACGGACACAACACAATACGGACACGACACAATACGGACAACACGTTATTTCTTCAAAAATTAGGACATTGACACCTCGGATATGAAATTTATTTGTATTATAGAGGTATGTGATGAATTCATATAAATGACGGAATCTTTGTTTCTATCTAATTTAAGAACAATACAACGAAGATAAATTAGCATGCATATAAGTATACATGAACTACACATCGGTTGAAATTTTCACCTATGGCCAAGTTTTAAAAATTAGATTCTAGAGTGGGTAAAATCCAATTACCCTTAGAAAAGACATCACGTACTCGAATTAACCACCACGAAAGGGTATTAGCTCGGCACTATTGTATAGGGGTTCCTTAACCCTATGCCAAGCTGTATTGACCATGAGTAGGGTCAAGGTAATAAACTAGGTACCAAGCGAAGGTGTACTAGCTCGGCAGAAGCCATGAAGGGATGTCTTAAGACATGGCCGAGCTAGATAAGCTACGAATACAGCTAAGGCAGCATTATGGGACTGCATGATTCAGTTCAGTGCAGCTCGGCACGTGTGAGCAGGGCTTTGTACGAGCAATGCCGAGCTATGAGGAAGCACGGCCAAGACCGCCTTAAGAGTATGGGGCGGTGAGACATTCCAGAAGATTCTTAATCGGTCCCTTATGTGATAAGAGGCAATCCCGTGATTAAAGGGATTGACATGAGTGTTCCTAATTGAAAGATTTAGTGGGAGAGAGGATTGAGCGTAAAAATTCCCCCTTAGGATTCCATTCACAGAGAAAAGGAGTATATATACAACCCTACAATACAAATGACTAAAGTACCCTTATGTACAAAGAATCTAACAATTAGCACCCTAACTAATACAATCTAACACTCCCCCTCAAGTTGGTGCATAGATATTAATCATGCCCAACTTGGAGAGAATAGGGTGAAACACCTTACTACTAAGACCTTTAGTAAATACATCAGCTAATTGGTCCTCGGATTTCACATAAGGCATGCATATTACACCACTGTTCAGCTTCTCTTTGATAAAGTGTCTATCAATCTCTATATGCTTTGTCCGATCATGTTGAACAGGGTTATGAGCAATATTGATAGCAGCCTTGTTATCACAGTACAGCTTCATAGGACTGTGATCAACAATTCCCAAATCATGTAAAAAGGTTTGAAGCCATAAAAGCTCACAAACACCATGTGCCATGGCTCTATACTCAGCTTCTGCACTTGACCTTGCTACCACAGATTGCTTTTTGCTTCTCCACGTAACTAAATTCCCGCCAAGGAAAGTGCAATAGCCAGAGGTAGAACGTCTATCATCAATCGAACCTGCCCAGTCTGCGTCAGTGAAGGATTCCAACCTCAAATGACCATGGTTTGAAAACAAAATACCTTTGCCTGGAGAAGATTTTAGGTACCTCAAGATGCGATAAACAGCATCAAGATGAGAAGTACGGGGGTCATGCATAAATTGACTGACAACCCCCACCGCATAAGAAATATCTGGACGTGTGTGAGATAAGTATATCAGACGACCCACAAGTTTCTGATATCTTTCCTTATCTGCATGCTCTCCCACACTGCCATGATGATGATTGACCTCAATAGGAGTATCGGCGGGCTTGCACCCCAGCATCCCTGTCTCCTCCAAGAGATCAAGAATATATTTCCTTTGGGAAATAAAGATCCCTTTCTCAGATCTAGCCACCTCCATGCCAAGAAAGTATTGCATCGCCCCCAGCTCCTTAATTTCAAATTCCTTAGCAAGAAGGGCTTTAAGCATCTGAAGCTCATTCACATCATCACCTGTCATAATTATGTCATCCACATAAACTATAAGGATGGCAATCTTACCATCACTCCTCTTGGTGAACATAGTATGATCAGCATGACTCTGCGTGTACCCAAGTCTCAACATGGCCTTGAGAAATCTGTCAAACCACGCTCTTGGTGATTGTTTCAAGCCATAGAGAGCCTTCTTCAACCTACACACCTTGCCCTCAGTGGTAGGGGAAGAAAAACCAGGTGGTATATCCATATACACCTCTTCTTCCAAATCACCATGAAGAAAAGCATTCTTCACATCAAACTGTTGAAGTGGCCAGTTTAGAGTAGCAGCACAAGACAACAAGGTGCGAATAGAGTTCATTTTGGCCACTGGAGCAAAGGTTTCTTCATAGTCAATGCCATATGTCTGAGTATAGCCTTTGGCAACCAATCTTGCCTTGTATCTCTCAACAGTGCCATCAGCTTTATACTTAACCGTGAACACCCATTTACATCCCACTGCATTCTTTCCCCGAGGAAGAGACACTAACTCCCAGGTGCCATTTTTCTTCAAGGCCTTCATCTCCTCTACCATAGCTTCTTTCCACTTAGGAGCTGCAAAAGCTTCCTTCCAACCCTGTGGAATGGGTATAGAAGAAAGAGAAGAAAGAAAGGCAGAGTACGAAGGTGACAGACGAGAATATGAAACAAATTGCGAAATGGAATGTTGGGTACATAATCGAGCCGGCACTTTATGTGTTCGAATTGGCTTCCTATGAGCAATAGGCACATCAAGATCATCAAAAGGAAGAGATATAGAGGAAGGAGAATTACCAGAAGACTCAGCTGAAGTGTCAGGAACTAGGACAGGTGACGATGATTGGTACTGTGGTAATGCACCAGGTTGGCCCTTTTTCTTGCGAGTGAAAGTTTTTAAATCAGGTCTGTCCAATCTTTCTCTTGCATCCAGTATTATTCTTTCTTCAGATACAGGTTCCTCTCTTTCCCCTTCAGGATTACTAGGGCTAGGAGATGCATCCTCCCCCGCACCAATGTTCTCCCCTGTATCAACATTCTCCCCCTCACCAACATTCTCCTCTGTACTGTCAGTTGGGGGGAATAACCACGAATTAGAATCACAAGATGTCAACATCTCTTCCCCTCTAGAACTCTCCCCCTGAAGAGATGGGGATGAGAGAGGGTAGAAGGGTTGGTGTTCCCAAAAAGTGACATCCATCGAAACAAATTTCTTCTGAGAGAGAGGGTCATAGCAATGATACCCCTTTTGAGTAGGGGAGTAGCCAAGAAACATGCATTTGCGAGCTTTAGGATCTAACTTTCCACCGGGGTGGTGAGGAGCATGCACATAACAAACACAACCAAAAATCTTAGGAGAAAGAGTAGAGACCCGAAAGTGACCAGGAAGGAAATCCAAGGGAGTCCGGAATTGAAGAACACTGGATGGCATTCGATTAATGAGATAAGAAGCTGTAAGGATGGCCTCGCCCCAAAAATGTTTAGGAACATTCATAGTAAACATAAGAGAGCGAGCCACCTCAGCAAGATGCCGGTTCTTCCTTTCCGCGACTCCATTTTGCTGCGGTGTATCTACACAAGTAGTTTGGAAAAGAATGCCATTGCCATCAAGATATGACTTGAAGGGACCATTCATATATTCAGTCCCATTGTCACAACGAAGTATCTTGATGTTTGTATCAAATTGTGTGTGCACCATCTTATGAAATGACTGAAAACATGAGAAAACTTCATTTTTTGCTCGAAGTAGATACACCCAAGTTATACGAGAATGACAATCAATAAAGGTAACAAAATAGCGATAACCAGAAATAGAGGTAATAGGGGAAGGACCCCAGACATCAGTGTGGACAACCATAAAAGGAGAAGCACTTCTCTGATAAACAGGAGCATAAAAAGAACGTCTATGCTTCGCAAGCTCACAAGCTTCACAAAAGAACCTACTTCTAGAACATCGTTTAGTTAAAGTAGGAAAAAGTTTCTCTAAAACACCAAAAGAAGGATGGCCTAGTCTACGGTGCCACTGATGCAATAAAGGAAGAGCTGAACCCGTATCCGCCTCAAGAGCATGACCCAATGATGAGGGTGTAAAAGATGAACAAGGCACAGACTCCAAAAAATACAGGCCATCCTGAGCTCTACCAGTACCAATCGTCTTTCCTGTTCCCAGTTCCTGAAAGACACAATGAGTGGGAAAAAATGTCACTGAACAATTCAAAGATTGTGTGAGACTACTAACAGATATAAGATTAGTAGTAAAATTGGGAACATGGAGAACGGAAGAAAGAGGTAAGGTAGGTGAGTAGCGAATGGAACCTTTCCCTGAAATAGCAGATAGGGATCCATCAGCTACTCGTACTTTGTCCTTACCAGAACAAGTAGAGTAGGAATCAAAAAAGGAAGAGCAACCTGTCATATGGTCCGTGGCACCAGAATCGATTATCCAAGGAATAGAGATAGAAGCTGTAGAAATATTAGCTTGTATACCTGAGTTGGCAAAGTGGGAGGAAGTAGTGGAATTAGAAGCAATAGAGGATGGAGGACCTTGGCTACTCATTAGCCGCCTGAGAGCTTGCCTCTCTTCGGGAGAAAAAGAATCACTAGCATCAGATATAGAGTCACCAGCAGACTCTGTGACATTGGCATGAGAGCGCACAGAACCACCACTACGACCACCTCTGCGTCCCCGTGAGTTAGGTTTACCATGTAACTTCCAACAGTATTCCCTGGTATGACCAGTTTTATCACAATAGTCACAATGGAGTGAGGCTCGATCAACCGAAATACCTTTGTTCTTCAACTGGCTCTGTCCTGTCTTACCATCCCGTGGAAAAGGAATGGATACCAACGCTGAGTGATCTGGAGTGGATGTCATCAAGTGAGGAGCCATAGAATTTCTCCGAGTCTCCTCTTGTTGAATACTTGCATAAGCCTCTCCAAGAGAGGGAAAGGGGGTACGACTCAGCACATGCCCACGGTGCTGATCATAATCCACATCAAGACCTGCCATAAAGTCATAAACACGATCTTTTCCAACCATTTGTTGGAAAGCAGCAGCATCAGTAGTACAAACAGGCCGATAACTTTGATAAAAATCAAGTGCCTGCCAGAGCCCCATTATCTCTGCATAATATTCAGCAACTGGTCGATTATTTTGCACCACGGCCTTGAGTTTCTTCCTCAACTCAAAAATTTGGGCGTCATTCCCTTTCTGAGAATAAGTCTCTGCCACGGCATCCCAAACTTGCTTTGGCGTATCAAGATACATGAAGCTATTCTGAATAGTAGGAGACATCGAATTAAACAACCATGTCAAGACCAAGGCATTATGATTGGTCCATTTTGTGAGATCTGGTCCCTCCATGGGTTTCACCACAATCTCAGTAAGGTAGTGTAGGAGACCCTTAGTGGTGATAGCCAATGTAAACGCACGCGACCAAAGTAGATAATTGGAACCATCTAGCTTGACGCGGCAGATATCCATCGGAGTGTTATCAAGAAAAGGACTATAACCCATTCCACTGTTTGAACTAGATTTACCAGTTTCTTCCTTTGAAAATGGATTTTCCTCTGACATATTGAAGGCTCAAAAAACTGATTACAACAACAGAGATTCAACAGTCTCCAAAGGGCTAGCCGAAATCCAGCCAAAAAACAGAGATTCAAGAGCCCAAACAATATAGCATACACTTACCACTGTGGACTGCCGGAGCAAAAAGAACACAGTCGCCGGAACAGGAAGGCCTGGAACTTCTTACCAGTGATCGTCGGAGGTCGTACGATCGGCGTTGAGGGTTGCCGGAGGGTAGTCAGTGGTCGCCGGGAGTCGAGGATGACTGGCGACCAAGAACACGAGGACTAGAGATCTGTTAGAGGGCTTCGATCAGTGGATTGACGATGAGTTAGGTCTCAATCAACTAACGTGAGCCTTTGGTAGTCTGACAGTGTGAGAAACCTCAAACGATGTCAGTGATAAGGGAGTCAAGGCGAGAAAAAACTCAGCCAGGTGAGGATCTCAGCTCTGATACCATGAAAGATTTAGTGGGAGAGAGGATTGAGCGTAAAAATTCCCCCTTAGGATTCCATTCACAGAGAAAAGGAGTATATATGCAACCCTACAATACAAATGACTAAAGTACCCTTATGTACAAAGAATCTAACAATTAGCACCCTAACTAATACAATCTAACACTAATACAATTACGAATACACTGCATATAGGAAGAATCCTATTTTTCCGAAGGTTTCCTAATGAAAATAGGAAACTAGGGCAACGCGATGCCTTGATCAATAAGTCATCCACACCTATAAATAAAGCATCAGACCCATGAAGAATGGTATGCTGTAACACCCAGTTATACGCATTGTCTCTTTGCTTAATTAGTAATTCTCGTACTAACTTAAGCATCGGAGGGCCTTTGCCGACAAGAGGCAAAGGTGCTCAAACCTTTTTTTGTCTTACAGAATTAGGGTTCCGGCAAGGAAGCACATGATAAAGCTCATACGTGGATTTTA
The DNA here is from genome assembly GCA_963854785.1 of Vaccinium vitis-idaea. NCBI lineage: Eukaryota > Viridiplantae > Streptophyta > Magnoliopsida > Ericales > Ericaceae > Vaccinium > Vaccinium vitis-idaea. Next base: position 32,524,875 of record OY978223.1, on the reverse strand, counting down.
TCCCCGTATAGATTCTAACATTTTATGTGTCCTTAGCATGCTCTAAGAGTCTTGCCAACGTGTCCTAGAGCATCTACCATGTGTTTGAATAAAAGGGCGTAAGGGCGTACCTAGTGCACGAAGCTCCCGCATATGCGGGGTCTGGGGAAGGGTTGATGTACGCAGCCTTACCCCTGCAAGCAGAGAGGCTGTTTCCGAGACTCGAACCTGCGACCTTCAGGCCACAATGGGGAAGCTTTACGGCTGCGCCAGGTTCGCCCTTCTATTTGAATAAAAGGAATACCAGGAAAAAAAAAAAAAGACAAGTATTTAAGCATGGCCTCCACGTGTCCGGAGAGTGTTGTGTCGTGTCCGCCACCAACAAGTGTCAGACACAGATATGTGAGGCCTATAGACGTGTCCGTGCTCCTTAGCTATTCTCGATTAGAAAAGCTGATGATGGTTGACATGGTTTTGGCCAATGACGTGGGGTTGTTAATGAAAAAAATGCACAAACTCTCTTCGCTACACTAGTGGCCTACACAATAGCTTTGATAGTACAAAGTTATGATTTCATATTGTTAGAATATGTTTTGTCCCACATTGGTTAACTATGACTTGTAATGAGTTTATGCATAATATAAATAAGACTTCTATGTGTTAGGGTTCATTAACACCTTAACACTTCTCTTCTCTTCTCTTTCTCTCTCTCCCAAATAACATGGTATCAGAGCCAGGTTCCGATCCTGGGACCTGTGGATTATTGGCCCAACACATATCATCTCTCCCCTTTGATGTTCTAGTTAACAATCATTTCACTGCTAATAGTAAGTTCAAGTTTGTTTGACGTGACTTCTCTTCTACATGCAGATACGGACTATAAAAAATTATGCTTAGGGACCATTTGAATCTAGGAATGGGATTATTCATTTTAGAATTGACTAATCAAAAATCGTGAGTTAATATAGTTGTACAAATATTTGTGTGGGCAGAAGAGAGATGAAATCTGTTGGTTCTACATTATGTATTGGTCTTTTATTCATGACCTACATTTACTTTTCAGTAATAGTCAATACAGTAAATTGTCTAAATACTCCCGACTACTACCTCTACCCGATCCCTGCGTAAATGCAATCTCATTCTCAAATTAAGTATTTGTTCTGATGGGCCATTTCTTCAATGGTCGAATGCATATGTTTGAGACAAACAGACTTGCCAAATGTCTTTGTTGTAGACTGGTTGCATATATGTTTTTGGGATGAAATTTTCTCTAAATATTCTTGTACTTCGTTGGAGTCATAAACTGATTGAATGAACTTGTAGCTTTTTGTTAATTAGTTACTAGCTTAACTAAGCATATTGAGATTAGATGATGATATCATTTACGCTATCAGGCACAACCATTTTGGAAGCTATTAAAGCAGCAGTGGGAGACAAAACAGAATTGGTATATGAGCAATGCCCATCAGCAGACACCTTTGCAACTCAAGATTTCTCTTTTGCTATTGTAGCTGTTGGTGAAGAACCATATGCTGAAACCGTAGGTGACAATTCAGAGCTCACTATCCCTTTTAACGGAACTGAACTGATTAGCTCAGTTGCGGACAAACTTCCCACATTGGTGATTCTAATCTCTGGAAGGCCCTTAGTTTTAGAGCCATGGCTCTTGGAAAAGATAGATGGCCTGGTAGCCGCTTGGTTGCCTGGGAGCCAAGGGGAGGGAATAGCAGATGTTATGTTCGGAGATTATGAGTTCCAAGGACGACTCCCGGTGACATGGTTTAAAAGGGTTGAACAACTGCCAATGCATTCTGGGGAGAACTCCCATGACCCTTTATTTCCCTTTGGCTTTGGGTTAACAAGCAATAACCAGAAGCTTTCTGACTGATTAGTCATGTGATGCACAGCTGGCTGAACGTCTAAATTCCTAATCTCGTGACTGAAGTTATTGATTGGCCAGCAATTATCAAATCATCCCACTTGGTAAACTTCAGCCTCTACTATTTATTGCACGTTTGCATCCAGTTATCGAATATACTACCAATATTGTTCTACCACTTGTAAGTTCTCGTAATTAGGCTGCATTACATTTGGATCATTTATTCATGGAGGATGTGTGGATAGCAATAAAAATGCAAAGAAAAGTTCAGAACATAATGAATTGAAGCTGCTAAACATGGTTCTTTGGTTCTCTATCATTTTCCATTTCTTTAGTAAGTTCCTCGACAAAGGTTGTGATTCCTAAGCCTTTGATTTATGTTGTTGTATCTCAGGACTTCTATTTTGTATGGAAATTCATGAAATTGGTATTTGTTTTGGTGATTATCAGCTGCATGTGCGTGGGACTTGCCTTCAAACGGATACGAGGCTCCAAGGGATTACTTCTTGGCAAATTCCCCTTAAGGTTGTATCCCCTAACACATAGATGTCTCAGTTGATAACTTCTTGTAATTTGGAAGGTATGACTTCTTTGTCTTTCCATAGTGTTTGTTCTCCATAAAATTTTCGATTGCCGAAAATGAAAAGCACAAGGGTACCTAAATTATTGGACCTCATGTCAAACAAAGTAGGGATACGTGATAAATTTCAATTCAGTTCTCTTGCAGATTCAGGTAGCTTATAACGCGACCTTTTAGTTTTTTTGGTTCTTTTCGAAGTTTATGCCAGTTTGTTTGTGGCAGCTTATGCTTCAGCTTATGGTAGTAAAAACAGCTCAATTAAGCAGGGAAAATAAAACTGATAACCAGAAGCTTCATTTTGATGTTTGCTTTTATGAAATCTAAATTATAACTAGCAACCATTGAATCTCCCACCGGACATTATTAGTGTGTTTTATCTCCACATGCAGCGGGCGAAGAATCAGAATATTGTTTGCAATAGGGAGGGGCCGGAACAAAGATGGCCGAAAGTGTTAAAACTTCTGCTATTGTATATGTGGTTGAAATTACTAGTAGTTAAGGTGTGGATTGAAGTGAGAATAAAGTGGGGAAGAAGAAGGTGCTTTACTATGCAACTTGCAAGCATAAAGGCTTCTCCTTTTGAAAAAGAAAGTGGGCTAGTTTTGTCACTTCATATAAAAAGCTAAATGAAATGACCATATATTTCCCCCCCCCGAAGGAAGGTTATGAGCGTCCAGGCTTTTTTTGTGCAACTATTGCCTCACCCATACATTCCACCGGATTCAATGATCCTCCCATTAGTCAACAGTTATCTTAAAGACAAGGCGAACAAGCTACTATTTGTAAGAAGTAGTTTTGCTGGTTGGTTAATTGGTCACATTATAAGAATGCTTCAGATTCATGTGACAAACCAAGGACCTGAAAGGGTCACTAATAAAATACCACATATAGAAGCCTATTTATTACGCAATTTAGACCAAAATTCCAGGCCAGTTTACATGCACCTCGACTAGTCTCCTCTCTTATTTGGTCAAAAGTAGACGCCCATGCCGGGACTTGGGAATTCACAAAAAAATTCTTTCTTGCAACTTGACCTTAGGTACCGAACTTGATCAATTATGTGGGAAACAAACCCACTAACCAACTGGACTAAACCTTGGTATGCCCTTGAAATTCTTTGCTTAGGGCATTCTTTGCTTAACGGGTGGGACTGAATATACCATATGTAAAGTGACAAGGGCGGTTACTAGGGTTGTCAAAGAAAGTTGCAGCAGAAAAGTGAACACAACAGGAGGAAAAAGAGGAATAAGAGGTGGAAACAGCACAAGTACAAATTGGTGAAATTTGTTGTTACTTTTTTGTCCTTTTTAGTACTTGAGACTCTCTTGACCTACCCATGACCATAATGGAGTGATGAAATGAAACTGTACTGGTTGAATGCATCAGTCACAACCAATAAAGGAAAAAAAAAAAACAACCAGTTGAATTTGGTGAATGGAGACAGTGGAGGACTTTGTCATCATGTAATCGTCGTATATAGGTAGTGTGGGTTAGAGAGAATGTTTGAGAAATTGGCTAAATCAACTAACATACAACGCGCGACAACAAATCAAGAAAAGAAACAGAGAATACGAGACACAGTTTCATACGTGGTTCTTAAACTATGTAGTTGAATACATCCACGGCTCTTAACCAGTTTTACTATGTAATAAATGAAAAATGAAATACAAGTTGCTTCGGCTGCGTATAGTTAGCATCTAGTATAATACAATCAATGAGTTTCTTGTACGTGGTTCTTCAACTATGTAGTTGAATACAATCAATTAGTATCTTAATGTCCCTGTTTAGGTGGATCCCAACTAGTCAGAAAGTGCGAACAATCTGATTTTAGGCTTCACAAAACTCAACAAGAGTCCAAAAAACTTGATGGGTGTACAAAATCGGGTGTGTTTTCAATGCATCAAGATCTTCTTAAACATCAGTTCAATGGTGCACTCCATTAGGGTCATGATCATACAGAAGAACTCCAAAAAAACTCATGTTCTACTGCTGAAAATCTAGACACGTAGTATTTTTTTTTTTTCCCCGGTAAGCTTGCTTTTAACTTTTCTGCGATCCTGCCATACTAAAGAACTATATCTCGTTTTGAGTAACCAATGAAATGTTTTTATTTAAAAAATGGTTAAAGAGGGTTACACTATTCATGACCCCAACCATCTTATTGCAAATTCTTCAATTGTTTTTCTATTTCTATTTTTTTTTTAAATAACTCCAAAATTCTTTCATTCCCTCCGAAATCCAAATTACTATCATCATATTTTATCAAAATAGAGTAAATAATGATCTCTTTCAAAAGTATTATGAATATCAATCTAATATTACTAATTTTGGACGGCTTGAATCACGCACTACACCCTATAGTGCACTCCCGGGCTACAGGGTCTCCGGATTCCTTTTTAGTAGGTTGGCTTGGTGTTTTTGAATCACAAAACCATGATGCTTGACTGACTTGTACAGTAACCTGCTATTGAAACAGTACACCACTATTAACAACAGAGATCAGAAACATCTCAATAATGAGTTAAGTCGACATATCTGGTAGGATTTAAAGAGTGAACAATATTAGTTTCTTTTTAGGAGATACTAATACTGGATTAGATTTGTAATCTAGAATGAATCTTACTTTGTACCACATATAACCTTAATATAATCACTAGCCTAATGCTCCTACATATAGGATCTTCTTCTTTCTAAAAGGGTCCCCTTGGGGAAGATCTAATAAACAAGAAGAAGAATTATCCAAGAGAAGAAAAGCAAGAAGGAGATTGATTGAAGCATATGATGCTTTGAATTAAGTGGAATGTAGAGTCAGCTTCTACTGAAGATTTCAGGTCATTCATGGTTCAATTGGCCATTTTGGTGAATGAAATTCAGGTAACTAAATTCTGTACTTGGGCAACCAAGCAAAAGAATGCAACTCCAGCCTCTCACCGACATCACAAAAAAAAAAAAGTTATTTGCGATGCAGGACTCTTACATTAGTCGAGCTATGCATGAGCTACTTGGACACCCAGTTGACTAAAAAGACAAAAATCAATAAAACGATTGCAATGTGACTCACCAATTTTCAAGTATCCTACCAGCACCAATTTTCAAGTATCCTACCAGTTGGCATCCACAACGCAACATCATCGATGAGGCTAAAGCCCTCATGACCCATACAGAAGCGACTCTCACCCACATTTTCGGAGGAGGAAATGAGTGTGGGCCATATGGCAAAGACGGGTGCAGAACAAGATGAGGATTTAATTCTCATTGTATTACACTCTTGACCGCTCCTATGTGGCGTAACTCTCCTTCGTTCGTTTATAATATTCTGAATTACCAAAAGAAAAAAAAAAAGTGCCGCAGAACACATTTGACTGGAGAGCAGAAGCTCCAATAGGGATAAATTTTTACATTTTGTTGGATCAAACATAAACAACTGGTGAAACACCATACTCTATACAAACATATCTATGCTTGAGATGTGAAAAGCTTTCAACTGGTGATTGAAGTTGCTTTATTCTCTTGCTGATATCCTTAAAATTTATCCTCCATGAAAACAAGTACCCAAAGGCTTCATTTCTCCAACTTGATCTTGGCAATGGGGGCAGAACCATTCTTCCACTTATGGTTGACTGAATGCGAACGAAGCCGATCCTTATCAGCCAGTCGCTCAACCGTTTGAAGTCTGTCATTGAGATCAACTGGCAAATTGGAAGATCTTCGCGCTTCCCTACCTGCTCACGTATTGTGTGGGTTCTGTCCAAGCAAGTTCCAGGGATACACCGAAAAACATAACCGGTACAAGAGAGTTTTGAGATTGTCGTATTACCCCATTTCAGAATTTTGATTTCTGCAAGCGAAACCAAGATATAATCCTGTCTCGAATCTCATGCTCAAAATACTAAAGGATCAACTCAAGTGCCAAATAACATATTTACAAAAAGACCAGGAGAAAAAAGCACAAACAAACTAAAGAAACCAAAACAATCTCATCCATGAGGGTAGTGATGGTGAGTGGATTGCATCCGAAAACACATGTTTGGAGATCCAACATGAGATTCATGCATATGAATCCCGTACGAGTCTATCCCATGAGGGGAAATGAACATGTTTCCATGTGTTTGGTTGAAATCCAATCCTTCGTTTGGTTGATTCCATTGGAATTGTGTTCTGGGCATGGAAACAGAATTCCGATGCTGGGGCATAGCAGTTGAATGGTCTGGTGAAGGTTGTCTTTTATCATCTGGCGACGGAGTTTGGTTCTCGTTCAAATTGACAGTTGTTATATCATGAATGCTAGCTCTTCTCTTGTCTTTCCCACCAGAAAGCTGCCTAATGAAGTACTTCTGGGCATGGCTAGCCACTTGAGTCGGCGTTCTAGTTACCACAAAATTGCGCGAAATGTTTCTCCAGTCCCCTTTGCCATATTTTTTCAGACCCAACAGAAACAACCTACATTAGGGAACACCATGTCAAAAAATGGAGCAAATGTCGAACCTAAGCTTAGCAAACTGGAGAATTCCTATCATCAAGTCATCACAAACCAAATTCTGGTTGATATTATACTTTTACCAATTTCTATCAATTTTTGAATTGACCAAAAGAGTCCAATCAGGGCTAAAATGGTCCAAAACCCATGTCAAAAATGAGAAAATGGAGAGACTAAGCTAAGATATCTGGAGAATTTCTATCTTCAAGCCATCACAAACCAAATTCTTGTTGCTGTTACATTTATGGCCGGTTATACCCATTTGTCAATTGACCAGAGACCAAAATTATCTACAAGGGTCCAAAACCCATGTCAAAAAATAAAAAATAAGAAAAGAAAAAAGAAGCTAAAGCTAAGGAAACTGGAGAAATTCTATCCTGAAGTCATCACATTCAAATTCATGTTGCTGGGACATTTACAGCCTTATTATACCCATTTTTCAACTGACCATAACAGCCCAGAATTGTGTAAAATTATCCACAAGAAAAAACAAAAAAAAAAAAAAAAAACCTCAAAAGGAAGAAAATGCAGACACTACTAAAGCCAGGAAAACTGGAGAATTTTCTCTCAAGAAGTCATGTCAACCAATTTCTTCTTCGTTTAGCATATATGCCAAATTGTACCTACTGGTGAATTACCATAATTACCCCAAATTGGGGAAAATTATGCCATACCCACACCCCAAAACTAACTTAAAATTTCAGAAAATCAATAGGAAACTCAATTTTCACAAATAATAGCACACAAAAATAACAGAGAACAAAATTTTCCAAAATTCAGTAAAACTGACTTGTGCTCTTCTTCAGTCCATGGAACCCCTTTCTTCCTCTCCTGATCCGAACCCCGACCCGACCGCTTTCCACTGGGGCCATACCCCTGCTTGAACCCATCAAACCCATGACCATTTCCCCACTCCAATGTAAAAGGGGAAGAAGTAGAATTATACCCAGGAATTGGAATCAACCCTGCTTCAATACTGCTAACATCATCTTCCAATTCCTTATACTGCCTCATCACATCCCTTACCGTCTTCCCCGGTATCATGGCGGCGACTCTCTGCCACCGGTCTGGCGTCTCCTTATCGTAAATTGCCAGAGCATTCTCAAACATCTTGTTCTCTGCTGCTGTCCATTTTGTGCTCCTGCTCTCTTCCAGCAACCAATTCGAGCCCGAAAGGTACGATGACGACGGCGAGAGAATCTCCATTCCCCACCTCACGATGTTGAAAATTCTAGCAACATAATTGAACCATATTGGTGATTTTGGGATTTTTTTTCGGTTATGTAAAATGATGAAACAGGGGAAGAGAGGCAGAGGAGAGAGAGAGGAAATGGAGAGAGGGGTGAGTTTTTCACAATGGGGATAGCAGTAATAAATCAAGAGGCATTTTGGGAGGAATCAGAATATCTTTATCTCAATAGCCAACCTTGTTTGAGGAATCTAAAAAAGACCCACCTTTTCAAAATCAGAGAAGATATATGTCCAAGAAATTTTGAAAATTAAAGAATAAGTGACTAAAAACTGTAAAAACCCAAGAACTCCCCTTAAAGATCTGAACCCAGTACAGTTTCTAGGAGAAGAAAAAGGAAGAAAAACCTCGGGAAGGAAATTCTGAGAGAAACCCAGAAGCTGGAAAATGGAAAGCAACAGCTGAGAAAACAGGTGAATGCAGGGGAATTGAGGATTGTGGGAAAAGATGTGAAAAATCTGGTGAGATTTCTTGCTTTTTCCTTGAGCTCAGGTTGAGAGGAAAAGGAAAGGTGAGAAAGCTTAAAAAAGATGATGAGAATGAAAAAAGCAAATTAGCGAGCTTGAAGGAAGAATCTAAAATCTTTGCGAAAAAAAAAGAGAGACAAACATATCGAAGGAGATGGACTTGGAGCGATCTACAGGATGAGAGAGAGAGAGAGGGGGGGGGTTGAACTTTGAAGGTGGTGGGATCTGATTGGATGTTAATGGGGTTTGTGGATACTGCAACTTGTGGTAAGTGGTAACAGTCCCTCTGCTGTCTGCTCTAATTTTATGCTTTACGGTGAAAATTGAACTAGTATTACCACTTCGTTTTTTTTTTTTGGAAGGGGGCTGTAGCCCTGCAGCGAAGTAACTCGCGGCAGGATTGTAGTGGGCTTCATCGGATCGTTCATTTTGACAGCTCGGATTTCAAATTTCGAATGATCCAAGTCGTTCATTGTTTTAATTAAAATTCAAGTATTCATTACTGAGATGGACAGCCGAATAGACTCATTACAACCCTATAATGAGCCCCTCACTACAGAAGCTCCGTACCCATTTTTTCCGCAATTGTTTGCTGCTGGCGTTTAGTAGAATTTAAAAGGATGGCTAAAATTGAAAAAAAAAGTCTTTGAATAGGGATTTTGATTTTTGATGAAATCAACATCATCTAAAGCCGGTTTGGTTAGCTTATTGGTTTATTTTTGTGTTCGAGCTTAGATACAATTGACCTATTGACGGTTATGTCCAGATTTAGACACTAGAAAGGTAAATAAGGCATTTTCTCGCGGCTCTGGATCAGCTGTCCCGGGAGCCTGTCCCGAGTTGCTGTCCCAGCCACCAAAACGGTGGCGTTTTGTGCCACTCCAAGCCTTTTGCAAAATGCAATTTTGTGGGGCCCACTTTCGGGTTCCACACAAACGATCCGAACCGTTAAATAATTTTAAAATAATTATTAAAGTGTTCTCCGTGAAAATCGGGCCCATTGGATATTTTTACGTTATTCATCTTGTTCCTTTGATTTTCATTCAAAATTTAGGACCCTACCAGTTTGAAAGAATCTTCAAGAAAAGTTATAAAATTTTGGGCTTGGAAACCCATTGATCTGAACCGTAAGAGTCGTAGGGCTCGTTGAGAAGACCATCCAGTAAAAAAATTATCTTGTTCGGACATCGATAGCTATAAAAAAAACTCATATTTTTAGCGTTTTGATACCTAGCATAGACACAAGCGCACGGTGGGCTTGTTTCTTTTCGCCTGAACCCGATTACAGCATGAACAAAGCTCGACCGTACCTTACGATTTTCTATCCTATTTATACCTCGAATCTCGTACCTGATTGTGGACTCCACATGTGAGACCTAGAGAACAATAAGGTATATATAGGGTAAGGGCAGGGACCTCAAGAAAAATAAATATGGGCTCCTTGTGTAAATAAGAAACCCTAATCCTACTAGGATTTTATTTCTGTAAATAAGAAACTCCAATCCTACTAGGATTCTATATTTCTTATTTCATAAATTATAATTTACACCACGAAAGAATTATAATTGCACTTCCATCCTTATCTCAATTATATTTTGAACTCCATGTTATTATTAATCTCTCCACGTTAAGATTACAGATACCCGTTGATTAAATGTCGATTACTGACAGTTTGGCTGGGCCTGGGCAAGCAGTGTAAGACCTCTTCCCTATACAACACAAAATGGAAATGTTAAATGTTGATTGTTTTAAAATAGGCGGCTTTTAAGAATAAGTATTTAAATCTCTATACTACCGGTTCAAAAACAAATTTTATACTGTTGTAGAATCGTATATGATTTTTTATTTTTATTTTGATTTTATTCTTAAAAATTCAAAGACTAAAGAAAAAAGTAGTTATTACAACGATGAGTAAAAAAGAAATCTCAAACAAAATTGTCAAAAGCTTTTGATCTCTATTCATCATAATGTAATATCATCACCATAAACACGATGAGATCAAATACTAAGATTTATCGTTTAAGTCAATTTTTAAGTCGATGCATTGTGAGAGAATAATAACCTGTCTCGTAAAGCGTCATAAGTCAATTTTAAGTTTAAGTCATGAATTTGTACAAGACCTAATTAGTCAACTCAAGTAAGATTTCTCTAGAAGATAGTTTCAAAAGGTTTATTTTTTTATAAATCTGTCTATCATATAATTTCAGTTCTTTTTAAGGGACTAAATATTTTTTTTTTTTGGTCAGTCGTCATTTCTAATCTATTACTACATGGGGTAGGGGGGAATGAGACTCCATCCCGAGATGTAGTTTGGAACATCCAAGAGTTCTAGCGCATGAGCTAGCCACCACTTGCGGGACTAAACATTTACGGAGTAACTTTTACCAAAATTGTCCATATATTTCAAATTTTCACAGTGTTCATACCTATTTTGTGGATGATATTTTGAAAAACTAGTACAAAGATTTTGGTGGACATGTATTTCTGGCCAAATCAAAATGAATGTGGACTAAAAAAATGGAAAGTGTTGAGAGCAGATCCATCAACTTTTTTCCCTGAGGTTAAGATCTGAATTCAGCAAATCCGAACATCATTCACACATTGGCTAATTAGCAATTTAAAACAGAGTTAGGGGTATTGTTAATTAGCTTAATGGTCTTGGTTAGAGGAAACCTACTTTGACTAATTATTGTACGGACATATATCAGGACAATGTCAACTGCCAAGAGGTTGGTTTTCTTATGCACAAGACAAAATTACCTCACGTTAATTAAAATAAAAAAATATTCCTAAAAAACTGGAATATACTATTCGTCCCATTTTGTACCCTTATTACGAATAGTCATTTTGACTTCGAGAATGATTTTACAAAGTTTTTTACACCTTTCAAAAGTACAGTACACATTGAGATCTTTTGAATGGTATAAAAAAAATGTCAAAAAATACTTTATGAAGTATTCCCTCCTGCCCAAATTGCGTGTCACATTCAGTTTTTTATTTTTTCAAACAATTGTCTATATTTCACAATTTATAATGTTTTTTTTATAATTTTGAAATATGTATTTCAAAAGTTAACTGAGATCTATCAAACAAGATATATATTGCATATAAAAATCATTATAAATCAAAAGATATGGATAATTTTTTTAAAGGTCCCAAATAATAACATGGTACAATAATTTGGGACAGAGGAAATATTAATTTATATTTAGAGGTTAAAATGACACAGTTTCCGTAGAGTACAAACAAAGTGGGACAGATGGTACTTTTTTTCTTATGAAATTGCTCTCAATTTTTGTTTTATCCTTTTATTTATTGTTGTCAAAGAATGTGTGGAATTTAGACATTTGAGCCCACTGGAAATAAATTTTATTCTCTCTCTAAAATGACACAGTTGCCGTGGCTTTTGCAAATGCGAAAAGCTTTCATTAGTGAAATCTTTTGTTTTTTCTTCTGAATGGCGAAATTAAAAATCTTGATTGCTTTATAAGTCATAAAAAAAAATTGTCGGCAACCGGTGCCTAATACATAGGTGAACTAGTGTCTTACCCGTGCCTGAAGACACATCAAAATGTAATTAGATCTCAAAAAATAACTATCTTGTTCTACTTGTCAAATGAATACAATCGGAGTCCTTCAAAATCCATACGAACATTGGATTCAATCAGTTTGAAAAACTACGCAAAAATTTCAAGCTATGCCCACAAACACAACTTTAAAATATAATTTCAGACACAACTTTGCGCAGAACTCCTCGATACACGGAGGCCCACATACATCAAACTACTCGTAACACTATGGTGTCCGGAATTGTGTTCTTAGAGCATCATTAGCAGCTGCACACAAAAAAACACCAAATTTAACACCTTTTATAATTTAGCAAGTCACTTTTTCAAAAACTCACAAAATCAGACTATTTATTCTAACTTCACTATATTAAACTATTCTTTCTTTCTACTTCTACTCCTCAAAAGTAAAAGTAATAATAATAATAATAATAATAAGTGAACAGTGCGTGAATAGTGCGTGAACAGTATGTGAAGAGTGACTTTGGTGCGCGAACAGTGCCGCATCAAATTTGAGTAGCCACTGTAGCAAAAATAAATTTGATCAATTGTTTGGTGAGGCTGATTTGGTTAGAAGTAAAGGTGGCTAATGGGTGGGTTGGGTTTGAATGGGTTGATATGGGTTATAGGTTGAATACGGACGGATTGAATATGAGTTCATAATAGACGGATTGTATATAGGTTGGTTGAATATAGATCAATTCAAACCCAACTTAACCCAACCTAACCCCCTTTTTTTAGGTTATGAGATCCTCTGTTTGCTCCCTTTGTCCCGATCCTCTTGGGTTAGTACTAGTTCCTCAAAGAACACAATAGTTACTGAATACTAAGTTTTTTGTAAAAAATATTTTTTCGTAAAATACATCGGTCATATGATCAGGTGGATCATCCTTAGTATTCCGTAAAGAATTCAATTCTCTACACCTTTTTGTTGTTTTTTTTCCCCTTACGCCCGGTTTGTTTGAGGGATATGTATATGAGGGAGGAAGATGGATATAATAAGATGGGGATATAAGGGTGGATATGGTTGGAGGGGTATTATTTTAAAAGGAGAGATTAAAAATAACTTTGTTTGTTTTGTTATTGTAGAAGAGGAATATAAAGAGTTGGATAATGTAAAATACCCTTTTTGCCCCAAATAAAAAAACAAAAAGTGAAAAAAGTGGTGGGCCACACCCAGGTATTGCACCTCTGTCTCTTCCGGCGCCCCTCTCTCTTTTATGCTATCACACACGTGGTGGGCCAAAGGGCAGAGTGGAATTATGGGGAAATGAAGCCATAATGAGGCCGGATATGGTTTAGACTGGGGGGAGGTCCCTATATTTTATCCTTCCGGAGGATGATATACATATCCCTGGATTTTATATCCGGGCGGCAAAAAACGTAACAAACACAGGATAAAAACTACTCGGATATATATATCCGGCTCAAGCTCATATCCCCCTCTTATATACCGGCAACAAACAAGGCGTTACTTCTTTTCTAGAATATAAATCTTTCATTAAATGTCTCTTTCCAACTTAAAGGTGAGGTTTTTCATTGCCAAGCGGGCACGGGTGACGTGATGCCCGCTCGCACACATCCGGCCGTCCAAAAATGCAACGGACAGCCTGGATTAAAACACATTTTTTGTTTTCTTTTTTCATTTTTTTAAAATCCATTTGGCACTTTCAATCTGGATCGTCCGTTGCATATTTGAACAACCGGATGTGTGCAAGCGGGCATCACGTTGTACCCACTTGGCATTGAAATTTATTTCCTACAGTTGTGAATTTATGTGGTACTTGTAAAAATATTTCTACTTGGTCGTGGCGAAACATCAATATTGGTTCATTTAATGATTTGTGCGGATTAAAAAAAACAAAAACCTATACTGATTTATAGAATTGGGCCCGTAGAGAGAGAAAGAGGAGGAGGGAGTGATTAAAAAAAAAGAGAGAGAGAGTTCCGGGGCGAGTTTCAGACGTTCAGTCAATCCCACTCCAATCACTACACATGGGTTCAACTTCAACCCAATTTGAACCCAAGTAAACCCAAATAAATAAGGGCAAATATGGGTTCATTCATTTACAACCCACATTATAATATGGATGGGATGAGTTGGGTTGGGTTTTAAGTAGGTGGATTTGAATGAATTTATGGGTTAAGTTGAAAATTTGTCATCTCTAGTTAAAAGCTAATTTAAGTATTCCGATAAGAATGCCCTAAATTGTGTTAGTAAAATTTACTCCTATGAACAATTAAAACTCACGCTTAGTGAATTCGGTCCGGTCAAAGGGTAATGATCAATGCAAGTAAAGGAGTAAAATTACAGCCGCAACTTAATACTGTGGGACCACAACACGGTCCCGAAACTCTCATTGGATAGATTCCCACATAATAATTGCAAAAACAAAAGTATCGGGAACCGAGTTATTGGCTCAGAGAACCGGGACTGCGCCAACTTCGCTTTCCTCCAATCGCGAGAAATTTTGGGTACGGGTCGTGCGGCATATTCAGAATTTCAGACCATGCAAAAATACAATTAACGGTCTGGATTAAAATCCCGACAAAATTTAGAGAAAAAAAGAAAGTGTGTTTCAATTTAAAACGTCTGGTCGGTTTCATTTTTTGGATGGCCTGATGTACTGCACGGGTACCACATCACTCAAATCGTAATTGCACCTAAAATCTTCTCACCAATCACATACTGCCACGTCGGTTACTATTTTTGGGAGCTGGATTATTTGATTTGATTTGATGTGTCCAACTACGGTTTGATTACAACTCTACAGCACAAATGCCAGCCAATCAACGCCTCTCGCAACACCTCCCAAGGACCAATTGTAGATCGGCAGTTATTCTCACGCGCTTCACGTCACGAGTGACGCACCAACAACTCTTTTTTCTGTCCCTACGCTCCAACCAATACACAGCCACGCTCTGACAGTCCCCTTCTGATGATGTTGCCAACCGTTCCGCTGCTTTTGTCCCCCCCCCCCTCCCCCTCGAGGTTTTTTTTTTAACCCTTCTATAGTGAGCGACGGAATTGTACCGATGAGGTACCGACGGCGTCGCCGACGCCGGTGTGGGTCCCAAACGGCCGATCCGAGCCGTTCATCGTTCTCAAAATCAAATTCCGAGTGGGCCCACGCGAGAAACGAGGCAATCGGACGGCTGTAAGAGCTCAATCCAAAATCACCCCATTTCATTAAAAAATGGCTAATGGCTTTAAAAATTTAAGTAAATATTTGATTCAAACCAAATATGGTAAAAAATTTGAATAAACTCAAATTTGATAATGGGTTTGAGTAAGGAGTGGAATCAGGGGCGACGCCAATTCATTGGCAGTGGGGTCACATGAACCCACTAGGCAAAAATTTTACAAAAATCACCGAGTAATTTTTTTCTATTTTGAGAAGCATCTACTCACATGACACCACTAAATAACCCTTTTGAACCCATGTATTTCACAGAGGAAAACCCCTGAACCATGTTAACTGTTAGTATTACTCATTGGTTACACGGAGGTTTCACCTCTTGAAACGTTTAAAATGCTACCAGACACTAGTAATACACATTGGTTTAACTTTTCATGTCTTAGACAGGCTACTAAAGGTCTCTTACCAGGCTACTTTGACTTCCTCTCTTTGATAGTACTTTTTGTTTGCTTGTTATGAAGTATGAGTACTTCTGTATTTGTATTTATTCTTGTTACTACAAGGAAAATGCTATAAATGGGGGACAATTCTACGCGCACCCTAAATGCACATCA
The DNA here is from genome assembly GCA_963854785.1 of Vaccinium vitis-idaea. NCBI lineage: Eukaryota > Viridiplantae > Streptophyta > Magnoliopsida > Ericales > Ericaceae > Vaccinium > Vaccinium vitis-idaea. The sequence goes on along the minus strand of OY978223.1, from coordinate 32,508,924 downwards.
GCACATCCCGATCGTCCATTTCAAGAATCAATGGTCTGGATTTGAAATAAATTCTTACCGGTAAGAGTTAATTTTTACCTGTAAGAATTCATTTCAAATCTGAAACGTCAAAAAAAGCTTTTGGACGGTCGGGATGTGCTGGTGTGCAAGTGGGGTATGCATCCTGGTGTACGCGAATCATTTTCGATAAATGGGGGGTTGTTTAAGGTTCAAAAAATGTGTGAGAAAAATGTATTGGACTATGAGAAAATTTGTTGAGGAGTGTAAAAAGTGTAGTGGAATGCGTTGTTTTTGTCATTTTGTGAGCTTTTTAACAACCCAATGAGTTGTCAATAGAAGGACCTATTTTTTATTTTCTTTTTCCTTTTTAATTTCCACTCCTTTATAAGTTCTTAAGTGAATTTCTCATAATGACATGTGATGGATGAAAAATAAACAAATGAAATGAAAACCTTGCAATTCATTTTACAAAGACAAACAGGAAAATGTGAATATAGAGAAGATAAGTGTGAAACCACAAAAAAAAAAACTACTTGCATTTGACAAGTAAAGACTTATTTTTCAAGCTAGGCAGACTAAAAGTTAAATACAATACTAATGACATTGCGGCAAAAATATCACTGGTACAACTGGTCCATACATCTAGAGTTATCAATAAAACATGACACCACTGATTAATATTTCTGGAGTCGCCACTGAGTGGAATGGTGATTTTGGTGATTTTTACTCAAATTTGGGTTTGAGTGTAAATTTGAGTAAGGAGTGGAAATGCTCTAAGGCCCTGTTTGGATAGAGCTAAAGCTCACTTTCAAAAGTTATCACCCCTGATAAGAGGTGGGTCCCATCTCTTTGCCTTCATTTGGCAACCCTAAAGTCGCCCCCTCTAAATTCGAGCCGTCGGTGCCAAGATGGATGGAACTCACTACACCCCTGTAGTGAGTCCCCTCACTACACGCCCCCCGGATTCTCCATTTAGATCTTTTCAATAGTACGTTTTCATTACTTTTGATTCACAATTGGAAACTTCTTAAGAATCGTAAGTGAGATAGAAATTTAGCGCTTCATCAAATCTTATTAAAATCTTCCAGATGGCTTTAAACTTTTCAATAATATCGGTTCTTCTTTATGGCTTTAAATTAGGCTATGTTTTTTTATTTAGGTTTACTATAGGCACTAAGGAGGAATGCACTGTAATGAGCTACCTATATTCATTATCTTTTCGTCTTTCCTCTCTCTCTCTCTCTCTCTCTCTCTCTCTCTCTCTCTCTCTCTCTCTCTCTCTCTCTCCCCCCCCCCCCCCAGTCTTTCCCCAAATTTAAGTAGTGACTTGCGACACTTTAGGAAGTAAGGGGTGCTACCTAAGATTTTAAGGAGTCAATTTTTGTGCACTAGAAAGCATTTTTTGAGTTTTTTCTTTGTTAGCTAGGTAGGGCACTTTGATACTCTTTTAGGTAGTACACTAGAGATGCCTTAACACTTATACTAACAATTGTACAAACTCTCTCACATGAGATATGTGGGACCTACCACTCATATGTGGGCCCCACATATTTCATGTGAAAGAGTTGGTGCAATTGTTGGTGTAAAGTGTTAGTGTCTCTAGTTTTTTCTTTTTCATTGTTTATATATTTGGCCAGAGAGTGCATGCATGCTTGGCACTTAGCAGTGCATTACAACACTTGTTAGCTCAAGTTCTTTTCACTTCTCACTGAATACATGAAAAGTATAATGAATTAAGTGTTGGAAGATGAAAATTACATTTTTAGTATTGAGAAGTTATAGTGAAAGTTTTTTTTTTTGGGTAAAGAGATATAAATTTCATTAAAATCACAACTTGATACAAAAGGAGTTCCTGCAAGCTGAAACAAATCGACCAAAGCCAACAAAAACTGAAACAACAAAAATAACAAGGACTAAGAGAGATTTCCATTATCGGTGTCTGGGTGAGAAACAAAATTATTGAATGTTCACCAGTGAAAGGTTGAACATTCAATAATTTTTGTGAATGTGTGTAGCTTTTCGCCCCCAACTTTTGTCATTTTTGAAACGTCACGAGCTTAAGCTTTGGCTTGATAGCTTGAAATTTTGCTTTGGCTTGGTAGCTTGAAATTTCACGAGCTTAAGCTCAGGCCTGAAAGCTCGAGATTGACTTGCATATTTCACGAGTCAAACCAAACTTATTAGTTATCACGATCGCAGAACTTCAAATGAGTTAAACTTGAACAATTAATTTCAAAAATTCTCAAGCTCGAGCTGAACTTATTTTTGTGCGTCATCTTTAGACATTATTGTATTAGTTAAGGAGTTGATCCAAGTTTAAGCAAATACTGCATTTGACTGTTTAGCACCCCTTAAGTTACTAACCATCACAAGGGCATATTTTACAACTACTCCTACAAGCAGGGACGGAACCAGGAATTTCACTACGCAGGGGCAAATGTTTTATCCAAAATACTTTGCAGGGGCGAGCCTATATAATTCATAGGAAAATTAGTTTTTTCTATGTAATACTAGAGGTTTTTTGTTTTCTTTGCAGGGGCGACCGCCCCTACTGGCCCCCCTCTGGCTCCATCCCTGCCTACAAGGTAGTGATGGAACTCATTTAAGTTGGGGTTTTTCTATGGCCCAATATAGGCCCATTACCCATGGACAGAGGGGAGGTGTTGCGCAGCACAATGCTGCGTAGCGTGCTGTGCGGCACTCGGCGCGGCCGTGCCGGTGTCGGTCCGATGATTGGAGACGTCCATTGCGTAGAGCTCGTCGAGTACTACAGTGTGTCAAAAATTAACTTGATTGGATATCGTTAAGTGCGTGATCGGAACACATAAAACTTGAAAAAAATTGGAACACATATGACTTAAAACACTGGATGAAAACTATTAAACCCATTTTTTTCAAGTTATTTTTGTTCCGATGACACACTTAACGATATCCGATCAAGTTGATTTTTGTTATACTTGTAGTACTCGACAAGCTCTACGCAATGGACGTCTCCGATCATCGGACCGACACCGGCACGGCCGCGCCGGGTGCTGCACAGCACGCTGCGCAGCACAAGGCTGCGCAGCACCTCCCCTCTGTCCATTACGCATATTGCCTAGAGATCGAGTTTTATTTTTACTGCTTCTTTTGACTAAAGAATTGATTCTAATGATTCTCCCCTTTTGTTTTGCGTATATTACCCGTAAAGACAGGTTTAAGTCTCCTATGTAGGGAAAGGGTTGGTCACGCAATTGTCCATTTTCTTGATTGCAAGTATAATTGTCCAACCATTTCACAAAATTAAAGAGCTCAGACAAGAGAGTTCCTTTTTATTTTTTATAAAGTAGAGCTCAGACAAAATTGTCTATGCACTTCCGAAATATACATAATGTAGAGTTCCTTTTTCTTTTTTTATAATCAGGTGTCCTGACTAGCTTTTACGCACCTCGACTAATTCTGAGAGACCAATCTCACCGCCCACCAATGGGGGCCCCATTTAAAGTCAGAGCAAAACTCTGCACGAACTGACCCCAAAGGAGTTGATACTTGATAGCACCTACGAAATTTCGAACCTGAGAACTTAGGAGGGAGCAAACACTTAAGTGTCAAGGCTTGACTACTAGGCCAACCTCTTGAGGTTATACATAAAGTAGAATTGAAGTCGTTGCTTCGGCACATGTCTAGTTATACTTCCTCTGTCTCCAATTGTTGATCTCTTTTGAAACTTTTTGATGTTCGGGAAAAAATGTTCCGGTCAAGCCATTCAAATAAGTTGATAAGATTACCATTTTATCATTCACTTCTGAAATAAATTAATACTAATAAGAAAATATAACAATGATGATTTTACCCCACATATCATTTAGGCTAATTTTATACTAGTTAGATTGTGGGTTCAACTTTCATGAAGAAACTGGTTCCCCAAAAAAGGTTTTTTTCATGAAGAAAAGGGTAGTACCCTAATTGATATGTGGGGTCAGATAAAAAATTAGAGTAGCATAAATTATCCTGCCGGATTAAGAAAACACTATGAAATAGTCGCATATCAATATTACATAATCTCATCTCAAGGGGTTGGTCGAATGGAATGCATTAGGGCTGCTCAGAAAAACCGGCGAACCGTGAATCCGGTCCGGATCGAACCGATCCGTACGTTTTGGATTTTAACCGTGGATTAATGGTCCGGACACGGATTCAAAAAATAAAAAACCGTGACTCGAGGTCCGGACACGAATTTTGATTTTGAAACCATGGATTAACCGATCCGGACCGTGAGATTTTTAGTATATATTATTGTTATAAAATTATAAATATATATGTATAGATAAATAATTTTACCACTTTTATAAATATTGTCAATTTGATATTTTGATATGCATTTGAAGTTCATTGAATTCAGTAGTTGTTTTTTTCTTAAGAGCTGTTGTTTGTATTGGGCTTTGATGTACTACTGAAGTATAAGTATTCCGCCACTATGTAACTGAACTAAACTGCCTTTGTTTGTGAGCTGGATGATGAACTAACTTTGTTGCCCACTATATTATCATTGAAGTGTTTGTTTCAATGTTGAGTTTGGGTAATTTGAATGAGTTGATGATTTTTTATTTTTTTTATTTTTTAGAATAAGTTGAAAATCCGTGGACAAATCCAGAACCGATCCGTGACTCGCGGATCGGATTGGAACCGAACCGTGAGACTTTTGGATTGGACATGGATTTTATTTTCAAAAAATCGTGACTCATGGAATAGAATTGGGTTCATGTCAATCCGGACCAATCTGGACCATGAGCACCCCTAGAATGCATCAACAAGGGTGGGCTTATTTTCCAAATTGGGGTTGAATTTTTAGCGGGCCTAACATAAGTTAATTCAATTGCTAATTTTTGAAAATGTAGAAAATAAATTAATCAAAGCGCGCGTAAATTGACAGTAGTATTTCTAGAGCAACGCTTTGTGTCACGTGTAGTATTTTTCTGGTTGATTTTGTTGAATGGGTTTGGTAAAAAGTTTTATTTATTGTGGGTACATTGATCCTCGCACCCTTTATTCAATGGGACAGCTTCTCCATTAATATGCTTAGTTTTGTGACGAAGTTACCTAACTACCCCTTCTAGGTCCATACCAAAGGTCCACATTCCACAGGCGTCCTTTCGCTGTATGATGAATCAGATGCACTAAATGACATGCATGCTCCCACTTGCTAAATTATTGAAGGCCAATTGAACAGTCTTTTTGTTTTTTTTTACTATTATATTTTTAGGTGTCCGGCTTTGCTTACGCGCACTTCGATCAGTCTCATCTCCGGTCCGATCAAATATAGAGTATCCACACCAAGACTAAAGGATTCACAAGAAATTTCTTTTTTCGGCCTGATTGGCCTCAAGAATAGAATTCCGATTAATTGTGTAAGGAGCAAATATACCGACTGACCGGACTAACACTTGGGCTAAGGGCAATCGGTCTTCACATACCTGCAACAGTTATAGCGTTGGGTAGCTACGCGTTAACGTATTCTTTAGTGCATATCACTCAAATAAATTGATGAGCGTTGAAAAATAGGATGAGTTTAATTTAATTATTCATATTTGAGATCTTACCAAAATATATCACACTGGTGCAGCAACTGTTATTTCTTGGGTTTTCCAATGCAACAAGCAAGCTAATGATAATTTTTAACGAAATCATTGCCAAACCAATTGGTAAAACTTGCTCTGAAGGACTAAATTGGCCCGTTGACCCATTTATGGAATGTTCGATCGGTGCCGTTCCATTTAATTTGTCTTCCAATTGATCCTTGGAAAAAATACCGAGGGATATTGGTAGTCATATGACAGAGCCATATTTCTCTTAAAAAACAAAGATGCGTTCAATTTGTGCAACGCAAACTTGGTTAAATTACGTGACTATATATATATATATATATATATATATATATAGGGTCTCCTTCTCCTCCGGACTCCGGACTTCCGGACCTCCTTGATTCGAGCATTTTTTTGACCATCCGATCCGTCCAATGTGTTCAGAAAGTGTTTTCAAGGGTCCACGCGGAAAATCTTCAAAAAAAAAAAATCGGGAAGAGCTTGATCCAAGCAGTTTTCGCAAAAACTTTATATTTACAGTTTTTGAGAAAACTGCTTGGATCAAGCCCTTCCCGGTATTTGTTTTTGAAGATTTTTCGCGAGGACCCTTGAAAACACCTTCTGAACACATTGGACGGCTCGGATTTTCCAAAAATAATTTGCAACACAAAAAAAATCACTTTTTTCTTATTTTCAGGAGGTTTGGACTAGAAGATTGGGCTATATATATATATATATATGCATATACCGAGGGAAAAAATACCGAGGGATATTGGTAGTCATATGACAGAGTCATATTTCTCTTTAAAAACAAAGATGCGTTCAATTTGTGCAACGCAAACTTGGTTAAATTACGTGACTATATATATATATATATATATAGAGTAAACTTCCGGTCCAAACTCCTGCAACTTGTTAACGTCCGGACCTCCACTTTTCGGACCAAATTTCGACGATCCGAACCATTAGATGTGTATGTGCATTTTTAAGAAAAACTGCTCCGATCAAGCCCTTCTGGGTATTTTTTTTTGCCAAATCCTTGCGTTGGACCTTAAAAACACGTTTTAAACACATCTAACGGTTCGGATCGTCGAAATTTGGTCCGGAAAGTGAGGTCCGGACGGTAGGTCCGGATTTAGTGGTTTGGATAGGAAGCTCACTGTATATATATATATTTATGAAGAAATCAGTCACTAAAATCCAAGTCAGCAGCTAAAAGTTTACAAAACTCATCAGGAAGGGGGGAGAAGGGAGGAGGAGGGAGCAACCCATTCCTCGCCCTACTAGCTAGCCAATTAGCACATAAGTTTGCCGATCTTATGCACCACGAGAAATTAACATTACATCTGGAAATAAACGAAAGAGAATCGTCAATTATGGTCTGTACATCCTTGCAGCTGTTTCCTTCCTTTCACAAGCAAAGCTGGACAACCCTCTTTGCATCCGATTCAATAACAGCTGACACCCCCCAACTACTCACCATGGAACACGCCACCCAGATAGCCCAAGCCTCCGCCGGCAAAGCCGAAGAGACCCGAATTTTTCCATGATTTGTAGAGATCAAACGCCCTTCGAATCACGAACCACCACTGAAAATGCTGCTGCATTGGATTTAGGACAGATATATAATTCATATGAACTATATATTTGATTTACTAGAAGATTACAAAATGAACGGTTTAAATTATTAAAATGAAACCTGGTAGTCTGACATTGGCTCAAACGTCCAATTTCTTTCAACCACTGTAGGATGGCTAGCTAGTTTTCATGCTATGGTTTGCATGTATGTATTGTTAGCAATTTTCTGTAGGTGGGCCTACATAGATCATAAATTAGATTTGTATATTGTCGAATAAGGTTTGAGTGGTGTTGGTATTACCCATTAAGTTGTGATCATTTAATTCATGTAACCGGGTAATTGACAAATCTTTGTTAGCACGTATTTAAGTTATATCATGTGCATTAAGTGGTGCCGGCTTATTGTTAAGTGTAGAGACCATTAAAGGCTCATTAGGGTTTCATCTATTATGATGGGCTATGATGAAACCAAGACCTATAAATATGTGGTTAAGTCCCCACTCCAAACCCTAATCTCTTTCTCATACCATCCCATCGTGTGTGAGACTAAGGACAAGATCAAGAGTAGGGCTTTGGAGGTGGAAAACAAACGACCACACACAAGGTTTTTCATCCTCCATGGCGACAGGTACGCATCCACTATTATTTTCTTCAATGGTTTGACATGAGTTCTTGGGTTAGGGTTTCTTATGAAATCTTCCATGTATCTGCAATGTGTATGAGATCTGCAGATTTGTGTTATTCTACGCAAGAAAACTATTCATTTTTGTATAAAATTATTGGTTGGCCGAAATATTAGCCGATAGTGTGGAAAATGTAAGCAATAAGCATGACTCTCTTCATGTTGTCTTCTCACTCTTTTCGGCCTGATTTTTATGACCAAAGTGATCACCTAGAAATTCATGAACCTTAGTCATAAAACATTAACTTTTCTTCTCCTAATTCTATATTGGATCTCATCTCCCTCTTTATAAGGATATGGTTGATAACAACAAATGAATGTTGGATCCAATGTTTTAATTATTTTGGAAATTTTTCACTTGAGAAAATTAGGATGTTAGTGGGTTAGTTAGTTACATGAAAAAAATAAAAACATACTCCTTCCATCCCATATTATCTGTCCATTTAAAAAAAATTATGCACGCAGGTGCTTCAGAGTCCAAAAGTGACATGACGTTTAAAACACGAAATTAAATAATAAAAGTAGGTTTAAAACCTGCAAGTGTCATACAACATGCGTACTTAACTATATATGGATAAAGCAGGTGATCAATGTTGTTAACACATTGTTAATTAAGATTAAGGCTAAATATTTTTTTTTGGTTCGATGGTCGGGAGTGTCCGAGGCTTACGCACACATCAACTAATCCCCTCTCCGGTCAATTTAAAGGCACACTATTCACACCGAGACTAGGAAATTCACAAGAAATTACTTTATTATGACTAGACCCCAAAATCAAACCCTTATCAATTGTGTAGGGAGTAAATTGATTAACCAATCAGAGTAACCTTGAGCTGCATTACAATAATACTTGAAAAATATGTAGTGGGCGAGATAAACTAAAGACCAAGAGGTCCACCGTTGACCTTCAACGGAACCCCTGTTGGTCGGGCTAAGGCTAACCGGCTAACCCAGTGATGGAAAGGGTCAAGGCAAGAACGGCCGAGCCATATCCGAACCGCCGAGGATGAGGGATTAGCTAATGCCTCGGTGAACGTATCGCATCAGTGGATGGCAGGACCCATGATTGTGAATGGTTGAGATCAAAGGATGTCCTCCGAACCGATAACTTCGATACTCACTTCGGCGGTGACATTGGCTCCGTTCAAGGTGGGCTCGGGCAATGTAGCTCTACCAAACCGGGCCCATCGAAGGTCAGGTAGCTGGGATGATCAGCTCAGCTCAACTATTAGTGGTGGCAAGGGCACGCTAGCCAAACTGATGGGTATCGGCGGCATTCTGTATGACACCGAATCGGCGGGTTCGGAGCATCTTAGTCCTTGCCGAGCCGATGGGCTCCAAAGGTTGTTCAGTCGAAGATACATCACCTGACATGAGTAATATGACATCGGACGACGTCCATGTAGCATGCATGCGGCGCTTGCAGGATCACGTGATGGACCGAGGTGTATTCCTAGACTCGTTGACTTATCAAGTGTGACACCAACCGAAGATGCGGGTCTGCTTGAGGCATTTTGACTTGACCGCGTGTCGTGTCAGGTACGGACGGCGCGCGTGAGGTACACGAACAACTTGGTGAGCAAGTAACCCTATGCCTATAAAAGGGGAGCTCACCAACAGACACTCTCTCAACACATCCAAGCCTTCTCTTTTTGGTTTTTCCATTTTACTTCATCTTCTCCGGTCACTTACTAGTTCGTCGGAGTGCCTTCCGGCCTGAACCAGAGGCACTAACGCGGGTACTCTGTGTGCAGGTCATCCTCTCAGGCAGGCTCATTAGGTTTCAAGTCAGGTTCAACCTCCTTACCAACACTTCGTACAAAAACCAAAAGGATCAAAGAAGTAACTCGGACGAAGTGCCTTTCACAAAATATTTTCAAAGCTGTAGCTTTTGTCGTACCAACATGATGTTTTTTAAAATTTATAATTGCATGCGCGTTGTGGGAAACAAGAGCTAATTAATAATTATTTTAACAAATGTTATAAAATGCAAATAGAGTTTTCAACAAAATAAAATAATTATTTTAAACGCTCCACCTTCCAAATGCAATGCACCAATGGTTGTTCTACCTCTTACTTTAATTACGAAATACTATCTGATTAAATAATGAAGTATGTTCTAAGATATTACTTTTAATTCGTTGACAATTGGCCTAGGTTTGGCTTATTAATTTCATCTTTATTCAAAAAAAGTTTCACATTTGCTAATTTCGCATTAATTTTTTTAGATTATTGGTTCGCCTTGACTAGAGGATGAACCAATAATCCAAAATTTTTTGAAGCGAAATTAACTAAAGCGAAAAAAATTAAATAATAACAAAAAATAAAAATCCAAACAACTTACATTATGCCAGACCTAGCTTTGATTTGTTCAGATTGATCCTATCGGCTAGACTTTTGAGGAAAGAAGTCCAGAAGACATGTTGCATATTCGCAATAGTAAAAACGTACATTTTTTTACTATAGTGGGAAGAAGGTGTGAGTTTCCATAATTACTTTTGGTATTTTTGGTATTCTTGGTATTGAGTTTTGACTACAATGGGAGGGCGGTATTTTTTAGCGGAAATTCGGCCTTAATATTTTTCCGCATTAGTTAGATTTGGGTCAAGTTTTAGTGTATTAAATTGACTTAGTTTCGTCTTTATTAAAAAAATGAGAGTTCCGATTACAATTTTTTACTCTTTCGATTCCTCTCATCAAGACGAACCAATAATACACGATTTTTTTTTTATAAAAACTAACTAACGTGAAAAAATAAAAAAATAAAAACCAAAAATAAGTCAGATGACTTATTACCCAGGTTATTGATTTCTGTAAAAAAAAAAAAAAATCAATTTCAAAGGCTTTTTTAGAATTTATAGTGCAAATTGCAAAACTGAGTTGTTTTCCTTACGAATTCTGAAAAAGCTTTTTTTTTTTTTTTTTTGCCAACATTATATACATCAGTGTGGAGTTAGAGGGGAATTGGTAGATTAACAATCCTAGGGTTCGAAGTCTCTCCATAGACTTGAACCCGGATCTCCCATTAGCCCCTCTGCAATTCTAAAAAAGCTTTATCGTTATCTAACTAAAATAATTTTTTTTACAGGAACTCTTCCAAAATTATTTTGTGTAAAACAATAAGCCATTAGCCATTAGCCATTTATATCATTCGTGTATGACTCGAAGTGGGCCCAATAACAATTATTTGTGCATGATACTATATATCACAAATGATCTATGGGCACCCATACATGTATTGCTATGTGGAGTGATGAGCAGGGAATAATCTCTCTCGTTGCTCAGCTGTCTTGTGTGTCACTGTCCAGTGTCCACAGTATAGTCCTACTCCTATTAAATTACGAGAATGGGGTTGGTAGCACCACCAAATTTGTTTCCATTACTGGAAAGATGCCCTTTTTAAATAATTGTGGGTTTTGTGTCCCCCCACAAAAACAAATTTTCATTTCAGGCCTCATGTGCGCGCGTGCAATATACTACTATAGAATATGCTTCTATTTTTAGCTTCCAGAGTTTCACTCGGTAATGTTCTGAAAATCGGATCGGCGAGCAAACCAGAAAAAGGGACTTGGTGTGGACAGTGGACGGTTCACTAGTGTCACTGTAATCGAACCGGAATCAAAACGTGATGTCGTAATCTTCGAAAGAAAGATGGAGTTTGTAATTTTGTTTAGTCTCACACTGCGGTTGTGAAACTTCTTAATTAAAGCACTATAAAAGGTTAGAGGCCTGGTACAATACCAGAAATAAAACCCAGAAAATGCTTCAGAAAAGCATCCAACGGGTGAAATCCACCCGGTGCTGCATCCAAAAGGTTACCCAGGGGCCAAGGCGCTAAGCATTTGGTGCCCAGGGCTTGCTACCAATGAGCATGAGATTCTGACCCACAAACAATCCGTTATGGATTGCGAGCAAGGGCCAAAATGCCAGCAGTGTAGTGTTCGATTTCAAATTTTGTGCTTACTGATTCGATTGACCCGTGGCCGGTTTGCACGGTGGGCCAGTTCAACCGCTTGGATCAAGCGGTACGTAAGCTGGTTCTGAAAGTGAAAGGAGCACGGTTTGTGGTGAGCCCAGAGCGGTTGACGGTTCAATCGATTGAACCAGCGGGTTTGGTTTTTTTTTTTTTAAAAACACTGGTAGTCGGGTTGGTTGCTGGGTTTCCTCCCCACACAATTCACTAAAGTTTCGATTATTGGATTCAAGCCAGAAAAAAGAAATTTTATCGGATGGTTTGGTTATGACCGGACAAGGAGGAGTTAGTACTCATGGTGCACGTAAACTGATCCAAACACCTGATTGTCGAACAAAAATGAAGAAAAATAGGCTTGTATTTTACGTCGTCACAATGCCCATTAGCAATGCAATGTCCTTGTCAAATTCCAACACTTCGTGAGTCAAGAAGAATAAATATGTTTTTCCTAAATTACTAAATATGCAATATCACTGCTGAAGAATAACATGCATGTAGTATAAACGAAGCACTATAACCGGCGTAATATTTTTTATTGTGATTTTTTTAATGTTGTTCAAGCTAAAAAAAAGTACAATGTGACCTTTTTCCTTTCTTTTTTTACTTAATCGCAAGTGAGCAACCTAAATCATAGTCGGGCTTGGGCAACCCAATTGTCAAGGCCAGCCCTGTAATAACACACTGGGCTACCCTTATCCGAAACCTCCACGAGACCACCTACCAACTGGTCTTCGGCCTCGGCCGGAGGGTTTTTCCCTGGCCAGCCTAGGGAAAAAAGAGAAGGAGACGAGGTGGGGATTGAATCTTTTGCTTGATACAGTAAGTTTGAAAGTGGTAATGGGAGATTTTGTGGCCCAAGAACAAGCCCAAAAAGCTACAATCCAGATCTTGAAAACGAAGGTCCATTGAATAGAGAGAGTCATTTCTGATTTCTAAGCAGGCTGGAGTAACAATTAAAATATGGGTTGGGTTGTTTCCATCAGCCCACAAGCCTCAACCATGCACATTTGTTGAATAATGCCCAAGTTAAAGAACACAGCTCATAAACGAGCTGAACTTTTTTTTTTTTGAAAGGCAAAAAACTTTATTAATCTTTGAACGGGATACAAAGATTAAAAGGGAAGATTAAACGAACTGAACTTAACGAACAGAACAGTGAATTGTTTAAGTTCGGCCTATTTAATTGAAAAGTTGATCTCAAGCGAACTTTGATTGAGTCGATTTCAAATAGGTTGAATTTTTTTATGACAAACTTGTTGAGAACTAGATTGTTCAAACTACGTTTATCGTTTATTCCGTTTGCAAATTGATCTCAAATGTGCTTTTAAAGAGTGGAACACGAGTCAAAAGTCAAAATGCAAATTGATCTCAAATGTTTGCACATTTGTTGAACTAGATTTTCTGTTTTGTTTCAGTACTGCATTCATGGGCACTTCAAAATAGAACAGGAGTAGATTCTTTTAATATGTGAGCCAAAAAAGGAAAACATGGATTGCCAACTTGAAAAATTCTTTGGAAATTTAATTAGCAATATACCACATATAATTAAATACACCCAACAAATAGCCCATCAAAAAAACAAAAAAAAAACCATAACAATCTGGGGGCTGGTTTTTTTTATTTGAACTCTGAGAGCTCAATTTTCGTACCCAAAACAAACTCTGTTTATTGTCTTCATCTACTACCTTCCTTTTCTTCATTTTTTTGAAGCAAAATATTAACAAAAAGAAGTGTTAACACTTGGGAAGGTCACTTGGAGGTGGCAGGACAGATTCATCAGGGCCTTTGCCATTGTCAACTACAAATGCCATTTTAAGCCCCCATGTTGTGTGCACCTCCAGATGACAATGCATGAACCAAACCCCTGCAATAACAAAAATAGAGATTCATAAGAAAAAAATGTCGCGAAAGTATCCCGGGCCCATTTGAAATGCGCTTGATGGAAAGTGTTTGGAACAGGAAAAGAAAACAGGAAATGGCAGCCGATGACTGATATTCACTCGGTGCACAGCCGTCGGCTGCCGTTTCCAGGGCTCTGCACTTAAAGGAGTACCTGGATTATCGGCCCTGAATCGGATTGCTGTCCACCCACCAGACGGGATTCCGATTGTGTTTCTTTCAACAGGATCATCAAGATTAAAACTCTTCGGATCCGACTTTGGATTGAAATTTCCTATTCCCCTCCCGACAACAAAGAAATTAAATCCGTGGAGATGAATTGGATGGTTTTCGGGTGTAATCATCCCGGTGTCTTGCAACACAAGCTGCACGGTAGAATTATAAGCAAGCCTGTAAAGCCTTGTCCCTGTCATCGTGTTGAAATTCTTCGGTTGAGTGCCCGTATAATTATAAGCTATCAACGGATTTCCAGGAAAATCATCGGTGAAAACGCCACTTATGTTGAAGACATGCGCTTGAAGCAGGGCGATTTTCGGCATTACGAAAGAGACATTGTTCATTTGTGCCACCACTCTGCTCCCATTAACACAAGTGGAACACGGGTTGACACCGAGCCCAACCGTGAAAAACAGGCTATGATCGATTTTCAAAGGGACGTTGGCCGGAAACTGTTTCGAATTCAGGCTTCTGAGGAGGTTGGTGAAGTTGGTGGCGACAGGGGTGGCGTTTTTGGGAGGCGGGGCAGTGAGTTTAGTCGCGGTGGTGGAGAGTGGGCCGGAATAGTGTAAAATCGCGGTGGCCGTCATGTTGTCGACTGCAACGGGTGCGTCATTGAAAGGTGAAGCTGCGACCAAGTACTTGCCCGGGCTGAGGCTGGCTGTTACGAGAACGTTTGTGGTTTGGCCGGGGGCGATGAGGATCGTGTCGGTCGTGAATGGTTTTACGTAAGTGGCATCCACTTCTACCACCGTGAGAGGATGGTCGGCAATCTTGAAAAAGAGCTCTTCATTAAGTGCAGCGTTGATGATTCTCAACATGTATGTCTTGGATTGTTCCACTGCTAATCTGAACGCTCCTGGGAGACAAACCAAAAAATTTTGTTGATCAAGAAAATGTGTTTAATTAGCCAAACGCAGAGAGAGGATCAATAATCTTTTGAGAGGAACCGGGGCCTATTGTGCACTTAATGCGTTGCATCATGCAGCGCAGCATCCCAGTGGACGACTGTGATGTGCGCTGCACGGTACAACGCACTAGGTGCAGGGACCCGGTTCCCCTTTTGTGATAGAATGTGCATGTATCCTCGTCAAAAATGAAGATGAGTTTCTACTATCATCTAAACAGGTTTTCCGATATTTCTGTATGTTATCTATAGTGTGAAGACATGTCATTCTCCTCACAAACATTACAAAAATCCTAATTAGTTGCAACTGTGCCAACTTTTGACTACATTAGGAAGGCGGTTTTTTTGAAACTCGCCCTAAATATAGTTTTGATTTCTTTGTATATATTGCTTTTTGCTTTGAGATTGTCTATACCTGTAGGCCTTGTTCAGAAGTCCATTTTTTTGGTTCTTCTATTTCTGTCTTCACTCTTCAGTGATTTTTTTTTTTAAAAGATGGTCTACGTCATTTTTAATTTGTTCTCCAATTCTCTAGTCAATTATAGAAGTAAGACTGACAATTATAGAAGTAAGACTGACCATAAATTGAAGAAAAAGTACTAAATTAGAGGGGGGGAAATGAGAAAAATTAGACTTCTATTCCAAACAAGGCCATAGCCATGTTGGTTTTTACCTTGCGATAAGCAATTTTTGACAGGTCCCGGATGGCCATTGATGGTGTGAGCATCAGAAATATTAGGGGCACCCCCAGATTTCGTAGCCTGGTTGATGACAGCTTCGACATCCGATTTCCACCATTCACCTACGTATATATATTGGATCATATTCGTATTGTTAAACAACTTTTTCAAGAAAAATGATATCTTAAGGCGCGGTTGATTGGGACAAAAAGACCTTTCAAGTTTTGGCGTCGAGCTTACCCAATATAACGACCACTTCTTTGTCGGGTTTGGGGAACGGGTACGGAACACCAAGCTTGGGCAAAATGACGATGCCGCCATGGACAGTGGCCCTGAGCCAGAGGATGTGGGCATGCCATAGAAGAGTGCCCCTTTGCCCAGTGATGGTGAAGTTGTAAACGTATTGTTGGCCAGGTTGAATCGGGCATTGTGTTATGTATGCCGGTCCATCAGCCCAACCTGTCCGCAATTGTCTTATCCCGTGCCTACTCCACCAAACAACATGGGTGAAATTTTGGAAAAAAGAAAACATTGCGAGTCACAAACAGAGGAGCAGTTAGTATTTTTACCAGTGAATGCTGAGATTGTACTGGACATGGTTGACGACCTTCACGAGCACCGTGTCGTCCTCCCTCGCGTACAACGTTGGACCGGGGAAGTGCCCGTTAACGGTCACGATGGGCTTCGATGAACATAGCCTCGTCGTGTTTTTCAGCACAACCTGCATACGTACGTACGTTAGCCACCCATAAACCGGTCATAACTCTTTTTGCTTTTAATAATTATGTTAAAAAAAAAGGCTGCAACAAATGAGTTAGAGAAAATCTTCTTCACGGAGTTGGTCGAGATCCGGGTCATACGTTTCAAACTTCTAACGGCTCGGAATGATTCCCTCTCTCTCCTCATTAAATACTGTCTGGAATTATATATATAAAAAAAGGGTACCGAGCCTTTGAATCCTAGCCGTTCAATTCAGATTGTTCAGGTGCAAATTAATAAGGTGTTTGCACCCCCTCCGTAAATAAGTTTCTCCCGACTGAGAGAGAACAGATATATTTGGTGGCATATATGTTGACAATAGGTCTATTCGGATAGGCGAATAAAAAGAATGAGCTGTCCGAATAGAACCATCGTCAACAAAAGAAATTCAATTGACCGGTGGTCTATTCGGACAGACTAAGCATTCATTTTTCTGGTCCACGCTCTATAGAAGCACTATATAAAAAAACGTCACATACTAAAAATCTAATTTGATGGCAAAGAATTTTCATTTCAAATGAACTAATAATAAAGCTGTGTTACTTGAAAAAAATGCATGCGTATGACACGCTCTAAAGCCGCACCGCTCTTAACGAGTACTACAATAAATTCAAAATAAGTTCTCGCTCCCACTCTACGAACCGGGTGACTCTGTTTTGAACCCCGTATGGAATGTTTTTTAGAGTAGTGAACTTACATTAAACTTGTAGTGTCGAATCCTGCACTCTACTAATATCGGTAATAGACAAGCCACCATGACCAAAACCCGAATCCACGACGCCATCGTTTTCTCTCTCCCCCTCTCTCAAAAATATTTTCTTCTATGTAATGGTTGTACTTAGGCTTGTTATAAGAATGTTCAATTAACAGAGCCTTATAAAGAGAAAGGGGGTCACGGCTGCCAAGTCGTTTTAGTTCGTTAGGTGGATGGTAAGTACTTGTTGAAATATAAATCCGGAAAGCCACCTTAATTTCTTATGTATTACACAAAGTAGTTATGCATATACTTGTATGCTTTTCAAAGCTAAGTTAACTATTAACTATAGGATTCTTGGTCCCACATTTTTTTTTTCTTTTTGGTTTCAACGGCCAGGGCCCAGGGTGTCTGGGTCAGCTTACGCGCATCTCGACTAATCCCCTCCCGGTCTGGTTAAAGGCAGGCCCTAGCCATCCAAGTCGGGACTAGAGAAATTCATAAGAATTTTTTTTCTTGTGGAATCGAATCATGGGAAGCAAACTCACTCATACAACCGGACTAACCCTCTGGGCTCCCACCTTTCTTTCTTCTTTTTTTCTTTTTTTTTTTTTTTCTTTTTTTTTTATCTAAATGACATGGAACTCCAGGGTTGATGGTCAGAAACTGAGGTTGGTCCAACCATATAGTGGATTAATCGCAACAAATCCTAGCAAACATGACCAAACAAGGTACAACTTTTCCACACACATGCAAAACAGTGGTCAATGAGATGATGTTGACATGAGTGAAACAGGGCCAACTAATCTTCATGTTGCATGTACCTAGAGTAATCTCATACAAGACTTAAAGGTTAGTTTATGTTTTTCTCTTTTTGGTAGTGCAGGATGTCCCGGGCCAACTTGCACGAAGCTAGAAATAATTGCTACAACCCCTCCCATAGCCTTTTCCAAGCTTACACGTAAGGTGAGGTGGCCCCGGTAAGATTTGCTAGCATGGAGAATTGAATCTAAAACCTTAAGACGGAACAAACTCCTAAGTTCCATATCAAGTCCACTAGCCGCTTGGGATTAAGGTCCATTTATCTTACTTCTCAATTTCGAAATTTTCTGAATATTATCAACCCTCATAGGGCCAGTTAATATGGGACTATGTACTAATTTTAATTAGACCGCACAGTTGATGTCAGGATTAATCTCCACCAATTAGTCGAGGTGTGCGGAAACTGACTTGAACACCTAAGTAGTAAGAAGAAGAAAAAAAAAAACCAAATTTTTTTGAGATACTTTTATTGTAAGTTGGTTTTAAATAAATCAATAATGTTGAGGAAGTGGTGGATATAACAGAAAGCATAACAGTTTAGATCCTCATAACATAGTTAGTGAACAAATCCAAGTTTCCCTATTTAAATTCAATTTTTTTGTTATAGTTTTTGCCATTTTGAAGGACGGGCCATGTCTCATAACAGAAAGATCCATATCTAAAGATTTGATTCATAAAGAGACTTCAAAATTGGATTTGGTTTCAAGGTGCAACTTAATATATGTTTGAATCGTCATTTGGCAGGACCACCAGTACCTGAGTCTCTTTTTTTGGATGGGAGATTAAGTACACACAGCTTTACTTTACTACTGAAATTATAAATATTTATCTGATATCCTAAACTCAATTTGGATGGCAGGAATCTTAAGGAGGAATGAGAATGTGATGCCTTATTTCATGATTTCGATATTTGGAAGAGACTAGGATGGGAATGTGTGATGCCATATTTTCATGATTCTGATGTTTGGCAGAGACAAGGAATGTGAATGCGATTCCCGATGACATATTCAACTAGGAATAATATTTCCAAACTAAGTGGAAAACTGATCTCTCCTTTACCCCATGGTAATTTGAGATTCCTTGCTCAATCGTTAAAAAATGAAATTTTGATTTCAACACGGGTATGGGTACGCACACTCGTGTACGCCATATGCACATAACTCATCTCAACCGTCCATCTCAGAAATCAATGGTCCGAATTTTAAATAAACTATTCACGCAAATAGTTTATTTAAAATTTGGACTGTTGAAAAAGCTTTTGGACGATGAAGATGCACTGTTAGTGCATTTGGCGTACACAAATGTGCGTAGTCGTAGTTTTTTGTTTTGATTTTGATAAATTTCCAAAGTAATTGTTTCTTACGTAAGATTACAAAACTAAACCAAACATCGGAATGAAATTACTCGATATTCCTATTCCTACTCAAGTAAATTCCGGGGAACCTGAGTTCTAGTAATCATATTCCTATTCTTACTCAAGATTACGGTCATCCAAATATAGCCTAAGTTCCCAATGATAGTCCCAAGGATTAGTCTGTTTGGATTGATTATTGCGGTCAGGCCACAAGAAAATAATTGTTGTGAATCATCTAGTTCTGGTGTGGATCTTTGAATGACCAAAGAGGGGATCAGTTGATGTACGCAAAAATAATTGTCGTGAATCATCTAGTTCTGAGGTGGATGACATGTCTTTGAACGACCAAAGAGGGGATCAGTGATGTACCCGAAAATAATTGTTCTAAATCATCTAGTTCTGGTGTGAATGACATGTCTTTGAATGACCAAAGAAGGGATCAGTTGATGTACGCGATAGCTAGCCCAAATACCCTTGACAGTAGGGGGAAAAATTCCTAATTAACGATAAACCACTTCCATTAGTACTTATGCTCTTCAATCTGGGTCGTGATCTTTTGGTTTTAATAATTTCCTTATTTTTAAATTTCTTCCGCTTGATGATAAAAATAAACAGAAGTGTGGAATGATCTAGTGACATGGGATCGTTTTAGTTAAATATAGGCTTATTTACCTTTTTAGTCCCCAAAGTATTCGCGAAATGTCAATTTGGTCCCCACTATTCAAATCATGTCTATCGAGTCCCCAATGTTCACAATGTGTGTTTAAATGGTCCCTGTGTCTAACTCCGTCCGTCTTCTCCGTCAAATGCAGGGGCAATTTCGTAATTTCACCCCCACAACTTATCTTCAACCTCTAATCTTCTTCTTCTTCCTTAACATCATCTCTCCAATCTCCATAGCCACCACCACCGTACACCTCTCTTACCCGACCCGTACACCGTGACCCATCTCCACTGTGACCCCTTTCTCTCTCCTCCACCGTACACCAGGTAACCCACGGAGAAAGTGGGAACAGGCGAGCTATAGCAGAAAACCAACAAATGACCACGGCATAACAAGTTATAATACCCAGATTACAACCCAGATTACATCAATAGCACCGAAATTGGTGATCTCAAGCATGAACCCAGATGAATATCAGTTATCATCAACAAAACTAACCAATATTTGAACTCAGAACTCATGATTTTCTCCAAATAAAAGGGTAAAACTCCATTAATGTTCACGAGTTACCTGGTTAACTCACCCAGGTCCAAGATAGCCCAAATCTGGGTAAAGCGGTGGTCCCCAAGGAATGAGGTCACCCATTGTTGCACGGTTTCAACATCGCCGACCATCGTACGGCCGTCGCACGACCTCGACGGTGACTGGGTAGACCGGTTATGGACCCTTCAAAGAAGCGGAACTGTTGTTGATGGAGTAGATCTGAAGCACAGATGGAGCTTCGAACTGCTATTTGTAGACACCCCAATTTTGAACCCGAAATACGCTCATGCATCTCCGATGATGAAACGGATCAATCACAATTACCTGGAATTGGTGAAAATGATTTGAGTTTGACCAAAACCAACCAAACACTACCCAAGCAATCAAAATGTGCCAAACCAACCCAAGCATTGTTGAACCAAGCCAAACCATCAATCTGCCATCTATAGCCTTGAGCGCTCAAGCCCATGGCTTTGAGCGCTCAAACCCCTGAGGAGCACCTTGAGCGCTCAAGTCCACAGCCTTGAGCGCTCAACCCCCGTCCAGTCAGCAACTTGCAGAGTATCTCATCATGAGATTTCCTGCATGGGAGCGTCTGTGGTTGATCTTATACGATCCCTATACGTATAATACACCCCACCAACTCCGAAAATACACAAAAAATACTCCCAAACACCCAAACCCACTTCTCTCTCTCTCCTTTCTTCCCTCCCACTCACTCTATAAAACCACCCATTGCCCCCTGGTTTGAGGGACGGATTCCACCACTCTTTACCTTCAGTTTCTAACCAAAGAACCACTCCTCTCTCTCTCTCTCTCTTCAAAATCATCCTTCTACCATTAAAACCACCTACAATACCATCCACAAAACCCAGAAATTCGACCCTTGATCATCTGTCAACCACCTACATTGTCCAATTCGTACAGAATACAAGCCAAGAACATCCATAATCAACCTCAAAAAGTCCAGAATCAAGCTCAAGTCTCAAACATTTTCCAAAAGGTAGTAAAAACATGTGATGAACTCACTGTTTTGATCTTTCTGAGGAAGGTTAGTGAGTTTAAGCAAGTTCTCTATACTTGCATTGAACTCACAAAGGCCTGAAAGTTGCTTAAAAACCTTTCTCAAATTTGCAGTTACAGCAGGTTTGAGCGCTCAAGCCTCTGGCCTTGAGCGCTCAAGCCCAGTTCTGAACAGGCCACTGTTTTGCTAACTTCTGAGCTTCCTTTTGATTTTGATCACTATTTAAGAGTTAATTGCGTTCAAGTAGCTCTTAAAACAGTTTATTTCTACACCAAAACTACATGCATGAATGCAAATTAACCATTTTATAGTGATTAAACATCAAAAACTTCAAATTCCTTATATTTGATTGCAAAACAGTGGTTGTCAAACCTTTTGAAACTTTGTTTTCTGTCTTTGGTGGTCCTGAGGAAGTGTGGAAATCAGTTTAAAGGTTAAACAGTGGAAAGCCATGTTATGGCTTGAGCGCTCAAGGTCAGATCTTTGAGCGCTCAAGCTGTTCTTGGCCTATTTGCAGTTTTCCAGCAATTCTGATGATGACTTATGGTTTAATTATTTGTTAGTGTGTATGGGTTGTCAATATAGCGTTTGTGGTCAGGATCCCTCTGTTTTGCAGAATTGGTTTGAGCGCTCAACCCATGATCCTTGAGCGCTCAAGCTGGTTCTAAAGCAAAGTTTGCTTTAAGCATTTTCTGGTGATTTTAAAGAGAGGTGATGCTTGTGTGATCTTTCTGTGATGTATTTAAGCCTTAAAGCATCATCAGATATCAAAAACCAACAAGGAAAATGTTCGGGTGGAATGAGGGTTGAGCGCTCAAGTCACCACCCTTGAGCGCTCAATCCCCATTCTGGAATCCAGATTGCAAACAGTTTAATAAGTCTCATGTCCATGATTTCTTGGGTTATTGTACGATTTCTGTTGTAATATATTTTTATGAATATTTGTTGCATCATGTTCATCATCCATGTAGATTGCACGCACAAGCATCCACAGTAAAATCGCATCTCTTGCATGTTTTGTTGCTACGTGTTTGCCATTCCCGTATCCCCCATTTCGTGTTTAAAATCAAATTTCAAACATTTCCAAAATCCCACAAAATGTTGAGTAGAGACCGGTTCACGGACCGGGCGAGAGGGGTGCCGTAAAACCCTTCCCCTCTCGTAACCAAACCCCCGAATCCGAGAAATCTTTGGTTCCGCCATGATCAGTGAAATCTTTTTCAAATGGGCAAACAAGTCATGTTTATTTTTGATCGGTTTCTCAGGTTCGGACCTCAAATCCGGGTGGCGACTCTAACAATCACAATCTTTTCGAACAATCTCGGTGGGCCGTCCATAAGCTGGCGACTCTGCTGGGGACTGTTGGTTAATATATATTTTATTTAATTACACTTGTGCAATTTTTGTTGCACTTGTGTAATTTTATTGAAATATGTGTTAATCAAAGTGGGTTTAATTCGAAAAATATTTTATGGGATTTTTCAGATGTTTGGAATTTAATTTTTGCATTGCACTTGCATGGTTCTTAACCCCGCTGGCGTGTTTTGGCAATCCTGCCCGGCTTGCCGGTGACAGGGAATCCCGAAATGCCCAGCAGCCCTCGACCGTGATAAATCACATTGTCACTATCGTTTTTAACGGTAGGAGACAGTTTTGATTTTGAGTCCGGGGTACCCTCAGTGACCAAAACCGGCCTTTGCATATAATTAACCATAGAACCCCACGTTTAGTAATCCACCTGTGTGTTAGGCTTACGTGCTCCATTTTGTTACATGCTATGTGTTACCGCTTTTTCTCGCCATGCCATGTTGCATTCATACATTCGCATTGTATATAGTCACTGCGAGCGTCGTTGGTATAGGTTTTCTGTGTACATATCCTACTTGGTTTTAATGCCTTTACAGTTAGTAGAAGGTTGCCTCGGCCCGATGATGAATCGTGCATCCCATATGCGCGTTGTTCTTGCAAGTTAGCCTTTAGGACGGCCGGACGTGGGAAAATTTGGATCATCGAATTCCTAAACAATGATCTAAAACAGGTTTAAGGGACCTTGGCCCGAGGAGGGTCAATCGCCCTTAGGCATCTGATCTTAGATCATTGTCGGAAGTGGTATGGACCAGGATTTCCCAAATCCGACCATCCGATATCAAGGACTTATTACTCAAAAAGAAAACTTGAGGATTGAGGCAATCTTCCAAAACTGTCAATTTTTAGTCTAGGAGACTTAAAATCCACGGAGTTTGAGATACCTCCGGTGTTGGTCGTGCCCGAACGGCCACCGTGATTTGGACTAGCCTTAAGATCATTGATATCTGGATTACAACATCCAAATTGCTTTGTCTCGGATGATCAAGAAAAGCGATTGGCTCTGATTCCAACAAAGTTTGGAGTTTAACCTGCCGAGTAATGGTCTACCCGGGGTGTTGGAAAATCTTCTGTGCAATGATCTTAAGTGAGATTCAGATCCGGTAGACTAACCCTAAGATTGTACATGTAGTCTAGGAGACTTAAAATCCACGGAGTTTGAGATACCTCCGGTGTTGGTCGTGCCCGAACGGCCACCCGTGTTTCGGACTAGCCTTAGAATTGATTGCAACTGGATGGCAACATCTCATTGCTTTGTCTCGGATGGTTAAGAAAAGTGCTACGGCGTCAACATCTAGGCTTAGGTTGAAACGCCGTATTCACCGAGTAATGACTTACCCGTGGTGTTGATACAATCTGCTGTGCAAACGATTCTAAGTGAGTTCCGAAACCGGTAG
Organism: Vaccinium vitis-idaea; assembly: GCA_963854785.1. Classification (NCBI taxonomy): domain Eukaryota; kingdom Viridiplantae; phylum Streptophyta; class Magnoliopsida; order Ericales; family Ericaceae; genus Vaccinium; species Vaccinium vitis-idaea. The sequence continues at coordinate 32,484,806 of OY978223.1, read as the reverse complement.
ACTAATTCCTAAGGCTAGAAATAAGACTGACTCCGTGAGTTAAGTTGTGGCGAGACGATAGTGAGCATTCATAATTCATTCATTTTGTGCATAGTAGACACATTGAGTACACATCTGAGTCCGGTTTTTGCTTTATAATCAGTTCTTGAATCATTGGGCCTGCAAAGAAGAAGAAGACCTTACCTGTTTGGACTCGACCTCCTGGACAAAGATTGTCTAGATCTTTATCACCAAAGGCCGAGACAAGTATGGCAGAAGAACAGAGACAAAACCCCCCAAATGAGTTTGAGCAACTGAGAAAGGAAATGCATGATGAGAGGGTCCGAAATGACACCCGAATCGCTCAACTGATGGCAATTATGGTAAACATCCAGGGTCGACTTCCCCCACCGCAGCAGCGAGTACATGATGATGAAGCTCGGGATCAGGAGATTCCCAATGATGAACATCCGGAACAGCTTCCTCCCCCTGAAAATCCTCAGCTGGCTGAAATGCTAGCAAAAATACTTAAGTTGGAAGAATCTGTGGCTAAAAGTGAAAAGCGAGCCATTACCGGCTTTGACATGAACAAACTTTGCATCTTCCCAGGCGCAAAGCTTCCCAAGAGGTTCAAGCATGTAGACTTCGAGAAGTTTGACGGGACTGGGGACCCGAGAGGACACATTCAGGCATATGTAAGCTCCCTCTCGTTACAAGAAGTTGATGAGCCTGCTATGGCACAGATGTTTCACGAAACTCTCACAGGGCCTGCACTTCAGTGGCTCTTATCCCTTGACATTTCAAAAAGACAAACTTGGGAAGAAATGGTGGCTGCTTTCATTAAGCAGTATGAGTATAATGTTCAACTCAAAGTCACCACTCGAGAGCTTGAGAGCATCAAGATGAAGGAAAGGGAATCTTTCGCAGATTTTGTGAAAAGATGGAGAGCGAAGGCTGCACAGATGACCGATCGTCCCAGTGATAAGGACCAAATGCGCATCATAACCAAGAACTTTCAACCCGATTTGGCTCAGTACATGGTCATGGCCCAAGCACATAATTTTGAAACCTACTTTGAGATGGGTCTGTCGATTGAAGAAGCTCTACAAAGCGGGATGCTAAAGAAAGGAGACTCATTCCCCAAACCAAAGCGAAACTACATTGGGAACACGTCTTCCCTGTATGCGAACCCCAGTTACACAGCCGGTACCTCATCCAACACCATGAATCACCAATCCCATAAAGCCGAACCCATAAACGCCATCTTATCTCAACCAATCCAATCAATTCAACCACCACAAAATCAAAGAGGACGGCGCATCTTCACCCCTCTTCCCTTACCTTTACCTGTTGTTTTCGAACGACTCGTGCAACAGGGAAAAATCAAACCTCTTCAGCCAACTCCACCTCCACAAAATCCCCCGCCAACATATAACCCTAACACCCTCTGTATATTTCACCAGACACCCGGTCATCCCACTGAAAGATGCCAGCGCCTGCGTCATGAGATTCAAGATCTCATTGACAACAAACAAATCCGAGATCCCACTGAGAAGCCCAATATCCTCACAAACCCTCTGCCAACCCACAAAAGGAATACTGACATAGGTCAAATTACCTTTAGCTCCACTCCAAAATCCACTCCGTTTGACCCAAGCCAGTTCATCCTACCCGAAACAGACCCCAAGCCCATTGTGCCAATACCTGTTGAGCACGAAGTATGCTTTCTAGACATCCACTTGGATCCCACTGTGTGGCAAGAATGGGGTGATTTGATAATGGCAATGGAAGCTCGGGAGTATGAGCAGATGGTGGCCAACAATGTGGCAAATGAAGAAGTTTGGCCGCATAATGAACAGCTTAATGAAGGACTTCCATTTGGTGCAATGATTAACCTACTTTGGGATCCGATGTTTGAGGATCCACTGGATGGATTTGCGCTTCCCAATCTATTTGAACCATTGCCTATGCTACAAGATCAACAACCTATGGAAGAAGGACAAGGACAAAATTGGCAAGAAGAGAATAGGGCACCCGATGGTGCACAAGAAGATGAATGGGACCCCACACCTAATGAATGGCAGCTCATGGACCCTAACGACCCTCTGGATGGATCCACACTTCCCATGTTCTTCGAAGAAGCATATTTTCCAATGCAACCATTATGGGAGGGTCGCCCTGATTTTTCCATGATGAGTGAGTACGCGATAAATCGAATGACGGAAGGGATAGAGTTCACACCTTATGACTACATAGTTGATGAAAACCTTCCGGCACCCCGAGTGCAAGTCCCGGAGGACTGCAACATCATGGTTTTAAATGGGGGCCTACCCGATGTTTGGGGACAGCAAATGGAAGAAAACGTTGTAGCAAATATGTGGGCCAATCAGAATGAGGGCATAGCACCGTTGTGGGTCGGAAACAATGAGGTTTGGGCTGTTAACGAGGCTGCCATGGAAAATGGAGATGTTTGGAGTGAAGCGACTGTGGAAGGAATTACCAAAGGTTTGGAAGGAGCCAGTATTGCAAAGGGAAAGAGAAAGGCGGAAGGGGATCTTGTCGATTTCTACACGGACTACACTGATTTATGGGGAGATGACATCGACTCGGTTCTTCATCTTCTTCGGAGTGGTCGGTTTTATCAACCACCTCAGAGGTTCACTGGAAACACCTCCAACCCACCACCAAATACTACAAACCAGTTACCATTTAACCTAGCTCCACAAAACAACCCAGCTCCACAAAACAACCCAGCTCCACAAAATAACCTAGCCACACCAAACAACCTTAGTGACCCAATCGCTAACCCAGCTGATTTCCAAAATCTCTTTAACCCAATAACCAACCAATCCCAAGCTACCTCTACTGCCAACAGTCGTGTTCCCCGTCCGAAGCCTCCACCAACCAACGAGGAAAACCCCATCCAGAAACAACTTGAGAAAACCCCAGCCGCTCTTACCATTTGGGGATTGCTTATGAGCTCCAGTGAGCATCGTCAGAAACTCGCTCAAACATTATCCTGCATGAAAATTGCGCCTGATATCACCCCTGAAGCCATGATGGCCGCTATTGTCACCAAGCCTACCATTGCCACTAAGCCAACCAAACATGTTGTAACCTTTACCGAAGCTGACCTGCCGCTTGAGGGAACTGACCACAATAAGCCTTTGCATGTCACCATGAAGTGCATGGGGAAATGGATCCCGGTGGTATTGATAGACAATGGGTCAGCACTCAATGTATGCCCCCTTCGAACGGCTTTATGTTTGGGACTCAAACCAAAGGATTTCACACCATCTAGTCTCACTGTTCGGGCTTATGATAACACCCGTCGCAATGTGCTTGGGACTGTTGAAATGGAAATTGCTGCAGAGGGGTTTAAGTCAACAGTTGAGTTTCATGTGCTTGAGATCCCAGCTTCGTTCAATTTGCTGTTGGGACGTCCCTGGATGCATCGATCTGATATTATGGCAGTTCCATCCACCTTGCATCAAAAGGTTTTGCTCGGTTTGGAAAGTGGGACAGTTGCCCTCTACGGAGATACAGGCATTCGCCCTCATGCTGAAGACAATGCTCCTTTGTTAGAAATTATGCATGATGAGAATGATGTTCAACTTGGGGGCTTTGCTTTCGATACGTCTGGTGGTGTGTTTACGCTTCGTATTGATGACGATTTTTCAATCAGCACCACAGCCCTCGAAATGATGAGAAGAATGTCTTATTTGCCAGGCACGGGCTTGGGACGAACTCACCAGGGGGTGGCTCAGTTTCCAGAATTCCCTTCTCAGCGAGGTCGTTTCGGGTTGGGATACGAACCTACACTGAAAGAGATGCAAAGGGGAAAGACCAATGGAGCAAGTAGCAGTGCAAACCGTCGGATTCGCTTTGTTGGAGAAGGGTCGAATGCACCTTATCGCGGCCAGCCTGAGCCGTTTGTAAATGAAATAAGTGGAAAGGTACACCCTGGGTTCGAAATCTTTGCTAATGATGCTTGGGACAGCGAAGATGAACATGAAAAGGTCGAGAAATTGGTGAAAGACCTTAAAGCAGATTGGATGGAGGCTTTGGATGGTGGGGTCTTGATGTCAATGTTCGATGAGGTCAGTCTGACAGGTAAGGATGAAGAAGAGCCAGCTGTGATGATGCTCGGACAGGAGGCCCTCGATGATCCCAGTGTGCTGATAGTGGATGCAGTCGGTGAATACAAGAATTGCACTTTCACTCCTGTTGTAAAATTTACCAATGCATTCACTAAGTTAGAGTTCGAGTCTGAGTCAGGGTTTGAATTTGGCTGTGAGTCGGAGTTTGTGCCTCTTGGCCCTCCACGTCGTCATTTCTATTTCGAATTTGAGTCTGATGTCATGTACTGTGCCCCAGAGGGCTTTGCTAATGAAATAAACGGTGATTTCGCTTACTTTGCTGTTCCCGAAATAAATTGTGTTGACCCTGACAATGATGAGACTGAGTTTGAGGGAGAAATACCCAAAGAACTCAAGTCTCTAATCGAAAGGGAAAATGAAAGGCATGCTCAGCCAATAAAAGAAGAAGTTATTTCAGTTAAATTGAGGGATGAGGAGAATCCTCGCATGGTTCAAATCGGTTCCGGGCTATCTACTGAGGAACAAGAATTACTCGTCGATTTACTCAAAGAATTTGAAGATGTCTTTGCTTGGTCCCACGCAGATATGCCCGGAATCGATCCTGAAATTGTGCAACATCGAATTCCCCTGTATCCTGATGCAAAACCGGTAAAACAAAAATTGAGAAAAATCAGGCCAGATTGGGTTGAAAAAGTCAAAGAAGAAGTCACCAAGCAATTCAATGCCGGCTTTTTGATGGTAACTGAATATCCACAGTGGGTTGCAAATATTGTGCCGGTGCCCAAGAAAGATGGAAAAGTCAGGGTATGTGTAGATTTCAGGGATTTAAACAAAGCCAGTCCGAAAGATGATTTTCCCTTACCGCACATTGATGTATTGGTAGACAATACGGCAGGGCACGCGCTGCTATCATTTATGGATGGTTTTTCGGGATACAATCAGATTTTGATGGCACCAGAGGATCGGGAGAAAACGACCTTCACCACTGAATGGGGGACGTTCTGTTATCGGGTCATGCCGTTTGGATTAAAGAACGCAGGGTCGACTTACCAACGGGCTGCAACAACTTTGTTGCATGATATGATGCATAGAGAAGTTGAGGTATATGTGGATGACATGATTGTAAAAGCCAAGGAAAGGGAAGGACATCTTCCGGCGTTACGCAAGTTCTTTGAAAGGATACGGAAGTATCGGATGCGCCTCAATCCACAGAAGTGCACATTTGGAGTCACCGCAGGGAAAATGTTGGGGTTTATGATCACTACCCGAGGGATTGAAGTTGATCCAACGAAAATCAAGGCGATATTAGAAATGGAGCCACCAAAGACGGAAAAAGAGGTTCGGAGTTTTCTTGGGAAAATTCAGTTCATCAGCAGATTCATCGCCAAGTTGACTTCAACTTGCGAGCCGATGTTTCATTTGCTCAAGAAAGGAGTGCTGTTCAAGTGGGATGACAGGTGCCAAAAAGCCTTCGAATCAATTCGGCAGTATCTTCAAAGTCCCCCAGTATTGATGCCGCCAACACCTGGAAAGCCGCTGATTCTGTATTTATCAGTAACACAGTCTGCAATGGGTTGCATGTTGGCACAAGAAGGTGAAGCAGGTATCGAGAAGGCAGTGTATTATCTAAGTAAGAAAATGGTTGGAGCCGAAGAAAGATACACCTCTTTGGAGAAGACTTGTTGGGCTCTTGTATGGGCCTCTAAAAAGCTAAGGCATTACATGTTAGCTTATTCGGTGGTGTTGATTTCTCGAATGGACCCCCTCAAATATTTGTTCGAAAAACCGGCACTCACTGGAAAGTTGGCACGGTGGTTGCTCTTATTGGCCGAGTTTGAACTCAAGTATGTAACGCGAAAATCGGTGAAAGGCAGGGCTGTGGCAGAATTCTTGGCAGATCACCCAATCGAAGGGCCAGAAGATACAGAGTTCCAATTTCCCGATGAACACGTTATGACAGTAACAGAGGATGTTTGGAAATTGTACTTCGATGGAGCTGCAAATCAGAGAGGATTCGGGATCGGCATATTATTGGTTTCACCAGAAGGGCCGCACATTCCCCTATCTTTCAAATTGAATTTCGAAGTTACCAATAATCAAGCAGAATATGAAGCGTGCATTGTTGGAATGGAGGCTGCTTTTGAAATTGGGGTTAGGAAGTTGGAAGTGGTCGGAGATTCGAATCTGGTAGTATCTCAAGCTAATGGTGATTGGAAAGTGCGAGAGGAAAAGTTGAAACCATACCACAAAGACCTCGATGACCTGATCCATCGATTCGAGCAAGTTACTTTTACACATATCCCGAGAATGAAAAACCAGTTTGCCGACGCTCTTGCTACTTTGGCATCCATGGTGGAATTGCCTGTGGGAGTGAGAATGAGACCAATCATGATTGAGCAAAGGAATAAGCCGGCATACGAGTATGTGATGAATGTCGGCGAAATTGACGATGGCCTGCCTTGGTACCATGATATCTGGAATTTGGTTGAGAAAGGAGAATATCCAGAAGGAGCAAACAAGAAAGACCGGATAGCATTACAAAGGTTAGCTTCGCAATACATCCTCAGCGGTGGAAGGTTATACAAAAGGTCGTATTGTGGCATGCATAAGTTGTGCATTTATGGTGATGACACGAAAAGGGTGATGGAGGAAATTCACGAAGGAATCTGCGGTCCTCACATGAGTGGATTAATGATGGCAAAGAAGATTCTGAGGCAGGGGTATTATTGGTCAACTTTGGAAACAGACTGCGTGCAGTATGTGCGGAGATGCCATAAGTGTCAGATCCACGCTAACCTCATGCACGTGCCGCCATCTGAACTTCATACAATGGCGACGCCCTGGCCTTTCTCAGTATGGGGGATAGATGTGATAGGGAAAATCACGCCACCAGCATCGAACGGACACAAGTTTATATTGGTGGCAATTGATTATTTCACGAAGTGGGTAGAGTCGGCCTCTTACGCTACATTGACCGCGGTACAAGTGGCTCATTTCATTAAGCAAAACATCATCTACCGATACGGGGTTCCTAATGCCTTCGTGTCAGACAATGGTGTACATTTCAAGGGAAGAGCAGCAGAGGTGCTTGAGGAATTCAATGTTCAGGTTCACAAGTCAACAGTATACAGACCACAAACCAATGGGGCAGTAGAAGCAGCAAACAAGTCAATCAAGAACATCTTGGAGAAAACCATCGAGTCATCCAGGGATTGGCATGAGAAGCTGCCATTAGCATTATGGGGGTACCGCACTTCGATCCGAACTCCAACAGGGGCAACGCCCTATTCACTGGTTTATGGAATGGAAGCAGTACTTCCTATTGAGCTTGAAGTACCATCCCTGAGGGTGATGATAGAAAGTGAGATTAACGAAGCCGATTGGTTGAGCGACAGGTTCGCAGAGCTAATGTTGTTTGATGAAAGGAGGTTGCGGGCATTGTATCATATTCAGGGATATCAGAGAAGAATTGCCCGCGCATTCAACAAAAAGGTGAAGTCCAGGGATCTGGTTGAAGGGGATATGGTGGTGAAGGAAATTCGGGCACCGATATTCGATCCACGGGGAAAATTCAGGCCAAAATGGGCAGGACCATACATCATCAAGACTATCCTCGACGGTGGGGCAGCAGTGATCCTTGATTTGGATGGTAACGAGTTCAGCAATCTTGTCAACTTGGACCAACTCAAACGATATTATCCCTGAGAGATGCTCGTTGGGCGGAAAATCGCAAGGGCGAACCGACCCAAGCAAAAATTAGAGCAAGCCTGCTAGTCTGAAAACCCACACTGGGCAGTCTAGGCAAAATCTAAGGCGAAAATCCAAAAGAAGCTCGCTGGACCGAAAACCTGAAAAGGCGGTACCAGGCAAAACTTAGAGCACAAAAAGGAGAGTGTTAATACCCGAGTGAACCTTTCCCTGAACTACGCCATGACCTGATTCCTTGAAAAGGGATACGTAGGCAACCCTATCTTGGGGTTCGGTCTAAATCTGATGAGTTGGCCCGCAGTTTTGCAATATTTGAAGAAGATAGCATATGGAACTAGATGAACCAAGAGGGGGAAACCCTTCATCATTCAATTTTATTCAAATCACTTCTTCGATTACATAAGCTGAGCATGGTAAAAAAAAAAAAAAAAAAAAAAAAAAAAAAAAAAAAACACCATTTATTTTGGGAAACAGCCTAGTGGGTCAGAAAGGAAGTTGTGCTAATTTCTTCAGCGTATGGCCCTCATCTGCATCCTCATCCAATCTCTGTAGTGCCCATTCAAATGAATAGTTGAGTAGGGATCAGGAGCCCAAACAACCCTGTGCCTCCAAGAAGTACGATAGCGCTCAAGAACGGAATGTTTGAATACGGGAAGGCAGAAAGTAGCAGGAACTATATACTCCACTTCTTGGCGAATGCAGTATTGACGGAGAATACGCTGTGGAAAATAATATGCATAACTTTGCAGTCCCGCTAAAATCACCCATGTGTCTCCCATGTGATTGGCCGTCATATCTGGCAAGGGCAACCAATGGCACCTCCAAGTGATGTGATCCTCTTCCAATGATCTGAAGAAGTCAACCCATTCATCTTCATTAGGCTCGTCATGCACAAACGGCCTACTCACCCAAGTCCGGGGCTCGTAAACCCAATCACCTGCTGGCTCCCTCAAAAGCCCAACCTTGTCACACAGCCATATCTACAAAACCAAAAACACCCAAGTCAAAGTCAAAACCAAAGCCAAAAATTCCCCAAAATTCCCAAAAACCCAAAGCATCCAAACCAAATAAACCAAACCTGAAGCAAAAGTGGACTCCCAGCAAATGTATCTGTCCTCCCAGTCCTAACCGCATCCAAGCCCATGATTGTTTCAGCCAAAACCAAAGGAACCACATCCCGCCGCTGTTCGATCTGAGCAGCAACACCAACAATGGCAGAACTGGGATGGCCATCACCAGGGACCAACAAGTATAATGCCAAGAGGCACATGCAAAGTGCAAACATGCGCCTGTTCTGAACGGTAAAATCTAAAAGATCGCCTGTTGGGCTGTAATCCGCAAAAAGACGGAGGATGTTGAGAGTCTCATTGCGAATCAAAAAGCGCGCGGCACCATTCCCAAGGCCAAGCTTCCTGCTGAGAATGTTGGCATAATTTTGACGGATGGGTGGTATGACGGGATCGGCGAAAGCATTACCGCCAAGATATGCCTGAAATTCTTCGACGGTCGGGCAAAGTTCTTGCATGCCGAAGCGGAACACATGGAGCTCCGAATCCCAACAGCGGACGGCGGCACGTAAGATGTCCTGGCAAATAGGAAAAGTGTGGAGGTGGCGAAGGGCATTAAGGCCAAGACCCCGAAAGTTGAACCAATCAATGTTTTCAAGGCTAGCAATCCAAGTGTTGATAATGGAAGGATCAAGGGAAGCCATGTTTGGGGCAATGAAGAATTATTGAGGAATGTATATGGAGTGAGAAATGAGAATTGATGTAGAAATGGTGTGTGGAAAAGCTTGATCATGAATGGTATTTATAGGGGATTTGTGAGGAACCTTACAAATTTGCCATGCAACATTGGAAATCAAAGATTACATTTTCAAGATGGTCAATTGCATTTTTCCAAAGTATTTGTGTTTGAAAATTTGAAAATGCATTGGAAATGTACGGCATTTGTGGGGAAAATGTGAAAAGACCTTGGGAAGGTGATATTCAAAGCTTGAAAGGTGTTGTAGCAGAGCAACAAGACATTTGGGACAGAGGAAACCATGCAAAAGAGTCCAAAAATGCATTGGGAAGCAATACCACAAACCAGCCCAGCACAGGCATTGAGCGCTCAAGGCCAGAGAGTTGAGCGCTCAACTTCCCCCAGACCACCTTGAGCGCTCAAGGTGGTGAGCTTGAGCGCTCAAACCCCATTGAGCGCTCAAGGCCTGCAGAAAATGCAGCAGACAGCAGCAGCTGCATTATTACCCGTTTGATGCCCGAAACCTTTTCCAAGCTTCTTAAACCTCATTCAACACCCAAGCCAAGTTTCAATGAGCATTTGTGACTTCACGGAACGTCCCGTACCCCGAGTTATCAAGCCGATACGTGTACGGATACGAGATACAAGCTTAAAATGGCCACTCAAAATGTTCAAATCCATTTCCAAGCCTGGCTAGCCATATCCAATCATTGAAACACGTGTCGGAAGGCACTTTTGACTTGTCGGAACATTTCCCGGGGCAATTCTTCAAAGATTCAAGGTTTTGAGGTCCCGACGGCTTATTTAAGCAATGAAACGGCGGCCATCACCGCGTCTAAAATGGTTTTAGAAGTTTTCCGGATGAAAGGTCATGATCCCAGGGGCATTTATGTCATTGTTGACTTGGTCAAGGTGGTAACATGGTAAATCAGTACATGCAAAGAGGCTCATGAAGCATCTTACTTTCAAATTTGCCTTATGAACATCAAATTCCGTTCTAAGGTCACTTGGTATAAATTGTTATTGATTGCTTTGTACGCGGGAAGTGTGTCAAGTTATGCGTCATGTAAATACATCTTCCGGTTGTACATAAATTCAAATAATCATGTTTCGTCCAAATTCTCGAACATGTTAGCTTTTCTTAAAGGTTGAATTTTAAAACTTTGTACTCGGATGTTCGAATTCAAGAGTTTGGTGGATAAATCGCGTACATTCTACAACAGGTTGTTCGTTTGTACATCAAAACAGCAAGTAATACAACGAACAATGAAAGTGCAAATCATGTGCATAAACTGAACTAAATTCATGCAAGGCAAAAACATCAAGTCTGTACAGGGCACACGACGCCCAATGAAGAAATCCGCAACTGGGGCACGCAGGCCCAATCCATCTATCTACTGGGGCACGCAGGCCCAATCAAAAAGAAAAGATATAAAAGCAAAAACAAGACTCTAAGCTACTCTATATCTACTGTGTACTACTCCGCCTCATCCATCGTCTCGTCCGAGCTCTCAGTCTCGTCCCCCTGCCGCTGCTCCAGTCGCTCCTGCCGGGAAGAAGGATAGTTAGCGTCATCAACGCTGTCATCGCTCGAGCTCGTGGTCTCAACTATCCCTCCAGGTGCTACCTCCACCCTCTGACGGGTCGATCTCCGTGGCCTCACCTCCGCGGGCTTTGAACGCCCAAGCCGCACAGTCGTGTCTCCAGGACCACCAGCTCCGTCATGTGTCCTCTTTCTAATCACGGGCGGCTGCATCATCAAGCAAACAAGGAAAGAATAAGTACATGGTATAGTCAAGGTATTGAAAGCACAAGGAAGATAAATGGCATACCGGTGCGACTCTCAGTCGAGACGGACCAGGAGCAGCAGGAGGTACTGGCTCGCCCTCCCGGCGGATAGCAACCTCCTCTCCGGCTATGAGGCGGCGAATCAGGACGCGCAGTCCTCGGTTCTGCTCATACAGAGTCTGTACCGCCTCATGTGAAACCTGCGAGCACATCAAAATTTGAGTCATCAAGTACATTTGGGCAATCATAATTGAAGTTCACAAATTGAAAGAATGAAGTGTTTCTTACCGGTGCTGCAAGCCGCGGGAAGTCTGCTGGAGGCCTTGGGATATCTATGTCCCCTATCTCACCCCCGGCAGAGGTAACGCGCACCCACCACCTAGCTCCCGCTATCTCCTGAGATGAGGTACCAGTACCCTCACCTCCTGCCACCCCGCCAGCTGAGGCGCGCGCCTTCGCGGCCTTCTCTCTCTCCATCCTCTCCATCCACTCTGCCGCTCTCAGGGGACCGGCCAGATACCTACTCCGGTAGTCGATATAGCTCAAAGCAGGGCGCAGATACTGGCGTAAGTCCAGGTCAGGCGTCGTGTAGCGCTCAATCTCTGCCAGCGTATACCGGGACGTCATCAGCACCCGGGGAGGAAGGCGTCCTGGCACCTGTGGTTTATCGGCCCGTATCGACTGGCGCAGCACCCTGTCACCAAGGTACCAGAACCAGTCGTACTGGCACTCAAGTAGGACCCTCCCTCTCGTGAGCTCCCTGCTCCGAGCCAGGTAAGGCTCGTCAACGGCATCCCATACCTCCCAGCGAACCTGCAAGAGTTGTTAAGAGCATCAGTAATCGACTGTGAAATAGAACAAAAGCAAATTGAATACATGAGAAAGAGCTCGATATTTACCAGAGAAGCGGCGAGTCTGTCAAGTGAAGCACGGAGAACGTGGATGTTCCCCCGTGCTGTGCCGCCGTAGCGGAAGCCTTCACCCCAGCACAACGCCCGGGGGATGACGTTCGGGTCCTGGTGCCGTGTCTCAGGGGGGTGTAACCCCAACACCTCGTAAGCCCAGAGCTGCAATGAAAACAACGAATCCGTCAATCAGTGCGAATTTTGATAATCAAGTGCGAGTATTGAAATGCATGCAATTAAATTTGAAACTAAGAGTTTTGAGTTTACCTCCCAGACGCTCCACAATCCTGAAATGCCTGTCCCTTTCCGCCTAGAGACAGCATTCATGAACGCGTAGCAGCTTCCCAACGCTGCCCCTCCCCAGTCATATCTCGCCGCCCTGGCGAAATCTCTCAAACCTCCGAGATAGGAGAGATGCACCCTGTTACGCCTGTTTGGGTACAGTGATGCCCCAAACAAGTATAACAGGTAGCACCTCGCCTTCCGAGCTGCGTCCTCCTCGTCAGTCGGCTCGCCCAATCCCTTCGTCTTGAATTGGCCATATGTGGCCGTCTCTCCCTCCTTGTTGGGCACGAAGCCCAAGAACCACCTCAGCGCCGCATCATCCCTGCCAATCCCAGAGTCGAATGGGATCGGGTCTCCTCCTACCTGCAGCCCTGTGATCGCTGAGAAGTCCAGCGGCGTCATCGTCGCCTCTCCGAAGGTGAGATGGAAAGAACTCGTAGAGTCCCTCCACCTCTCGGCCAGTGCTGTCACCACAGCATGGTCGTGCTGTGTGCCCGTGAGAGTCGTGATGAACCTCCCAAACCCAGCCAGATCCACCAGAGCTCTCACAGAGGCATGCAGCTGCTGGTATACCTCCCAACTTGAGCCCATGCCTCCATGAGCCTTCAAGCGCAAGTCACTCTGCACGCAATCAACAGACAGTCAAGCAATCAAGTGTCAGTCCAATCTCTTATCCAAATCTAGTCATCAACAAGCAGTAATTCAATCATTCAATGCAAATCAGGATTATTAATTACTAAAGTGCGTGAAAACAATGAAGCAAGGAAGTGAAAGCAAGTGTACCGTCAGGCAGTCTGTCGAAAGATGGACCTCGGGGTCCAGTAGCACCTCCTCTCCAAAGTACAACTCCCGTTGGGGAGTGTAAGCGTCTGAAGCGGAAGGCACGAAGAGGTGCACCGGTGGAGCGTAAGTCGCCGCGTCGAAAGCTGGTCTCCCCCTCCTCAACCATAGTCTAGCAGCCTGGACCACCGTCACCCTCCGTCCAGCTGCCCTCTCCTCCTCCTCAGCCTGTGTCCTCGCCTCCTCCGCCGCCTCCTCTGTCTCAAACTCCTCGCAAAAAGCCCTCGCCGCCTCATCCTCAGCGGCGGCCTCCCGTAGCATCGCCACCTCTCTCTCTCTGCTCTCAACTACAGCCTCCCTCGCTGCATCTAAGATCCCCGGGGCATCTGCTGCAGCCGCCATCACCACCTCCGGCGGCGCGTGCTCAAGATAATCCTCCCGAGAAATCCCAACCGGCCCCTGATCCGCCGGTCTACTACTCTGACCCCGAGTCAGTGACTCCCCACCAATCACCACCGCCTTCCCCCTATCCACTCCGCTAGGCTGCTGGCGAGGTCTCGGCTCTATCCTCCAGCGGTCAACCCTAGTCCTGGTGACCCCGCTAGTACCCTCCGCCCTATCCCCGCCATCGCCGCCGCTCGTCCCCCTCTCCTCAACTGTATCCTCACTACCGTCGCTGTCCACGTCGTGGACCTCCACCATCTCCATCCCCTCTCCCCTCTCCTCTACTTTCTCTGGTGCCGGGCCACCATCACCACTACCCTCACCACCGTCACCACCACCGTCACCACCGGCATCACCACCGTCACCACCACCGGCACCACTACCCTCACCACTACCCTCACCACCGGCACCACTACCCTCACCACCGCCACCACCATCATCACCACCACCATCACCGCCATTACCACCCTCACCGTCACCACCACTTAGACCACTCCCTCCACTGCCACCCTCTCTCTCCCTCTCTCCTTCTTCATTTCCAACCGCCTCCATGGCCGTGGATGGTGGCACAGCCTCTGATGGCCCCTCAACCGCCGGGCCAGGGCCTTGAGCGCTCAAGCTCGGCGGTGGCAAAACCACCGCACTACCACCGTTGCCTTCCCTCGACGTCGGCGAGTCCACCGGAAGCCGTGACTCATCGGGATTCTCCATGAAAACCGATCTAAACGTGATTCGAACCTTAATCGAACAGAAATTGGACCGAGACCGTGCGGGAAAACCCTAGGAATTGGGGGTTTTCGATTTTGCAGAAAATTTGAGTGAGAAACGAATGGGTTTGGTTCGGAATCGCGAGAGGAGTATGAGGATTTGATTTCGGAAAAGTTTTGGAACGTTATGAAGGTTGATCGGAGTAAAAAACGGATTTAAACGGACGTTATGTTTCTGAACCGTCGTCCCCGATCAGGGGTCTAAGCGCTCAAGCTGGACCTTTTGAGCGCTGGAGGGTCAACTTGTGAAGTTGAGCGCTCAAGGCTTTGGAGTTGAGCGCTCAAGGTAGGGTTGAGCGCTCAAGGGGGAGGACCCTGAGCGCTCAAACCCAATCCTGGCAGGATTCTTGGCTTCTTTTGTAAGCTTTGCAGGGGCATTTTGGGCATCCCTTATGATTTGTTAGTATACTTTGGACTTGTCGGTGCCAATCAACTGAACGTGTAATGATCCAAGGATCTAAAATCTCGGCAATTGGTCGCGCCAGACCGTGTTAATCAATCAAGATGTGTTGTGTATCATGTTTTCGCGTTAGCGTATGCGCGAAGTATTTTGACTGCGGTTTGAGAGCTTTAGGCTCATTTAAATCATTTTCTGAGGGCCACGTGCTCGTTTAAATCATAGTGCACCAATCATGTTTTCGCGTTAGCGTATGCGAAGTGTTTTGACTACGGTCTGAGGGCCACGTGCTCGTTTACATCATCATTTTGAAAGCCACGTGCTCGTCTAAAATCATGTATAGCAATCATGTTCCAAGTCAATCTCATTAATCATCTGAGTTTTTGTTGATCGCCTAACTGTCATGCCGCTAAAACCATCATATTTATGTGTTCGGTTCAACAGCGTATCGATTGTCTCGTTGCTCAGTAGACAATCATCTTATCATTGGCTATCTTGTTGCTCAAGGGATAGCCCCATTAAATTTAGCCTCCTCGTTGTTCAGAAGGTAGCTACACAATCACAATCACAATCACAATCGCAATCACAATCACAATCACAATCACAATCTCAATTATTTGCTTCATTCGCTAAGGCGTTTCACGACCCGGGAAGGCTCGTTGATTCGTGTTGTATCATTTGTCCTGAGGGACCAAACTTTTTGATCAATCGTCCTGAGGGACAGGAGAACCCATTGCATTTGTTTGATGCTCCCAGGAACTACGCCGGTCTGATCCCTACAGTGGGGTACGTAGGCAGCCTGAATGGCACGACCGATTGATTTTTAAAATGTTTCCTTTTGGCAGTTTGAGATGTATTACGGATAAAGAGTTGGGTGTCTATATCTTGGACGTTACTCATACCAAATCAATGGTATCGAGTCTCATCCAAGAGGGGCAACTGCAGACACCCCAATTTTGAACCCGAAATACGCTCATGCATCTCCGATGATGAAACGGATCAATCACAATTACCTGGAATTGGTGAAAATGACTTGAGTTTGACCAAAACCAACCAAACACTACCCAAGCAATCAAAATGTGCCAAACCAACCCAAGCATTGTTGAACCAAGCCAAACCATCAATCTGCCATCTATAGCCTTGAGCGCTCAAGCCCATGGCTTTGAGCGCTCAAACCCCTGAGGAGCACCTTGAGCGCTCAAGTCCACAGCCTTGAGCGCTCAACCCCCGTCCAGTCAGCAACTTGCAGAGTATCTCATCATGAGATTTCCTGCATGGGAGCGTCTGTGGTTGATCTTATACGATCCCTATACGTATAATACACCCCACCAACTCCGAAAATACACAAAAAATACTCCCAAACACCCAAACCCACTTCTCTCTCTCTCCTTTCTTCCCTCCCACTCACTCTATAAAACCACCCATTGCCCCCTGGTTTGAGGGACGGATTCCACCACTCTTTACCTTCAGTTTCTAACCAAAGAACCACTCCTCTCTCTCTCTCTCTTCAAAATCATCCTTCTACCATTAAAACCACCTACAATACCATCCACAAAACCCAGAAATTCGACCCTTGATCATCTGTCAACCACCTACATTGTCCAATTCGTACAGAATACAAGCCAAGAACATCCATAATCAACCTCAAAAAGTCCAGAATCAAGCTCAAGTCTCAAACATTTTCCAAAAGGTAGTAAAAACATGTGATGAACTCACTGTTTTGATCTTTCTGAGGAAGGTTAGTGAGTTTAAGCAAGTTCTCTATACTTGCATTGAACTCACAAAGGCCTGAAAGTTGCTTAAAAACCTTTCTCAAATTTGCAGTTACAGCAGGTTTGAGCGCTCAAGCCTCTGGCCTTGAGCGCTCAAGCCTAGTTCTGAACAGGCCACTGTTTTGCTAACTTCTGAGCTTCCTTTTGATTTTGATCACTATTTAAGAGTTAATTGCGTTCAAGTAGCTCTTAAAACAGTTTATTTCTACACCAAAACTACATGCATGAATGCAAATTAACCATTTTATAGTGATTAAACATCAAAAACTTCAAATTCCTTATATTTGATTGCAAAACAGTGGTTGTCAAACCTTTTGAAACTTTGTTTTCTGTCTTTGGTGGTCCTGAGGAAGTGTGGAAATCAGTTTAAAGGTTAAACAGTGGAAAGCCATGTTATGGCTTGAGCGCTCAAGGTCAGATCTTTGAGCGCTCAAGCTGTTCTTGGCCTATTTGCAGTTTTCCAGCAATTCTGATGATGGCTTATGGTTTAATTATTTGTTAGTGTGTATGGGTTGTCAATATAGCGTTTGTGGTCAGGATCCCTCTGTTTTGCAGAATTGGTTTGAGCGCTCAACCCATGATCCTTGAGCGCTCAAGCTGGTTCTAAAGCAAAGTTTGCTTTAAGCATTTTCTGGTGATTTTAAAGAGAGGTGATGCTTGTGTGATCTTTCTGTGATGTATTTAAGCCTTAAAGCATCATCAGATATCAAAAACCAACAAGGAAAATGTTCGGGTGGAATGAGGGTTGAGCGCTCAAGTCACCACCCTTGAGCGCTCAATCCCCATTCTGGAATCCAGATTGCAAACAGTTTAATAAGTCTCATGTCCATGATTTCTTGGGTTATTGTACGATTTCTGTTGTAATATATTTTTATGAATATTTGTTGCATCATGTTCATCATCCATGTAGATTGCACGCACAAGCATCCACAGTAAAATCGCATCTCTTGCATGTTTTGTTGCTACGTGTTTGCCATTCCCGTATCCCCCATTTCGTGTTTAAAATCAAATTTCAAACATTTCCAAAATCCCACAAAATGTTGAGTAGAGACCGGTTCACGGACCGGGCGAGAGGGGTGCCGTAAAACCCTTCCCCTCTCGTAACCAAACCCCCGAATCCGAGAAATCTTTGGTTCCGCCATGATCAGTGAAATCTTTTTCAAATGGGCAAACAAGTCATGTTTATTTTTGATCGGTTTCTCGGGTTCGGACCTCAAATCCGGGTGGCGACTCTAACAATCACAATCTTTTCGAACAATCTCGGTGGGCCGTCCACACTATTGATGGAGTAGCTCTGAAGCACTTCCGGTTGAAAGATTGGAATTTCTAAATTCCCAGATCCCCTTTTCGATTGCCATCACGACCCATCTCAGACGGAAATCAATAGCTGCTTGTGACACGGTTCGATCATTCCTTCAGGTACGGAAATTGATAGAGCGTGAATGAAAAACTTGGGAAGAATTCTCACGGTGGAGATGGGTCACGGTGTACGGGTCAGGTAGGAGAGGTGTACGGTGGTGGTGGCTATGGAGATTGGGGAGATGATGTTAAGGAAGAAGAAGAAGATTAGAGGTTGAAGATAAGTTGTGGGGGTGAAATTTCGAAATTGCCCCGGCATTTGACGGAGAAACGGACGGAGTTAGACACAGGGACCATTTAAACACACATCGTGAACATTGGGGACTCGATAGACACGATTTGAATATTGGGGACCAAATTGATATTTCGCGAATACTTTGGAGACTACAAAGGTAAATAAGCCGTTAAATATATTATTGTGCAACGTCCCCCCTAAAAACTCAATCGCAACCCAAGGAATGATATTGGAAAAGTAACAAACCAAACATATGAAAAATCAAACGGAGAAACCAAACTATAAACAAAACAAATAAGAGAGACACTAAGATTTATGCGGTTTGGCTTACATATGTAAACTGGGCAAGCAAACAAGAGGCGATTTTCCTATGTGAAGAGATCAATGCTCCGAAGAGCTACAATGGTGACAAAGCAAAATTCTCACAAAGAGACAAACTCACCAACCCAAAATAAAAATTCTCTCACCAAAATCCAATACAGACGGAATCTCTCATTGAAAGAGATTCTCTCTCATCAAGCTATAGTCTCACAAAACCCCTAGGGTTTTTAACCAAGAGACATAAAAGGAACGGAATTCCACAGACGTGATCGGATGTCACATAGATGCATATGATTGTTAAGAAACCCTACGGTTTCAACCAGAAAGAATCGCAGAAATAGATGATCTTCCGGATGGCCGAAAGTCTACAGAACCCAACATGAAAGGGGTAACCCGAAATTGATGAAGATCATACCAAGAACCTTAATTTTTCAGATGACCCCCTTGAGGCCTCTTAAAAGGATGCACTCAAGCAGTCCAAACCCTAATGGAGATAACTAGGGTATATTTATAGCCATATAATCTTTCCTAAAACCAATACTTGCCCAAACAGAATTCCTTGGGCCCAAAGTCATAAACCCACATGAAAACAAATTTTAGAAAGTCCAAAGGAATTCAAAATCAGAACAAAATCGGCTAAAATGGGCAGAATCTATGCCGACCATCCGGACGGACTTGAATCCCGTTCGGACAGACTTGAATCCCGTCCGGACCAAAACTTCATAGTGTGACCAAAATTTCCAATTTTCCAAAACCATCCGGACGGCCCTGAATCTTGTCCTGACGGGAATTTCAGCAATACAAATCGAGCCGAAGTTCAACACATATATTCGTCGGACGTTGCTACGGGTACAGAGGTTAAGGCACAAAAAATGTACAGACCATCCTCGGGGACCCATTTTTGAGTCCCTCAGAATCATACACACTCCTGGCTTATTATCTTGGGCTTCTGACAGGCCGGCCCCATTTTGTCCCCGTCATCCCGTCCAACCCCTTTCCACGCGTGCAGTTACTTTTCAAAATTTCTGTGCGGTGACTTGGCTTTGAGGATGAGAGAGAAATGATTGATGTGACAAGTCATAACTTTTGTTTCTCTCTACTTCTCTCTTTATGCGTGAGAACTCTCTCTCTCTCTCCATCAGAGAGAAAATAGGACTCCACTACTTTTTCTCTCTTTTTTTCTTTTGTCCGTCCTCTCTCTCTCTCTCTCTCCACCTTTTTTTTATTTTAGATTTAAAATAAAAATAACTTTTATTATATACATTTATTTTTCATAAAAATTATATATTTAAAATATACTTGATGAGATCTTTCAAATGAGATCTCATTTGAATATAAAATTGTGTACATTTTAAAAAAAATATTTTATATCCATTAATTAATACTAATTTACACCTCTTCTAAACAATTCACACCTTGTAAAATGAAAGAATTCACAGACATGAAATGCAGAATTCACACACATCACAACTCACTCTCCAAAATATACAATTCACATCCCTCAAATACAGAATTCACACTCATTCTAAATAATTCACAACCCACAAATGCACACAATTCACACTCATGCAACAATTCACACCTCCAAAAAGCACACAATTCACACCCCTTGTAACAATTCACATCCCCAATAGCACACAATTAACACTCCTGCAACAATTCACACCCTTAATAACACACTTTCTTTTTGGGTGTGAATTTTGTATTTTGGAGAGTAAGTTATGATGTGTGAATTCTGCATTTTGCGTCTGTGAATCCTTTTTTTTGAGATGTGAATCGTGAATTTTGGAGAGTGAGTTGTGATTTGTGAATTTTGCATTTGAAGGATGTGAGTTTTTTTATTTTTGGGGATGTGAATTAGAGGTAATGGTTATAATTTTTTTTTCAGGTATCTAATTTCATATTCACAATGGATCTTGTATGAAAGATCTCATTGAGTAGATTTCAAATATATAATTTTTATAAAAAATAAATGTGTACAACAAAAGTTATTTTATTTTAAATATAAAATTATAAAGGGGAGAAAGGGGGAGAGAGAGAGAGAATGAAAAGGACGCATGGGGAGAGAGAGAGAGAGAGAGAGAGAGAGAGAGAGAGAGAAAAGAACGGGAGAGTGAGAGGAGAGAGAGGGAGAAATAAATGCAATTTGTGTCAGGAAGAAAAAGAGAGAGGGAGAGTCCGCATGTGACAACTCACGGCTGTAAATGGAAAACCCTTCCGCGCGCACGCATGTGACAGCTCACGGCTATTGAATGAAAAATTATCCCACGCGCGTGCTGAGTTTATTTGGGAGTCAAAGACAAAATAGGATTTGAACGGAAACCCCCACAAAAAATGGGGGCGGCCCGGAATTTCCCGAATTATCTTACCACCTAAGCCAACGCCAACGACCCAACTCAAAACATTCCTTTAGTGGTTTCTACGGATTTGGATATAGGCAGAGTTTTTATGGGCATGCAACTTCTTAGTGGCTCCCCAGGTAACAGGTTTGAAATAAATGAAAGAATTACAGATTGGGGAAATTTTTCCATTATCTTCCGTGGTTACCATATCTTTTCAAGCCATAATTTCCTATAAAAATTGAATCTACTTTTAACTGTTTATGTTTAAAAAATTTGATCTTTAATCAATTAAGCAAAGGAATCGAATGTGTGTGGTATCACATAGCTGTAAGTGAGCTGCATTTTGCTATATTATATGTATAACGTGCATTGTAATCCTTCCAATTCCAGAAGAGTAGGTAGTGTTATGGATAGCTTCATCCTCATCCTCCTCTGCCCTCTCGAACAAGGAGCGTGTCAAATCCGGATACTTATTCGGTTATTCCCCCATGTTTTGAAACCACCGTGTAAACGATCATTGGAATCGTTGTAGTAGCCCCAATCATCACCACCCATATGGGTGAGTTTGTTTTTGTCTCTTAACGGCCATTGATTTTGCTTTATTCATAGAGCACAACACAGAGATTGTGTTTCGAGAAAATAGCTCCTGTATATCATTTTTTACCATGATTATTCCTGATTTTACCATATTTACTGAGTTTGAGTTATTTTTTACCATGATTACTGGTTCTTTACCTTTTTTTACCATGATTATTCCTAATTTTACCATATTTACTGAGTTCGAATTGATGTTTTCACCACAATTACTCAGTTATTAGTTTACCTTTGCCATATTTTTCTATACTATTGGACTGATCTTTGGATAATAATCCGGATTATGGATTATGGGATTATTCATTTCGTCTTTATTCAATTTTTTTTTGCATTTGTTAGTTTCGCGTCAAGATTTTGTGGTTTCTAGATTCCACTCGGCGAGACGAATCTAACAAGTATAAATTATGGTCAAACCAAATTTTTTTTTTACCATGATTATTCAAAATTTCTCCATCTTTACTATGGTGGTATTTATTTTTACCATAAACTTGGTGTTTGGCTCATGTATGCCATTTTTACCATATTTACCGGTGTGAATTTAATTTTTTTTTATCATGTTCCGTTTATTTTACTATGTTTGAACATTTCCATTTTTATTTTAACCATGACTGTACGAAATTGAGGGATGAGTTTGTTGTGGCCTTTTGAATTATGATGGCTTTTTTTTAATTTTTTCTTTTAGTTTCAAATTTCATCCATTTAAAATTTAAAATGGAAACCAAATCAATGGGATTTGGTTGTTTTGAATGTTTGAAATTTTTGAAGATATAATCAATCCCACTAATTTAGGAAGACAATATACACATACATATGGATATCTTATTAAAAGGGTAAGATAGGTAATTTACACTCTGAGAGGATGAAAACATAAGTCCATAAAATATGGGGGATGAAAATCTAAGTGGTATCCAAAAAGCGGATGAATATTTAATTACCTCTTTTTTTTAATTTTTTTTAAAAAAAAAAAGTCATATAAATTTCTTTTTGGATAAATCAACTGTTTCGATGAGAGAAATTTATAACGCAAAAAGATTGACCAAATATTTTTATAAAAAAGTTTACTAAGGACGAGAAATTTGAAAAAGACAACCACCTTATTATTTTTTTAATGTCTTTTTTGAATTTTTTAAATTCATGACTTATGTTTTTATGCTTTTCTGATTCAGATGCATAGTTAATCTAAATTATTTCGACAAAAAGTTATAAAAAAGTTCACTTAACACAAAGGATACTCTCTGAGTCACGATATTTTATACTATACGTTCCCAACTCAGGCTCTAATTTTTGGACTTTCTTTGACCTGACCACCGGGAAGGAGATATAGTTAATGTGCACGCAAAGCTGACCCAGACACTTCTAACTCCTAACTTCCAAACCAAAAAAAATTAAATTAACTTGCATTCCTTTATCTCTGTTTACACAGTGGATCAAATGACTCCTTAGTTTCTAGAGGCGAATAATATTCATTTGTTATAAGGTGCACATGACCTTTTTTTTTTGGGTAAATTAGCTTGAAATAGAAAAAAGGTTAACCGAATATACAGCCTACAAGGGGCATACCCCAGGAGGGACTAACGACTGTCCCCCTCAGAATCATACACACCCCCGGCTTATTATCTTACCACCTAAGCCAACGCCAACGACCCAACTCAAAACATTCCTTTAGTGGTTTCTACGGATTTGGATATAGGCAGAGTTTTTATGGGCATGCAACTTCTTAGTGGCTCCCCAGGTTTGAAATAAATGAAAGAAATACAGATTGGGGAAATTTTTCCATTATCTTCCGTGGTTACCATATCTTTTCAAGCCATAATTTCCTATAAAAATCGAATCTACTTTTAACTGTTTATGTTTAAAAAATTTGATCTTTAATCAATTGAGCAAAGGAATCGAATATGTGTGGTATCACATAGCTGTAAGTGAGCTGCATTTTGCTATATTATATGTATAACGTGCATTGTAATCCTTCCAATTCCAGAAGAGTTGGTAGTGTGTTATGGGTAGTTTAAGCTGTTGTGGGGTACAT
Organism: Vaccinium vitis-idaea; assembly: GCA_963854785.1. Taxonomy (NCBI): domain Eukaryota; kingdom Viridiplantae; phylum Streptophyta; class Magnoliopsida; order Ericales; family Ericaceae; genus Vaccinium; species Vaccinium vitis-idaea. The sequence continues at coordinate 32,461,261 of OY978223.1, read as the reverse complement.
GTCGACTTGCAATGGTAAAGACAACTGTGTTCATTAAGACTTTTTGGGTTCTTCATACGTAAGACAGTCTTTGAGGCGATTGACATGCATTGTGCAACTAAATTTGCCTACCCAAAAGAATTGTTCATTAGCTCTCACTCCTTTGTTCACTTCTTTCTTCCTTTCCCCAAAAGCCAAATCCCTTGCAAATGTGGGCCTGAGCAATTGCATGAGACATTATACTGGGCAAAAAGGGAATTCATTATCAACACTCGGGAAGGTCTCTTGGAGGGGGCAGGACAGACTCATTGGGGCCTTTGCCATTGTCCACCACAAATGCCATTTTAAGCCCCCATGTTGTGTGCATCTCTAGATGACAATGCATGAACCAAACCCCTGCGATAACCCGAAAAAAGAACAAACAAAAGGATCTCTTAAAAAGATTGATAGATCAGTTATGGGCTTTAACCTTAAGGCAAAGCAAAATTTGTGGGGGAAAATTGTGTTGAAATGACTAAAGTTTACCTGGATTATCTGCCCTGAATCGAATTGCGGTCCACCCACCGGAATAGACTCCGGCCGTGTTCCTTTCGACAGGGTCTACAAGATTAAATCCTTTCGGATCCTTCTTCGGATCGAAAGTTCCTACTCCCTGTCCAACAACGAAGAAATTAAAGCCGTGGAGATGAATTGGATGGCTTACAGGGACAATCATACTAGTATCTTGCAACACTAGCTGCACATTAGAATTATAGGCAAGCCTATAAAGCCTTGTCCCTTCCGTTGTCATCGAATTTGTCGGTTGAGCGCCCGTATAGTTATACACTATCAACGGATGTCCCGGGAAATCATCAGTGAAAACTCCTCTTATGTTGAAAAAATGAGCTTGAAGAAGGGAAATTTTTGGCATAACAAAAGTGACATTATTGATATCCGCCACCACTCTTCTCCCACGAACACAAGTGGAACAAGGGTTGAGACCGATACCAACCGTGAAAAACAGGCTATGATCAATTTTCAACGGGACGTTGGCAGGAAATTGGTTTGAATTTAGGCTCCGGAGGAGGTAGTTAAAGTGTCTGGCAACAGGGGTGGCGCTTATGGGAGGTGGGACGGTTGGGGTGATACGGGTAGTGGAGAGGGTGCCGGAATAATGTAAGATGGCGGTGGCGGTTCTGTTGTCAACTGCTAGGGGTGAGTCCATGAAAGGTGAAGCTGCAACCAAGTACTTGCCTGGGCTGAGGTTGGCTGTTAGGAGAACGTTTGTGGTTTGGCCCGGGGCGACGAGGATTGTGTCCGTCGTAAAAGGTTTGACATAAGTGGCATCAACTTCTACGACCGTGAGCTGATGGCCAGCAATCTTGAAAAAGAGCTCTTCATTGAGTGCAGCGTTGATGATTCTCAACATGTATGTATTGCTTGGTTTTACCGACAGTTCGAACACTCCTGAACATGACAAGAAAATTTAGTTTGGATGGCGGCAATCTTGAGAGAGAATGGGAATGTGATACGTTCTTTCTCATGATTCCAATATTTGAAAGAGACAAGAACGAGAATGTGATGTCATGCCTCTATGATTCCGACATTGGAAGAGACAGGAATATGAATGCGATTCCTGATGACATATTCAACTAAGAATCACATTCCCATACCGAGTGGGAATTACAACCATTTTCATTTTTTACGTACCCTGTGATGAGCAAGTTTTGAGAGGTCCCGGAAGACCATTGATGGTGTGAGCATCAGAAACGTTAGGGGCCAACCCCGACTTCAAAACTTCATTGATCACAGCTTCGACATCCGATTTCCACCATTCACCTGTAAACGTATATCAGATAAAAATTTGCAATGTCCGCGAATCAACTTTTTCGAGATGGCACCTTATGAAGGCTCCATTATAAAGTACAAAGCCTTGCTAAGTTTCGAGCTTACCCAATATGACAACCATTTCTTTGTAGGGTTTTGGGAATGGGTACGGAACACCAAGCTTGGGCAAGATGACGATACCGCCATGGACGGTGGCCCTGAGCCAGAGTATGTGGGCGTGCCATAGAAGAGTGCCCCTTTGCCCAGTGATGGTGAAGTTGTAAACGTATTGTTGGCCAGGTTGAATCGGGCATTGTGTTATGTATGCCGGCCCATCAGCCCAACCTGTTCGTAGTTGTCTTATCCCGTGCCTTCTCACCATACCAGAAGTATATATGTAAGAGTGAAACTTAAAAACCGAAATAATTTAAGAACAATCCCTCTTCTCGTTGTACTTTGTGTTTTTCGAGTTAATAAACAATGGGACACTCTACGTACTTACCAGTGAATGCTGAGATTGTACTGGACATGATTGACGACCTTCACAAGCACAGTTTCGCCCTCCCTTGCATACAGAGTCGGGCCGGGGAACTCCCCGTTGACAGTGACTATGGGCTTTGACGAACATAGTATCGTCGTATTCTTCATCACCACCTGCGTACATTAGCAACTCGTGATCATAACCCTTGCTTTTACTTCCTTTGTCTGTGTTTGTTGGTCCACAAATATATATATTTTTTCGTCCCTTAAACTTTGTTCATGTTTAAACATTAATGAGTAAATTACCTCAATTTTACTCTTTTACCCTTGTCTTCAAATATTTAATTAACAAATCTCAATCATGATTGAAGGGTAAAATTGGAAAGACGTGAATTGTACATTGTTATGCGATTGATAAAAAGAAAAATGTCCATCAATGTACATAGTTCATTGTTACGAATTTGATAGTTTCACATGACTATAGGATAAAATTATGTAGGCTTATCATTTGTCAATATCATAATTAAGAATAACAGCGGATGCACATGCCCGTGCTTAATTTATAGCATGTAAGAAAATAGAGTCCAAAACTTGATCAAATATTGAGTACAACAGTAACACCATATTCACATTCGAAGGCCGGATGAGAGCATGTGGTCGGTCTCTGTTCGTGTCCGACGTTAGATTTTACCTTAAGTACTAGAATAGACAATAAAACATGGGGTGAAAGTTACAGAGTAATGAACTTACGTTGAAGTTGTAATGGAGAATCCTGCAGTTCACCACAACTGGAAGTATACAAGCCGCCACCATGACCAATACCGGCCGAATCCACAGCGCCATTAATGTTGTGTCTCTTTCTCTCTCCAAGGTTGATGGTCTGAAACTGAGCAGCTGGGTCCAACCATATTATAAAGATTAATTGACGACAAATCCTAGCAAAAATGACCAAAAGAAAAGAAACTTTTTCCTAGAAAAAAGGGAAAAAAATAAATGAAGACAGGTCAAGGAGATGATGGTGACTTATAACAGAAAAGTAACAGTTGATGTCCATGTAACATACTTAGTGAATAAAAGAAAAAAAAATTAATGATTGATATCTTTTTACATCATACAAATCACAATGGATTATTCAAAATCATGAAAATAAATGAATTACTAGTAAATCATATAGGTCTGAGGCGCAGAAATATCGTTTTCTTTAAGGAAATTGAAACCCTTCGAGGTGGCCAGTAAACACTGAACCACCGATGTGACAAAACTTTCTCATGACTTGTTTCCTCCCGGATACAATAGACCGACCATAGGTCGTGGTGACTCAAACTAACCCACCTAAGTAAATTAGAACACAAAACTCCACTATAGGAAACCACTTACATTTTACTTGAAAACCTCTTCAGAAAACAATAGCAAAGGGAGCAATAACAGAGAACTTTGATCACTTCCTTTGGGTTATATGCTTAATGCTTCTGCACTCTTCAAAGCTCACTAGTAGTCTAGTGGTCCATGATGCATTTACAGCAGGTTGTATAAGTGGGAAGAGAATAATCATTGAACTAAAGTTCCAAAACTGCTGATTTAAAAATTCAGGTACTAGGTAGGTATGGGACCAATATTCCCTTGTTCTTTTTTTAGAATTCAAGTGTTCGGGCTTAGCTTACGCTTATCTCGACTAATTCCGGGGCCAAATCTCACTGCTGGCTTGCGGGATGCCCAATTAAAACCGGAATAAAGCTTGAGAGGTTTCGAATCTAGGAGTTTAGGAGGAAGCAAACTCTTAATTAAATCTCAGGTCTCGACCACCAGACCAACCTCTTGAGATCCTGTTCATTCTTCTTCTGCCACCCTGGCCTTCAACCCAGTGGAAATTCATTAGAGATAATGTTTGATTGCACTTTGCATAACATGCGAAATGATGAAGTTTTGATTCTTCGAAATGGAGTTATAGAAAAAGTGGAAGATGCTCACAACAACTCTGTATATAAATGCAATATTTTGATTTTTGATTTTTATTTTTAACTCTTGATCCAACCACCAAAATATTTTTATTTTACGCATGCATGATTAACCTGGATGGCTAGTGCATAAAGAATTTCTCAGTATTAAAATACTAAAAAACACCAACGTTTTGTTAAATTGAAGGACGAGCCATTTCTCACAACTTCACAACTAAATGAACAACTGGAAACCAGTATTAAGCAATCCCATCTTTCACCTTAAATTTAAGGATACATAACAAAACCGATATAACCATTAAACCGATCCGACCAAACTGTTGTATTTGGTTAAGTTATGCAGTTCATTGATCTGGTTATGGTTTCTGAAAAAATAAGAACTAGTAATTATGGTTCGGTTACTGGCTCTCAATTTAAGAACCATAGTTAGAACGTTCATTGATCTGGTTATGGTTTCTGAAAAAATAAGAACTAGTAATTATGGTTCGGTTACTGGCTCTCAATTTAAGAACCATAGTTAGAACCGAACCGAATGATATGAATATATAAGTATATATATTTATACGTGTACATAATTATATATCTTGGTTTGGTAAGTTAATATTTTTTCCCCTAAAAAGGTATTCGTTTATGTCTATTTAGAGTAGAAATCTATTTTTGTTAGAAATTACTATGACTATTTGACCCTACTAATACCCAATTTTCAATTTAAAAAAATCTTTTGTGTTCATGTGTTGTGAAAAAGTGTTCCAATGCTAATCAGATAGAACTAGAACCGAACAAAAACTGGTCTGGTCTTACGGTTTGGATCTGGACAGGTTCTACACAAATATTGATTAGGTTTTGATTCTACTCCCTCCGCCCCAAATTGCTTGCCCTTTTTGGGAGTGCATGCATTTTGCACGCAAAAAATAATGTCCAAGCATTAATTTTTTTTTTTTAACAAACTTTACACCAATTTAAAGATCTCATTTGAGAAGAAAAAATTGGTGTAATTTTTTTTCAAAAAAAGTTTTCAGAAGCATGTTATTTTTTGTGTGCAAAATGCACGCACTCCCACAAGGGGCAAGCAATTTGGGACGGAAGGAGTAAATTTTTTAGAACCAGCCAAAATGTTCTGGTCACTGAATTTCTAGAGCACCAGTCTAATCCAGACCATGTGCACCCCTACCTAAATTGATCAAAAGTAGACAGTTTGCATCGATCTTTACCGAAATTACATTAGATCGGTTACAATACATGGATGTGTCTAGTTAGATGAATTCTGTCACAGTTATTTTCTCCACTTAGAGTATTGGAACATGGGTGAAGAATATTCCCACATCAACCCAAAAAAAAATTAATATGCATTAGACATAACCACCACTTACGAGAAATTTTTCAATGCTGGGTGGTATTGCCCACGTGGTATCCGCTCGGCAATCTCAACCGTCCAAAGCGCGATCCGACGGTCCGGAAGAGGAGAGAGAGTGAGCGGGTGAGAGGAGAGAGAGGGAATCAATCTGGGCCATCCAAAACACTTTTGGACGGCCGAGATCACACTTTGGACAACTGAGATTGCCGAGCGGGTATCACGTGGGCAATACCCACCCGGCACTGAAAAATTTCTCGTAAGTGGTGGGTATGTCTAATGTATATTGAGAAATTTTTCAGTGCGAGGCGGATATTGCTCACGTAGTACCCGCTAGGCAATCTCAGTCGTCCAAAGCAATATTCTGAAATAGATATAGACTCAAACCAGTGTATATTAAGCCCAAGTGCTATGCATGTGTACTTTAACAATTTCTTTATATATATTAAGCCTAAGTGCATTGAATTCTTTCCATTGGCGAATTCTTTATGGGTTAACATTGTTTTATTACTAGTAAAAGCAGGATGCTGAGCTAAAGAAGGACATTGCATGTGAGCCGTATCTTGCAAAGGGATGAAGCCAGGAATCGAACTTTAAGGTGGCAAAAATTAATGATGTGAAAAAATAGAGGTCAACTTTTAACAAAAATAATTTCATATAGAAAATTTTGTGAGAATTATCTTATAATGGAAAATCAAACAATTATACAATATGTGAATATATCAGTGGAGTGATGCCATGTTTTTGGAGGAACACCCTTAAGACAGAGAGAGGATAAGATAAAATTTAGAACTTTAGGAGTCCGTTTTGCGTATCTACAAGAAAATTCCCAAAAATCTTGATAGTTGTATGATGTGTATTCCAATCGTTCATCCATGCTAGTTTTATATGACATATTCTAATCCTTCCATAAGAGTATGTTAATTAAGTTGGTGTAGGGTATAACGTGAGGAATTGAGCAGGGACGGATATCGAGGGACGGATGAGTTTTACCAATCATCCTATCCAATATTTTTATACCTTTGGACCAAATAGGACCGATCTAGATGGTTGATTAATCGAAAAATGTTACTCCTGATATCTTGAAAGTGCATCAATATCATTGCTAAAGCAGGAGCAGAATTGGTTGTATCTACGAAGTTGCTGCGAACCCAACATTGAGCAAAACACATTTCACAAATTAAAGCAATTCGTCTCTTTCCAAAGGGGTATATGTAAGGATTGAGCCAGAGTGGCTAATACTGGTTGCAGCCGTTACTACTACGATTTTGAGAAAAAATAAATGTTGTAACTATCTTAGAAATTTTTTATGTTGTCGACTAAGGTAAGTCTCTATCGGTTCATCCAGTTTTTGAAGACTGCATAAATACTTACCATTTTGCTACGTGCATATGATATACATCATATGCTGCAGAGATTGTATTTTAGGTTTTTTTTTTTTTTAAATCGATAATTGTTCATATTGTAGATCCCATTTCTATTATTATTTATGTAACGTCTCAAATGTTGGAAACGTTAAATTTATTAAATAAAATAATAAAAGTTCACATCAATAATCCATAAATAAAAATTACACAATTCTCTTGGCCAACGCATTTATTCACTACAAGTCAACTATGGTTTCTCTACTCCATGGCACGACCAGCCCCGGTGGTCTCCTGATCAGCTCCATAAGCTCCCCAGCTATAGTATTCCTCCTGTTCATCTCTAAAGCCTAGCATAATACCTCAGAGTCACAGAGAAACATTGTCATATTATGCCAGGATCACTTTCAGCAGAAAACACTACCCCAAACATTGCCTAATGATCCCCATGGTACGGCCAATAAGGTATGCATCCTTTCAGCGATTGCCTAATGATCTCTAGACGTGGTGCCAGAGGACTTCAACATTGGGCAATCGCTGGAGGGATGCAAAATGTTGTCAAAAGACTCCCACAACTAATGATCCCCATGGTACGACCAATAGGGTTGAAGGCGGGAGTACCGGAGAAGCCGGGCAGGCACGCAGGTCCAGCTCAATCAACTTGAAGTCCTCTGACACCACGTCTGGAACCAAACTCTCACCCTTCTTGAAGCTTTTAATGAAATTGGACCAGGGGAGGGGGAGTGTAGAGACGATGCCCGCGCACAACATGTAGCGCACATCTACGGTGTTGCCCAGACAGAACACTGAGGACCCAACCTCCATAGGTTCACAGAACTCAAAGACGTGGCAGTCTTTTGACGTAGGCTGGAGAACTTTCAAAAGAGCAAGGTCCCATGAGGGTGCTAGGGCTATCAGTTCATCTGGTTCGCAAAGACACTCTTAGCAACACACAGTTCGTTCAATTTCATCCTATAGAAGCTATGAGCACAACCTAACAGATAGCCCTCACTATCAATGGTGAAGGCCGACCCGACACCAAACTCTCCCGCTTGCGCTGTACATTAAAAAAACAACAATGATCCAATAAGAATCAATCACTCAATGAAGGAAAACTAAAAGAAAAACATGCAGCTACAACTAAGTTATACCGTGCATGAGACAAGGTCTGTCCACCATGTCGTTGTGCACGCTTAGCCCTAACCACCATGTTCTATCCGAGAAGATGGGGCGGCGCTTAAGCTGCCCTACCGTATCCATTCAAATCCCTACTCATTCATTTCCATTCTCATTCTCATCTCATTTCTCGTCATTTCTCATAAACTCGTGATTTGTGTCGTGTCGAAAAAACGTGTCTCGTGTTTATGCAATTTTTTTTCATAAAACATGTCTCATGATTATTCAACAATGGAGTTTAAAATCTCATAATAAACTAGTAACAACAAATGAATGTCACTCTAAGATTATGAACTCGTTTCGTCGTAAAACGTGTCACACTAACTTTCCCAGTTAATTAAATCTTTCACTACACTTCTCGTACGAATGGCATGATCTCGATTTCAAAAATACATTTAGGTAGACAAGTTCAAAGTTTCGTTTCTCTTGCTAAAAACCTCTCTTTGATCATACTACGTGAAAATATTTTCACTAATTCAAAATGAAGCTTACTAACTTTAATTACCGAAAACTAATGAAGCTTATTAACGTCGTGACATTTATACGTAGTAAACCGAGCATTAATTATAACGACTATGAAAAATACTATACTTACGAAGTTGGGTTGAAGTAATCTACGGACGTTATAACAAAAAAAAAGATATACTTAGGAGATGGGGAAATAGTATCAACCACAATTCTGGTTGTTAATCGAAAGATGCTAAAGCTAGGCTGGGATTCCTCAAGCAGCATAACTGCTATTCCCTTCGTAAGAAACAAGATTGCTACTAACTTTCTATTACTCCCTCTGCCCCATTTTAAATGTCCTCTACGTAAAGTCGTGTCATTTTGACTTTAAAAAACAACATACTTCTAGATTTTTTTTTTTCAAAAAATTTTACACCATTCAAAAGTACTCATTGAGATCTTTTGAACGGTACCAAAAAAAATTAAAAAGTAATTCCGAAAGTATTTTATTTTTTAAGGTCAAACTTGGCCGGTCTCTCATATGGGACATTTAAATTGGGACGAAGGGAGTACTTTTTTTATCTAGTGGTGGTTTTGGTGGTGGAGGGTGGTGGCTCTTGCTTGAGTTTCTTGAAATTCGAGAAGATTTCTACCAACTAGAAGCCTTTTCGCTCTCTACAACTCACTTAGGACACAACTTCCAGAAAAACTACAAGGGTAGAGGAATTGTGTGAAGAATGAGTGAAGTGTGGGGAGTGTTTATAGGCAACACAAAGCCTCTCTCTCTCTCTCTCTCTCTCTCCATAATCTTAGGCAATCCTAAGTAAATCTATGGGTTTAGTACTTAGAATCATAAGTTCTAATAGAGAAAATCCTAGGAAAATCTTAGGTTTTGTAGGCAAAATCCAAGGATTTATATTGGAGAGAATCCTAGGATTTTATGGGATTCTTGTGTGTACAAATACATGTACATGCATTTAGATATAGTATCCTTATTCTTGGAGAATAAGTAAACCAAGAAACTTCCTCCCTCATTCCTCTCAATCTCTCCAAATCTTTCCCGCATTAATGGAGAGATTTTAGTAGGATTCTTAGCCTAGTTGTGTAGATACACTAGTATCTACATGTACATGTATTTAGATATAGTACACACACACACATATATATAGTCCCCTTCCTATCCAAACCCTTAAAATGCGGACTTCGTCCGCACCTCACAGTTCCGGACCAAATCTCGACAATCCGAACCGCTCAATGTGTTTTAAACATGTTTTTTAAGGGTTCCCGTGAAAATCAGCAAAAAAAAATTCCGGAAGGGACTTGATCCAAATAGTTTTTCATAAAATTGTACATATGTAGTTTTTTTGAAAAACTGCTTAGATCAAGCTCTTCCTGGTAATTTTTTTTACTGATTTCTCGCGTGAACCCTTAAAAGCACGTTTTAAACACATTGGACGGTTTGGATCATGAAAATTTGATCGGGAAAGTGGGGTGTGGACGTTAGGTCCGCATTTTAGGGTGTGGATAGGAAGCTCACTGTGTATATATGTACACACTAAACTTCCTATCCAAACCTTGAAATCCGGACTTCGTCCACGCCTCATAGATCCCGATCGAATTTCGATGATCCGAACCATCCAATGTGTTTAAAACGTATATATTGTTACGTTATGTACATTAGGAAACTAGATCTTGTTTACCTTATTTAGCTTCCTTGTAATTAGCTTGTAATTAGGTTTACCATATCTAGATTATTAGGGTTGTATATATACCTAGTTAGTGAATGGAATAAAGTATGCTCTTCTAAATTACTTGGTATCAGAGCCGCACGAATTATTTTTCCACCATAGTTGCTGTTCTTAATACTCATCATGAGCGAGAAGAAGGTTGAATCATCTGGATAAAAAACAGTTCCTGTTTTTGTCCAATCTGAAGGGCCGTTTAATGCTGGAATCATTCTTACCGAATCGAACTATGATGTTTGGTCTCAACTGATGGAGATGCATATTGCCGAGAGGGAGAAACTCTCCTATATTCATGGCAAAACCAAGCCGCCGGCAGAATCTGAAGATGGTTATGAAAAATGGTACGCTGAAAATCAAAAAGTAAAGAGGTGGTTATTGATATCTATGACGCCAGACATCATGAAACGTTATTTACGGGTACCAACTGCCCGTGAAATATGGAGTGGCTTGTCAACAGCCTTCTACGATGGAAGCGATGAACTGCAGGTATTCTCCTTGAATCAGAAGGCCTTTACGGCCAAACAAAGTGGAAAACCTCTCTCTGTATATTACGGAGAGTTGTGTGAAATTTTTTGTGAATTGGACCATCGTGATAAAGTGGTCATGAAGCACGCTGAAGATATTATAATTTATAAAACTTCTATCCAACGGCAAAGGGTGCACATATTTCTCGCTGGATTGGATAGTGAATTTGAACAGGTTCGTGGAGAGGTCCTTCGCAAGGAACCAGTTCCAGATTTGGAAGAATGTTATGCGTTGGTTCGACGCGAGGCAGTGCGTCGTGCTACCTTGAATGGGGAATCAGAAATCTTGGAGACCTCTGTCATGCTGGCTCGCAATCGCCCAAGTTCAAAACCACAAGATCATTCCCGTATGCAGCACACTTGGCAGGATCAGTCACAGGAGCAATCCCGAAGTACTAGTAAACCATCTGGCAAGCCATCCTACAGATGTACTCATTGTGATCAAGCAGGTCACACCAAAAGTCGTTGCTATGAACTAGTCGGATATCCAGAATGGTGGGATCACAATCGTGATTCGAGGAAGAGAAGCTCTGGTAGAAACTCTACTACGGCACTTGCTGCAGGAAAGGCAGATGGAGATGATGAAGTTGCCGAACGAGCCTCTGCGTTGGTAGCAATGGCAAGTAACAGTAATGGTAAGGCTTTAAATATTTCTGCACTTGTTTTGAATAATACATGGATAATTGATTCAGGAGCCACAGATCATATGACATTTGATTCGAGACAAGTCCCATCCCTAAAACCATCTCCCAAAAAATATGTGTCCACCGCTAATGGTACCCCGGCTCCAGTTATTGGAGAGGGTGCTGTGTCTCTTACAGATGATTTAAACTTGGATTCTGTTCTAATTGTCTCTTCCTTGGATTATAATTTATTGTCGGTTGCTCAAATAACCTTGACCTTACATTGCCTTGTTATTTTTTGGCCTGATTTCTGTGTTTTTAAGGACATCCGAACGAGACAAACGATTGGTTGTGGTGTTAGGCGTGAAAGGCTGTATTACCTGGACTTGGTGTCGAAGAGTTCAGAAAAGTTACGTAAGGCCTTGGCAGTGGACAGTTCTGAGGGGGAGAAGAAAAATTCTGCAATTTGGTTGTGGCATCGACGTCTGGGACATGCCTCGTTTGGTTATTTGCAGAAGTTATTTCCTAGTTTATTTTCCAAAGTTGATGTTTCTGGATTTCGTTGTGATGTTTGTGAACTTGCAAAAAGTCACCGTGTCTCTTTTCCATCAAGTTTGAATAAAAGCTCAGTTCCTTTCATGCTTATTCATTCTGATGTTTGGGGCCCATCTCCAGTTACTACCTTAGGTGGAGCACGTTGGTTTGTGACATTTATTGACGATTGTACTAGGATGACCTGGGTATGCGTAATGAAGTCCAAAAGAGAAGTGAATTTATTGTTTCTAAAATTTCATACAATGATTCAGACTCAATACAAAGCGCAGGTTCAAGTCCTTCGTAGTGACAATGGCGGAGAATATATGAAGTCTGAACTTCAACACTATTTGACTGCACAGGGCATTGTTCATCAAACCACGTGTACTACTACACCCCAGCAAAATGGGGTGGCAGAAAGAAAAAATCGGCATTTGTTGGAAGTTGTTCGTGCTTCCTTAATTGAAGCTCATATGCCTGTATCATATTGGGGTGATGCTCTTACCTCTGCTGCATATCTCATTAATCGTGTTCCATCCAGCACTATCAAGTTTCAAACACCATTTCAAGCTCTACAGGATGCTACCAATGCTCCCACTGTTCCTAATCTACAACCTCGTGTTTTTGGATGTGTGGCGTTTGTACATCTTCATAAACATCAACGCAGTAAATTAGATCCTAGAGCTTTACGCTGTGTTTTCTTAGGGTATGCATCACATCAAAAAGGCTATCGATGTTATCATCCTCCCACAAAGGCCATGCATATTACACTGGATGTTGTTTTTCATGAAGATAAGATGTATTTTTCGTCTGAGTCTGCACTTCAGGGGGAGTACCATCAGGAAGAAGTTCAAACTCAGGCTTATGATTATGAAGTTCTGAATTATGATCATGGAGGAATATCTGAACATATGAACCATAATGTAAGTTTGGATACAGGTTATGTTGACAAAAGCTCATGCAGTTCTGAAAGTGGTTTGGATACAGATTCTGTTGAAAAGTCTCAGGATATTGAAGTGGAACCATTGTCTGAATCAGTCTCACTACAACCTGACACACATAACCAATCGCTCGTTGAGGATGCTCCCGAGTCTGTACCAAATTCTCCTCGAAGGTATAATCCTCCTCGTAGTAACAGAGGTATTCCTAAACCCATGTATGAACCTGAACTTACTAGCAAGGCCAAATACCCTATGAGTAATTATGTGTCCAACCATCGCTTGTCTGAATCAAATAAATCATTTGTGAATCAATTATCTACTGTATCTATTCCTAACAGTGTACAGGAAGCTTTAGCTGACCCAAGGTGGAAAGCAGCGATGAATGAAGAAATGAAGTCCTTGCAAAAGAATGAAACATGGGAACTTGTTGACCTTCCATCAGGGAAGAAACCGGTTGGGTGTCGATGGATCTATACTGTGAAATACAAAGGAGATGGTGCCATTGAACGATTCAAAGCTCGACTGGTGGCGAAGGGGTATACTCAAACATACGGGATTGACTATATGGAGACGTTTGCACCCGTGGCTAAAATCAATACTGTTCGAGTTCTGTTATCTCTAGCCGTGAATCTAGATTGGCCATTGCAGCAGTTTGATGTAAAAAATGCTTTCCTGCATGGTGACTTGACAGAAGAAATCTATATGGATTTCCCACCTGGATGTTTTATACCAGGAAAACATCAAAGGAAAGTGTGTAAATTGAAGAAGTCATTGTATGGATTAAAACAATCTCCCAGAGCCTGGTTTGGAAGATTTACAAAGTCCATGAAAGCCTTTGGATACAGACAGAGCAACGCAGATCATACCTTGTTTTTGAAGCAACAAGAAGGTAAAATTACCGCACTTATTGTATATGTGGATGATATGGTGGTTACAGGGAATGATCATGAAGAAAGAAAGGCACTACAAAATTACTTGTCCAAAGAATTTGAAATGAAGGATCTTGGTCCATTGAAATATTTTCTTGGGATAGAAGTATCTCGATCTGCTAAAGGGATCTTTCTGTCTCAGAGAAAATATGCTCTAGATTTATTGCAAGAAACTGGGATGTCTGCATGTCAACCAACAGATACTCCAGTGGAGGAAGGGTTGAAGTTGTGTATTGACTCTAATCAAGTACCGGCTGACAAAGGGAGATACCAAAGACTTGTAGGGAGATTGATGTACCTGGCTCACACAAGACCAGACCTTACCTATGCCCTGAGCATTGTTAGCCAATTCATGCATAATCCTGGAGAACAACACATGAATGCAGTAATGCGAATTTTGAAGTATTTAAAGTCTGCTCCTGGAAAAGGAATATTGTTTTCCAAGAGTATTGATCATCAAAAGGTTGAAGCGTATACTGATGCGGATTGGGCTGGGTCAATAGCTGATAGACGATCTACCTCAGGTTATTTCACCTTTGTAGGAGGTAACCTGGTGACTTGGAGAAGCAAGAAGCAGAATGTGGTTGCACGCTCAAGTGCAGAAGCTGAGTATCGAGGTATGGCTCTTGGGATTTGTGAAGTATTATGGCTGAAACATCTCTTACAAGACTTGGGGTATCCATCGACGCAACCAATTCAATTGTATTGTGACAACAAGGCTGCATGTGATATCGCCCACAATCCAGTTCAGCATGACAGAACAAAACATGTGGAGGTTGACAGATTTTTTATCAAGGAGAAGTTGGAAGCAAAGATTATAGAATTGCCCACGATTCGATCAGAGGATCAGCTGGCTGATGTCCTGACCAAAGCAGTATCAAATAAGTTGTTTTCAAAATTTATTGACAAGTTGGGCATGTGCGATATTTATGCACCAACTTGAGGGGGAGTGTTACGTTATGTACATTAGGAAACTAGATCTTGTTTACCTTATTTAGCTTCCTTGTAATTAGCTTGTAATTAGGTTTACCATATCTAGATTATTAGGGTTGTATATATACCTAGTTAGTGAATGGAATAAAGTATGCTCTTCTAAATTACTATATATTATTTTACAAGCTTAGAAAATTTTATTTAATAAAAGAATAATTAAAATAATTAAAATCGAAATTAAAAATGAATTTTTTATTTACCGAAAATGGTCGTTACAATTTATGTAGGTATATTCGCCACCACTAGATTAAAATTCTTGCTCCGTCCTCGTAGTATGGTCTTTTTCCCAAGCAAATCAGTGGAGCTGCTTCAATCAACTACTTCACCAACCAATTGGCAAGTTAAAATCGAAGCTAATTGAATTGATGGTTAGATGAGACCGTTAAACTGGATAGAGTGTAGTTAAGAAATGGGTGAGCGTATCAAAGAAATGGGAGAAGTGGGAATTGGAGCTGTACATCGATCTTACTTTTTACCATTAGCATCTAGAATTTCGCTAAACGTAGGAGTTAATTGAACAACTTTTGACTTGGTAGTCACAACTTTTGAAATACTTAACTTCCTTGATGGATATCTTTGGTTAAGCTCGGATCTCATGAAGCCTTTTGGTTCTCATCTCATTTCTAGGATAGGATATCGTGGTGACAGGAAAATGACTTGTCGCATTATCAGGGTTGGCCATGACTTTTCGGAAGTCTTAAAAGAAAAGAGGAATGGGGTCCTTTCACAAATCTTGATGAACAAGATATAAGTAGATAAATTATGTTTACAAGAATAAAATACTAGTATTGTGTACATACTTTGTGAGTTTGAAATTGGGAATTATATCTCGTTATGTACAAAGTTTTTGTTTGATTATCGTAACGGGTACGCAAATAGGAGTGCTTAAATTTTATGAACACTAATACTGTGGTGACTACATTGGCTTATCACATTTTGAGTACCATATGATTTGTTACTATTTTATTGGTGGAATGTGCCCCATATGTCATGTAGCGTAGCATATTCTACTAATGTAATGGTGACACATCACCTAGTACTCAAAATGTGATACCAAAATGTGATCACCATAACATTGCTCTTTTATAAAAGGGTTTAGAAGCTCTTACCGTCACATCAGGCATTTCCTTTCGAGCTTCTCGTCGCGGGTGATTCAAGTGCAACTTAACGCGAAAAGAAAAAGCTACAACCGAGCACTCCCCAAATGGATGGCCGACTTCTTAGATGGACAGAAACACTCAGCTTAAAGCATCTTCACGCTCAGTTAAAAAAAAGAAGAAGAATCTTCACGCATCTACGGTTGAATCTATCCCTGTGTTTTGCCCGTACAAGTTTTCCTTGCCCGGACGTAATCAGAAATAGGTATCTTAGTTAGAAGCTTAGACCTGAGCAAATTACGAAGTTGCAAAGTTGAATTGGTTCACTCTTGAGGAATTGTACACCTGGCGCTCAACTGTATGAATATGTTGCTAAACAAAAATGCAACATTCCTTTTTTTGACTTGGATGATCAGCTTGAAAGTCCTACAGCCCATTTGGTGAAAAGGGTGCGTTAGCTTTTTATATTTTAACGACTTTGTGCCAGTGTGTCATGCAGCTATGCCAAAAAGAAAAGAAAAAACATGTATAAGCATAAATAAGCAGGGAAAAAGGAATTCCACAAAGGAGGGGGAGATGAGTTTTGGCATTTAAGCTGCGTTATGGAGTGCCAACTATAAAAGTGAAATCGCCATTGCCAAAAGACAATGTTAGACAACATGTCACCAAACAATTCACTCAGAAAATTGCAACTCAAAGTGTTTTTAAGCACTCTTACACTACTAGGGGGGAGTTTTCTAAAAGGACTAAACGGGCTAAAAGTGCTAACAATAATTGATGTATGTGAGGAGAATTACCTGTCACGAATAGGGATGGTCATCTCGGCCGACCCTCCCCGATCCAACCCGTCCCCTCCCCTAATGGGTAGGGGATTTGGGAATTTTTTTGGGGATCGGGTAGGGTATGGGGATTTTTTTTTTTAAATTTCGGGGATCGGGTAGGGGATGGTATAGTCATTACCCTCCTCAATCCCCTCCCCGATCCCCGCCCCTCCCCGTTCCCCTCTCCTCCCAACCCCTCCCCGCATCCCCATTAGTGCGTTCACATATATAGGTATATTATATCATAAGTTTATAAGTTTTTTTTTTCTCCCGGATAAGTTTATAAGTTACAACTTATAAATTGTTGGTTGGTTGTATAAGGAAGATTTTCTCCTTTAATTCTGTTTTATGTAGAACTTTTGAGTGAAATTTTAATCTACTCAGAAACCAAAAACAAAAAAAGAAAAAGAACATGAACAACAGTAGCACTTTTGAGTGACTTGGGAACCACTTTTGTCATTAGCTTTGTATTTTAATACAACTTCTTTGGTATTCACTTGAATAGTTTGAGTGAATTTTTGGATCCCCGATTCCCCGTGGGAATCCCCGTTCCCCGCATTGGGGCGGGGATGGAGGTTAAAGAAAAATCCCCGATGGAGATTGGGGAGGAGATGGGGATTGATATGAGTTTGGGGATGGAGGTAGTGGTATCCACCCCCTACCCTCCCCATGCCCATCCCTAGTCACGAAATCTGTGTTTATACCTTTTAGCACTTTTTGCAGATTTGGGAAACTCCCGCTAAGGCTTACTCGAGTTATTGACACAAGACAATAGGGTTGAAGGATTTTGGTTGTCAACGACTCAACGGGGCTTTCTTGTATATCTTTGAGCCATTGTACCTTCTCTTCAATGTTGTATTCCTGGTAGCACTAAAAGAATTATTCAGATCAAACCCCCAATTACTAAGTTCCACAATTTTCGTACTCTTATCCATCGGTCCAATCATCTCAATCAAAAATATCCCTCCAACAAAACACTTCGGCACGAGTTTCTTGATGATAAATTTCTCAACCTTAGTCTTTGCCCAAGACTGGTGAATGCAACAGGAAACCTCTCTTCTTTGCTTCCTTTCCAAATTGGCACCATTTCCACAACAACTTTCTGCAATAGATTCCCCTCAAAACCCTCTCTGAGCATCTCTTCAAAATCTCCAATATTGCCCCTTATATCCAGCAAAACACTGCACAACCCGCGTCGTTTGCAGTAATCCAGAATAGTCATCAAATTCATTCCATCCAAAACAACAGTTTCAATCCCCTTTTGAGCCGTTTCTGGTTCCACAGTTGTCTCTTCGTCCGTGAAGACGACCAACTTAGAACTCGCTTCTGTAGTGAGCACAGGGACTTGAATTGGGGAGCTACGGTTTCTGGCTATTATAATCTGAAGAGGCTGATTAGCTCCAGGTTCTTCGGATACTGGGAGAGAAAAATTCTCTCTTAATAAGGTGGAGGAAAGTATAACCGCATCATATTCTTGTAACAATTGCGAGTAGTATCCACCGGACTTTGTGGCTTCTTCTCCAAGCTGATCTGAGAAGTGACCATCAATGGAGAGGGAATATCTACAAATCACATAGAAAACATCAAAATGATTTCTTCTTCATGTTCAACGAATGCCATCCCAATTAACTAAAAATAAACTACAGAAGTTTCTTAGCATTCATTAGGGAAGTGAACCACATCATCTATACCACCATGGTTGGTGAGAACCCGATATTGGTTTTCTCAGATTATCTCAACTCCTTCCGTTTATTTATTAATTGCATGCCCTCATCATTACTTCCCAAAACTTTAATTTTAGTAGTGAACAACTGAGGTTGTGATTTGTTGTTGTGATTCTCATCATAGCATATGCATCACGTGCTCATACGCTCTAGGTTCTACTCCCTCCGTTCCAATTTAACAGTCCATTTTTGACATACGTGCCACTTACAAAATCGTCTATATCTCTCAGTCTATAATGTTTTAAATGATTTTAAATTTTTTTGGCTAATAGACCTAATTGAGATCTATAAAACAAGATCCATATTGTATAAATAAAATTTTAACAATTGAGAAATATAGACCATTTTTTTAAAAGTGGCGGAATGGTGAAAGTGGACTATTAATATGGAACGGGGGGAGTATATAAGACAACTGGACTATATGACAACACCATCACATAAAGATATTATCTTTTAATAACTAGGAAGATGAAGTTCACCTTAGAGTAACGAAGGGCTTCCCCGTTAGCATTTGATGAATCCAGGCCTCAATGAGATTCTTGCACAATTCTTCCTCAACGCCCACTGTTACATCAATTCCTGCATCACGAAGTCTGTTCACGCCCTTTGAAGCCACAATTGGGTTCGGATCCACCATACCAACCACCACCTTTTTCACTTTGGCTTTTATCAGTGCTTCAGTACAAGGTGGAGTTCTGCCATAATGGTTACATGGTTCCAAGCTCACATAAGCTGTTGCATTAATCAGTCCATGATAAAAAGGCTAATATAACCTTGGGACTAACTTTACCGTTCAAGTGGATGGAAACCATGATTTGTCCCTAGTAAAAAAGAAAATGATAGTTGAAGGGGAAAGAAGTTCAATTGGTAGTTGAAGGGGCAGTAAAAAAAAAAAAGATAGTTTAAGGGGCAAATAGATATTTAACCTTAATTAATTGTTTACTGCTCCTATATAATTTAATGTGTTTGAGTTCTAAACTACTCCAATCTCCAATAAACTCACAAATACTCACAAACTGAACCAACCTCCATGTGTTGCATAAGCTCGACGAATTTTTCATTGCCGAGCGGGTACGGCTGATGTGATACTTGCTCGCGCACATTCAGCTGTCCAAAAATGCAATGGACGGCTTGGATTAAAACAAACTTTTCCCTTTCTTTTTTTTATTTTTTTCAAATCCATCCGGCACTTTTAATCTGGGCCGTCCGTTGCATTTTTGGACTGTCGGATGTGCGCGAGTGGGCACCACGTGGTACCCGTTCGGCATTAAAGTTTTTTTTTTTTCTTCCATGAGCTCGGTTCTTAAAAGTACACGGTTCATTCTAGGCTTGGAGATGACTGACTCGACTGGATCGTTTCAATTACAAATTATAACTCTAATCTGAATAGATCTCAAAAGTAACAGTAATTGATGCAGTTAATAAAGATCACTTACTGCAATGAATTTATCTTACTTTATCTTACTGTATTGTAACATTTTCCTACTTTATAATATTTACATTATAAATGTAGATAATTCAACTTGGCAAGGAGTTTTTCATAAATAATTCGGGGGACCTCGGATTTTTTAGTTGGATATGTAATATAAATCCAACCAGAGTCAATTTAACTTTATTAAGTTGCGAATAATTAGTTAAGATTAGTAAAATGATTGACTCGGTCCGTATTTGGAATTTTTGGAGAAAAACCTTAAGTTGTTGGTTTAACTTGACCCCAAATTCAAGAGTCCTATTTTTAGGTTCAGCCAGATTAATTCTCTGATTAAGCAATGAAAAAACAGCAATGTACCACCACATCCCATTCCGGAGAATACCGGCCGAGATGGTGAAATGTTGAATTTTGTCCGAAATTTTGCAGAGTGGCAATTTTGTAATATTTTCAAATCCTACCCACGTTATTTGTCTGCCGATCAATCCTCTTCCATCTTCTAACCCTAGCCTGCGCTCCATCACTCCTCTCTCACTCGATGTCTGCCGATCTACCACCATCACCGTCGTGATCAGTCTCGGTCTCCGGCGATCGGCCACTGCTACCCTACAAGTAAGTTATTCGCTCTCTCTCTCTCATCTGTGGAGTCAGAAACCGATTCTACTGCGTCCTCCTTGTGGCCTTCTGATGAACAGATTTCGTGCTTCCTTCATCTGAAAATGCCTTTTGATTGTGATATTAATGCTTTGTTTCAGGTGTTTAATCTTCTGCTTTCCAATTTGTCACTGAATCGATTGAGTACTAGTGTTCTTTACTTATTTTGAATTGATTTGGCTTTTTCTTCTTGTTATCAATCTCTGGTTCTGGTGCGTATTATGAACTTGTATATCTCTGAGTTCAGTATTATGGGGAAAAAAATTCTCAAGCAAGTGTAAAGAATCTTCTGTGTATTAGGGATTCTGAGACCTAGCTTCAATTGTTGTTTTATTGCTTCGCTCTTCAGTTCTGCACAATTATTTGAAGTTTGATGATTGTTGTCGGAAATGAATTTGTTTACCTTTTTTGAATTGGATGACATGGGAAAATATTTTGATCTTCATATATACATACAGGTAGTTCCGCTAAATCCGAAACGCTAACCGGTACGAGAATCATTCAGCACTGATATGCGACTCTCGCTACAGCATTGATCAAACATCATCCCCCTGCTATCTCACATTCAGCACTATCAAATGGTTCGCAAAAGATTTTTCGATGCCAAAACGGGTAGATTCATAAATCCTCATCTCCTTCTATCATAATCTATGCATTTCATTGTGCAGGGTTCATGGTTTAGACGTTTAGTATAGTCAATTACTAAATGTCAAATTATCAGTATTTACCCTATCATAGGATTGATATTCTTTCTGTGATCTGAAACATCAATGATGAAATCGCGCCTATTGTTACTCTCCATTGACTGATTCGAGTCCTGTTACTTGCTGTCGCTTGTGGGCTCTAATCGTGGCTTACAAACACTGCCTATAAACTGTTCGACAAAACGTCTCAACGGAAACCAATCTCACTTAGAGCATCTCCAATCGTACCCAATTTTTTTCCAATGAGCATCTCCAATCCATGACTCCATGTTTTAGGGTTTCTTTCATAGTTGGTCCCCTTCTAGGGTTAAAAGTCGAAACTTCCCTTCTTTTGGACTCAAAAGGGTCAAGTTCCCAACTATGAACTATCCATCCAAAACATGGATGGGAGTCATGGATTGGCCTGATTATGTAACGGATTGATAGTTCAAGGGGCATGCGTGTTCAATTGGTAGTTTAAGGACGAAGTAGAAAGAAAAAAAAATTCGAATAGTTTAAGGAGCAAATGTATATTTTACCCATCAATATATATAAAAGCTACTCTTTTGCAGGGATTTTAATGGCTAAACCGTTAAATGCTGAGAAGTACTTGAAGAAGATAGGGTTTAAACCCCCCTAAAAACTCTAATCCTTTACTCAAAACCTTTATCATGCTGAGTTTTACTTAGATCAGAAGAGACTCAGATTCTTACTCAATTATTACAAGGCTCTTTCTTCCTCTCCTATTTACAACTGTGCCATTAATGAACCATTTACTCAAATGTATGCTTAGATTTGGGTTTGCCATTGTAGTGTTTTTTATCAAATAAAGCTTTTACTCTGATTTTTCGTCAACCTTTTGAGTAAAATTTTTGCTAAGGTCGACTTGGAGACGCTCTCACAAACGAACATATAGATACATAAAGGTTACTCTTTCGTAGGGCTTTCAATGGCTAAACCATTCAGTGCCGAGAAGTACTTGAAGAAGATAGGGATGGGAAAGGAAGACCACTACTTCTGGAAGCAAGTGGGCAAAGCTCTGCTATGTACATACACGTTGTTTGGCGTTGTGTGGCTGTACAACGAGACGTCGCCATTGGGTTGGTGGACGTTGAAGCCAAAGCCCAAGGAAGAGAGAGAGCTGGCCCATCTGTACGAGAAGCGGAGGTTTCCGTACCCGGGAGATGAAGAGGCTATGAAGGAGTTTGTTGAGAAGGGCGGCATGATTGGCACGACAATAGGTCCTAAAGGGATCATTGAGTTTGATAAAGACGCGACCAATTACCAGAAGGAGTTGCAGGACAAGAAGTTTGAGCAAGAGGCTCAGAAGCTGTGGTTCAGGATGAGGAATGAAGTCGTTTCGGAGCTCCAAGAGAAAGGGTTTGAAGTTGAGTAATAATGGTTGCAAGAAAAACTCTCATAAGGTGAAGCATCTTGTGTGAATGTTGTGCCATTTTTTTCAGTGTTATTTTCAACTTTAGATAGTGTAGTAGTACTAGTATTTTTGGTTAATCCATGCTTTGGAGTGTTACCATGGGTCCTTAGATAGTGTAGTAGTAGTACTTTCCGTTGAGACTACATAGTCTTTGTATTTTCCATCCCGGACAGTGGTCAAGTCAGTCCGGACAATCGTCCGTGGAGATAGTATCCTAGATCTCCACATTTTTCGTCAGGTCAGGACAGTGGTTAAATCCATCCAGACAGTAAAGGAAGATGCTACGGGTACAGAAGCATTGGTCCAGAAAATGTACCGATCGGGTTCGGGGACCCACTTTTGGGTCCCACACAAGTGATCCGAATCGTTCATTATTCTTAAAACATTTTTTTGAGGGGCCCCACAAAATTTCAGCTCAATCGGACGGTTAGAAGTGCTCGAACAAAACGCCCCCCTTTTCAATCAAACAAAATTTCATTGAAACGGTTGGAGTTTGGTTCGAGCACTTCTAACCGTCCAATTGGGTTGAAATTTTGTGGGGCCCCTCGAAAAAATGTTATAAGAATAATGAACGGTTCGGATTACCCGTATGTTTACCGGACAGTAAATGACACAACAGACTCTACAAATATGTTTTTTGGCATATCTTTGAGATAATGGTTTTGCATTGAGTTTTGGATGGAGCTTGGTGAGAGGCAATATTTGTTTCTCTCTGGAGCATAAGCATTCGATCTCTTTGATTAGTGAAACTTTTTTATCGTTGACTTTACTTGCACTAGGTTTACATCTCCAGTAAGGCAAACTACGTAAATTTATGTCTTTATTCGTTTGGTTTGATTTTGTTTCTCTTTGCTAACACATAAATTACCTACCACCAATATGTTTACTCCACGGCTTGACAATTTCAAGTCAATGATAACTTTGTTATTTCTTCGAACTTCGGAGATCCAATGGATTTTATCAAGATTTTGATAAAATCAACCTCTTAACTTTATCCATTCGTGAAGACATTTGATAAAATCTATAAATTTTTGAGATTTTTGAATGCAAAAATTCACAGATTTTATCACATATCTTCACGAATGGATAAAATCAGGGGGTTGATTTTATCAAATGTTGATAAAATCCATTGGAGAACTCAGCCTTAAATAATGATAACAATAACAACTGTAACAATATTATAGGTTCATTTCAACATCAGTAAACTAATGTCTGAGCTTGCTAATTAACAACCAACTTTTAACTATGAAATATGGCTAAAATAATCGAGGATGGCCTTATGACGCATCAATTTGCTGCGTGTCCAAGTTTTCCCCGTGAAGAAACGACTAGTATACTCTTGCCCATTTTGATTTGTTCCGATTTATTTGAATTCAAACATTCTTTTTTTACTATTCCTTTTGAATCCAAACATGGAACCTTTCAATGTTCACAGGACATAAGTTTAAAATTGTTTTAAAAAAAATTATAGTAACAAAAATGGCTAAAATAATCGTGGATGGTCTTATGAGCCACATCCAAGTTTTACTCGAGAAAAAATGTCTAGTATACTCCTGTCCATTTTGCTACATATCCAAGCTTATTGGTTTTGTTACTCTATTCCAAAAAATAATTGAGGCTTTGGTGGGAACACGGTGGACAAGATGGTTGGTAATTAGACAATGTAAGGGGGAAATTTTGTGTCGAACACGTGGCACGAGACCTGAAGGATACGTGGACAAAATGATCGAGATTGAGACTAATTAGAAATTATTCGACCAAATGGGCTAATCCTAGAACCCGTGAAGAATGAGATGTAGAATGTAAAAATAAAAATAAAAATAAAAATAAAAATAAAATAATAAAGGGATGAGTCAAAATACATGAATCAAAGTAACCTGTGAAAACCATTTTTTCTCCTAGAAAACCATTGGCCAAGATTTCCTAGTGTACTGTATGGGGGTGTGATACCCATTTCACCAGAAAATGGAATTTCGCAAAAAAATGGAAATGTCCAAAACGATGAAGCCGACCGATGGGCCTACTGTTGGGGTGTCCCGATGGACCGGTTGCACCAATGGGCCTCACCGATGGGGGTGTGGATAAAGTACAAACCGACGCCCCTAGACTCGATGGAGGTTTTGAAACCGATGGGGCAGATGACTCACTACTTTAAAATCCCATTTTTTTTTTAATGCCACGTGGTCCATTGGCTGTTGCCAATTGTTTTCCTTCGTCAAGTTAGAACCAACTAAGACAATGGGGTTGGTCAATTCAAGTAAAGAAAATTCATTTTTTTTTTTAGGAATATCTCATTGTATTAACTTTGACCCGACGTGGCTCGGACACGATTCAACAAATATCAAAACTAGGTCGAAATGTGACCTGATTGTGTCACGGCCTACCTCACTCAAGTCCTTAGATAAGAGGCGATAACACTGGGATCGATTATGATACCCCGGAGAACAAGAACACGACGAGGATAGATGTCGACCCCTATGCACCCTCGGACGAAGTAGTCCGCCCTAGTCGACTTGGCAGGACTAGAGGGGAGACCATTTAAAGGCTTGGTCGCGGTTTCGACACGACCGAGGAGATCATGACCGCGCCGCTTTTCGGGATTACTGGAGATTTCTGTGGATTGGTAGTTAAGGACAAGGGTTCATCGCGGAGAGGCACCCATGAAGTAGCACTTGCGGGACCGCCGCGGTTGTCGTGGGGGTCGCAGTCTAGACGGTACAGAAGGAATATTCGTGCACGACCTATGTGACACGTGTCCGGAATTTATAAGTGGACTTGGCCCAAAAAGAGAGGCCAAGTCCCCTATAAATAGGGCATCCCTCCCACCTTTCTAGGGACCTTTTTTCACAAATTTAGAGAGTGATTCTAGAGAGAGAAAACATTATCTAGAGAGCACTCACTCCGATTCAAAAGGGGAATCCCACCAAGGGCCGGTTCTTTCCTACCGTTCTAGCCTTGTCTTTCACCAGTTCCATAGATTTCTCCTTAGTCCCTTTGTCTAATCGTTCATTATTCTCGTCCCTAATTAGTTTAGTCTTGATTTACATACCCAACTAATTTCACCCTCTTACAGACAATATCTCTCAATTTGAAGCTAATTCTTAGCTTCTTAATATTACGATTAATGAGTTCTTTTCATTTTGGAGAGTTTGGGATCGAATAAATACTTGATTCTTTTTCTTTTCTTTTTTTTGTCATTCGTCATTCCTAATCTATTACATGGGGGAAGGGGGAAATGAGACTCGATCCCGGAATGCAGTGTGGGGTATCCAAGAGCTCTACCGCATGAGCTAGCCACCACCTACTTTGCGTTTGCATCATTGAACTAATTAGAGATGACATACTTTGTATTTTTGTAATCATGAATCCCGGGATCTAGACTCAAACGCAAAGTAGGTGGTGTCATATTCTAAACACGATGACATACTTTGTATTTTTGTAATCATGAATCTCGGGATCGGATCAAGACTCAAACGCAAAGTAGGTAGTATAGTTTAATGGTATTTTTACTCGATATAACGACATTGGTCTGCCGTAATAATTTACTCTATTAAGCTACTAACATCCTATATTATATGGCCAAAGAAAGTAAAAATTAAAATTGGCGATGTAAATCCTTGGTTATAATTGGTTGATTAAAAATTTGATTACAAATCCTTTATCGACTCAAACTCAAAATTTGATCAAAAACTCTAGATTACTCTTTTATTGACTCAAACACAAATTTTGATTAAAAATCCTTAAAACGATCCTCCAGTTCTTGACTCAAACATATATCAAATTGAGTTTTACTCAAATTTTTAAAGGCAAGTTTCACACCCTTATATTTACAGTTTTGCCATTTAATGAAATTTTTACTCAAATTTGTTTGGGTTTGAGGTCATCAAAGTTGGAGAACTCAATACCAAATGAAATTTGAACCCAAATTGTTACTCGAATTTGAGTAAAAATATGAGCAAGGGTCAGAGATGTTATTATGCATAAGCTTAATTTAAAAATTCTTCCATAAGGTTACAGAAACTTACAACCATCGGACAGTTGGCTTTGAACCAGTCTTAAGACTCTTCTTCTTGATTAATCAATACCTGCTTTACAGCACCATTTCTCTCCTGGCCAAGTTGCTCTGAATTTTCATCAAATTATGTGATTGCTGAAATTCTTTGCCGGCCACCGGCTCTGCAGATGAGGAATACGAATCCACGGAGTCCCGTCCGCTCGAGCGACACGAATAATCACAACCACAATTTTTCAGAATCGACCCTTAAAAAGAAAACCCAATCGGCGTTAAGTTATTTTAGAGCTGCAGCCAAGAAATTAGAAGCAGTTTTGTTTTGGCAAAGAAAGGGCGGGTCCAAGACTGATCCTAACAGAGGGCCTGGTCAAGTGATAACGATTCCTTCTCGTAAGTTATCCATCTCAATTTGCCTCAATTTCAGTCAAGGTTATAAAACTCGCTAGGTGCTCGCTACCAGGGGCGGACACCTTTTAGCTTCTAGGGCCGAGTACTTGGCGCCTAGTCAGCTAGTTGGTGTAGTCGGGCCAGTCGGCGAGCCTTCTAGTGGCTAGCGGCAATTACGCAGCGTTCCAGACCTTCTTTTAGAACACTGATTTCAGTTTTGAAATCTTTTTATTTTATTTTATAATAAAGCAGCATAATTGGCAACTTGGATTCCATGTTTGTGCTACATTTGGATCTGGGTTTTGCAGATGGACTATGAAAGTGAAGGGAAAGAACATGAATAAAAATAAGTTCATAAAGTGTTGGGTTTGTGAAAGCCTGTTTAGGGGCAGCTACTCCGAAACCTAGACAGGAGTATTACGGTAATTGGTGAGGGCTTAGGAGCAGTGCCTTCGATACCTAGACGGGGGTATTACGGTAATTGGTGATGTAAACTCTAGGTTATAACTTGTTATATGCAGCGGCCGATGTATCTTGTATTCTCTTCTTCAATTATATAGTAGAAAGTGATGTGACCCGTGGATTTACTCAACTACGAAGTTGGGGAACCATGTAAATAATCTCTGTGTATTGTGTTCTTGTTTAGTCTCTTGATTATTGTTCGCGAGCGTGGGTTTGTTGATTTGGCCGATTTCTCAAACATAAAGTTGTATGTATTTGTCACAGAGAATTAAGTTCTTGTTAAGTTACTCGATTAGGGCAAGTTTGCTTCTTCTGTTTTTCTTGGGTGCTTAGTTTTTATTTATTTATTTATTTTTATTAACTATTATGTCCATGCCAACTCCCGTGCACCTCATCTAATTCCTGCGGAACAAGGACACGTTTGTTTTGTGGGATAAAAGTGGTGGGGTGGAGCAGTTCTTTATGGCATTTGGTTGCCCAATTTGACAATGCCATGATAGGGGTTACTATATTTATGACATTGGGATAACTAAATTGTAGGAGGTGGTGGGAATTAGGATAGGATAGCTAATTGCTGATAAAAACATGAAGTGTGCATTAACAACAGTCCGATTTGGTCCTAACCTAACTTGGGATAGGATATCATTACCTCACATTTCTTGATATTCCAATTACATTTCCCTTTAATGTAAAACTCAGGTTAGATTATATCGACTGTTGACGCTGATTTGCTGATGACTTGAAGGATGAAATTACCTCTTCATCATACTCACAGTAGTCAAACTATGGAATGTTTATTCTGAATTGCATTTTTTTTCTCGTGGTGGAAAACTGTGTTGTAATGATTGGTCAATGCTTTCTTGCCTGTGATTTGCAGCTCCCATATATAATTCAACAGGAAGCAGCAGCAAGAATCCGTTGGGGTTTAAGTATTCCAACTCCAGTCGTTCATTAGATTCAACAACTTCACAGGCAGGCACTGTTGCTTATTCCTTTGAAGAAATTGTTAAGGCAACTGGTAATTTCTCTACGGAAAATAAACTTGGAGAGGGTGGCTTTGGGACAGTATACAAGGCGAAATTGAAGGATGGATCTTTTGTTGCTGTAAAGAGGGCTAAAAAGGTAGAGGACCTTGAAAATTAGTATGCCATTATATGAATTCCGAACATAAAGTTAAGCAGTAACATCTAGTAGCATTGCCTAAGCTTCATATCACATATATTTTAACACAAAGATAAAGTCCAGCACAACATAGCCGCCTTTAGTTTGATATCTTCAGTAAGGGTAGAATAGTACCATAATCGCGGGGAAAATAGTACAAGTATGTATGCTTGACTAACACTGAACTTTTTTGCCCAGGAAATGGGCGAGAAACGCTCATTTGCAGAGTTCAAAAATGAAATCCTTACGTTATCGAAGATTGAACATCTAAATTTGGTGAGGCTATTTGGATATCTAGAGCATGGTGATGAACGGCTTATTGTTGTTGAATATGTTGGCAATGGTACACTCCGGGAGCATTTGGATGGTAAGTCAAGCAACATACTAGTATACTACCACCATTAAAAAGTAGAACATGAATTAAGAACAGTTACACCTAAGCATTCTTTCTGCATAAACTATTTAGCAAAACCATTATAGTATTTGGGACTTGGGAGAAAGTGGTAGATGCAGTTGTTTTACTGTTTTCAAATACCTATTCTGATAATTATCAATTTGAGCTGAACCTATTTGAGAAAGGTCCATGGTTTGCAGTCAAACTTGCACCATTTAAAAAAAAATTAAAAAATAACAGTTTCTATCCTTCTAAGACAGGGGAATGTAGCACAGGCTCAAAGTTTGACTATAATTCGTTTGGGAATATTGAGATCAGGAGAGTAATATTTTTTTATTTTCAATTTTGAGAAGAGGACAGTAATATTTGATGCAGGTCAAACTCGAAGTGAGCTTGAAATGGCAGAACGCCTTGACATTGCAATTGATGTTGCTCATGCTGTTACATATCTGCACATGTACGCAGGTATTGTATGAGCTTTTTGCATTAACTACTTCTGATTTATATCAAAATGATTTTATCCTTCACGGAACCTCTTTAAGGTGACCAAAAGAAAGCTAAGGGTTTTGAAGTTAACTACTGTCAAACTGAATGCCAATATGGCCTTCAAATTTTGGAAGTTCTGACTGTTTACAAAAGGCGACATGGATATAACACCAATTTTTGGAACAAGCTAGTTGATCACTGTGATTACTCTTTAGGACTCACCGTTACTTAAAGACTCTGAAAGACGTTCATAATGCTGAGTTTTGTTTAATTATGTTACAGATTGTCCAATAATCCACAGAGACATAAAGACATCAAACATCCTTATCACAGAGAAACTCCGTGCCAAAGTAGCTGATTTTGGATTGGCACGATTAGCTTCTGAGGATCCAGGGGCAACCCACGTTTCGACCCAAGTCAAGGGAACAATTGGGTACTTGGATCCTGAATACGTCAGTACGTACCAACTAACAGAAAAGAGCGATGTTTACTCCTTTGGTGTGGTGCTTGTAGAACTAATGACGGGAAGGCAACACCTTGAACCAACAAGACCAAGCAAAGAAAGAACCACGATAAGATGGGTAAGCGTTTCAAGCAAAGATACATTAACATAAAAGCAGTAGCTTATGGAATGTGCTTTTAGCAGCTTAGGTCCAATCTCAATTTTCTAAGACATAAAACACTGAATTCCAGGGTAGAATATATAGCAGTACCGAATTATAAGAGAACTCCCATCAAAACCATAAAAAGGAAAAAGTATCAAAGAACTAGGATAGAAGTGCTTGAAAAGGAAAACCCTGAAAGGAAACGTGTTATTAGCCTTAAATGCGCAAACCAGATTCTCTCTCTCTCATAGGCCATAGAAGAGGTCTTATAACTTAATCATGACAGGGTTAAGGACCATCCCTATTAGCTGAGCCTCTTTGTTCAATCTGGCTTGAGAGTTTTAAGCTTTCAAGTGGAATTCAGTTTGTTGAGCTCTATACTTCTTTTCTCCTCTGATTCCTGAACTTTTTTAAGAGAACTATAAGAAACGTTTAATAGATCATTATCAATCAAGTGATGACCAGTTGAAAATAAGTAAGGATCATCTGTGTCTACAGGCCATGCAAACATTAAAAGAAAGTGGTGCAGTAGTGGCAATGGATCCAAGGCTGCGAAGAAGCCCAGCATCAATAAAGGCCGTGGAGAACATTCTAAGACTCGCTCGACACTGCCTTGCGCCTACAAGAAAGCCAAGACCCTCTATGAAGCAATGTGGTGAAATATTATGGGGAATTCGGAAAGATTTTGGAGAGAAAAACCTTGTTCATGCTGCTTCCCCTTTTCATTATTCTGAAAATATTGATGTGAGGCAGGGTCACCGGGAGGAGTTTGGGATCGAAGACGGCGAGAACTATGAATTCCGTTCTACGCCAATTTGAAATAGGGTATAGGTTATTTTAGAAAATTGTATAAATTCATTTTTGAGTCTACAATTTTGAAGATCCATTTGTATTCTAGACTTCAACACTTATTTTGTTTTGAGTTTTACACTTGTTTGTTAAAAATGACGAAGCTCTTATTAGACTGAAGGAAATATTTGTTTTTTTGGTTCCCCTGTTACCATGCAAACCTGGTTTTGTTTCAATACTTGTACATTGGTTTGAATTTTACCATCACTTACCATAATATCCTTGAGTGGGCTTGCCATCAAATGATTTTCCAGGTCAACCTTTTGATGTCTTCAAGTTTCGCTAGTAGATGCGTTCTGACTTGACATGTACGAGAAAAACTTGCATGCTAAACAGGTACCGCCACGTGGTATCCGTCGGCATATCCGAGCTATCCAAACACATCTAAGAGTGGCATTTTTGTAAATTTTAGGGGTAAAGTTATCCCAAAAAAATCTGGGCTGTCCAAAACATGTTTGGACGGCTCGGATCTTCTAGACTAGTCGAAAAACTTTGCGCAACAGGCACCTCTGTCAGAGATCAGTACTCTCAGTAAGCGAAGCTGAACCTATTAGAAGACTCTATCAAGAAAGAAGAAGTGATAGCTCCCATTGCCAAAGTGTTATAGTGGCAGCAAGGGTGACAAGGGTGACTTATCTGTCCTCAAAATCGTTAACTACATAATCCGACTAACCATTAACCTTCTCTTCATTTTCTTCACTCTCTTCATCCAGAAAATCCTCAAAATTGTGGCGCCGGGTACCAAGTGGCGGTACCCCATCTGCATGCAAGTTTTTCTCGACATGTACCAATTCTTTGAAGTTGGATGAAATTATGAAAACTTTCGAGATTGAAGATGGTTGGACTTGGGGCTGCTACTGTGCCTTAAAAATGGGATTCATTTCATACCAAAATTTTGTCCTGCCATTTTCGTTGTATAACTTGAAAGGTAAAACATTCTTGCAAAGAAATAAAGTCTAATGACATCGATAACTACATCGTCGAATGATCCATTTCGAAGCGCAATTCTCAAGTCATTTTAATGTCATCGCTCATTGTTTTAAAGAGCAATGTTATTTGGTTACTGAGTTGTTGACATCGAAACTTGATCTTTTATGCCCGCGATCTACTCGTCGAGCTC
Organism: Vaccinium vitis-idaea; assembly: GCA_963854785.1. Classification (NCBI taxonomy): domain Eukaryota; kingdom Viridiplantae; phylum Streptophyta; class Magnoliopsida; order Ericales; family Ericaceae; genus Vaccinium; species Vaccinium vitis-idaea. The sequence continues at coordinate 32,429,095 of OY978223.1, read as the reverse complement.
TAAAAGTCAAATACATGCATTTTGGCCTCATTTGATTCGCGGATTAGGCTTCTGAGATAAGATTAATTGCACCTAATCCTACATAATCACAGATTTGGTTCTCAAAATGACTGTCATGACTCATAATCTTAGGATTATTTATATCCTTATACGTGGGGAACTATAGTAAATAATCTCATCGGAGGTCGGATTGAGCGGGACAAAAAGAAACCCTCAATTGTTCCCCAGATGGTGAAAGTCCTTCACATCACCAAAAAAGAATACCCAAAAAAAATACAAAAATGCCCTCTCTTTTGAAGGTAATTCCGCGTCAGTTAAATATGAAATCGGAAAGAATTAATACCGGGACAAATACATCACAAACTACTAAAATTAAAAGAGAAATGCTAACCGACCCAATAAATATACTTTTTTGTACCGTTAACGGGTGCAATAGTACACCCATTGACAAGACCAAAACTAAAAGAACAATGATACATACACACTCACTCGGACACACTCTGCCATGTGGGGTGAGTCCCTCCCGGGTGGGTCCCCTCACATGTGAAAGGGGGTGTGGCAGAGTGTGTCCGAGTGGGTGTGTGTATGTATCATTTTTGAAACTCAAATTCTATACTAGCAAGTCTTTATGGTGTCGGGGCCGCAGCGCTGGGTTAAAAACATTTCCCTCCAAAACTGAGCAAGAATGCTCCCATCTTTCAATGCCGAAGATGAAAGGTGGGCCTCCTCGTCGACCGTCTCATCCACCGCAAAAACACCGCCACCACCACCCAAAACCACCGACCCCCGCCGCACCCACGCCCAAGCCATCAAGACCTTAACCACCGACCGCTCCGTCTACAACAACCTAATCACACTCTACTCCAAATCAAACCTCCTCTCCTCCGCCCTCCGCCTCTTCCACCACCACATCCCCTCCCCAAACGTCGTCTCCTGGACCGCCCTCATATCCGCCTTCTCTCTCTCCTCCCTCTCTCTCCACCACTTCATCGCCATGCTCCGCCACCCCACCTTACCAAACCACCGCACCTTGTCCACCCTCTTCAAGACCTGCGCTTCCCTCCCTTCTCTCTCCTTCGGCCTTCAACTCCACTCTCTGTCTATAAAGCTCTCTCTCTCCGATCACCCCTTCACTGCCTCCGCGCTCGTTAATTTCTACTCCAAGACCCACCTCCCCGATCACGCTCGCAAAGTGTTCGATGAAATTTCCGAACGAGACGAAGTTTGCTTTGCCTCTATCATCGTTGGGCTTGCACAGAACACGAGGTTAATCGAGGCTTTGTCTTATTTTAATGATATGAGAAAGTGTGGTGTTGGGTCTACTATGTATTCTGTATCGGCAGCCCTTCGTGCTGCAGCGGGGCTAGCTGCGTTGGAGCAATGTAGGATAATTCACGGGCACGCGGTTGTGACCGGGTTTGATTTGAATGTTGTTGTGGGGACTGCTTTGATTGATGGGTATGGGAAATGTGGTTTGGTATCAGAAGCTCGTGGCGTGTTTAATGAGTTGAGGGAAGAGATGAGTGTAATAGGGTGGAATGCAATGATGGCAGGGTTTGCACAACACGGGGATTGGAATTCAGTGATGGAGCTGTTTGGTGAAATGGAAAATAGAGGTCTTAAGCCGGATGAATTTAGCTTTCTTGCAATACTTTCATCGTTTTACAACTCAGGTTTTGCTGATGATGCTGAAAAGTGGTTGGGTAGAATGAGATTTGATTATGGGTTGGAACCTTCGATAGAGCATTACACGTGTTTAGTGGGTGCAATGGGTCGAGCAGGGCAATTGGAGGATGCTGAAAGGATTGCAATGACGATGCCAATTGAACCGGATGCACCAGTGTGGCGTTCATTGTTGTCTAGTTCTGCGCAGCATGGTAATCTGGAAATGGCTTGGACAATGGCTAAGAGATTGTTGACATTTAACCCGTATGATGATTCCGCTTACGTGATTGTTGCGAATGCATTTGCGGGTGCAGGCAGGTGGGATGAGGTTAAGGAAGTAAGGAAGATGATGAAAGATGGAAGGGTGAGGAAAGAAGGGGGGAGGAGTTGGATTGAAGCACAAGGACAGGTTCATGTGTTTTTGGCTGGGGATCGGAGACACGAGATGACAGAGGAGATATATGCAAAGTTAGCAGAGTTGATTAAGGAGATCGGGAAGTTGGGTTATGTACCGCATTGGGAGGAGATGTTGCACGAAGTGGGAGAGAGAGAGAAATGTGAATCGTTAATGTACCACAGTGAGAAGTTGGCGTTAGCTTTTGGGTTGGTGAGTGGAACAGTGCCGCATGGGAAGCCTTTGAGGATAGTGAAGAATTTGAGGATATGTAGGGATTGTCACGAGGCTTTTAAGTTCATCAGTAGAGTGGTGGAGAGGGAGATCATTGTGAGAGATGTCAACAGATACCACAGGTTCTCGGATGGTAGTTGTAATTGTAAAGATTTTTGGTGACAAACGGGAAGCACTAATGTACCACAGCAAGAAGTTGGCGTTGGCCTTTGGGTTGGTGAGTGGAGCTGCACCACCGGTGAAGGCTTTGAGGATTGTCGAGAATTTGAAGATTCGTAGGGATTGTCATGAGTGGTGGAGAGGGATATCATTGTGAGAGACGTTGACAGATACCGCAGGTTCGTGGACGGTAGTTGTAATGTTCGAGATTTTTGGTGAGTGGTAACTATTCAAGAAAACACCTCGTTGCAAAAAGGCAATCCTGAAACTTGATGTTACACTTTCAGATGCTGATAATGATCAAATTAACAAACTTCAGGTACCAAAGGGAATGGGTTTTCTGTAGGGGAGGAAAAAGATGAAACAGAGCCCATAACCGGGTGGACCCACGGCGGTTGACAGCACCGTACAGTCAGAGCCGGCTTTGGACTAAGCTAGTAAAGCCACCGCTTTAGGCCCCCAAATTTTGACTAATTTTTAGGGCCTCCAATTTTATAGGTTAATAGATTAGTTATGCTTCCAAATGACTTATGAAATTTTTTGTTTTCCTTAGTATTTTTACCTGTGTTATATTGAGAGTTGAGGACCCAATTTGCAAAAATTCGTTTTAGGCCCCATATATCTCAAAGCCGGCCCTGCGTACAGTCTCTATCTTTTTGTGCACTGGGCGTGAAGCATTGTCGTGTCATAATGCAGCAAACTGCAATTACCATTTGTTAGAATTGGCCATGATTTTCGCAGCAATATTGCTGCATTTGCTCAATGGTAAGCCCCCTCCACTTTGAGAGTTTCCCCTAGGGTTGTCTTTTCCCCTAGGGTTGTCTCCTAGTTTCTGCCCCGGGGGTTGCGGCCTCAGGGGCAGCTTTGAGGGCTCCCCCTCCCCTGGTTCTCTCCTCCTAAATGGGGTGTTTCCACCCTCCCGGTTTTCTCTTTTCCGTTCTCTTTTATTCCCTAATAATCTCCCTCTCCTCCTCCTCCTTCGAGCTCGCCACCGCTTCATCTCGCCCTTCGCTGCCACCACCCTTCTGCCTCATTTCTTCTCCGTCTCATCTCAGCATCTACCACTCCCACTTTCGCCGCCTTCTCTGCCTCACCTCGTTCTGCATCATCTCGCCCGCCATTGCCTCGCCTTCCCAGAGAGGAGGTGGTGATCTAGCTCTTCTTGGTTGGGGATTTGGCGATCTAGAGGCGGTAGCTCTCCGACGGTAATCCTTGGCTTGTCTTTGGGTTTTTCCGGCAATGGACCCTCAGTTTGCAGCTCTTCATTTTCCTTTTTTAGCGTCTCTCTTATTTTGTTTTGGGATTTTATGGTTGTGATCCGTTGGATTCTACTGTACGGTATTTTTTATGCATTGATACGAAACTTGTGCCCCCTTAGGACTGAGGTGCTTATTTCTTCACCGCTGACCGGCTCTATTGATCGAACTTCGTGTGTTGGTTTTCCTCTGCAATATGTGCTTCTGTCTTAATGAAGGAAATAGGTTTCCTATCTTCATGTTATTTGTCTATCTTGTTGGCTGCGCATTATTTTCACATCTTTGTATTTTAGGTGGATTACGTTGCTGTTGGGCTGCTTTATGAAATACTAATATGATTGTTATTGACTAGTCAAAAATTTTTTTTTGCAGCATTTGCTCCTTTGTTTAGCTAACAGAAAACTGCTACTTTAATTTCTAAGAAGACAAAATGTTACAAAAGATCATATATATCCTAGTTGACTGCCAAAAGAGCTTCCAAAAGTTGCAGGAAGTCGGGGGTGTAAGAATAAAGCCTACTTGTACTGAGCTTCACGGAAATGTGCGAGTGTTGGGTGACGGTGCCCCAAGACCACTAAATAAGTTTTTCTTGCAATGACAGTACTGCTTTTTGATCTTTTGTTTGAAGTACTCCATATGTTAATACAATGGAGCAAGCCACCGCACGAGGTTAGTTGAACTATACCATATGGATTGAAGTTGAATTAAGATTGAAGAAATTGGTATCAAGACTCTCTAACCGCATAATCTCAAAACCTGGATATGAGATCAAATAGAATTTTCAATTGGGAAATAACATCATTGTTCATAAAATACATTAACATACTATTACAAATGAACGTGTAATGAATGCACCAGTGTAAATCAATACATTTAATCACTATAACCGAATATTTTGTTACCCGCCGTATAGCTATGTAAGCTCACCAATAAGTTTCTTACCCACCATTTTGAATGCGAAAGAGTTTTTATGGTACATTTCGCTTGATATAACCCAAAACGAAAGCAGCTTGTACTACACTAGGGGGTGTGCTCCACTTCGTACCTTCGAATATATCATGCTCTATCTTTTGTTCTTTTAGTAGTTTCAAAGACCTGAATCTTGTTGCTATATTGGATATCAAAACGGAAAGACTAATGGAAGCAGGGAACTTGTACCGCTCCCAGGAAAATCTTTGACAGATGAAAAAAGGCATATAACACTCGAAAGCTGCTCCCCAGTTGCGAGATTTGATAATTTAGGTGATTCCATCTAATCTGCCGTTACAAAGAATTTCTTGGCCTGTTACAGACAAAAGAAGAAAGATGATCGATTTCAAGTATGAGAACAAACAATACACCCTCTTGCGTCGCATGGATTTAGCATTCAGTAATTGTCTAAGTTTTCATCCTAGAGGAGTATGTATCTTACTTGCTCCAGAGTCAGGAACATGATGACATTCCAAAGTCCAAGCCGGCTATAATTTGGGATGAATCCTTTGTAGAAAGCAAAGGGTCCCTGCAGTATGACAACTAGACCAACTTACTACTTGATTGAGGTTGATAGCTTTCATGCCAACATTTCCTCAATAAACGCCAACCTTTATACCATACTAAAAATCAAACATCGAATTCTACACTAGAATACAACAAAACAGCACTAGTGAAACAAGAAGCAGCAGTCATCGTATACCATACTAAAAATCAAACATCGAATTCTACACTAGAATACAACAAAACAGCACTAGTGAAACAAGAAGCAGCAGTCATCGGGTAAAGGAGTTATTTGCACAGTTTTTATTCTCTTACCAGTATGTTTTGAGCCAATAGCACTAGTGACTTGGAATTTGTACAGGTAAAAAGAAGTAGAACTGGAACCATGTGTTTATGATAAATTCCAAATTCAGTGATGAGGAAGGGACAAAACTACACGAGGAAAATAGAAGGGTGTGCTTGCCGTTTAGGAAAGAATATGGGATTCTGGACTGACTCTAACAGCGGAACAACCATACTGATCCCAAGACCAAAAATGACTCCATGCAATCAAGTGGTACATATGACAACCCATTGTAACTTCTTAAATAAAGAAGACACCATTGGATAGAAATATGAATAAACTCAAGAAAAAGTGTTTAGTCAAACATTGGAAGCACTAGAACGAAACAAAAAGCTTCTGCTCCAAAAAGAACGATTTTAACTCCTCTAGCAATGATTTCTAACAACTGGATCAAGTAGACCTCCTTTTTTTCTTTTTCCTTTTTGGTACTTCGGAAATACTCCCTCCGTCCCAATTTGTTGTGCCTATTTCCTTTTTTGAACGTCTCAAAAAATTGTCTATATCTTTCAATCTATAATCTTTTTTATAGTCAATATGGATCTTGTTTGATAGATCTCAATTAGTTTTTTTAAACAAAGATTTCGAAATCGTAAAAAATATTATAGATTATGAAATATAGACAATTTTTTGAGAAGTTCCAAAAAGAAAACATGCGCAACAAATTGGGACGGAGGGAGTATAGATCAAGTAGACATTCAATGTTGTAGAAATATGAAAAGTTGGTTACCCGTTTATGAGTAAGATCGTAGAGGGAGATAATTGCAATTTACGCAGTATATTACACAACGCACTGTCAGAATAAAAGATGAAAATGATACTGTACCTCGGTCTTCAAAGTTCTGATGAAACAGTCCAAGGTGCTTTTGTAGATAGAATCTCCCATCATTCTGGATTTAACCTAGAACATAATAACCAGAAATCCACGCCGACATTGAGTGAATAGCCATCCATCAGCAACTCCAAGATATTGATATAGATGATTAGAAACAATCGTTCAGGCATGGATTATGATGCAATATCTAGAATGCATAAGTAACTAGTGACAGTTTGATATATTTGGCAAATTACATTTAAGCAAATTGAGTGTTCCTCTCTGTGGTTGGATTTGATTTTTTTATGAAATTCCCTCAAAATAAGATATCCCCATACCCCCTTTGAGTGGTATGCCACTTGCCTACTTGGGGTTTCTAATAATTAACAAACAGTGTCTAGTGGAACCTGTTAATAAAGTAAATTTCACAGACATGTATACTTCTAGACAAAAAAGAACTGCAAAATTAACCGTATGGTCCCCTTTAACATCAGATGCCCCTAGTCTACAAAGCAATTAGAGATATAGGCAATAAATTAATTTTTCTGTCAAAAGTGGATTGGAAAAGTTTATGAGCAGAAAAAGAAAATTAGAGGCATTTGGTTTGATATGATTATTTTCCTCATTTCTAATATGCATTTTCTCAATCCTAAAAAAGAAAACAAAGAAGTGATCGACAACCCAAACAGTTTAGCATAGAGCAAAATACACCAATGAATGCACCATTGTGGGGTCCAAATCTCATGGATGCTGAAAGGTCAAAAGGAGAACATATGTTGGTCTAGGTTGTTAAACAAGACAGATTGCCTATTTAACCCAAAAATAATGTTCTAAAAGACAAACTAAAAAAAAGGTTCCCTGAAACAGAACCCTCAAAGATTTTGGATTAAAGCCTGCTGAGTTGAGCAGTGGTGGAACTACCCTATCATTTGAGGTTGCCCAACTTCCATTCATACTTGTATTTCTAGAGTAAAATGTACAGCCACCTCTCTAATAAATGATCAAAGCACCCCCTTATCTTCTGTCCTTTGATCCATCCGTTCCTCTCTCATTTTTTTTCCACAAGTGCTTCACTCTATAGATTATTCTCCCAAAATAGTCCCTTGCAACCTCCATTTCACCAAAAATAAGATCGGCTCTTTTACTTTGTCCCTACTTGAACATTGTTAAAAACCACATCTCTGTAGATTTAGAAAAAACAAAAATTAAAGGTACTCTATAGTTGAAGTTTATAACATTTAAAATCCAATGCCAGTACGATAGAGGTGGTATAATTGCCTTCAAATTTGGCATCTGATAGAAGAGGGGATCTGCAGGGTTATTGGACAAAATCTTTTGGCACCCCCAAGAACAAAATCCCGGTTTCGCCCCTGGGTTGACAACTCGAGTGTAACAAGTGAAACTCATATTTTAAATGACAACCATCCAAGTGTACAGTCTTTGTGGCCAAGTTCAGTCTCATTTCAGCTTAATTTCATGGCATGTCCACCTCCTACTATGAACTTACTGACTTCCATAACCCTTCACCAACTTTTAAAAGCTAGCAATCAAAGACTATACATGATAATAAGGATAAAGCTTGGTGTTGATCACAAGGTTATAGCGAGCTTATCCAACTAGCAAGTACTGGGAAGTTTGAAGTTGAAGGAAATGTTTACCACATCAACAGGAGAACCGATACAAACTGCAAAGAACCCAGCCCCCAAACCGGCTAGTAGGTGTGTAAATATAGTGTCTGTGAAACCTGGAATTTGCAAAAGTGTCTGCACAGGCAGAAACAAAATAGATGGAAAATGAGATCAAAAACTGCAAATAATAACCCGACTCAGGCAAAACTTTGAGCTCTGTGTCATAATCACCTGTTTCACTTGGTCATAACTTGCTAGTTCTGCTGCATTTATAATAGCATTGCGTGCAATATTAGGTCCGAGCCCTGTCCACAAAGCTGCCACTCCTTCCTACTTTTATTTTGTTAGATTAAAAAAGTATGGGAAATTTTGACAGATTTAGATGGACCAAATTTTCCCTAAATTACATACCTGCTTCACTATGGTGTAATAAGCATTCAAGGCTCCAGAATAACGCCTAGGCACTCCAGGCAGAAGATTGCCTTCAGCTTGAAGTCGAACTTTAACAAGATCAGTTGGATTAGCCACTGCAATTGCAATAGCACCTGTTCGATGTAAAAGTGCCCACTTAAAATCAGAAATGAAAGAAATAGTAACTTTTTCAGTTAATAAATTCTGGTGACTAATGTAGCACGAGAAGGGATTGATGCAAGTCGTAAGCTAGAGTGTGCATGTAAACAATTAAAAACCATCATAAAGAATAAAGAAGCAGCAGTTACCCAAAACACTCACCAGTAATCATAGCAGCAAGTATCTTATGGAATAAAGAAACGTCCCCAACATATTCACTCCCTACTAAAAAGGCCTTGACCTGTAAAACATGAAATCACATATACAAAATAAGCTATCACCTTGAACCCATAGAAATTGGCTGACTTAATGGAGCGGAAGATATTCAAAACATACGGGCTCATATAGTGCAATCCTTAAGCCTCCGTACAAAAATTGACGATGCAATCCAGGTACGACACCCTTCCAAAGCGCTACTAAGCCTTCTTCCTTAGCAATAGTAGCAACAGTACCCAACATACCTCTGTATTTAGGAGCACCTGCCCCCTCCTCGACATTTGTTTTCTTTTGGAGCTGAAGCCTAACTTTAGCAGTGTCTAAAGGAATAGTACACACCTGCACAAAGTTCATATACAGAAATGAAAAGGGTTTGTCAATTTTACTTTAACCAATCTGCAATATGCAGATAGCTACAGACAGTCACATTCATTAATGGTTCCAAAAATCGATAGAAACATGTCACACTAACTTGTTTCAACCATAAAGCTCAGCACCAAAAAATAATAAAACAATGAAATACCAATGGTTTGTCTTCTACCTTGACTTGAACATAACTGGTTTGTTAACTCAAACCATCAAACGTAATTCTATTTGGGCTTCAAATTAACGGTACTGAAAATTGGAAATTCGCTGATGTGATAATATTAATGGTAACAATTGCTCAAGAATACGTAAGAGGGGAAGGAAAGGATAGAAAATCAGAAGTATTTAAGGCTTTTTGACTTTGTCATTGAGGATTGGAGGTACACAAATGATGACAATGCGCCATTCTAAAATCTTCCTCAAGTTCAACATTTAATCATCTCAAAATCCAGAGCTGAACATTGGTTGGGGGTGGGGGGAACCCATCAAGTGAGGACACTAAGGTTGTGTTTTGATTAAGGATTTCTGAAGGGAAAATAAAAGGCAGGGATTGTTTCCCCCACATATCCCAAGGTGTATTTCACCCACCTTTCTTTTTCCCTCAACAAATCCTTGATCCTTCAAAAAAAGATTGTGTTGTGATTTGCCAGAAAGTCAACAGTTCAAATTTGTGGAGGCAAATCCATACCTCTTCTTTTCCCTTCGCTAATCCCTCCACGGATTCAAGATCCAAACACAGTACCATAACAATTCAGTTAGTTCATGTTTTAACATAATGGTTCTCAGTTTGTCCCATATCCTTGCCGAAATATAATAAAACACAAAACTTCATTCCACATTTGCATACTTTTGTGACAGTTAGACATAGAAAATTAGAACCAGATTCCCAAAATCGTTAATGCTAACACATTAAATACAGAATCATCTTAGCTTCAAAGCGAAATGCCAAGCAGAACGAACTGTTTGCTTAGGAAAATTCGATACAGAATCATCTTAACGGCGGCAAAATAAACATCAATGCGGAGCTCAAACCACCATAAAAAAGTCAAAATCTTTCAGCCATCGAATTCACAATGAACTAAAATGCTGAATTTATTAGTAAACAAGATCTACTGGATTTTTTAACGATGTAGTGGAATTAAAGGGGGCGTGTGGATGTGGATACCTCGGCGAAGCAAGCGGCCAAAGCGCTGCTGGCGAAAGTTCCGGCGAATGAGATCTCCGTATTTTGCCTGGGATCCGCCATTGGTGGGTGGAAGGGAACTATCGGAGAAGGGGGTAGTTTTGTACCAGGTGAGCTGATGGTTACAATTTTATTTTTTCCTTTGTCAACTAGTAGTAGTAGTATAATCTATAGGGTTTGTTTTTTGGGATTCCCCCAAACTCTTGGGCATAAGAGTGAAACACAACCATGTTAGTAGAAGATGTGATGTTGGATTAGGGCATGTTTGGATTCCTCTTTCTTACATTTTCATTTTCTTTTCTTTCACTCTTGGATGTTTGGGAGGTTTTTTCGAAATACTAGTAGATTTTAAGTGAATGTGTTTTCACTTAAAATTCGGAAACGAGTTTTTTGACTTCTCATTTTCATTAATAAAAAAAACTACATAATGTATTTTGCACGTTATTCACTAATCATGTTATAAAATGCATCATGAACATTTCTCCATAACACTCTACTAGATTCAATATACCAACTCTGACCATAATCCAAAATGTCAAAATCCCAAAAAATTAAAACTAAGCCTCTCAAACACCCCCTTATTAGGAGAGCAAACTTTCCATGCCTGAGAGTGGGACCTAGTGCTAATGGGCCAAACCCCAATGATGATGGTTAGAATTGGGATTCGGGGATCCTGTAGTGCGGCATCTGTATTGTTAATCGAGCAATTAACGGCTCGGATTTCACCTCTCACTTGCACGATCCGAGTTGTCCATTGCCAAGATGAAATCTGAGCCACTGATTAGTACTGAAATCAACGGCTCAGGTCCCGCACTACCGGATCCCCAATTCCAATGAATTGAGGGTTGAGATTTGGTTAAAATTGGGGATTGAGAGACGGAGAGGTTTTGTCTTTGTTGTTAAGCATCTTCGATGGCATGTTATATGTAACGACCCACCCCCGCGCTTGCACAATATTGTACGTTTTGACCCCCCAAGCTCCATGGACTTCGCAGTAGGGTCACTCATCCCAGGATTGCTCCCAGGGTGAGCACGCTTAACTACGGAGTTCCAATGAGTTTTGACGTCTGTACGGCTTAAAAAAGCCTTGTACAAGTTGGGCCATAATCTATTCTTTTATATCACATAACTACGTTGCATCTAGGTGGGTCATGAGCTGTCGCATTCTCCCCATCTTATGATGCAACGTTCTCGTTGCATATTGACCCAACAACTTTTCCCCGGTAGGTATAACACTTAGTTTTGCATAGCACTCTGTTCGATCTCCGGAATTCAAGAGGTGGCTCATGCAGATTCTAGAGGTGGCTCCTACCCCGTAGTCGGGGGTTGTGCTCTGATACCAACTGTAACGACCTACATTGCACAATATTGTCTGCTTTGGCTGCCCATGCTCCATGGACTTCCCAATAGGGTCACCCATCCTAGGATTGCTCACAGGGTGGAACACGTGTTATATTTACCTATAATTAGAAGATGTACTGTATACAATACAAAATGTAGCTATTGCTATAATTTAGGGGGTGTTCCACTAACTAGTTTTTTTCCAAAAACTATTTTTTCACAAAAACTAAGACATGTCATCCTCTCACAATACATCACATAAAAAGGTGTGAACACAAAAACCAGGGCAGTTTTAAAACAAAACTCCCTTAGACACCCCCTTAGCATGCTCTTTTATGTCTGCCTCTTATCATAGGACCCACAAATGACAATTTGAATAGACATTTTGAGAAATAGGAGTAGTAAAAGAAATAGCATTTGTACTATTTGAGCAATATTGCTATAGTACAGCAATTTGACACTTGCTATTAGGCCTCGTTTGATTCATGGATTAAAATAGATGAGATTAATAATCCTGGTATTAATTTCATCCCTAATTCTACTCAATCCCATGTTTGATTTGCGTGGGATTATTTATGGGATAAAAAAACAAGAAAAATATTTTTTTTTGAAAAGAACCACATTTAAAAAATATTTGTTGAAAACAGTTTTGGAAAAAACAAAAACTAGTTTTGAAAAATATTTACTTTGAAAAAACAATTTTGAAAATACTTTTTCAAAACAATCACAATCACTTTTTCTAAAAACATTTTTGGAAAACAATTGTTGAAAATAAAAATAAAAATTGAAGTTTCTGAAAATTGTTATTTCCAAAATATTTTTAAAAATTTATTATTTCTAAAATGATTTTTTAGATATATTTATTTTTTTGAATTTTTTTTGAAAATAATTTTAAAACAACAAAAAAAAATTAGATAAATAATTATTTCCAAAAAAATTTTGAGATATTTTGTTTGAAAACAATTTTTTTAAATAAAGTTTTTTTTATAAAAATATTATTTTCATATTTTTTTGTAATTTTTTTTATATAAAGATTTTGAAAAAGAAATTAAAACATTTTTTCAAAAAAAAAATAATTTCGAAAATACTTTTTGAGAACAATACCAATATCATCTGAATTTCAAAAATAATCTCATATTTGTTAATCCTGCCCAGTCCCACCTCCCCCTAGAATTATATAGTACCCCATATAGGGATAAAAATATTCCCGGGATTAATAATCCCGAGAGTTATTCGGGAACCAAACATGGGATAACTCTAGAAATGGTACAGCTAGTCCTATCGTAGACAGTTAATCCGCGAATCAAACGAAGCTTTATATTATAGTAATAGATACTCCACCGTCGGAGATGCTCTTGGAGGTAATGAACAAGATTGGTTTAGAAAACACATGTACATAAACAAACTTCCTTTTGGACATGGGTCCTGGAGGGCGTCCCTCCACTCTGGAGGGCGCATCCGAGCCGCTGATCTTGGTAATCAACGATCGACAATCAACAACTCGAATCTATAAAGTGCCGAGATGAAATCAAGATCGTTAAAAACACATTCAACCAGGGGCAGATTTACTTGAGGCATAGGGGGGTCAAGTTACCCCCTGACTTTGGAATAATTATTAGATAGTTTACCAACTTTACCGAATAGGTTTGTGGTTCAGTTGGTAATTAAGTAACCAGCTCGAGACACAGAGGTCACGGGTTCCAATCCTTCCCCCATTTTTTGCTTTGTTTTTAATGTTTTAAATGCTCCCATACCAAATGAACGGAGTTTGGAGTTGAAATAAAATTCCTCTTGGTGTAACTTACCCCATTAAAACTTTCATTTCCAGTATTATTTTAATGGAAATTTTAATTAGAGATCCTATTACAATATTATCCTTACGATGCCACCCTATGGGATTTGAATATTTATGATTCCATCCTGTAAATTTAAATTGGACCATTATGCCCCTATTATCTATGTTAGTAATATATTATCTAATAGTAATTTATATTCCTAAAAATCTGGGCCTAATACATATCCTATTCACCTCCTAATCTTACGTCAATTATTGGTCATTAATTATCCTTTAATTTAGGCATAGCAATCAAATAGGTTTTTCCCTTGGATACAAAATCCACTGAATCCCAATTTCATTGGGAAAAATTCCCAGCACCCAATTGCTCCCTCTGATACTTCCCCCTTGCCATTATCTACTGTACATTTCTAAAACAAAATCGTCACCTCTTTACAACACAACCGAGAAAATTGTGAATCCCAAATCACAAGCCGCATGTCACCACCGATCGATCAGACCCTCTTTGCAGATCTTGTTGTCGTTAAGCCCTTCTCCGACGATCTCGTCAATTTTGGCAATCTTGTTACTTTTTCTTCTCGTCATCAACATCACAGTCCGCACACGTCGGCCGGAGAAAGCCATCATTGGCAATCTTGTGGTGGGTTCAGATCTTGTTAATTGCGATATTTTTTCCCCCCGATTTAATGGTGAAGTTTTTTTCCCTGATTCAGGACAAGTGTTCTTTTTCGACACAGTAATAATGGTAAATCAAAAAATCATATTCACTTGTGCTTTAAAAGATGGTTGTTTTGTACAACGAATATGGTTTTTTAATTTACCACTTTTACTATATTCACATGTAGATGTTATTGCATACATTAAATATGGTTTGTTAATGTATCATGTTTTCTATGGATAAAATGGTCGATGGAAATGGGAAGGAATACACGTGATTTTATGGTGCATTAATTAAATATATTTTTCATGGTTTTGGCTTGGGTTGTGGATTTATGGTGCATTAATCTATTATATGTTTCATGGTTTTTTATGTGATGCATTAATCTACCATGTTTTTATATGTCATCTGACTTTTATGCTTCGACTACATGTACCTATTTTTTATGGTGCATTAAAAATGACATGATTATTTATTTTCAATTTCATTTTGAGATTTTAGGTAGAGAGAGAGAGAGAGAGAGAGAGAGAGAGAGAGAGAGAGAGAGAGAGAGAGAGAGAGAGAGAGAGAGAGAAATTAGGAAAGATTAGGAGAGAAATTAGGAAAGATTAGGAGAGAAATGTTAGGAAATTAGGAGAGAGAAATATTAGGAAAATTAGAAGAGAGAAAGGGTATTTTGGGGTTTATTTGAATTTCAGGATGGAATCATAAGTATTCAAATCTCATAGGATGGAATCATAACGACATTTTTTGTACATGATGCCTAATTAATTCCCCCTTGAATAATTCAATAAGTATTGGCTAATGATTTTGGCACTTTAAGGCCCCATTCCGCTAAAAAAAAAAAAACAGTTTTGTTTTAACTCAAAAACTATCTCATTCCACTAACAAAAAACCACTTAGTTTTTTTGCAAAACTAAAAAAGCCAAAAAAAAACTAGTTAGTGGAACAAGTTAGTTTTTTTGCAAAACTAAACATACAAAAAATTAGTTTAATGAAACAAGTTAGTGGAACAAGTTAGTTTTTTTTGCAAAACAAAAACATCCAAAAAAACTAAAAAACCAAGTTAGTGGAACACCCCCTAATTTTTATAATGGCTAGCTAAAATTTGTCTTTTCTAAATACACCAAATGAAAAAAAGAAAATACAATAGAGGAGATTAAAAATGGAGGAAGAAAATTAAGTTGGGAATTCATGCCTTCGTTCATATATAGGTGTATCAAATGTGTTTTTTTTTTTAATGTTGCGAATTCAAGGCTAAAAAGGTATGGTTTTCACGTGTTCATTTCCTCAACACAAAAAACCATCATGGAAAATGGGAAAAAATGTAAGAAACCAAAACTAAAAAAGAAACCATTATTTTACCTGTGTAGAAGATGAAGTGTTGGGTGAGATAAAAGGGCAAGCACCATGGAAGCAAATTCACATAATCACACGCCATGGAAGATGACAAAACATATATGGAGATGAAGAGAACATTGGTGGAGAGTTATGACACCAAAGTGGCATTTTTTTGGAACCGAAACAGTTATCGTAAGTTTGAAACGTGGTGGGCGATGCAGTTTTTTGCCCGGGGAACGTGTAACCCCAGTTATTTCAAATGCATTGAGTTTAAATTGAGATTTTGTGACTGTTAAGAGGGCAATTTAGGTATAATAAAAATGTGAGCCAGCCTCAAAATTTTGTCCACACTAAAATGGGTGCTCCCCCTTTATATATTAGAATAGATTACTACCCCAAAAAATTGTTGGCATCGATCGTGTATCCAACTTACGGAAATGCGAGAGGAACTGGGGTGCCGATGGTGGATCCGGATCCTCTATGAGGATTTCTTTGTGAGGATCTTGTGAGGGTTTTGCTGTGAGCTTGACAACACATTAAAAAAGAGATCCAATGACTCATAGCCCCCCTCCTTGTTTCTAAATCAAAACGGCGTCGTTTAATAGGAAAAAAGTTGACGGAATGACAAACCACCAAACGGCAGTTGTCTTCTTCCATTAATGTTTATTTTTTGAATGAAAATTTTGAGAACATTAGATCGATTGTTGCAGTTATCTAATTCAAATGATTTTTTACAAGACCCAAAAAAAATTGAGTTAATCGAGAATCCAACAATCTGGGGAAAAAAATTGAAAAATGACTATAATACACACTAATTAAAGGTGGGTACCATATGCACCTATTGTATGGTCCAGATTGCGCTACCTCATTGACAATCGTAACATTTTTAAGCTTTTCGTAACATTTTCTATGATTCGTAACATTTTGGTTTGTCTCGTAACTTTTATAAAAAAAAGAAAATCATAACTTTTGTAGGAGTGTGTATGATACACACCCAAATAAGGGTTGTGTATTGTAGTCTTTTCCGAAAAGGAAAAAATTAAGCTAATTGAAATTGAGGTAACTAAGAAGAACAAACCTGGGAAAGAAGTGAATAAAGAAAAAAAATTAAGCCACTTCGAAATTTGAGGTAATTAACACTAACAGAGAAGAATAAACATTAACGGAAGAAGACAACTACCGTTAATGGAAAATATATTCGACTTTTCCTGTTAATGGAATATGAACCAACATTTTCCCAAAAAAAGTTCCACTCAATTCAATTCAATGATCAGAAACCAATTCGTTTAACTCCTACTATTTCTGCCAATTTAGGAAACATATGGCAATTTTTGTGTAAGGACATCATAAGCTCCTAAAAGGTTAGCGTACGTAGTATCCAGTACTCCCAGGCAGGTACTGTTATTGTTATTGTTTCTTAAACCTGATTCTAACATAAAAGTGCACCTTGATATTGGTTACTTGAAACTCAGGTGAGAACAAATCCAGAAGCTTCTTAGTTGAGTTGGCTACCTAGCAAACTAGAGAAAGTTGTAGGAAAAATCTGCATGCAACTGAAAAAAACTGCTCAGATTATCGTCATACTGGCAGTAGCATTGGACTTTTGTGATCCAGCAATGTGTTGCAGCTACAATATATTCTGAAACCACAACATCCATCAATGCAGTTCGTGTGATTCTGTACTACACAATCACATTGACTTGACCCCGCTGACATTTAATTCTGGCTCCGCCTCTGGCAATGAGCATAAGAAGCGTACTAGAAAGAGTAAAGAAAAACACGAGGAGAATTTTTTTGGAATTTGGACTTATGTTTCAACATCAATTCAGAATATTGACATCACGGTGTTTCCAAACTAAATTAAGCTACTATTATTATATCCACAAAATTTGTAAAAATTTACACGGGTCAACTATAATATTCTCATAAAGTAACTTGATGATATTTCGATGGAGGAAGCATTCATGTAAATCAAGTTAATCAACTAGAAAAAAGAAAAGCATCCCTTGTCTTGTCCAAAGGACGAAAAAAGAAATAAAAAGAAAATACACATCCACTTGTAGCTATAAAAAAAAAGAAAAAAGAAAAAAGGAGAGAGATATACAGTTGTGCAAATTTTTATTTCGTGTAAAATACATCCATCCCTTGTCTTTATTCCCACTAAAAAAACGTATCGTGGTGTTTTAGTTTTTTGTCTTTCAACTATAAATAAAAGTAAGATTGTTTTTCTTTATACTAGCTTTTTGAGCTTTTTATGTGGTAAGAGATTTTTGGGGACTTAATTTTTTGAACAAGGATTTAAAGAAACCGAAAAGATCGATAAGAGGAGCAGGCTCTCTGTATATTCTATTTTGTTGTTTTATTTTAGTACGTATAAATGAAAATAAAAACCAACACAATACTGCAAGTACCTCGTATTAGTCAGTATCAATTTTCAAATAAACTTTTACAGTATTTTCAAGCATGATTTTTCTAGTTTTTTTCGTACAAAATTAAAGATATCGATTAGATCTTTAATTTGGTGAGAAAAAATCTAAAAATTATGAACTGAAGTATTTTATTATTTTATCTGAAAATTATATGTCTTTCTGTAAGAGACTTTTGGGGACTTTTAAATTTTTCGAGCAAGAATTTAAAGAAACCGAAAAGATCGATAAGAGGAGCAGGTCTCTGTATATTCTATTTTGTTGTTTTATTTTAGTACGCATAGATGAAAATAAAAACCAAAATGGTGTATACCTCGTATGAGTCCGTATCGTATTCTAGGAAATCACTTTTAAATTCAAAAGCAAAATGGAACAGGTGGGGGCCTTGAGATAAGCATGCAAATGGGGCAGCACATGCTCTGTCGACCTATAATTTGCACGGACATTATGATTTGCACACACATGCAGCTAAGTGATTAGGCATGACTGGCATGTCATGCGGGAAGCTATCAAGTAGGGCTGCAAACGAACCGAGCTGCTAGCGAGCAACTCGTGACTTGGCTCGTTAAGGCTCAGCTCGGCTCGGTTCGATAAGTAAACAAGCCGAGTTCGAACTCTATTTTCAGGCTCGTTTGGTTAACGAGCTTGCTAAAGTTTGGCTCGGCTCGCAAAAGTTCGGCTCGATTGCATAGGCTCGGCTCGTTTAAGGAGGCTCGTTAAGTAAATTCCTTTGGCTCGGCTCGTTAAGGGCTCGGCTCGTTTATGACTGAGCCGAGCTCGAGCTCGAACACTACAAAGCTCGGCTCGTTTGCACCCCTACGAACTAACAAGGAGTCTGATTTTGTTCATCCGGTCCTCTTTAAATAAAGGTGAACAAAATTATTCTTGTCAACAAGTGCGCTGATTTTCTAGTGAGAGATTCTAATTAAATCTTATTGTTATTCTTTTTATAATTATCTATCGGTTTCTAATTGTATTAATTTCCAGTTGTTGGAAGATAAGAGGGGTGTTATTTATCTTCGTTACGCCGTACTCTTTGCTCCTAATTTAATGTTAAGTTTCCATTTTATTCCTAAAAAAAAGTTGTTGGCGTCAAACTAAACTCACACAGTATCTTTGGTTGGTTGGTGGATTTGCTCACCACACAATTGACTAGAGTTTGGTTCTTGCTCACCACACAATTGACTAAAAAAAAAGTTGTTGACGTCAAACTAAACTCACACAGTATCTTTGGTTGGTTGGTGGATTTGCTCACCACACAATTGACTAGAGTTTGGTTCTTGGGATCATGCTGCCAAAAAAATATTCTTGTGAATCCCTTAGTCCCGATGTTAGCCTACCTTTGACCGAACCGGCCAGGGAATTAATTAAGGTGCGCGGAAGTTGATCTGGACACCCCTGACTTTCGAACCAATAACAAAAAAAAAAAAAACAAACACAAAATGGCACAGCTCAACAAAATCTAACTAAATAAAAGGTTGGGATTCATTTTTTATACCTCAATGTTTAGCTCCGTTATCAATGTTTCATTATCGAGCGAATGCTCGTGCCTGAATGCACTTACGAACATAATATAACCTGGCACGATTTAACTTCCAATAAAATTATTGAGTTTCCGCAAAGTAAATGGAGTGTCTACTTTGAGAAAATAATCATTAAGCTAATGCTCCAACTCCACAGCCATCAAACTCCAATATACAACAACAAAAATAAATAAATAAATAAATAAATAATGAGAAAGATGAAGCATCACTTGGGCACAAATAATGCAAGATCTGGAAAACTCAATAAAACTTAAGTGCCAATATGAACAAGTACTGGAACGACGTTCCTCTCATACTCTCAATACATATTTGTTTAATAATGGCAATGAAAACTTATTGAAGCTGCCCATCCCTAACTTGTCTTGATTGTTAGCTGGTGTGAAAAAAACAAATATCGTATTTAGTGTTCGAATACGCATTGATATCCATGAATATACTGTGTGTTGGCCCAGATAGCAACACAAGAGGGGGGTGAATTGTGTATCTAAAAAATAATGCGGAATAAAATAAACTAGCTGCAACACCCAATAAAATTAAATAGGTCCAAGCACACAAACAATAATTGTATGACAGCAAATAAAGAGTAGAAAGGAGAGAGAAATCAAACACAGAGATTTATCGTGGTTCGGTCCGCAACTTCACGGCCTAGTCCACTCCCCGAGTGTCCAACTCAGGATTTGCTGCACTATCTCCAATAGTAACACTTTCTAGCTTCGCGGGTGCTAGAGAAACCTTTACAACGAGCAATATCCCCAATCGCTCCAACTATTTTTGACTCCGGTGTTAGTCACACCTAACCAACTAGTTTTGACTTCGGTGCTAGTCACACCTATCCGAGTAATTTTTTCTCACACAAAAATCACTCACAAAAGATAATTCTCTCACAAGGGTGTACAATCCCTTTTACAATGAAATCACACAAATTAAACACTCTCAAAAGTGTAAATAAAAACAATATAAAGCTCTAATTTTTCCTCTCAATAAAAATAACCAACTTTGAAGCTCAATTGAAAGTATTTCTTTTTCCAATTCTCTACACACTTTTTCTGCCGTGCATGGCCTTGTTTATATGCTTCATCATGTGCTTGAACCCCAAGTAGCCGTTAGTCTTCAATCACCAAAATGAGCCATCAATTAAACACTTACCATTTCTGAATTAGCCGTTTGAACCAAGATAAACAATTCCTTTTCTTGCTCTAGCCATTGGACACAAGTCAGTGACTTGATAGCCATCAAATATACACTTTCCATTTCTTTGCAAGCCAATTGCTACTTGGAAATTTGAATCCCATTTGAGCTGTGAGGAACTTCCACTATTAAGGCAATCAATCCCTTAACTAGCCGTTTGATCTCAATTAGATAAGAAATCATCCTTACAATTTTATTCTCCGTGGCATATTCATGTTACTCCCTCAAATTCCTTCTTCTATTAACAAATCAAGCTTTCACATTTCAAAGACAATATTCACTTCCCCAAAGAACAATTGTAGCCAATGAAAACTTGGGAGAAGATTTGTCCTTAATCTTCACCCCTTTGATTATATCTTGACTATTGGAGATAATGTTTTGGTGTAGAAACTCTCCTTGTCTACATCAACCAATTCCTACAAATACACAATCAATTCAAATGAGTACCAATATCACAAAATAAATTATATTTCTCCAATTAATAAAATCAATTTTGTTATCATCAAAAATCACTAAGGTTCTATAGAAACCTTTGGGCTAACACTGTGCATATATTATACACCTATATGAAGAACCAGAGTTTTGAAGCTCCAGAATTCGTATATTCTTCCTTGATTCATTCTCTCTCTTCTCTTAGTATTGCCGATCATTTTATTGGGGCTTAATTGTTGGGGTTGGAGAGAGAGTTAAAGACATGACATTGTTGGAAAAAAATACGGCAATAACATGAAATTCCAAAGAATAATTTCCATTATAACATAAACAAAATTGCAAATTGTAGAAAATCATAAACAGATTACACAAACCGAAAGTCAAGTTGAAAATTGAACCGAGTCCTATGAAAACCACAGTCTCCTTAAAACAGATTCACGCCAGTCGAGGGTGTTGTAAGTTGTACCGACGTATGTCTCTCAGGATCAAACGGCTAAACCATTACCTTTGGAACACCTACAACATTGGTGAACTGAACCGGTTCCTGTCTCTTTCTCACACAAATAACGGTGTACAGGAAAAAACTGATGGAAACTCGAATCTCTGGTCCTTAGAACAAAAACGGGATGGTCCAATATAAAGAACAAGAAGGACCCTTGAGTTGCTTGCTGACAATCAATACATGATATGAATGAATTGATTTTGAGCCATATATAAACTCCACTTCACGAGGGGTATTAACCAGTTGTAACTGCTGGACTCTTAAACTACTTCGCCAAGGTGCAATGACCCCGAAATAGACTCTTTGGTTGCCTCTGAAGACCCTCCAAATGCCCCGGCTTCATTCACCTATTTTCAACAGACACATGACGTGATTCTATTGTCGGAACAGAGAATGGGTGCAGGGTTTCGGTACAAAAGAGAGAGAATAGGTCATTCAAAAAAAAGTGTGTGTGATCCGACTTGAAAAAAAAACACATTTGGTGACTAAAAATTTGGTCGCTAAAAGGCCCTATTTAGTCAACAAAGGTATTTCGTGACCAAAAATAATTTGGTCACCTAACCCTGGTCACAGAAAGGTATTGGTGACCAAATTTGCTCTTGTTGCAAAAGCATAACATTTAATGACAAAAAAACTTGGCCACAGTTGTATGCTTTTGTTGACCACCCAAATTTGGTCACCAAAAAATAGTGGTCACGAAATGGTACCTTTTGTTGACCACCAAAAATTTGGTCACCGAAAAGTGATGGTCACAAATGGTGCACTTTAGTGACCAAAACAGTGGTCACCGAAAGATGGTTTCCGTGACCAATTTATATCAATGTTTATAGGCAACCAACCTTGTTGTCACAAAATGCTTTAATTTCTTTGGAAAAAAATATAATATGGCAAATTCTATTCCACATGCATTGCTTTTGATGTTATCAATCTTTTTTTTTTAATCAAAGAAACCACGTCCATATATAGAAAATTCCAAACCAATTACAGAACTCAACCAAAACAACCGATACAAGACACGAGCACAAACCACATAAGGGCGTACAAGCCCTGAAGAATTGTACTGCACAAGGCAAACCAACAATGTGTGTCGGCGTAGAGTCCGCCAGAGATTCAACACTAAAGCATTCCAAGGGGAAGCCCAGCCCAATCCATTAGCAATAAACTAGATGAAATCTTCAAACCACCGGAAAATTGGTAAAACCAATCCAAAAACAAAAAACGACCAACAGAAAAATAAAACACAATAAAAAGTAGCTAATAAAAACCCAGAAAATAGAGCTGCAACCCTGAACACCCAACTCAGATGCAAGATTGAGGTGAGCTGAGTCACCCAAGATTAATGACTATTGTGCAAAAGCGTGAACAAACACAAAAAAACGGATGCAATTTATGCTATGTAATTGAACAAACCAGAGAAGAGAGGGAGAGAAAGAGCAATCACAAAGAACACAGATATTTTACGTGGTTCGGCAATGAATATCTACTCCATGGGCAGTCAAATGATTGGGGGTTTCACTAATCAGAAGAGAATCAGATGCCTGGAGGCTACAGATGAACTCACAGAGTTTATCTCTTTGCCTCTCATAGAAAACCAAATGTGAAAGTAATCTCATACAAGAAAACCCTAAAAAAAACATTTATAGGGTTGTTGTACGTTGCCCAAGGTCCGGACCAAACCCCCGTGGGTCCAGACCTAGCTTCCCCGCGCCAAAACATGCAACCAGGACCCTTGGTCCAGACCTAACTTTTCCAAGGTCCGGACCAACACTGTTGCGAGGTAGAAAAACACTCAGAATTGCATGGTCCGGACCCGAGAAGCCTTGGTCCAGACCAGAGATGCTGCGAATGTGAAAATCGAGCCAAAAACCAACAATGACGAGTCGCTTATTTCCCACCACCAAACCCACCAAATCTGGGAAAACCCAGACTGGTACGAAAATTCGACTGAGAATCGTCGACAAAAGACCCATTTTGCTCTAACACCTCCTTATAGCTCCGCCGCAAGTCGCCACGCCATGCCACCCCAAGACGCCTCCAGTTGTGCTAGAACCACACCAAGCTTGCCGGATCAACATTGCCAACGGAGGACGACAAGAGGACTGGACTACTGATACCAGAAACGGAGCCACGAAAGAAAACCCGAGATGGGCAGCGTGCACACACTAACGGGGAGAGGCTGAGGGGGTAGAAGAAAAAGGGGAGCAAGAGGGCAGGGGGGAGAACTAGATCTGGAAGAAAAAGGGGGGAGTAGAGAAAAGTTGGACTCTCCAGCTCTAGAAAAGTGGGAGAAAATTTTATAAACCCAAATTGTTATCAATCATTCAAGAAGCAAATTCAACACAAAATGACAATTCAGGCTTTTAGTAATTCTCATAAACTATATATAATAATCCCATTACACTGACAATTGCCACATATAAACCAACAATCTCAGAATTTAGTGTATCCAACATCGGAAACTCATAAACAATCCAAAGCCTACATCCCAACGAGTCTACTAGTCCATTGTCGTATATATGTGTAAAGAGAAACAAAATCATTAATATTATTAATCACAATGCAAGACAAGTTATTTTGACCTTCTGGGAAAGAACAAGTTCCTTATATGTAAAATTTTCAATGTGAAACCATTAGAAGCAAATGTGCCAAAATTTACCTTTGAATGGCTATTTACCAAGGCCAAAGACTTGCACGACATCAGGAATTAGCAAATATCTTGACAGAATGACAGGTGTATGTTTATGTACAATGGCAGGAGGATCCATGCATACTTTTCTTTCGCTTGCAGAAGCTAATTGCAATTCACAAATTTGGGCTTCTAGCTGACGAACCTTATTGCCAGACAGAACCAATTTTTGCGTAGTCTATTCTTGTTGGGAAGACAAAGAAAAAGACTATATCCTTTCAATATTGAAGAAAGATTGTGTATCCATTTGAGAAACAAAACAAGATGCCAATTTTACCAATTTGGATCTCAAAGTTTCCACTAATAAGCACCCTTGTTTCTCCATTTCTTGATAAATAGACAGAAGTGGTCCGACAGCTACAATCTTGGCATGATAATATAATTGGACGACCGTGAATGTTACTTTGTTTATATGCCTAGACATTTTTCATGAAAATCGCTCTGTTTTATTATATAGATTTATTACATGGATTAAATTCAAGACACGATAAAAGTACAACGAAATGAAGATTTTCTTATAGCATTCCTTCTTTTTTTAAATTTTTTTTTACAAGTTTTTCCTTCGTATTTGAATGCAACAATAGACTTAAAATCTTTATCACATATGCCTCATTATAACAATATTCGGGCCCTTTTTATTTGTTCGTTGCACATTTATTTTAAAAAAATGGCCGTGTAAAATCCAACTTATAGTCATGGTAGAGGTGAAATTTGTACCGGATTACAATGATTACGTTATTAACTTTGTATAACATAGTTCATCTTTTTAAGCATACGTTTGGCTTTTTTGAATGGGTGTACCAAACTTTTATGCTTAGCCAAGATTGTTGAAATTTAATATTCCGTTGTGCTTGGTCATCATTTCTTAAAAACTACTATAAAAATTAATACACCTTGCTATGTGAAAGCTATTGATTTCTATTGGTCATGGAAAAATTGTTTTGTGCTCCTCGACACCACCACGTGGTGCCTTAGCTCTATTTGTACCACACATTGTGATTGGACTATGGATAAAATATATAAACATAATCACGTGACGGTGCCAACAAACATTGAATAGTCACTCCCAGTCATTGGGAATTCAACTAGTGGTATTGATGCATGGTGCATAGACGGCCCGTGAGACCCACGTATGGGACTCACAAAAATGGTCCAGTCATTCATTTTAAAATTATTTTTCTTGTGAAAAATCAGCTCAATCGTATAATTATAATTGTTTGATCCAATATTTATATTTTTCATTCTGAAATGAAAATCATTACATTAGAGCAAGCACTTAGGGTACAGTTATCTGATTAAACTGATTTTTCGGAAGGCCAGTTCAACGAGCCACTTTGTGCACCATCTGTGCACTATGCATGAATTACGCTGTCATGGGCTTGTGAATTCGGCATATATAACTTTTCACAAGCCACACAAAACAATGACCATAAGCCCATGGATTGGATGGGCCTAAGCCCTGACTTGACAAATCGAGATAAAATCTGGATCCAAGATTATGGGCCAAGACCGGCCCACATAAATGGTCCAAAATCTCGAAACTTATGGCGGGAATAGACTAATTTCCCATTGGCGCCCAAATTTCCAAAACTTTTCGGTTCGGTCCCCCGTTCCTATAAAAAACCCCGAAAACCGCCCATTTCCTCTCGCTCCTTCACTCTCTCTCCCCCTTTCAAACCCTAACTCCATTTCTCCCCCAAAACTTCCCCGGCAAGCCAGACCTCTCCAAAAATGTTGGAACTCCGGCTGGTTCAGGGCAGTCTGTTGAAGAAGGTCCTCGAGTCAATCAAGGACCTGGTCAACGACGCCAACTTCGACTGCTCCGCCACCGGTTTCTCCCTCCAGGCCATGGACTCGAGCCACGTCGCTCTGGTCGCGCTCCTGCTCAGATCTGAGGGGTTCGAGCACTACCGGTGCGACCGGAACATATCGATGGGCATGAATCTTAATAATATGGCTAAGATGCTGAAGTGCGCCGGTAATGATGATATTATTACGCTCAAGGCCGATGATGGAAGCGATACTGTCACCTTCATGTTCGAAAGTCCAAGTGAGCTTTTACGTACTTGTTATTTTGGCCTGTTTTAAGCTTAATTTTTGTATCTTTCCGGAAATTAGGGTTTTGCACTTGTTTGTTACTTGCATTATTCACTTGTTACTGTTGTAATGTGTGATTTTGGGCTCAGTTTGCCCAGGTTTTGATATTAGTCGAGATCCGTCCAAGCTGAGCTTATACCTGGTTTATGATAGAATTGGGCTTTTGTGAGGTTTTAAGGAAATCAAGTAGTTGTTTAGTTAGTGAGAACGTATGTCTTGCTAAGGTGTTAAAAGAAATGAAGTACTTATTTAGGCAAAAGAATTTGAAGGCATATTAAACCTTGGGAAATATAATTAAATTTTAGTTTATCACCCGAAGCAGTTTTTTTATTTATTTATAAATTGTGTGTGTTTGTGTGTGTAGTTTCTGTGAATTTGTAAATAGTTACAGTTTAAGGATGTGTTGTTGTAAGGCAATGAGTTATTTATCTGATTGGCTAGGAACTATGAGGATAATACGGGAAATTAAGCTTCAGAATGTTCAGTTATTTTGGTTAGTGTGGTCAAAAGAAGTTAAGAGTTATCAATTAAGTTCTTATTGCCCAAATTTACCCAAATTTGAAGTCGAGGTTTCACTGTTTCGTATTCATTTATTTGGGTTACTCATTTGCGTCTTGGCTTCTGTTATCTACTGTTTAAGATGAGGAACTTTGGGAGTTTCTGCAATTGCTTATGCAGATACTCAGTAGTTAGAGTTCAAAGTGTGCTCTTGTGAGGAAGAAATGAATAATTCATTTCCTTTTATCGGTATGGATATATGAGAAAATCAAGCAAATTAAGCTCAGGACCACCTTTGTGATCAGGATCTTGAGAGAGCTTCACTTAGTTGTTTCTTTTGGCCTTTTAAGGTTACTTTTAGTTTTAGCATCTCTCCAGAAATTAGGGTTTTGCACTCGTTTGTGGAGTTTCCTTGCATTTTTCAGCTGGCCTAGTTGTAGTGTATGCTTTGGGAAGTTCTAAAGTAAATGAAGTTGTTATTTTAGTTAGTGAGAACTTATGTTTTGTTGAGGGGTTAAATGAAGTATTCATTCAAATACAAGAATATTAAGGCAAATTAAAGCTTGGTGATATTCTCAGTTCTTTCATATAATCTGGTGTAACGAAGTTAGAGGTATCAATTGAATTCTGCCAAGTTTACCTTAAATCAAGGTTGAGGTTTCACTCCCTTTTGTTTCCAAATAATTGGCTTATTCATTGCACTTATCCTTTCGTTATCTCCTTAGAAGTTTGGGATTTTAAGGAGTTGATATTTGCCAGTATTCGGAATTCTGAAGTTTATTCTCCCCAAATTATGGTTTTCAGGATTTGTTTGCTTTCAAGCTACTCTGTAATTATAGCCCCCCCAGTTCGTTTATGAAATTTATTAGTTGTGTAGATATAATGCATGCTTTTGCAAGGGCTATAGGAAATGAAGCATTTGTTTAGTTAGTGGGATGGTAAAAGCAAACTTGGGCCAATTAAGCTCAGAAAATATCAGTTATTGTGTTTTGTATGGTTTAACAGAGATACAGGATCAATAGCACTTTCTAATTGCCAAGGTTACTAAAATTGAGGTTGAGATCCCCTCTCCGCCCTCTCCCCCTTTTGTTATCTTCAGTTATTGTGGTATTTCTTTTGCGACTTTCCTTGTTTTGGTTGAGGAATTTGGTACTTGATAAAGTAGAAAGAAGTAAACAGAGCACACCACAGAAAGTGGTAATTATGAGAAGCCCCTCTTGGATTGAGAAAAGGATTGATGATTTGCATGAGGTTGATCAGTAGTTAGAGTGATTACAGTTTCTATTGGGAGGGTTCAAATGTTTGTTTCGTTGCTGACAAGATATAGGAAAATTAAGGCAAATAAGCTAAGGAATCTTCGAATACATAGTTTTATGTTATCTAAATAAACCAATAAGGTTCTAATCGCAAAGTATGCCAAAAATAGAGTTAAGGCAACATTTTTTTTTCTTTAGTTTGTTGTGGTTATTCATGTTGCTATGCCTGTGTATCTCCTATTTTGGATACAGAGTGTTGGGATTTTGTGTTTTGTTATTTGTCCTTCCTTTGGACTGTGATTTTTTTTTTGTCTGTGTGCCTGTGTCTTTTGTTTGTTCTCTTATTGTATGGGCAATGTGCAGCTCAAGATAAAATTGCCGATTTTGAGATGAAATTGATGGACATCGATAGTGAGCATCTTGGAATTCCAGAAGCAGAGTACCATGCTATTGTCCGCATGCCCTCATCAGAATTTGCTCGGATTTGTAAAGATCTTAGCAGTATTGGTGACACAGGTAGTGTTCCAATCTATCCACTGTTTATTATGGTCTTATAAGTCCTGTACTTTAGTTTCATTGATGGTTGTGTAAACTTCTGAGAATTGGGTTATTTGTGCAGTTGTGATATCTGTGACAAAGGAAGGTGTCAGGTTCTCTACAAGAGGTGATATTGGGACTGCAAATGTTGTATGTCGGCAGAATACCACGGTAGACAAGGTATGATTTCTGGTTATATTTTGAAGGTGTTACTGTAAACAGAATCCAGAGGTGGAACCCTCTTTACCTTTTCAAGTTCCCGAGGAATGGACTAGCAATGATATTTTACACATGCATATGCGATGCACTAGATGGTTGACATAATTATTGTGTGGATCATTCATTATTCTCTTTATTTCATGAAGAATTGCATTGAACTGGGATTTTACGCATGTATATGAGTAATGTGCGAGATGGTTGATGTGGGATATTATGAGAAACTTACATTATCCCCTTAATGTGGTGATTAACTGTATTAGTATAATTGTGGTTAATTCGTTCATGGATATAAGTTGGATATATTCGGTGTCGTGTCAGTTGACATGGGCAATTTTGTGTTGCAATTTGCAGCCTGAGGAAGCTACAATCATAGAGATGAATGAGCCAGTATCACTTACATTTGCTCTGAGATACATGAACTCCTTCACAAAGGCAACCCCATTGTCAAGCACAGTCACAATAAGCTTATCTTCCGAGCTACCCGTTGTGGTTGAGTACAAGATTGCGGAAATGGGTTATGTCAGGTTCTACTTGGCTCCTAAGATCGAGGAGGATGATGATGAGGCAAAGCCTTAAGGTTCCTTACCGGAAAAAAAAGCCTTACGGTTAAGCTTTCCAAATTTTGGACTCCAAGCTACAGCTTCTTGTGCCTGCCTTTAATCATCCCGTGTGCTAACTAAGAAAACGTTTCTCATAAATTTGTTGTGAAAATTTTGCCATTCGAGGCAAGTAGGTTATGGTTGAGATGGTTCTGGAAAATGTTAAGAGCTGTTTTTTTTTTTCTTTCTTTCCCCTCCCTTCATATTTTCGCTCTTTTTACTAGCAGACATTGTGGTGAACATTAGTTGATGTATTATGCTATTTTAGCTGAATCTTGACTCGTCTGTTTTGCATTTTGCTTCATGTTCTAACGTGTTAGGCGTAGGAAATAACAGTAATCTCTCATTCATTTATGGTTGCTCAATTGCCACAGTTGCAGTTATACTTGTCGCCAAGATTTAGCTTTGTAATGTCAATTTTGTTATAACTGTCTTTATTTGATATTTGATCTCACGTAAACTGCCCATATGATGCCCACCGTGTAAGTTTCTAACCGGTACCCAACCCCTCTAATTTCTTTCCGGTTCAAATACTGGTCAGTACCGGCTAGTAGTGTTGTCCATGGAGGCAGATCGGGGTTGGATGGTACTAACTCTGTCCCCAAACCCCTTCCCCCCGTCCCTGTCCCGATTCTCAACGGGGTTTTGTTTTTATCCTCCATCCTCGCCCCAAATGGGGAATAGTGATCCATACGGGGTTTTGGGATCCAAACTATTATTTTAAAAGAACAAAATTTTCAATTTCATTTTTTTTTTCTTCCAGTCTTTTTTCCAATTTCGTATGTTCACGTAAAGAGAAAAACAAGATGACGAGGTTATCTCTTCTTTATTGTGTGTGGCGCTCCCTAAAAATCATACTCCGTATAACAATAGGTCATAGGCGTGCCAACAAAAAAAAGGGTCATAGGTTTACATATATATTTATTGAAGATTCGGAGATGAGGTGGGGCGGGAATCGAACAAGGAATGGATTCAGAGAGGATTTGGGGTGGGGGTATGTTTGTACCCGCTTCCTACCCGATCCCCGAAAATTTACAAAAAAATCTCCATATCTCCAAACAGGTCTCCAAATTGCCAATCCGTTCGAGGCGGGGGAGGTGATTAGATCAAATACGGACAAGTCAGACGGCCATCCCTACCGGCGAGTACTTGTTGAGTACTGAACGATACCGGTCATATTATTTTTATTTATTTTTTTAGAAGGTAATTCAACAATTAACACTTTGTAGTACAAAC
Source organism: Vaccinium vitis-idaea (assembly GCA_963854785.1). Taxonomy (NCBI): domain Eukaryota; kingdom Viridiplantae; phylum Streptophyta; class Magnoliopsida; order Ericales; family Ericaceae; genus Vaccinium; species Vaccinium vitis-idaea. The sequence goes on along the minus strand of OY978223.1, from coordinate 32,398,442 downwards.
TGATATATATATTCTTAATGTATGAGCTTCATACTCATGACTAATTACTTTCTTTGGCATATTTTTCCATGTTGGTTGAATTTAATCAAAGCTTTTTAAGCACATGTCTACAAAATTTGAACAATATTTAGGATTATAGCGGTACAAATTTGCACTGTACTACTAACAAAAACGGTACCATTATCGATACAGTATTCAGTACTCAAACGCAATCTCGATTTCGACCTTTTCTTTCTCCAATTACCCCCTTTTAAGTTATGTTCACAGATGAAAAAACAATCCTCACACAAGCATGTGTCCTAAATAGTCACACATCATCGATGCACTGTAAGTCATGATTCTTGTGGGGATCATCAAGTCATATGATTATTGATTAATACAGCCCATTAATCGTGTCCCTAGTCTATGAACCCATAACTTGTCCAGTTGTCCTCATTTAGAGAATCATTATCCAACCTTGTTAAGGACAACCACAAATAGATTTATTGTGTTCCCTCATTGTTCATTCTGCAATAAAAAAAATCCCTTCTACTATGCTCCTTTTGGGTGTTTATTTCGATTAGAAATCCCTCTTACATATAACCTACGGGTACGAATCAGGGGCCCTGTAGTGAGGAACGGCAACAGTTCGATTCAGTAATCAATGGCCAAGATTAAAAAAAAAACTCTTCCATGTAAGAATAGTCTCTTACATGGAAGAGTATTATTTTAAATCTAAACCATTGATTGTCGAATCTAACGGTCATCATTACTCACTACACCCTGTAGTGAGTGGCCCTACGTTCGTCGGTAATCAAACTAGTCTCCTGTTTATTTCACCCTTTTACCTTCAACCACTGCACACCGTCGTTGCTCAATATGAGCTAGGTTCTTCTTCTTGAGTCACATTGTTGTTCAAAATCATTCTGCCCCTCTTGTATCGCAACCCTTTCTTCTCATCTATTTTTCACACTTTCTTAGAAACAAAGATTTATGTCCCATTTTCTTTTTACTCATAAATTGCTCTTGCAAGTGAAAACCCTCACATAAGAATGCATTTCTGACTAAAAAATTAAAAGACTCCTGTAGTATATAACATACCAGTGACAATCCTAATCTGATTGTTATACTAACTCACCAAAGACAATATGAGCATTAACTAATCATAAAAACCTCCGACCACCTATTTAAACGATTTCGATATGGAAATTGGACAGGGGCTTGTTGTGCCGCCTATACAAGTCACGTTTGAAACTTAAAAAACATGATCTGAACTGTTCATTTTGTACAAACCCGAACATGACACATACGTGCGGCACAACAGTTGCCATGCCTTGGGGCACAATAGGTCCCCTTCTCCCAATATACAATACAAAAATAGCAAGGAATTGAGCAATTTTTACAACCTGCAGCCTGCTAGTGCTACTGTTGAGGGGAAAAATTCTGGGGTTTTTCCTTCAATAATTCAACAACTTTTTGAATTGTCAAATCCAATTGTGAAGATATGTTGCAGGGAGCTTTGATTGAAGGGAGCTAAGCTACAACCTACACTGCCTAGATGCATGTGATGACATGTTAGAGGAAACACTTCAATATCAAGAGTTGTTAGTTGTTACCCACTCCACATCAAAGCATCTGTGTATTACAAACAATTAAAATAATACTCTTTCCGTCTCGAAAAGGGTGTCCAAAATCACTGTTCACACCTCTCAAAAGATTATCTATATTTTTCAACGTATAATGATTTACGTACGCAATAAGGATCTCGATTGATAGATTTCACTTAATTCTATTAAAAAATGTTTTTAAAATCACAAAAAGCATTATAAATTGCAAGATGTAGATAATTTTTTGAGGGTGGTGAATAGTAATTTTGGACATTCTTTTTGGGACGGAGGGAGTACAAGTATTTAAACTTTATAGTTTATATCAATGGGACTGTGTGGGCTTGAATAAATCAAAGAGGCTCGGTTCACCTGAGTATGTGGGCCGAATGGCCCAGCTGCAATCGGGTTGAAGAAAGGCCCAATTGGGTTTACCCCAGGCCTGGCTTGTAACGCCCCATGTAGACCACTAGCCCAGTACCCTGATTTGATCCACTAGCCACACCACATGGCCCCAAAATGCTTAAGCCCAAGGTACTAGTAGTAGCACACATGGTTTGTTATATATCCAAGATAACTCATCTAAACAACCAATGTGAGACTAAACACCATCTACCCCCAAACCTGGGGTATTACAATCTTCCCCCCTTAGGGATGCAACGTCCTCGTTGCATAGTCCCAGTAACCTCCCATGGTGTCCGTGGTGGCAGAGCGCATCCTACCCACCACTTGGACCAGGGCGGGGCTCTGATACCATTTGTAACGCCCCATGTAGACCACTGGCCCAGTACCCTAGGTACTAGTAGTAACCCACATGGTTTGTTATATAACCAAGATCACTCATGTAAACAACCAATGTGGGACCAAACACCATCTACCCCCAAACCTGGGGTATTACATGGCTCTCGAAGGGCTTCCATGCCCGAAGGGGCCACCCGAGAGGCATGACCTGCTGCTCGAAGCAGGTTAGGTACGGGTGAAACCGGAATGACCCGAGGAGTTGTCTTTCGGATCAACTCAATCCATATCTGGCAAAGGTCGCGAGAAACTCCGTTGTAACAGAATGGACACGCGTCATGATCTGATTGGATGCATGAGCTCGCGCAATGATGCTCGGTTACGTATCCAGTGACGTCAGCCGAGGCGGTTACCGTGCGTAGCAAGTACGAGCCTTGAGAATCAAGTCATGACTTATCTATAAATACATAACGAAACCACATAGAGGAGGTACGTTCTCATTTTTCATCCCTAAAAATTACCCTAGATCTGAGTTTCTTCCAGTACTGACTTGATCGTCGGAGTACCATTCCGGGCTCCACGGTCCGGATTGGTGCTAACGAGTTTGCTCAGTGTGCAGGGGCAAAGCTCGTTTAGGGGAAGAATCTCCGTAACTCTTCCATTCAAGTAAGAGCGGCAGAGAGAATTTCCGTCCACCACAGGGACATAAGTTCATTATAAGACCATTAACTAAAACATGTCCATCGTTAACTAATTGTCGGGCTCTGGAAATAGTCGTGTAATTATCCAGATGCATTTCAAGTAATTGTAATGGCTGTGTTCGTTTTCCAGTTTTAATTTAGTTTTAGTTTTGATAACATCATCATTACCCTCATTTCTCTCTCTATCTCTCTCCACTCATTATACCTTTTTACATCATCAAAACTAAACTAAACTACCAAACGAACACAGCCAATAAAACTTGACCTATTGACCTATTCGTTTTTTTGGCGATAAGGATATAATCGCATTAAAGTTTAAACACAATTGGAAATCTATAAAGATGACAAGTAAGAAATGAATAATCAATATTTGCTTTGGCAGTGATTATTTCCTCGACCTCACTTGTATAAATGTTCAAGTGTGACCAAATGAGCTAACCTCAGTTAATTCTCACACCACAATATTGTAAACATGTGAACTAAACCAAGTATTAGTAGGTAGACAATCGTCCAAGCATAGAAGTTAGTGTGGTAGAAAAAGAAAAGAAAATTAACTGTACACACACAGTTACGATTCTTGCCTTGGGGTTTTGTATCTTCTTTCTAGTTCGACGATTCCGGACGTTTGGGCTAGCTTACGGAGGACCTCGACTAATTCTCTCGCTGGTCCGGTCAAAGACAGACCATCCACGTTGGGACTACGAGATTTCCAAGAATCGAACTCTTGTTAATTGTGTAGAAGCAAACTCACCAACTAGCCAGACTAAGCTGGGCTGTATCTGATTCTGTTTTGAACAAGTCGCGTGTACTAGCCGCGTATGCTGTTATTTTGTGGATACACTGGGTTAATGTAATCCAAAGTTATTTTTGGAGATTTCAATGTTTGTTTTTGGGAGTTTATTCTATTGTTTCTCGATGATGTACTGATATCTCTAATTTGATTCTCCTCTCTACTTTATAATTGCTTGGCTTTGAATCTCCCAAAAAAAAAAAAAAGGTTTTGTGGGCCATCGCCTGGCCAATAATGCCCAAGGCTAAGGCAAGCCAATCTTGACCTTCCCTTAGATCTGCTTTGAACAGAGTAGCAGTAATAATGTTCCTGATTTTTCTCTGCTGCATGAGATTTGGAGAGTTGGAATTAGGTGTGAGACTCTCTTGAATCAATCTGGATCGTCATTTTGGATTTGTATGTTACCATGGAGGAGTTATGAATGCCTTTGGATAAGGTTGAGCACGAATCAAGATCACATGTACGTGTGACATCTTACTCAGGTAAGATCATCACAAACTTGTATGGTCCAGATTCGTGCTCAACCTTGTCCCAGGAACCTTGAATAATTTCTCGTCGCCGGGGGGTCTCAAATTGATCACACTGGTGTTCATGTTGTGCATCTTTTTACATAATTCGTGAAACAAAATTTGTTCACAAATACTCGCGCGGTTTTTTTAATTTGGTACATTCACAACAAATAGTATTGGTTTTTCTAGGTATTGAATGGCGAAAAGAGTACATAAATACATTACATCGGTTGCTGCGTGTAACAAAGTATATATCCTGAGATTTTGTATTGTCAATTACCGTAATACCCTTGTTTAGATTCATGTAGTTAGCGAAATGGAAAACCGAACCGAATCAGACATTGGAAATCCAGCATACATACACGCGACCGAGTATTCAACCAGTTTGAATGATTCCAAGTGCTTTGCTCGCCTTTCAGATGCTTGAGATAGTGTCACAATAAATCTATAAATTACCTAAGTTGTATACTCTATCGTTGTTCTTGCTTGTACTCCTAAAATATTACCTAAGTTGGCTTTTGAATGACTAAAAAATCAATTCAAAGCAATATTCAACCCAATTTCAATATTTACATATTTTTTGATATCTCATAGTATCTGATAGCGTACGTGTATATCGATTAGTAATTCATTGGAGACTGACCGCCTCATCCGCTAATGGGATATCAAAATATAATTCAGCGTATGAATTTTTTACAAAGTCTCTCAATGTGTATATAAATAATCATTTGACAAGTCTCCCTTGTGTATGAATACAACCTTTTCCAACCGAGTATTTTTCACTCAAACCTATGATTTCAGTCCATCAGCATCCCAAAGAAACAAGGCCTACTATGTGAAAATTACCAAATTCTAGCCAAGAAAAGTGCCATTAATTTTTCTCTCTTTTGCTTCTTCGTTTCCCAAAAATTGCTAACAAATACTCCATATGTCGCATTAGTAAACCCATTCACTATGCCGATCAAAAAAAAAAGTAAACCCATTCACTATACTGTCATGTGGCAATTAGGGAGGGACATAAAAGATGAGTGCTATATAAAGATGGAGACAGAACATATGTCCCAATATATATATATATCAAGAAGTTTTCTATGAGGGCTCCCTCACAAAAAAAAAAGTACGGGAAAACAGTTGTGAGTCGTTGGATCGCGTGAAGAGCGTAGGATCCAATGACCCACAACTGTTTTCCCACACTTTTTTTGTAAGGGAGCCCTCATAGGAAACTTCTTGTATATATATATATATATATATAGTACTTAGATACAAGAGTAAAATTTACAAGTGATGTAAACCATTTGTTTGCCATACAATTTACTTTAACTAGTTAATAGGATAAACCTTAATTCAATTAGTACCCTCATCTAGAAAGATTCCACCATTTGTTGATGATAAGGCCGCAAATGTTCACATTAGAGTCCCTTAATTTATCCTTGTTAAGTCCATTTATTTTTGTATACTTGGAGTTTAAAGCTTTATTTGCATGTTGTAGGTATTTGATGATTTGATATCGAAAAGGCATAAAGTTGTATTTTACTCGGTGTCGAAGCGGAACCCATATTAAATCAAGTGGTGCAATCGGAACTAACACGGAGAATTAATAGTCGAGGTCTGTGTAATTAGCTGCCTAAAACAACATGATATGAAAGTAAAGAACATGGTTTTTTGCTGTCCCACCGTGTAGTTGGCCGATTATGGGCCCATGTCAGGTTTGCTTTTTATGATCGAAAATGTTCATATTCACTAAGAACTTCAACTCCGACAAAAATATATGTTAATCTACACTAATTAATACCTGGCTGGAGTGCATTTATGTTATGAAAATGAATTTGGCCACACTGGATCAAACCCGTTTTAATAAAGTCCGATTAACATGATTTTTGACGTGATTAAAGTTCTCAATGAGCTCTACGACATGAACGGTTTCGACGATGAAAATAACGTGCAGTCCCTACAGGCCAGGTCCAAAGCAATAAAACCAAGATCTCACTTGGGTGCAGGCTTTACTCCAATTTTTAAGAAAGTCAGATCGTCCAAGGGATTCTAATGACTGAAGAAGGAAAAAAATGTTTGAGACTTGTGGACATTTGCAGTGTTTGGTCTCTTTGAGATAACATCCAAAGGCAAAGTGGCTTTGACAGGAATCTCATATACTAAAAAACTGGAAACATGGCAAGTTCATCTCCATGCCTCTTCTTTTTTGGAATTGATGTAGTCAACTGAGATTCATCATTCTCCTTTACGAGAAAGCAAAAGAGGATAATCACAAAATTGCAAATTAAAACAAGCACTTAAAATGGGTATGATAGTAAATCTCAAAGGGTTGGCCTCGTGGCCAAAACTTGAGATTTAAGGGTTTTGCCGTCTTTTAAGGTGTTGTGTTTGAGACTTTTCATGTACTGTAAACTCCTTTGGACCTGCATATATCGAACTAGGGGTGGACGTCATGTCGTGTTGTGCCGTGTTCGTGTCGTGTCGAGCCGTGTTCGTGTCAAATCAGGTTCGTGTCAAAATGACCTGCTTAATTAATCGTGTCGAAAAACATGAACCCTTACCTGACTTGCTAATAATCGTGTCGTGTTCGGGTTGGCACGATTAACCTTTTTTTTTTCGCAAGGTGATTTTATTATTATTAATTCACTGTAACCATTACAATAGATTAAAGGGACTAGATATCAAAGAGAGTAATTATAGCCAACAAAAATGATGTGTAATTATAGCAGGTCAAAACGATGTGTAGGCTTAGAACCTTAGCCACCATAACAAAACCTTGCAAATTTGAGAACATGGAGAGAATAACTTGATATCAAAGGATAAACTTCAGCTGCAGCAGGATTGAGCTTGAAAACTTTCATGCACAACTTTAGAGCATGAAAACGTACAGGTTAATTCGTATCATTTTTGGGTCGGGTTCGTGTTACCGTGTCGACACGATTAGAGGAACAGGTTAATTCGTGTTATTTTCGGGTTATGCAGGTTCAACCCGAACCCTTCCTGTTTACTAATCATGTTTTCAGGTCGTGTCATATACGTGTTTCGTGTAAAAAATACTCAACACTAACCTGCTAATTTAGTGTCGTGTTCGTATCGTGTCGTGTCATAAATTCCCACCCCTATATCGAACCACTTCAAATGCATCTATGTTCACTTATGTTAATATCACGTGGTTTCTTGGAGGCAAATAATATATTGTGTAAACATTACATACATCTGTTGTAAACTCCTTTGGAGTACTGATCACTTAAATTAGACTTGATAGTGGAATTGGGCACTTAAGATAGTCGAGGTGTGGTGCTAGCCCAGAGACCATAATTTTTTTTGGGTATGATGTAAATTGTAACACATAGTTAACTTGAAATTTTGAATATCGATAATCCAATTGTGCCATTTGATTTCGCATTTAGAGTTAGCTCGAGCTGGTATTAGATTAGAGAGTCTTCGAACTTATTTTAATATATCTGATAGAAAAATAAAGAAGATAATTTTCACACTCTAATTTGTTAAGAGAAACTGTTTTCTAATATTTTTCACTACTTAAAGCTAATTTTTGTGTTTGAGATTTTTTCATCAACTTGCACGGGCTCGAAGGAGTGTAAAAGAATTTATTTATTTATTTATTTTTGTGCAGGAATATTTTGATTTTGTTGTTCGGAAGGGAAAATACAAGAGTTTGAAAAGTCCGAAATCCCTCAGTATATTCAACAAAGTAAAATGAAAAAATAAAATAAAATAAAATTCCACGGATACAAATACCTGAACACATAGTAGACACAGCTATGATTCATTATGTGGGACATCCACGCATTGGACAACTACAAACATATTGCATGACTACGAACATATTGCATCCAAATCTATGGTATGATGTTTAAACACAGATTAATTGCACATTGTACAGGATCTGCATATATTGAACAACTTCAAATGCATCTATATTCTATATTCATCTATATTTTCTGGCATGCCTTACGTCTATTATACTAAATACGAATACATCAAATCTGTGTTACGAAATCGGGGCTTAGCATTAAAAAAAAAAAAAACAGAGATGGATCCTCTTGACGAGATAGTTCAGATTTGGATCATCCATTTCCCGCAATGAATGTTTTGGATTTTCTCAAAAACCTTTAACCTACAAACTCGGTCCGGACCCAAAAAAAAAAGAAAAAGAAAAAGAAAATCCCAAACTTCACTACCAGCCATACAATATAAAAACAAGAGAGTAGAGAGGACATCATCATGCTTGGAAGTTGGAACCTATGGAAAGGAAACGAAAGTGAAGGAAAATTATTTTCTCTTGTTTGGTTTGAGAGAAAATAAAAAGAAAATTAACAAAACAAAGAATTTCGTTAAAAGTGAAATTACCGTGGCAGCTGATCAAGGAGCATCCGGGTCTTCTGATAAATCAACAAAGACTGAACAAGCCATTACTTGTTTGTATTTTGTCTTTTTCAATTCGGAAAGTTTCATTCTCCCTCTCTCTCATCACTCCATCCTCATTATTTCTCTGCTCCAAATAAAACTGTAGTAGTTTGATCTCTTGCGTTTCCTTTTCGACAAAAAATACTACTCCTACAATACTCTACTGGTAGATTACTACTGCTCCAAAACTGACACTTTTACCCACAAATTTGTACGTACGGACTGATCTACTATCACATAAATACACACATATCTACATCGATACATACAGCTACAATTCAGTTGATCTAATCAAAACCCGCCTATAAAAACACCTTCTTCCCATTTCCCCCCATGGAAATCAGCTAAATCTGCAAGAATGTCGACCGTAGAGGACCCAATCCCAGATTTAGAGTCTGGCCGCATAGGCAGCCGGCGTCAACGTCGCCGCCGTCGCCGGCGGAGGCCGTCGGTGGCGGGGAGCACCACGACGGAAGGGAGCCTTTGCTTCTCCGACGACTCTGATAAGGACCAGTCGTGGGTGGGTTCGACCGAGTCGAGGTTCACGGAGATCGGGTCGGATTCGGAGTCGGGTGATTTGGAGAGTGGGGAAGCGGAGGTGAAAGTGCATTTGGGTACTGAAGAGGAGGAGAAGAAGAAGAAGAAAAAGAAGAAGAGGGAGTGTAGAATTTGTCATATGAAATTGGTGGGTGGTGGTGGTGGTCGGAGTGCTGGTAGGGATTTGGAATCTGGTGGTGGTGGTGGTGGTTTGGAGGGGATTGAATTGGGTTGTTCTTGTAAGGGCGATTTGGGGGCTGCGCATAAGCAATGTGCTGAGACTTGGTTCAAGATCAGGGGTAACACGTGAGTTCTTCAACCTGTGAATTTTGATCTACTTTTATTTTGTGTAAATTGTGGTGTTTTCTTCATTTCTTGGTGGATGTTATGCATTTGGGAGCAACAAGAACACCCATTTGAACCCTTTTTTGTGCATTGAATAGGTCAAAGAAAGTGAATTTTAAATAATGTGCGAGTTTTATTGTGCATTCTGATGCTTGTGAGGAATTGTGGGTTTGCAGATTAGTTTTTTTCCTGTTAATTCTTGTAATCCAGAACCGATCCCACCAACCGTAATCTTAGTTCGCATAGCTGCACCGTAACCTAAAGCCCCTTCGCGCAAGCTTTTCTTGTGTGGAGGGTGGCTAGAATGATTTTGGTCTTAGTGGGAGTTGAATAAGAAATTTGTGATTGTAAGTTGTAAGGCACCTTCGTCCAGTCTCCTTCTAACCCCTTGGGTTGCATATATGTTGTTTCCTTGCATTTTCTTGTCTTGTGTAGCTCAATTGTCTTGTGCCACTACCAATAATGAGAAACTTCCGCTTTGTTGTTGGCTACTTTTTTGTCCAAGTGTTTGCACAAGATGGATCTGTAATCTCTTCTCAGAACTTTCTTGGAACCTTCCTGCTTCTATGTTCTCGTTCACTGCTTTCGCAATTGAAATTTTTTTCAATACACCATTTCTGTTTGAGACACTTCTTATTGTGTTAGATTCTCATAATCTCACATGTTCCAAAGGCTGAAAATGTACCTTGAACTGTGGTACAAGGAAATTTGGGCAGAGGATTTGAGGGATTTTTGTGCTTTGGTCTGATGTTTGTGCTATAGGAAAAGTAGAAAAAAAAAATGCAGGATTGTCATTGGTTATTTACATTTCTTTTGCAACGTGTCTAGAGAATTTGTTTTCTGTTTTTCTGACAAGGGGTAAATGATTGCGTTTTCTCGTGTTGCATACCATACTTCGTCTCTGTGAGACTCCGTTCCAGTTATGCGACTTGTGTCTTGAGGTTTCTTAAATTTTCAAGACACTAAATATCAAGCAGAATACAGGATAGTAAAGTAAATGTTTTAGTATCTTTTGCATTGTTTGGTTAAGAATGAGGTAACTCGGATATCCATTTCTTTTTAATTTGTCGTATGCCAGTACTTTCCTAAGCTATGTTAACATGTTTCAGTATAGCAAGGCTTCATCCCTTACGCTTCGGTTCTTACTAAATAGTACGAGTACATCGTTTATCATTGTAACTTGTTTTGGATTCTGGGTTTCGTCTTCTCGGGATATTATAGAACTGTTACTTCTTCTTATTTTGCTATTTGTAAGGCCTGAATCACAGGAACTCCGTAACGCCCTTTTTCCCATTCTTGTTGAGTCAATAAGGTACCATAAGGTCCAATACCCCTTTAAAGTAGATGAATTTACCTTAAAAAATGACTTAAACTTGGGGTGGTGTAGAAAAGATCAGACAGATTTAGGATCAGCTTGTTTTTCTATACAAATGCTGATGTTGAACGGTCTCTTTTGGCGAAGGGCATTTGCTGCTTCTGTTGAAATATACTGTTAAGTTTCTTTCTGCTCCAAGGCATTGAATGCAACCGGTTCCCCGGCTTAACGCCCCTTGAGTTTGGAGTTATAGGGGGCCCCACTTTTTGAGTGGTAAATCTATTTAGGTCTGTCCCCTGTCCTCTCCCCCCTATACCCCCATTGATTGGGGATTACATGGGTACTGTTATGTTGTTGTAGGTTTTTAGTTTCCCTGGATATCCCTGTAATCTCCTTATTAAGGTGTTTGATGCAATCTGTTTTGTGCTTGGGTTCAGTTTTGTTACTGCAATATATCTGCCCAGCTCCGGCTCCTTTCATAATATTTTATGTCGTGTCCTTTTTGCTTTGCCATTCTATTGTCATATAAAAGAGGACAGTCAGTTATAATTTCAATGGCTAAGAACAAAACATGTGGTCACCACATGTTCCCCTTGTTTTTTAGTGGAGAAATTTATCTTGTGAAGTATTTTAAGTGCACCCTGACATCCATTTCTCTTGTTGAGAAGATGGGCTCCAATGCAAGCTATTGAATTGACTGCACTAATGAACATTTACCATGGAGACAAGAAATGAGCAATCTCCAAACGGGGATCTTTAGTTTACAGCTGCACACAGAACTTCATTATCAAACTCTGTAAGATACCTGTATTTGATCCATTTTTGTCACAAATGATATCATCTGAGTTTTATCGAAGTGGCAGATAAAATTTATTGCCTAAGGTAAAAGCTCATGCCAGGGACATGTTTTATCCGCAGATTTAATAAAACAGAATAAGTCATAACATTTTATTGGGTTTTTTATTGGATATGTGGACTTCTTTCGGAATCAATAGGTTCTTTTATGAGGGAGTCTTATATCCTGCAAGATTTCTGTGTCCCGTAGGTGATTTGTTCAATTTAAGAATTTTCTACGCTGTATGTTTCTGGTGAACACATCGGAATAACTACTGGAGGAGTGGAACAAAACACGCAAGAGACCTTTTCTTGAAGAACCCTCAAATTTACATCTTCAGTGAATTTTGTCAACCTGACGGAGGCAGATAGTTTTTGTGCTCTGATCAGATACATGTTACAGTTCTTTTATATAGGAAGTTATGCTGCATCTCTTTTTTGAAACTTCAAATGATGTTCCCAACTTTCTATAATTCAATTTTGGTAGATTTCTGTAGACGAATGTTTCGAGATTTAAGATTTCGAAAGGTTGAAGAGGGTTTGTAGATAGACAGGGATGGAATCTGGATCAAATTCAACTGAGTAGGTGCTGGAATTTCATTCATTGTGTTGCTGGAAGTTCTGAAACGCTTCTAATTATGACATATGGAACTAGCTCGTAGGGCAGGGAGTGGTGATAGCTGTAGACACAGAAGAAGGAGAAGAAAAAGAGAGTAAGAGATGAGATAAGAACATGAATTTACAAATCCCTCCTCAAGCTCCTGCTTTAGTAGTAATCTACAGTTCTACACTAGTATGACATCCTTAAAAACATGTTTAAGAATGTGCAAGTTTGGAACTCCAAGCGAAATAACGTGTCTCGAGGCTAATAGGGCTACTGAATAGACTGAGTTTGATCTGGAGACGTGGCATGCATGTGTTGTTGCTCTTTCTTTCCTGTGCATTTTTAGTTTAAAATCAAGCTTTACTGCCGCCCATTTCTTTTTGTACTCCGTGTCAAATTTTCATCTCTTTATTTATTGATGTTTTACTTCTATTGTTTATCGTATAAATCATCTGCAGAACCTGTGAGATCTGTGGAGCCACAGCACTTAACGTTGTTGGAGAGCAGATGAGCGAGGCAAACAGTGCAACTGCAAATGCCAGCGCTGCTCTGGCTGCTCCTACAGCTGTGGCTGAGAACCAGAATTTCTGGCACGGGCGTCGCGTCATGAATACACTGCTTGCGTGCATGGTATTTGCCTTTGTTATCTCCTGGCTTTTTCACTTCAATGTACTTTCCTGAAAACCCCAAAGCAGAATTCTCTCGCGGCGTGGAAGTGAGCGTATCTGTATCGTATGCTGTCTTATAGAAGTATGTGCCGTCCATAGCTGTCTAGCGTAGTAGTACATGACCTTTATTCTTACGTTGTATCGAGTGTACGTAGAACTGTAGAATTCCCTTTGGGTCATTGCTGTTGATGAAATGATGTGTAATTGTTCGCTTATTTATAGTGTGAAATTGGTTTGTTTTTTAACTTTGTTATGCTCCTTCCAGCAGGTTTTAGAAATTGTCCATTTTTTCAGAGAATCTCAGAAATTGTGCATTTTGGTTGCGTCGGTTCGATACGTTACTATTTGCAGTTATGAAGTACCTTGCTTTGTAGTCCAGACATTCAATAAATTCAATATCCTTTACCATTCTTGTTTCTGCTTGTTCTAATTTGGAGTTGAATCAACAGCTCAAACGCTTAATTCAGCATTGAAACCTCAATAAAAAGAATTCAAGATCGTCGTGTGTGAATATTTTCATATGATGCAAAATGAATCTCCCCATAATTCCATTCAGTTCAACTTAATATTTGGAAGTTCGCAACATAAAGGCTATCTTTCACCATTAAACCCAATTTGACTATGCATTCCTTTTGTTCTTCAGTAGTTGCTCTTAAAATGGATTTTTACAAGATTTTTGGGCATCTTTGAGCCAAAAATTGCATGGGGGCTCAAATATCAATTGAGGTTTGGTCTGAGTGAGAGTATGTATACTCCTAAATAAAATCTATTCTAAGTTGACTTTCTAGTTTTTTGGATTTTTTCACTTAATGTATGTGAAGAGAATGATTTGACTCGTGAAATTTGAAAAAGCCAAAAATCCAATAATCCCCTAAGGCTGTGTTTGGATGACCAGGATCTTGAGTAGGAATAGAAATGTGATTACCGGGAATCAAATTCCCGGGAATTTCTGTGTTTGTGTTTGGATGACCAGGATCTTGGGTAGGAATAGGAATGTAATTAGGCCTCGTTCAGTTGTCAAGAAAGAATGTGAAAGGATGAGAAAATCAACTTTCCCATAACTTTTGGGGTATTCAGTTACCAGGAAAATAAGGGGACCCACAAACTTTTTTCCCCCTACTAGGACTCACTTTCCCTCAAAATGCATCCTGCGAAAAGAAAGGAATTATGTGTCGTGGGAAAGTTTGCTTCTGCCAATTACACTTTCTTGGGAAAATCCTTTACAAAGTGAAAGGAAAGTAAATTTTCCTTTCTTTTACTTCACTTTATTTCACTTTTCTCGTGATTAACTTTCTTGCATAACATTATTGACAAATGAACGGAGCATAAGTGGGAATCAAATTCCTAGGAATTTGATACCTGGAGTAATTTTATTTCAGTATTTGGATTACTTCAGTAATCTTATGCGGGAAACAATTATTTTGGAAATTTATTGAAGTCAACATTTCCTTTTCTTATTGATTGAGTCAGGAATCCGAGATTCTCATGGGTGAGGGAGGAATCAGATTCCCACTCAGTTTGAGAATGTGATTCCTAATTGCATATGTCATCAGGAATCTCACTCCCGTTCCTATCTGTTCCAAATGTAGAAATCAGAAAAACATGGCATCACATTCCCGTTCCTATTTGTTCCAAACGTTGGAATGATTGAAAGAAGATATCACATTCCCATTCCCCCTCGAGATTACCGTCATCCAACCTGATCCTTAGTGGAACTGGGCTTAGAATTTGAATGAGAAAGTGACATTCAAAGTGGGCTATTTATAAAAGTTGAAAGGTTATTGAACCTTCAATCCCAGATTGGTCGAGAAATGAAAATTGGGCTTGGGCCTATACGGTTTGGGATTATTGATCTTGGGCTTGTCCAGACGTGGCCCAAATAATTTGTTGCAATCGACTTATTGAGATTGTTTTCTACTTTGTCAACAAATATAGAGGGCCCATGTTTCATGACTAGCTAGTTTTTGGGTTTTAATTTTAGTACTCATCTTATGAGTTCGATCCTTCATGTTCTTTATTGAGTGAGAGGGCACATATCCCAACCGGGAATTTAAATAAATAACGCAATTTTATTTTTGTGGTAATGAAAAAGGGAAAACAAAAATAAGTAGTAGTAAAATAAAAGAAATACTCCTAAGATTTTTGGGCATCTTTGAGCCAAAAATTATATGGGACTCAGATCACAATTGACGTTTGGTCTAAGTGAGTATTTATAGTCCTAATAAATCTATTCTATTGTGAAGCGTGAAAAACCAAAAAACCAATAATTCGCTTAGTGGAACGGGGATAATTGAATGAGAAAGTGACGTTAAAAATGGGCTCTTTATTGAAAGGTTATTGAACCTTCAATCCCAGATTGGTCGAGAAAACAAAATTGGGCTTGGGCCTATACGGTTTGGGATAAATGATCTTGGGCTTGTCCAGACTTGGCCCAAATAATTTGTTGTACCCGACGTATTTAGATTGTTTTTCTACTTTGTCAACAAATAAAGGACCTTGTTTCATGTCTAATGATCTGTCTAATGATCACAGTCAAAAGCACAACACTGTAGGGGTGTTTTGGAGTCTCATTTTCAGCTTTTCATTTTCAACTTTTTGGCTTTTAGTTTTTTGGATTATAGTCAAAATATATTTTGAATCTGGTAAGAATGTTTGAGAGAAAATGTGCAGAATGCATTTTACAATGTAGTGTTTGGGAGGATGATGATAAAAATGAATTATGGATTGATTGTTTACTATTTTGTCTTTGTTTCTTTATTATAGTATTAAAAATGTTTATGAAAATTATTTTTAACATTTTTTAAAAGTCATATTGGAAAATATTTTTAGCAATTAAAAATGTATTATGATTTTTTTTGTTGAAAAATATTTCGTTCTCTTCCTTTTTGGTGTTTTTGGTAATTGAAAATCTCCCAAAACCCATTTGAGATGAAGTGCTGGACAACACCATCCATTCAAGATTATCCTCACAAATTTCCGAACAAAAGAAAGAAAGAATAGTGTTACAAACAGAAATGCTAAGTACCCAAAATTTGATACCTAGAAATTATCCAACCACACACACAAATTCTGGGTATGTAGTGCTCCTGGTGTTACAAATTCTCTCTCTCTCTCTCTCTCTCTCTCTCTCTCTCTCTCTCTCTCTCTCTCTATTTACTAACCCAAAACCAAAACCCATCTTTTTTCTTCTTCTCTGCCACAGTCCGAAGAACCCAAACCTCTCCATATCTCTCTCAATCAAACTCCAAAGCCTTTGAATCCTTTGACCAGAGACAGAGAAAAAGAGAGCCCTAACTGGTACTGTCAATTGGGCTCTTGGCAAACATAGTAACGATTTAACACTAAAAAAGAGGATTCTAGAGGATAAGGGCAGAGGGGTAGAATGGGAGAACAAATTTGAGGGCAAATGAGAATCCAAAGTAAAAATGAAAAGGAGGTCCACGGCTCTTTTTGGCTTTTGGCTTGGAAAGTGAAAAATGAAGAATGAGCTCTTTCAGAATGGGTTTTGTTGTTTGTTGCCCAAACAGGCAGAATGAGAAAAGTGGAATGTGAAAACACCAAAAACTGTCGCCCAAACACCCTCAAATACGCCGCAAAAGCTCTTCTTTCTTGGTAGTTTTTGGGTTTTAATTTAAATACTCATCTTATGAGTTCGTTCCTCCATATTATTTAGTGGGAGATGGCACATGAAGTGCCACACGCAGGGATGGAGCCAAGGGGTGACTAGTAGGGGCTGTTGTCTCCCCTACAATTTTAAAAAGTCTTGCTATTACATTGGAATATATATATATATAGAGTCCCGATCTAGTCCGGGAGTCCCGGATCCGGGACTCCACCTTCCCGATATTTTTTTGACGATCCGAACCGTCCAATGTGTTCAAAAGGTGTTTTCCAAGGCCCACGCGGGAAATCTTCAAAAAAAAAACACCGGGAAGGGCTTGATCCAAGCGGTTTTCGCAAAACTGTAAATATGCAATTTTTGCAAAAAAGTGCTTGGATCAAGCCCTTCCCGGTATTTTTTTTCGAAGATTTCCCGCGTGGGCCTTGGAAAACACCTTTTGAACACATTGGACGGCTCGGATCGTCAAAAAAATATCGGGAAAAGCATCAAAACGCTTCAATCCGGGAAATCCGAGATCCTTGATAGGATAATTCGTGTATATAGATATATTTATATATATATATATCATCAAACTATATAGTCTTGTCCCCCCTCCATTTTTTCGTTTTAAAAAATAATAATAACAACTTTAACATTTTTCGAGCTATAAAACAATTTTGTACTAAAATTAGTCTTAATGAGGTTTGGTTACAATCCTTTTAAACGAAATAAGGCCCAAAAATTATAACTCAACTAACTTAGCCCGTTAACTTTTAGAAAACTAAAGCCGATTGAAATTTTGTAAGCCCAAACACTCTTTACTGATTTCAGTAGATAGGATTAGACAAATATTAATACTTACACAATCTAAGTTGATAAGAGAAACATGTTTAGTTTCATATGTATAGGTGTTATTTTGTATTTTTTTTAGTAAACAAATATTCACATCCTTGTCCCTCTTTATTTTAATTTTTTTGATTGTATATATTCGTCCCCCCTACGCAAAAATTCTGGCTCCGTCCCTGGCCCCACAGTTTAAAATAAATAACACAATTTTATTTTTGTGTTCATGAAAGGGAAAAAAATAGTAAAGGAGAAGAAATATGCTTTGTGGATCGCAGAGTCAGAGTCAGAATTTAATGTTAGTGGAGTCAAATTCTTAAAGCATTATAATAGGAAAAAAGACACTGTAGACACTAAAATTTTGACGCCATTTAATCGCCGTCCAAATTAATTGAGACAAATGAAATTGTCTGGATTAATTCAAGTCAAAGCTGGTCAAAACCTTCAAATAAATTTGGGCCTGCCAAAATTATGGGCTCAATCCATTTGAGATACGGTAAAGACTAAAGTAAGGTGGGCTAACTTATTTAGCCAAATGGGCTTACGAAAGTATGGGCTCAATCATAGGTAGGACCAAAAGAAAATGGACCGACTTAGCCTACGAAATGGGTCATAGATTGGGTCAACCCAAAGATACGGGCCCAATCAAATTTTCCTTGGGTCAAAAGAACAATTCTAATATATATATTTATATATATTATGATTTATTTAATATTGACCTAAGATTAATTCTTATTTGGAAAGAAAATCAATCAAGAAAGATTTTCCAAATTAAGATCTCTCTCATTGAGCCTATAAATAGAGGCTCTTGTGATGAAGAAAATGACCCTTTGCTTGGCATTCAACTAGAGCTCTCAAGCAATTCGTCAACAACCTGCGAAGAATCATCAAGCACCAAGAACAACGTGCCGATTTCTTCATAAGTTCATCACCCAGCAACTCAAATCCTTCACCAAATCAAAGCCATCTTCAAACACAAAGAACACAAGCAATAACAACTTGCAAAGAATCATCAAGCACAAAAAACGTGCCGATTTCTTCACAAGTTCAACATCCAACAAATCATTGAACAAATCAAAGTCATCTTCAAACTTTGTTCTTCAGTTCATTCAACTTGAAGAGTCAAAGAAAATTGTCATTTTATGCGATTCAACAACAAGCATTCAAGCCGTTGAAACGCACTGGAGATCGAATCAGAGGATTGTCTTTTGTTCTTTTATTGTAAAAGAGCATTAATTAGAGATTGTACTCGCATTAAATTCAAATCAATAAAAAAATATATATTTTGTGCATATTTTCCGTGTTCTTAATTTCAGGATCCGAATTTGTGTGTTACAGACACCTATATGCAAAACAGAAAGGAGTTAAAGTAGATATCTATTAATGACATATAATTTCATTTACTATTGATCCCCCAAATGATACAGCGAAATGCCAAACAAAATGTAGCTAATTAGATATACAACCTATAACCGCGTCCACAACCGATAAAAAAAGCTACACTTAAAACCCATAAGGAAACCCTTTGACATACAAATCGCCACACCGTCGATTGATGTCATCCATCCCCGTCCTTCATCACCATCTTCCAATCTTGTTGATCACCACCACCGCTGATCAGATCCTCTATCACCATCGCCGCCTATTGACGTCATCCAACCTCACTGCTGATCGACGTCATCCATCTTTGTCCTCCATCACTTTCTTCCAGTCCCATTGATCACCACCATCCTCCCTTGCCGTTGATCATAGTTGTCCAACATGATCAGGCTGGATTTTAAACTTGGACACTTGGTCAAAGTCGTCATCGGCGAACATATCAACGGAGTATAATGGTTCCAAGTTTCATTGTTCCAATTTTACCATGTTTTCTTTTTTGGTCTGAATTTTACCATAATTATTTGAAGATATTGTGGGTATGTATTTTACAATGATACAAGATTCGAAGTTAACTAGTCATCTAAAGATACCATGTTTAGTGTTATGAGTGTGAATTTTATCATGATTATTGGAAGGTATTGTAACCATGTCTTACTCCATAATCAATATTGTTAAATCAATAAATAGTACCATGTTTTTTGTTACTAGGACGGTTTTTTACCATAATTACCGGAATATCTTGTAGACATGTTTTTACCATGAGTATTCTTAATTTTATCATGAGTATTGCTATTGACTTATTTTTTACCATAATAAGATTGCAATGTATCCTTCTAATTTGGATGAGTGGGCCTTTCAAAAAAAATAAAAAACTTGGATGAATGGGATGAAAATATGCCGTGTCTTGTGATTTTAGGATGATATCCCTATCGAAATTTCTGGGATAGGCCACTTTGAATTTCCCAACTCTTTTAAATTCCCACCATTTTGAAGATCCCTTTGTTTTAGGCAACACAATCATATCCACTCATTTCGAAACCCCCTACAAATTCAATTAACCCATAATTTTTGGAAGTCCCAAAATAAAATCGCTACAAATTCGGAATTGAATCTGTTTTGTTATATATAAATGTCAACGTAACGGTAATAATGATAAATTACATATAAAGAGGATGAAAACATAACCCCGTTAAGTGCGTGGAATGAAAACTTACACGGTGTCCAAAAAATAAGTAATTACTTAATTAACTCCGTCATAATTTCCATAGCCAATTTTCGGCCTTGTTTGATAACTCAGATTCAGCACTTAAAACTGAATGGATTAAATAATAAGTAATTAAGTAGGTTTGATAACCACATTTGACATTACTTAAAAAATTAAGTGGCTCTTAAAATCTAAGCTAAAATGTTGATAAAAATTAAGGCCTTGTTCGGTTGGGAGTTTTGAGGGAGTTTAGTTTAGTTTTGATGATGTAAGCAGGTGTAATAAGTGGAGAGAGATAGAGAGAAAAGTGAGAAAAGTGATGATGTAATCAAAACTGAAATAGTGCCAAAACCGGAGCTAAGCTCCCAACCGAACAAGGCCTAAGTAGCTTTGAGCTACTAAATTTTTACTGAATTTACAACTACCACAAACACTTTTCCACTATATCCACTACGCCGCCGCTGCCACTCCTATCGCCACTCCTCCACCACCACCACTCCGTCACTTCCACCACAACCACCACCACCACTCACACCACCATGACCAGCACTCTGTCACTCTGACCACCACTATACCACCACGACTCCGCCACTCCTACCACGACTATCACTACCATCACCACCACTCCGCCACTGCTGCCACCACCTCACCACCACCACCACCACCACCACTCACACCATTATTATGCTACTTTCACCACCGTCGCCGCCATTACACCACTCACACCACCACTCTGCCATTCCCACCACCACTACCGCCACTACAACACCACCACCACCACTCCCCCACTGCCACCACCGCTATTCCGCCACTCCCATCACAACTATCACCACCACCACCACTAGTCCGCCACTCCCACCACAACTATCACCACCACCATGACCACGACTCTACAACTCCTATCACCACTGTTGCCACTACACCACCACGGCGCCACCACCACAGCTATACCACCATCACAACCATCACCGCTGCTATACCACCATCTTGCCAATATTCTGTATATTTTTATTATTTTGATAAATGTCCTCTTTTTTTCATTTATGCATTTCAGTATGAATTTATGAAAGACAAAATAAAAAAACTGGTGAATTTAATACTTCAGCTCCTTGTACATATCAAACAATTTATTTATTTCAGTACTTAAAATTCAGTACATATCAAACAGCTTATT